>CM058240.1:81833592-82487144 GCA_030180135.1 Orychophragmus violaceus | reverse complement strand
GACAGCAAAATGTCGTCCCCGTGCTACATAGATACTACAAGAGGTATTGATTTGTTATGATTAAGCTTTATATTTGATTATTAAATCTAGAATGAATACTAATTATTTTATTGAAAAAAAAAACTCTTTTAGCTTGTGAGTGTACATAATTTGCTTCAGTTTTTCTTCTATATTCAGGAGGAGGATGACAGTGATGCTAGAAGTGATGAAAAATATATCGACATGGACATGACAGACTTAAAAACCCTTATCTATGATGACCTTACAAAAATCTCATCTAAGCAATGCGATTGAATAGGAAACCTCAAGGACAAGTTCTAGTCCAACATTTCATTATCTCCTTCCAATTTCACAGACAAAAAACTCAAATCTCAACGTCTAACTATCTTGAAAGCAAAAGCTGTCTATGTTATACAACTATACCATTGCATACCTGCTATATATTCCAGGGGGTAACATAATATACATGACGAAAGAGCTAGAGGAGAAGCAGGCAAAGAGGTGAGTAAACTATCCCATTGCATATCAGCTATATATTTAGCTATGGAAGGCATTACGTACATGTTTTGTCTTTCTCTGTTCTGGGAATTGTAGCATTGGTTGTATCTTCTACTACTGACCAATTTAATATGATGCTCTCTTTTTCTGCTTCACCAGCCGGATTCGGAATGAGACGTGGCTATCTTCTTTCTTTTACAAGCCATGCAGCTGAGTTATTTCTCAAACAATGTCAATATGGAAATGGCTCGTGGCAAGGGTAGGCATTTTTCTTTGACATTTTTGGTTGATTTTTATTCATGTCTCATGTTATAATCAGTTTTTGTTTAGTTCTTATTAAATATCAGGATGCATGCATAGATTGGATACTCCATCTTGACACATATGAGTGCTCATGTGTACTTATTGAGACGGTTGTTGTTTGATGTTCCAAATGTGGATATAGTTATATTTTCAAATAATGTGAGTGACATCTAATTCACATTTCTTGCATCACTTACTATAGCTTGTTTGGTGAGTGTTAGAGTTCCTTATATTGTCAGGGTCGATATGAATAATTGTTTTGACTTTTGTTGTTTAAGAAAGCAGCATAGAACGAGATGGTATCTAGGATCTTTTACATAGGTATAACTCAACATGTTTCTCTTTTTACCTAAAGTTAATTATAATTATATAAGTTGAAGAGTTGTGGTGTCAACATTTTTTTTTTTGTTATGTTAGTATTACTTCTGATAATGTCTTGTTGTTCTCTTTTAAAAATTCCTATATAGGATTGATTCGAACTAGAATTGAAACAAGTTAAGCATCTTGAAGCTGAGGAGGATATGGAAAGACAACACTTTTCACCTATGTCCATGACCAGACAAGCCCTGCATTTTGTTCTTTCCAGGGTTCCCCTAAGGGAGGGTGCAAGGTATAAGATATCATGCTCATCTGCTATGTTTTTTTTTGGGTCTCTTGTTTTGCCAATAACTCCCGAGGTTTTCAAGTGATGACAGAATCGGTTGCCACTACAATTCAAAAAAGCAGTCTCTTTACGCAAGTTCATTCTAGTGGACTCCACAAGGGTCGAACCAGTCATTTCAAATTGCAGAAGCAGTCTTATGATGATTCTTACAATGTATCCGTCATTCACTACAAGAAAATAAGAAAATAAGGATATTGTGACATAAAAAACTATTTCGTAACAATATATATTGTGACGAATTAGTGACCACTTGTTAGTAGTAAAAATACGGTCGTCAAAAATTCTTCTGTGTAACAAAAACATCACAACTATTGCGACGAATATATTTAGTAACCATCTCGTCACAAATGGTGATGATATAAAAAGTCAGAAGAATGTCACTATTAATGATTTTAGAAATTGTCTTAAAATCGTACTACATTGTGACAGTTATGACATCCCAATCGTACTACTTTGCAATGTTGTAAATATTACTAAATTTTGATTGATATACAACGATTTCACAATAATATCTATGACATTTTGTTATGTTTTTGTGTTGAAATGGAGACAAATTTAGGATGTTGTAATAGTTACTAACTATGACGGTTTGAGACAATTAGATAAGTCAGTAATTGTGACTGAAATGTGATGATAATACCGTTAATAAGCGTTACAATGAGTGACATAATTGAGAGTTAATAAGCGTCATAAGTTACCACGATTTGAACACATATTTTAAATTCAGTAACTGTGACATTGTTGTGTCATTTTTCTATCATTACAATTTGTGACATGATGGTTACTAAACATATTCGTCACAGTTATCGTGACGTTTTTGTTACACAGAAAAAATTGTGACGACCGTATTGTTACTATTAACAATTAGTCATAAATTTATCACAATATTTATATTGTTACGAACTAATTTTTATTGTGACGAAAGATTTCATGACAACTACAAAAAAATAAGTACATTGCGACAAAGTATTTCGTAACAATATCCAATATTTTATAGCAATACAATCATTGTTATGAATTTGTGACGATTTGTATATGGTTGCAATAAATATGATCGTCACAAATTTATATTTGTAACAAAAACGTCACAACCTTTGTGACGAAAATATTGAGTACCAATTAGATCACAAAATGTGACGATACAAAATAGTAACAAAATAATCACAAATACTGACTAAAAGTCACGTATCAAAATCGTCATATTTTCTACTACAACAACGTTCTAATTTAGTCACTCATTGCGACAAATCTATAGTCTCAAATTGTCACAACTAACGATTAATTTATGTCCCCCTTTATCAATGAAATTATGATTTTATATTTGTCTTAATTTACTAATAGAATCCCCTCACGATTTTTCATCTAAATAATTAGTAACACATCTTTCAAACATTTATGAAAAAGATTTGATATTGGCTCTTACGTATGCCGTAAAAAAATTACAAACACACTACAAGAAAACATAGTCTTTACCGACGGAATTACCGATGGAAGGAAATTACCAACGATAAACCAACAACTTTTCGACGGGACGTTTTTCGACGAAATACCGTCGAAAATTTCCAACGGTTTCTCATTCCGTCGGAAAAAAACACGACGATAAACTGACGGTTTAATTTTTCGTCGGCTTTTCATCGTATTTTGGTCGGGTTTGGGTCGGTTCAATATAGCCATTAATATGACCATTAATGTGACCGTTTGATCGACTAGAAAATGACGGATTTCCGATGGTATTCCGTCTGTTATTATCGTACATATACCTCATGCCTCCTCTCTTCCCCTCCACACATATCCCTCCATCTCTCTCTCTCTCTCTCTCTCTCTCTCTCTCTCTCTCTCTCTCTCTCTCTCTCTCTCTCTCTCTCTCTCTCTCTCTCTCTCTCTCTCTCTCTCTCTCTCTCTCTCTCTCTCTCTCTCTCTCTCTCTCTCTCTCTCTAACCGAGCAAATTGTCTTCTTCTAACTATTACCGATCGTGGATGGACGGAGTTAGGATTGATGAGGCGACGACCCTAGTGCACAGGGATATACACTTGGTATTGCGGAATTCATATTGTTAGCTTGTAATCAACCACATACGCTGAAAACCAGTGAGTTAAGATGTCATGTATTACTTGCCGAAACTTAGAAATGTTACGATTGGCGAAGTACGGCCTCGCTTGTATTTAGTTGGGTTTATGTCGGGTTATAAGATTTTGTATCTTCACGGAGAAACTGCAGCTTATGCAAGTAGTAGTAGAGAAAGAAACTGCAGCTTATGCAAGTAGTAGTAGAGAACCTTATGGTAGTACTAGTACTTGGGAACCTAATGTTAGTTCTAGCGAACCTTATGTTGCCGATGTAGATTTTGGTGTAAGTACCGTTCAGATGGTTAATGATGCATTTATAGAAAATATTCTAGAAGTAGGTGAACATCAAATTCCTAGGATAGATGAGGAACCAAATGTAGAAGCTAGGAGATTTTTTGACATGTTAGATGCAGCGAAGCGGCCGCTTTACGATGGTTGCAGAGAGGGTCATTCACCATTATCATCTGCTACAAGATTAATGGGCATAAAGACGGACTACAATCTGGCGGAAGAATGTGTGGATGTGATTTTTTGAATTTGTGAAAGATATTCTTCCAGAAGATAACCTTGCGCCAGGTTCATACAACGAAGTCGAGAACTTGTTAAAGAGCTTGGATTACCGTATGAGATGATTGATGTGTGCATCGACAACTGTATGATATATTGGCGAGAAGATGAATACCGTCTGGATTGCAATTTCTGTAAGAAGCTGCGCTATGAGGATACAAGGGGAAAAGCTAAGGTTCCGTTCAAGCAAATGTGGTATATGCCGTTAACCGAGAGGTTGAGGCGCTTATACCGGTCAGAGCGAACTGCGGGGAAAATGAGATGGCATGCTGAGCATAGAATATGAGCAGAGATTGCACATCCATCGGATGCTGAAGCGTGGCGACATTTTCAGAGAGTATATCCAGATTATGCATACGAGCCACGTAACGTGTACCTCGGATTATGCACAGATGATTTCAACCCGTTTTGAAGGCATGGGACACAATATTCGTTGTGGCCAGTGATTTTAACTCCTTATAATCTACTGCTGACTATGTGCCTGTGTCGAGAGTTTCTTTTCCTCTTCGTACTCGTTCCTGGTCCAGAGCATCCCAAAAGATCACTGATGTATTCTTGTAGCCATTGATACATGAGTTGCAAATGTTATGGCTGCCCGGTGTTGTAGCAAATAGTGTCTCATGCAAGGAAAATTTTCTGATGAGGGTTGCATTGATGTGGACCATTAGCAATTTTCATGCTTATGGTATGTTATCAGGATGGACAACACATGGGAGATTAGCATGTTTGTATTGTCAAGAAAAAACCGATGCATTCCGGTTGAAGAATGGACGCAAATCGTGTTGGTTTGATTGTCATAGAAGATTTCTACCGCATGATCATCCGTATCGGAAAAACACTAAACTTTTTACGAAGAAGAGAAAACTGTTTGATGATCCTATTCTCCAAGATGATGGGTCGACTACTTTGGGCCTCTTAGAAAGCTTTGGTGCACTAAGAACTCGTGAAGGCGGTTGACAAGGGCACAAGAATATTTACGCAGCTGGTGTGTCCCACAATTGGCACAAGCAAAGCATTTTCTGGGATTTACCTTATTGGAAGGACTAGTTACTAAGGCATAATCTTGATGTCATGCACATTGAGAAAAACTTCTTCAATAACATCATGAACACTGTTCTCAACGTGCAAGGGAAGACGAAAGATAATGTAAAGTCTAGGCTTGATTTGCCTGAAATTTGTGATAGGCATGAACTTCATCTTCAGAAGAACAGAAAACCGCTTATTCCAGCGTACTGGGTAGACCCGAAGTCGAAGGAAGAGTTATTTAAGTGGATTATGCTACAAGTTAAATTCTCTGACAGTTACGCATCAAACTTGTGTAACTGTGTGGACACTGATGGGGGAAAGTTTATCGGAATGAAGAGTCATGATTGTCATGTGATGATGCAGCGACTCCTACCGTTTGCATTTGCTCATCTCCTTTCTCGAGATGTCAACAAAGAAATTGCAGCGGTCGGATCTTTTTCCAGGGATATATAACCATCAGGTCACTTACTGTTGATGGGATCAAAAATCTGGAGTAAAATATTATGCAATCTGGAGAAGATATTTCCACCGTCTTTTTCGATGTCATGGAGCATTTGCCTATTTATCTTTCGGGTGAAGAATCTCATTAAAGTGGAGAATTCTGTTGTTGCTCAATATAAGAAACTGTGATTGCTGGGCTTTTATTTTTATACAAATCCTAGTGGTACAATTATAAGATAATGAATTGGTTATAGGCTTTTATTTCTTTTACAAGTTGGGCTTTACATTATGACTTGAAATATTAGAGCATGAACATTGAGGGTTTTAAGCCCAAGTTTCTCACAGATTCTTATGCAAATTGGGCCAAAAATAATTCATATTCAATAAATACACTAAGAACCGATCCTAAAATAAGAGATTTAGAGCATGAACATTGAGGGTTTTAAGCCCAAGTTTCTCACAGTTTCTTATGCAAATTGGGCCAAAAATAATTCATATTCAATAAATACACTAAGAACCGATCCTAAAATAAGAGATTTAGTATCCCGTTTCTTAGCCACGTGTTGGCTTGCTATTCACTATTTTTTTTTGGGTTGAAACCCGCTAATTCACTCGGAAGGTTCACTTTCCTTTTCATTCTTTCGATCATTTTTCCTTTACAGAGAGATACGAGTGGGTTTGTTCTTGAGAGAGGCGATAGGGTTTGTGATTATGGTTCTGCGATTCTAGGGTAAACAATGTTTAGAAGTCGTGATTATCGACGACTGAGGCTTCGATTTAGGTTTAGTACTCGATTAGGGTTATTTGTTAGGGTTTTGCGGGGTTCGATTTGGGGGTTTTTAGCGAGAGATTAAGAAATCGATTTAGGGATTTTGCTGAGGATTATGATTTGGGTTTGATTAAGCTTTCTTCACCGTATTAAACGGGTTATTAAACGCGTAATAGTTTATATCGGTGTTTCCTCTAGGGTTTGTTATCGTTTTTTGAATCGATTTTGGGTTTCCATAATTTCCTTGGATTGGGGTACGATTTGTGGTTTTAAACGTATATAGGCTTCGATTTGTTGATTAAATGATGTTTTTTCAAGAAGTGGTTCTTGTGTTCTTTTATGATTTGTTCTCGGGTTCTTAATGTTTATAGGATTTGTGCTTGGATTTCCGTAAAGCTTTGTTAATCGGGTAAACGATAAAAGGATTTAGGTTCTCTCGGATATACACGCTCTTATCTTCTTATTGTTTAAAGGATTTAGGTTCTCATTCTCGGATATACATGATCTTTTGTTCTTAACATTGTGGATTTGTTGATGTTCTTAATTTGTAAGGATTTATGTTAGGGTTTAGTGATTGTTCTTTACGGCTTATTGTGTGGTGGTTTAAATGTTTTACGTTCATAATATTCTTAAGTTGTCTGTTTATAGGTTGTCTGTTTTTAGAGTTAATAGGATTCAGTTCATAGTTAACATAGGATTGTATGTTCTCTGTGATTGTAGTTTCTCTGTTTTCAAATGAAACTCGTATGTTCTCTGTGATTCCTGTCATAGGATTATAGGTACACTGTGATTCATGTGATTCATGTGTTCAGTTTAGTTTTGTACATAGTTACTTTCCTAACTCGATCTAATTCACGCAGGTATAATGACTCACCCATACGAGGAGAGGAGAGAGATGAAGAAGCTGAAGGAATACATCGATAGGAGGGGTTATGTTGCAGATGCGGAGTATGGGATACCCACAAAGTGTCCATGTGGTGGTGGTATTGTGCCCGAGCTAGCTGCACAAGAAGCTCGATAGGGTGCTACGATATGGCTTTGAAGGCTCAAATAAGCGGTCAAAATGACAATGACGTGATGAAAGCCGCCCTTGACATCTTCTACAACGATTACCATAGTAAGTTCACCCTTGAGCATGCGTGGAGGGAGCTCATGCATGATCAAAAATGGTGTTCCACGCTTCTGGGTAAAGATGGTGGAAAGGAGAAACGCAAGCATATTGTGGATGTTGATGGAGAAGATGAGGTTAGACCTCCTGGAGTCAAGGCTGCGAAAGCTTCTAAGCGGAAAAGGGGTGGAAAGGAAGAGGCCTTAGATCAGTTGCAGAACATGTTGGTTCTGAAGGAGATGCTAAACAAGCAGCAGTTGCTAGACCGATTGCTAGCTAAGATAGAACCACTCTCTGAAATTGAAAACACCTTAAAGAACAAGCTAATTAGTGAAATGTTGGGAACTAACTAGGTAGTTAGTATATTGTTGTTATATGTTGTTGAGTTTCAGTTATTTTACTCTTCTATTCTTGTTTTCATGCTAAGTTTTATATGTTCTTTTTTTGTTTCAGGAAGAAGCCAATGACATGTGACCAAGATGGAGCAACCTGTTTTGTTTGTTTTTGTTGTGTTGTTCTGCTATTATGTTAAGAGGTCACGAGTATTCTACTATGTTGTTTGTATCGGCTTTATAAGTCACGGGTATTCTACTATGTTGCATTATCGGCTTTATAAGTCACGGGTATTGAACTTGGTGTATTGTACTTTTGTGCTACCATATTGTGTATTTAAACGATCCTTCTGTTTGTAACGAAGTAAAACAAGTTCTACTTCTTCTCATTGTTTCTATCTAAAACTCCTTTCTACTTCAGACTCAAAAATATAGCTACTTCCTCTTAAATCTCTTCCTTCTTTTACAAAAACTTACCAAAATGTCTTGGTATTCTACAAATGACCTAGATACTCAGTTAAATGAAGTTTTTACAGAAACATTTGAACATCACTTTGAAGAAATGTTCGACCAAGTTATGGAAGGCCAAACAACCAAACCGAAAAAACGCGAGTTTATTGAAAGGAATCGAGAAGAGGGCCACAACAGATTGTGGAACGACTATTTTAGTGATGAACCTACATATCCGCATCGTATATTCAGACGCCGTTTCCGTATGAACAAATCATTGTTTACTCGTATTGTTGCTCGCGTCTCAAACAAGGTTCAATACTTTCAACAAAGAAGGGATGGAGGCGGTAGGCTCGGGCTATCCGGACTACAAAAGTCTACGGCAGCAATCCGTATCTTGGCTTATGGTTGCGCGGCTGACGGGTGTGACGAATATCTACGACTAGGTGCAACTACTGCGTTGTTGTGTTTGGATAAATTCACTGATGCAACAATAGAGTTGTTTGGACAAGAGTATCTAAGAAGGCCAACACCAGATGATCTTCAACGAATTCTCGATATTGGAGAGATACGAGGGTTTCCTGGTATGATAGGAAGCATCGATTGTATGCATTGTGAGTGGAAAAATTGTCCGACCGCTTGGAAAGGACAGTATACGCGTGGTTCAGGAAAGCCGACAATTGTCTTAGAGGCTGTAGCATCACAAGACCTTTGGATATGGCACGCATTTTTTGGACCTCCAGGTACTTTGAACGATATTAATGTACTTGATCGGTCACCTGTGTTTGATGACATTTTACAAGGTCGAGCACCAAAAGTTGAATACATGGTCAACGGGAACAAGTATCGTTTGGCGTACTACCTCACCGACGGAATTTACCCACAATGGGCAACCTTTATCCAATCTATAACTCTACCTCAAGGTCCTAAAGCAGAGTTATTTGCTGAACGTCAAGAAGCTGTCCGAAAAGATGTCGAACGTGCTTTTGGAGTATTGCAAGCTCGGTTTGCAATTGTTAAAAATCCGGCAATTATTTGGGACAAGGCAAAAATAGGAAAAATAATGAGAACATGTATCATATTACACAATATGATAGTAGAAGACGAACGAGATGGATACACTCAATTTGATACATCTGACTTCGAAGAAGGAGAAACAAGCCGAAGTTCAGAGGTGGATTACAAACATGCCTACAAACCTCGGTAATATGATTGGCATTCGGAATCAAGTTCGTGATAAACGGATACATCAACAATTAAAAGCCGATTTAATTGAGAATATATGGAACAAATTTGGTCCTCGGGAATAATAATTGTTGTAAGTTTAAATTTTATATTTACAATAAATAAAAATTTCAATTAAAATGTGATTAAAATAAATATTTTATAAAATTAAGAACTCCATTTAAGGATTCATCAATGCATGAGAAATAAATCAATGGGTTTTTAACTATTCAAATCGTCATATAAAAACATTAAAAAATTATTAAGAATCCTATCATGGGGTTCAACAATGTTCATGCTCTTAGGGTTTCATATATGCAGAATGTGGAAACTGTGGCCGATAGTGGCGGTGTTAAGCAGGTGAGTTCCAGGGAAATCAACAGAGCACGATGATATTCAGAATGCGACGGTGCGAGAGACACGACAACTAAGGCTCCTTGGTGGTGGTGGCTGAAATAGATTTCAGAGAAATCCCATCGCAGCGGATGCGGCGTTGGTTTTGATGGACAGCGGTGCTGGAGATGAATCTTTAAAGAGTAATGCCGTGAGACTCGTCGAAGGCTGTCTTGGCGGTATATCATGGTAGTCGGAGAAAAGAAATGGAGATCTCGTGTTGTGTCATTATGAGAAGGCTACGTTTGTGGCAGTGTTACGGCCGACGCGACGGGGTATAGATTTCTCGAAGGTGAAGATGGAGATCATCGGTGATGGTATTGGTGGTGATGAACGAAGACATCGTCGTGGAGAAGAAGCTGGAAGTGTTTTTTTCATGCTTTTTGTGATTGATGGAAGAAGACAATATATACAAACACACATATATATATATATATATATATATATATATATACTAAGTTAAATTTTAGGGTTTTCTGTCGATAACAAAATTACAAGTTTGGTGATCTGTATATTTAATTTTGTCAGATTGCCAAAATAATTTTGTTAGGCGGTTAAAAAAAAAATCACTTCATGAAATTTTAATATGTTTCCTCATAAAACTATATAGTCGACATCTAACAAAGTAGAAAACCCTACCATTTTCTTTCAATGATTTATGTTTTAATTATTATCTACCAATACTAAGCTAATTATTGTTTTTCTTACTTCTACACAAGAAATATCCACCTATAAAATTATACATATTTATCTTTAGTAATTTTTAATATATAAAATGCTAAATATTAAAAACAACATTTATCTTAAAAGTCAATTTAAATTCTAAATATAGTCAAAAACTAAAAAAAAAATACCATTCAAATTCTTAAAAAAACGAAAATCACTCAAAAACTAATAGAAAGCCAGAAAAATAATAGTTTCGTTTTGTCATAAATCATTTCGTAACTAATTTGCGACTATAAGTGTGATTACAATTTTGTCACAAGTGTTACAAATGACAATTTTGTCACACATTCGTCTTTATGTGCGACAAATTTCAGCTACTACATATTTTGTTACAGAATTGTGATGAAACAACTACGAATTTGTGACAACAAAATTTGGTCACAACATCTTATCAAAAACGTCAAAAAATTGTGACCAATACTTTATGTCTCAAATTTTCGTCACAGTATCTTCATTTTTTTGTAGTCTCTCTCTAGATATATAAATTATTATTAGCCTTGACAAAAAAGTAGGGAAATTATTTTATTTCTTATCATTACAGCATTATACATGCAAACTAAGACAAGAAAAGAAATTACAACAGCAATACTTTAAAGATAGCTAGAGACATACGCCTTATTAAGTAGACCTTATTCATGCATACGCAACATACGTTATTGGCCATGACACAAAACATAAAACAAACACAAGGGAAACACAGCGTGATGGAACACAAAGCATACGTGGTTAACTAGATTCAGTTAAGTGGCGAGGCCAAATTAAAGGGGAGAGCTGGGACTAGATTGAAGATGTTGAGGCCGCCGTTGACGAGGGTTCCGACTAGAACTAAAGGTGTTTGGAGGATTCCACCGGCCGGGAGGCTGACGTTGCAGGCGGCGAGAGGAGTCGTGACGATGATCTTACAACCGGACGAGAGGAGTGTTGAAGGCAGTATGGGAAGTCCGATAGTAGGAATCGTGAATACTCCATTAGCGTTCGTAGTCGTACTCGAAACATTTTGCCCAGCGCAATTGAGCACAATGCCTGCATCTGTTTTTTTTTATTTTCAGCATTAGATTAGCAAATGTATATAACAATAATTTATTTAAATAAATATTATCTCATGAACATGTATCTTTTTCCGTACGCCCGTACATGTAGGTCAATTTATCTTTTGAATCTATATATTTGAGTGTACAATCGAACATATATAAACAGTTACTAAAGTCAAGAGATTCATTTTATACATTTAATATTGCTTCAAAATATTATCGGTTTTACAAACATGTTATACCAGATTTTTCTAATATCAGTTTAACTTATGGTAACTAAATATACGTGATAATTTAACACATGAATTATGATTAATAAAGAACCGTTTGTGTATGATATATATCATTTTTAACTGTTGACAAAAAAAAAATATATATCATTTTTAACTGTATAATATACAACAAATCCATGAATGCATCTCCTCTTTTGCATGGTTGATAGAGAGAGAAAGTAGGAGGATGAAAAATTTACTAGGAAAAGGAGGAATGGAAGTCGCATTATTGGTAGAGACGCTGCCATTAATAGAGCACATGAGAAGACCTTGGATATTGAAGATACTAGCAAGCCCGCCCAAAAGTCCACCAAGTCCACCAAGCTGAGCATTAGCCATTGGAGACACCACAATGAAACACATCATGATCAATGAGAAGGTTATGTTTTTGTTCCTGAGCATTGCCATGTTCTTAGGATTAAAAAAAGACAATTGTATATGAAAGATTTTTTTTCTTTGTGTTGTATGTTATTGGTTTTGGATGTGATGAAGTGTCTTTCCCTTGCAGCACTATTTATAGAACAAGAATTCATAGATCTCTCCCCTCCTATTTACTTTGCTTTTATGTATTTAAAGTTGAATAAATAGAGGTTTCATCATGAATCGAATCCTAAGGTGTAATTTCAACGGTATCATATTAACAGCCTATTTTATACTATTTTCTTTAGAAATTATTATACAGTTTATCAAAGAATTTTTGAAGGATTTTTTTCCCCTCTTTTTGAATAGCTAAGGAGTATTATAATATTAATCGGGTATAACAAAGTTTCGAACTCATGTATATTGCAGGCATGATGATTTGATAACTCCGAGAACTCGACCCGTATGTATTGACATTGGGGTTTTCACAAATCACAATGTATATAGTGTAATCACAGAAAAGGTAACCGAGTGTAATCAATAAGAATATAAATTACAGACATCCCTACTTTACTGATTAGTATATTTTAAAACAATTGAATTTGGTAGAACCAGTAGCGGAGGGAGAAACTAATTCCATGGGGGGCATATTTGAATTTACCCTAAAGAATTACACATAAAATCACAAAAACTAATGAATATTATAAATTTTATATAGAAATTATATGCAAATTTAAAAAAGCATTGGGGGCAATTATCCACACCACACCTTACACTACAAGAAAACAGGGCTATTACCGACGGAATTACTGACGGAAAAAATTCCGTCAAAAATTACCGACGCAAAATCGACGACTTTCCGACGGGACGTTTTCCGACGGAATACCGTCGAAAATTTCCGACGGTTTTCTCATTCCGTCGGAAACACCCGACGGTAAACCGACGGTTTATTTTTCCGTCGGTTTTCCGTTGTATTTCGATCGGTTTAGCGTCGGTTTAATATAGCCGTTAAACTGACCGTCAGTGGAACCGTTGGGTCGACTAGAAACCGACCGATTTCCGACGGAATTCCGTCAAAAATTATGCTACATATACCTCATCCCTCCTCTCTTCCCCTCCACACCTATCCCTCCATAACTCTCTCTCTCTCTCTCTCTCTCTAATACTTCTAGTAACCAAGAAAAATGTCTTCTTCTAACTATTATAGATCGTGGATGGACGGAGTTATGATTGATGAGGCGACGAAGCTAGTGGACCGGGAATATGCACTTGGTATTGCAGAGTTTATGTCGCTAGCTTGCAATCAACCATATACGCTGAAAAATGGTATGTTAAAATGTCCATGTGCTAATTGCCGGAATTTTAGAAATCTTACGATTGGCGAAGTATGGTTTCACTTGTATTCAGTTGGGTTTATGTCGGGTTATAAGATTTGGTATCTTCATGGGGAAACTTCGGATTATGCAAGTAGTAGTAGAGAACCTCACGGTGGTACTAGTACTAGGGAACCTAATGTTAGTTCTAGCGAACCTTATACTGCCGATGTAGATTTTGGTGTAGGCACCATTCAGATGGTTAATGATGCACATAGAGAAATTATTCCAGAGGTAGGTGAATATCAAATTTCTAGGGTAGGTGAGGAACCAAATGTAGAATCTAGGAGATTTTTTGACATGTTAGATGCAGCGAAGCGGCCGCTTTACGATGGTTGCAGAGAGGGTCATTCGCCATTATCATCTGCTACAAGATTAATGGGCATAAAGACGGACTACAATCTGCCGGAAGAATGTGTGGATGCGATTTGCGAGTTTTTGAAAGATATTCTTCCAGAAGATAACCTTGCGCCGGGTTCATACAATGAGGTCGAGAAACTGGTTAAAGGGCTGGGATTACCATATGAGATGATAGATGTGTGCATCGAAAACTGTATGATATACTGGCGAGAAGAAGAATTCCGTCTGGAATGCAAATTCTGTAAGAAGCCGCGCTATGAGGATACAAGGGGAAGAGCTAAGGTTCCGTTCAAGCGAATGTGGTATATGCCATTAACCGATAGGCTGAGGCGGTTATACCAGTCAGAGCGAACTGCGGGGGAAATGAGATGGCATTCTGAGCATAGAAGAGAGGCAGAGATTGCACATCCGTCAGACGCTGAAGCGTGGAAACATTTTCAGAGATTATACCCAGATTTTGCTTACGATCCACGTAACGTGTACCTCGGATTATGCACAGATGGTTTTAACCCGTTTGGAAGGCATGGGAGACAATATTCGTTGTGGCCAGTGATTCTGACTCCTTATAATCTACCGCCGACTATGTGCATGCGTCGAGAGTTTCTTTTCCTCTCCGTACTCGTTCCCGGTCCAGAGCACCCGAAAAGATCACTTGATGTATTCTTGCAGCCGTTGATACATGAGTTGCAAATGTTATGGCTGCCCGGTGTTGTAGCATACGATGTTTCATGCAAGGAAAATTTTTTGATGAGGGCTGCATTGATGTGGACCATTAGCGATTTTCCGGCTTATGGTATGTTATCAGGATGGACTACACATGAGAGGTTAGCATGTCCGTATTGTCAGGAAAATACCGATGCATTCCAATTGAAGAATGGACGTAAATCGTGTTGGTTTGATTGTCATAGAAGATTTCTACCGCATGATCATCCCTACCGGAAAAACACTAAACATTTTACGAAGAAGAAGAAAGTGTTTGATGATCCTATTCTCCAAGAAGCTGGGTCGACTACCTTGGGCCTCTTAGAAGGATTTGGTGCATTAAGAAGTCGTGAGTGTGGTGGGAACGGGCATGAGAATATATACGGAGCTGGTGTAGTCCACAACTGGCACAAGCAAAGCATTTTCTGGGATTTACCGTATTGGAAGAACCAGTTACTAAGGCATAATCTTGATGTCATGCACATCGAGAAAAATTTCTTCGATAACATTATGAACACTGTGCTCAACGTGCAAGGGAAGACGAAAGATAATGTGAAGTCTAGTCTTGATTTACCTGAAATTTGTGATCGGCCTGAACTTCATCTTCAGATGAACGGAAAACCGCCAATTCCAGCATATTGGGTAGACTCGAAGTCAAAAAAAGAGTTGTTTAAGTGGATTATGCTACAAGTTAAATTCCCTGACGGGTATGCATCAAACTTGTGTAATTGTGTGGACACTGACGGAGGAAAGTTTATCGGAATGAAGAGTCATGATTGTCATGTGATGATGCAGCGACTCCTGCCGTTTGCGTTTGCTCATCTCCTTCCTCGAGATGTCCACAAAGCAATTGCAGCTGTTGGATCTTTTTCAGGGATATATCCACTAGGACACTCACTGTTGATGGGATCAGGAGTCTGGAGCAAAATATTCCAAAAATCTTATGCAATCTGGAAAAGATATTTCCACTTTCTTTCTTCGACGTTATGGAACATTTGCATATCCATCTACCGGGTGAAGCTAGACTTGGTAGACCGGTACAATATCGGTGGATGTATCCGTTCGAGCGCTATATGTTCCACCTTAAAAAGAAGGTGAAGAATCCCGGTAAAGTGGAGGGTTCTATTGCCGCTCAATATACAACGAAGAGACTGCGACCTTTGCTGGCTACTACTTCCCTTCGCAAGTACGCACAAGGAGCAGGCGCCCAGCTAGGAACGATGACAGGGGTGAAAGGCAAATTTATCGGTCAAGCGTTCCTAACATTTTTCAACAGGTTGGACGGTTAAGTGGGAAAGTAGGCAAGCGGCAACTAACACCTCAAGAGAATACACATCTCCACAAGTACATTCTAACCAACTGCGAGGAAGTATTTCAATATGAGAGGTATACATGCTAGCTAGATTTATAATTTTGTATTACACTTGCTTTACTTATTTATATTCTTTTAACTTTTTGTAGGATATATATGGAAGCTCTCCAATATCATCATCCGGAATTGGACGAGGGCGAACGTGAGGCTCGGAAACAAAAATACTTCAGCCGTTGGTTAAACTTTTATGTAAGAATTAGTTTCTTAAATCATATAAAACACTTACGAACTGGAGCAATATATATCTTTTAACTTTGATGTGATCATATTGTTAGGTCCGGGGGGAACTCAATGCTGGACGCATCGTCGATGATTGGTTAGTTGACATTGTAGAGGGCCTCCACTACACAGCAAAGTCTTATCCGAGATATTGCACTAGGGGGTATGCATTTAAGGTGCATGTAGAAGGGTCAACAAGAATTACTGCCGATCACGGAGTATCATCTGCATCCGGAGAAGTTGTTTACTATGGTATTCTTAAAGAAATACTAGAAGTAAAATACATAGGAAAGCTTGGAATGCGTTGTGTAGTTTTTCTATGCGACTGGTATAACCCGATCGTAGGGCAAGGTGTTGTGATCGACGAGTTCGGTGTGACGTCGATTAATTCGAGCAAAAAGCTAAGAAACTACGATCCATTCATTATTGCTTCACAAGCAGATCAGGTAAGTAATTGTAAATAATTATTTTGGATTTCAAACTCTGAAAAAAAAAATTATTAATATAATATTTACGCAGGTGTGTTACATTCCATACCCTCGACTAACTTATAAAAATGATCCATGGATCACCGTTACAAAGATAAACCCTCGAGGGAAGGTGTACGGAGTTGAAGAGCCCGAAGTAGAGCCCTTACAAACAAGTGGTTCTAGTGTGATCGCTCCGGTAGAAGAAACGCTAGAAGTTAATTTAGTTGTCGACTTTAGTCAATTCGGGGACATTGTTCTTCATTCAGAATCAGAAGAAGAAAGAGGCGAATTTGATGATAGTGACTCAATTTCGTCCGACTACAATACAGAGAGTGATGAAGAATAAAAATGTATTATGAATTTAATATTTATGATTGTTCTTAAATATATATAATGTGTTATGCTTTAAACATCAATAATATTATTTGAGGGTACAAAATATATGTAATTTTAGACTGTTATAGATATATAGAATTAGTATGTAATTTTAAACAAGTAATACTAAATGGATCAACTGGTTAAGAGTACAAAATACATGGTTCGAGGTGGGGGTTCGAACAGGGCCTTCCTCGGTTACATGTTTCTTAATTTCCGACGGATTATCGTCGGTTTGTCGTCGGTTATCCGTCGGTTTACCGTCGGTTTGTCGTCGGTTTACCGTCGGTTTATCGTCCGAAATCCCGTCGGATGACAGCAGTAAATCTCTCGAGTAAATGGCATTTAGTCGGTAAATGTCATGTCCGAATTAACTCGATTTCCGACGGATTTCCGTCTGATTTACCGTCGAAAAGTTTTCTATATATACACGGCCAAAACATGAGATTTTCATTCAAATCATAGACACAACAACTCACCAAATGGATTTCGTTTATTTCTCTCCCGAAGCCCGTGAAACGGCAATACGCCAACTTGGAATGCCGGGTCGGAGTCATCTACCTAATCTCGACCCAACCAGGCAGACTCATCGGAGGATTTGGTTCGGGTACAACACGGTTATTATATCCGTGACCAGTGAGATCATTCAGACACGTTGGTCTGGCGGCTATCTGACGTACTACCAACTCCCGACGTCCTTCAAAGAAGCATGGTTCAGTGACTTTCTCGTAAGTAATTTCCTATTCTTATAAATTATTATATTAATGTAATTATAATTAAAGTATATATAAAATTAATTACAGGAATACTTCACCTGCTCTACGGACAATTTGTTCCGCGTCTGGCGGGAATTCCACAGGACTGCTAGGCGGGTTTTCCAAACTAAAATGCGGCGGTTGAAGCTAGTCTGGCAAAGAGGAGAAGGAAGACCTCCGTGGATTCCTGCAAGGTCTTGGAGATTGCTGGTGAGCCAATGGCGCGAGACGGACGTCGGAGATTGGTTTACTAACCAATTCCCGAACTACAATAGATTTTAAATTATGTTGTTTTTAATTTCTTGCAATGTTTTAAATTTCATGCAGTTTGTAAAATATGTTTTTAATTAAAGTAATTAAGCTATGTTATGTTTTGTTTTAAAAAAAAAAAAAAAATCAGAACCAAAGCATAATTACATATACAATTAACATGTTTTAGTAAACGATTAACACAAACTGGCTCAACTGGTCTAATGCGAGAGAACAATTGGTTTAGGTGGCGGGTTCGAAAAGAGCCCGCCGCATTAAATTTTTTTATAAATTAAATTTCGACGGAAATCCGTCGGTAATTATTTTCAGACGGTAATCCGTCGGTAATTATTGACGGATTTTCGACGGTTTAGGGTTTAGGGTTTAATAATGATTAGGAAGAATCGCAAAACACGTCACTAGTCAATGTAATGTTAGAATATATTATAATTCTTTAGTATCTGATCTATTTTGACATTTTTTGTTCGGGTTGAAAAATTAAAAACACGTAGGACCTAAACATTTCGAATTGTACATTAACGTTTAAGAAGAAGTTTATGTCAAACACTATCTGACATAGATCGTCCTAATATTCTTCAATTTGAGACATGTAATTATAAACTTCAAGCTTAATGGTAAACTAATGTGTTACCAGAAATAAAATGTCCAACCCTAAAACCTAATTGAAACCCTAAACTCAGTTCCCTCGGAATTCCGTCGGAAATTTCCGACGGCTATTCGTCTGTTAACCGTCGGTTTTCTGCATTTAACCCCTTTGGTTAAGTGTCTCGTCAGTAATTAAAACCGTTTCCGACGAATTTCCGTCGGAAATCATGTCGAAATGTTTTGTATAAATATGTACGGACCAATTGAAACCCTAAACCCTGTTCCCTCGTAAATCCGTCGGAAATTTCCGATGGTTATTCGTCGGAATTCCGTCGGTTTACTGCATTAATCGGTCAAAATCTAAATTAACTGCCCTCTCTTCCCCATGCAACGCTTTGGTAAGTGTATAGTCAGTAATTAAAACGATTTCCGACGGATTTCCGTCGAAAATACTGTCGCAATATTTTGTATAAATATGTACGGAGTTGTGTTTGGTTTTTCAAACATTTCATATAAGATTATCTTTCCAAAAAAAAAAATGGATAACGTTTTTCTGACCCCGTCGGAACGTTCTTGGATAATTACAGGGATATTATCTCAACCGGGACGAGATCATCTTCTTGTGCTGGATCCTTACCGCCGAAACCGGACCATTTGGTTCGGTTTCAATGCTGCAATTCCCGCCGTTATTAGCGACGTAATAGAGGCTCGATTTGAAACTGGTTACCTAGCTTACTACAATGTCCCGAGAAACGTTAAGGAGTTATGGTTCGAAGATTTTCTGGTATATAATTTATATTTTTTGTCTTATTTTTACAAATTCTACAATTAATATTTATTCACTTATTAAATTGCAGGCTTATTTTAATTTTGATCCGCGAGTAGTCTTCGCGGTTTGGGTGGAATTCCACGTGGTGGCTAGGCGTGTTTTCCAGACCAAAATGCGCCGGGCCAAACTGCGATGGTTTAGAGGACAAGGAAGACCGTTATGGATGTCGGAGGGGGATTGGAACCGCATGGTTCAGCTTTGGGAGGAGACTGACATCGGAGAATGGTTCGGGAACGATTCTCCAAATAATGACTGAACAATTTTATAAATATGCTATTTATTTTCATGTAATGTTTAATTTATGCAACTACTAAGTTTTTAATATATGATATGTTTTTATTTTTTTTTTAAATAATCAAAACAATATCAGAACAATAACTAAAATTACAATGTAATTATAAACAACTAACACTAAATCGATCAACTGGTTAAGGGTACTCTTTATATTGGTCGAGGTCGTGGGTTCGAACCGAACCTTCCACCAATTATATGTTTTTCATAAACGGTTATAGATATATAGAAGTACCATGTAATTATAAACAACTAACACTAATTGGATCAACTGGTTAAGGGTACACAATATATTGGTCGAGGTTGGGGGTTCGAACAGAGCCTTCCTCGTTTAATTAGTTTTTTAATTTCCGACGGATAACCGTCGGTTTTCAGATAACCGTCGGTTATCCTTCGGAATATTTGGCGCCTTAAACCCGAAATTTTTCGAGTTAACCGCCAATTTTTGACGAAAACAATTGAACCGCCTAGAATACCGACGGAAAACCGACGACAAATGATTTCCGACGGATTTCCGTCGAAAATCAATTAATATTCTCCCGATCTAACTTCTTCTTCCTCATTTCTCTGTAACTTCTCTCTCTCTCTCTAATCGCGACATCGGACCCTCTCTCTACGATTCCGCCGGATTATCGCCGTTTCTCCTCATATCCGACCGCCACCAACACCACAAACATGTAAGTTACCCTTTTAACCGATTGATTTTGCATAATTTTGTTTAGATTTGTAGAAATGGTTGCATGTGTTGGATAAAACGGTAGTATAGGTGTTGACTAATGGATAGAACAATAGTTACTAGGATTTAGGCTTGTTTGACTTAGATTGATTGTGAATTTCTTGTTGAAGTTTCTTCAAAATCTTTAAAACTGTTTTTTGGTGTAATTTTGGAATTTGTTTTTGTTTTTTAAACGTTTTTAAAATTCTTATGGGTTCTAAAATGTTTTTTGATTTTTATAAAATTTGAAACGTTTTTTTTGTAATTTATTATCAATTTTACAACAGATTAGGAAATTTTATTGTTGATTTTTTAAGCGTTTCTAAATTTTTTTATGAGTTCTAAAACGTTTTCTAATTTTTATAAAAATTTAAAATCGTTTTTGTAATTTATTTTGATTTTTTAAAGTTTTAGAAATTTTTACTGTTGATTTTAAAACGTTTTTAATTTTTTTTTAGTTCTAAAAAGTTTTTTTTTATTTTTTAAATCTTAAATACATTTTTTGAAATGTATTGTGAATTTTAAAACGTTTTAAAAGTTTATTTTGTTGATATTATACACGGTTTTTATGAATTCTAATTTTTTGATTGATATGCAGGGATGATTTTCTGGCGTTTGAGATGCACCTCATGAACGACAGTCCACTAAATGAGGTGCATCAGGAACCGGTCCAGCAACAACAACCGAGAGCCCGACGGTCTCGGTCAACTCAGGTGATACCCACACCGGATCCGACACAGGCATGACCGTCTGAGACTATGCCGGAGGCTAGTGGGAGTCATTCCGTGTCTCAGGCGCCCCATTATGTTTTACCGTCAATTGCCGATGAGATATCGGCATTAGTCGATCAGCCGGGACGAGAGCTGCTCAAACGGCTCGACCCTTTCTACGAGACCAACCCGGGCACTTTCTGGTATGAAATTTATAACTGTAGATTCTCATTTACACTTTTTAGTATATACAATTTTTGTAACCCTTTGTTTTTCCTTGTCTTATTAGGTTTACGTTGACCGAGTCGAAGGTCACGAAGAGCATCTTGGGAATGATGTACAGCATGCTCAAGTTCGGGTACCCGACGTACAGGGAGATGCCTTTATCCGATAGACATAACTGGTTCCGCCAGTTCGCGGTAATACCTCCTCGTTAATTTTGTTGTATATATATATATTTTATTATTATTTTATATAATTTATTTTTAAAGTTTTTAATTCTAACAAATATTTATTTTTTTTTGTTTTGAATAGCAAGAGTATACTTGGGATAGGAAGTATACGGTTATGGTGGAAGAGGAGTTCCACCAGAAGGCGTCGACGCATTACTCAAACGTCCTCAACACTTGGAAACAGAAATGGTGCCGTAATGAAGTTCCCAAGGGTATTGACAAAAAGGGCGACACCTGGCAGGGCTTCATCCGTCATTGGAGTAAGCCTGCAACCGCATCAACCTCTACGACGAACTCCCAGAACCGTAGAAGTGAGAGGGATGGTGCCGGTCCCGCAACTCATAATGCGGGAGCAAGAAGCACCGCATCAAAGAAGATAATCCTGGTAAGCAGTCTTTTTTTAACATTTTCAATATGTTAAGTTATTTTTAAATTTTAAGTTCAATATCTTTTTTGCAGAAACAAAAGAAAGGAGGGCGAGATCCGACTCATATTGAGCTCATCGAGGATGGCCACAAGAACAAGGAAACGGGCCAAATCCAAGATCCAATTGCTCGGAGGATTGTGGAGTCGACGAAGAGGCGTTTGGATGAGGTGGTTACCCAATCCGAAGGAATTGGTTCAACGGAAGAGATACCTGACGAGCAGATCAACCAAGTCTTCCTCGCGGTAAATTTTAAAATATTTAAAATTTAAAATATGTTAAACCCTAAACTCTAACTTAAAATTCATAACGTATTATTTACTTTATAGGAAACTGAGAAGAGAAGAGGACGAGTTTTTAGTTTGGGAAACTTGGCGGACAAAGTGTCGACACCGCATTCCCGTTTTCGTCCGGAAGAGGACTATGCCCAGATCTTAAGGGAAAAGGATGCGGAGATCGAAGCATTGAAGGCTAGTCAATTGCGGATGGAAGCCCGGATGGTAGAACAAGATGAAGCAAACGCAAAGAAGTTCGAAGAGATGAACCAACGGTTTGAGACCTTCATGCAACAACAAGCCAATCTTCCAAATGTCGGACCGTCGACCAAGAGCGGAGGGAAGGGGACAAAGAAGTTGAGGAAGAGGGCGACGTGAGAGTGATTCGCTCCCGTTGAATGTAATTTTTTTTATGGACGAATGTAGTTTTTAAAACATGTTTTGAATATTTAAATATAATTTTTTTTTGTTTTAATTAATAAATTTGCGAATATATATATATTTTTTAAATTATTAATTATCCGTCGGTAAACCGTCGATAAAACGCCCTCGGAATGCCGTCGGTAATCTTCCGTCGGAATACCGTCGGTAATCTTCCGTCGGAATACCGTCGGTATACGTCGGAATACCGACGGTATTATGCGTCCGAATACCGTCGGTATTATGCGTCGGAATACCGTCGGTATTATGCGTCGGAATACGGTCGGTATTATGCGTCGGAATACCGTCGGTATTATGCGTCGGAATACCGTCGGTATGTACGTCGGTTTATAGTCGGTAAACCGTCAGAATAAACCGTCGGTTTACGGTCACAAAACCGTCGGTAAATGTGCGTCGATAAACCGTCGGTGATCGGTCTGTATTATATACGTCGGTATTCCGTCGGTTTTTATAGACGAAAAACCGACGGAAAGTTTTTACCGACGAAATAGAAATGACGGACTATTTTCGTCGGAAATCCGTCGGAATACGTCTTTTCCGACGGAAATCCGTCGATTTAATCCCTCGGTAATGGCCTGTTTTCTTGTAGTGTTATCTCGGTCTAGACAACTTATTAGCTTCAGAAACAATACTATTGTTGCTGAGGTTTCTTGCCCCATTGTATCATCAACGTTCAAAGAAATCTTGACTTCGTATTCCAAAATAATCGAGTGGAATGGTCCTTTTTTTACTCGAGTTTTTGATTTTGTGTAAGTTTTGAGAGAAGAAAAAACATAACTGTGACTACTAATTTGACTAACATAATCATAGCATAAAAACTTTCTAGTTTATGATAAAAGAATTAGTTTTTTTTATTTTGAAAAAAAAAAAACTAATTAGTTGAGTGATTTTTTGAGTGATTAGTTGAGTGATTATGTTAGTCAGATTAGTTGAGTGATATCACTCAAAGAATTAGTTGAGTGATTTTTTTCTCTTTTTTCTTAAAACTAATCTTGATATCTTTATATTCACTCTCAAATTGGTTGATTACTAATTTACCATTAATGAAATTAAGCATTTTACAACATTAACTTTAGTTTGTATTTATAATTTTTATTTATTATATTAATTATAAAAGTTAGTTTTTACTTTATTGTAAAGATATACATTATTCATATAAAAATAAAAAATAAGATGATAAATAAAAAATTTAGATTATGAGTTTTTAATATTGATAACTACGACTATTGTGGATAATACAATTATATATAGTAAATTCGTATTAATTATATGAATTTTGGATTTAAATAAATATAAAAGATAAAAATACTTTAATAAAAGGTTATAATATTTATACATAATAATTATATTTTAATTTTAGTTTTATTTATGAAATATAAAGAATCTAAAGATGAAAAATATTTATGAACATTTTTAAATACTAATAAATGTGGTTGTTATAGATAATATAATTTCATATAGTAAGTTCTTATTATTTATATAAATTTTGAACTTACATATAAACGATAAAAATTAATAAAAATATATATTGATGTTAATAAATATAAAAATATAATTAGAATTTATTTTTTTTGTTATTAATTTATTTTATAAAAGCTAAAAATGTTTTAATATTAGGTTAAGTATGATAATATTTATATCTATATTTAATTACAAATAGTTTGATATAAGTTTTGTTATAATATTATTATTGTTAAACTGAATTGATGATTTATTATTTTTTAAAAATTTGTGTGTTAATAATGTTTATGCTCGCAAAATGGCTGATTACTAATTTATCATTAATTAAATTAGGCTAACTATTGTGTTAATCTTATTTATACACTACAAGAAATCTGGCAAATAGCCACGAACTAGCAACGAAATTTTCCTGGCTATTTAAAACCAGCCACGGATAGCCACGAAATAGCCACAAATTCATTTTTTTGAATTCGTGGCAATTTCGTGGCTATTAGTGGCAAAATAGCCACGAAAACAGTTTTGTGGCTAATCGTGGCTATTGTTTCCACGAATAGGTCGTGGCTATTATTCGCCACGAATATTTTCGTGGCTAAGTGTCCACAAACCATTTCGTGGCTATTCATGGAAACAATAGCCACGACAATGTCGTGGAAACACTCAGCCACGAATGACCACGACAATGTCGTGGCTATTTGTGGATATAGCCACGAACCAGTTCGTGGCTATTATGTGGTTAAATAAAATATCTACAAAGCTATGAAATGGTTGGTGGCTATCTGTGGCTTATGACTTTAGTCACATCGGCTGGTCACGGGTTGAAATGTCAATAAGACATCAATTCGATGTCAGCAATAATTTATTCGACTTAGCCACGGATAGCCACGAACTCATTTGTTGCTATTCTAATAGCCACGAACGAGTTCGTGGCTATCCAAGGCTACGGTCAATAGCCACAAACTTTTTCGTGGCTATCCATGGCTATGTCGATATTATACATGATTGAAAAGATCGTATGATTTTTTCAACGACAGAAAGAGTGGCCTTTAGACTTGATTGGTTGCAGGGAATATATTCTTATTAGCCATGAAAATTTTCGTGGCTATCTGTGGCTAATGGAATCTATAAATTACACGAGAGCTCAACCACTGAGAGATATCAAACATCAATATCTCTAAACATTACAAAATGTCTGTTTTTTTTGGATCGAGAGAATGGATGTATAAACGTGTAAATCGTTCCGATAAAAGTGTGTCTAAAAAAATTCAGCGAGGGTTTAAACGTTTTTCTTTCTTTTTCTTGTAGTCAACCTTCTTATCTAGAGAGCGGAATTTTGTATTGTCCATGTCGAAGATGCAAGAACCAGAAGAGAAGCTATTATAAGACTGTTACGCATCACATAATGAGTAAGGGATTTACGGATAATTATTATATGTGGACGCAACATGGAGAAAATTTTCAGTACGATGGCGAGGCTTCAACAAGTCATCATGTGGCGGAAGATGGAGCATGGAGCGGTTATCCTGATATTCAAGTTCCAGATGATCAAATCCCGGAGCCCGTTGGAGATTTCAACATGCTACCTGACAATGCCGAAAACTTTCAAGAATCAATATACGAGGAGTACCAAGATCCAGTTCTCAAGGCGTTAGAAGCTGCAAACCAACCTTTATACGATGGATGTGCCGATGGAATATCTCAATTGTATCTGACTTCAAAAGTGATCAACTGGAAGATCAATTTCAATATTCCGTAGGAATGCCTTGATGAATCGCGCAGACATTTAATTATGTCCTTCCATCGCCTAACAATGCTCCTAAATCATACTACGAGACGAAGAAGCTGACGCGCTCTCTTTGGTTGCCTTGTCATAAGATTGATGTATGTGAGGATAATTGTATGTAATTCTGGAAGGGAGAAGATAAAGATCTGTTACAATGTCGTTTTGTAAAAAAGATCGATACGAACAAAATGTTGGTCGGTCGGGGAAGAAGATAGCAAAGCATAGGATGTTTTATTTGCCGATTGTGGATCGATTGAAGCGCTTGTATCAATCTAGTATGACGGCTTCACATATGAGATTGCATGCGGAACATATATCAGTAGAAATGCATCATTCGTCAGACGGGAGGGTGTGGAAGCATTTTAAAGAGGTATATCCTGCTTTTTCTTCTGAGAGTCGTAATATTTATCTCGGCTTATCCACCGATGGTTTTAATATAATTGGTATGAATTCGTTTGGCCGGTCATCGTGACACCATACAACTTACCCCCCGGGATGTGCATGAAACGAGAATATTTCTTCTTGTCCGTATTAGTGCCAGGGCCGAACCATCCGAAGAAAAGCTTGGATATTTATCTGCAACCGCTGATCGAAGAATTGCAAAATCTATGGAGTAACGGTGTAGAGACGTACGATGTATCACGAAAAGAGATGTTCACGATGCGAGCGGCCCTGATGTGGACAATTAGTGATTTTCCAGCGTATAGTATGGTGTCCGGATGGATGACACATGGAAGGTTGGCATGTCCGTATTGTATGGATGAGACGAAATCGTTTTGGTTGCCAAATGGCTGAAAGCACAGCAGGTTTGATTGTCACATAATGTTTTTTCCTGAGAATCATCCTTACAGGCGGAATATTAAATCTTTCCTGAAGAACAAAATTGTTCATGATGAACCTCCGCCGTGGTGGACTGGGGAAGAAATATTACGCGAGGGGATAAACAACATAGGCGGACTTTGCAAGACGGTAAACTGTGGAGGCAAAGGACATGACAATCCAGCTCGGACAATTGAAGGGTATGGTATTGACCACAACTGGGTGAAAAAGAGTATCTTTTGGGATTTGCCGTACTGGGAGGATATACTTCTTCGATACAACCTCGATTTCATGCATATTGAGAAGAATTTCTTCGACAATCTCATCAATACGGTCCTAAATTTTCCCAACAAGACGAAAGATAATATAAAATCCAGGATGGATCTCCCTTCGTTTTGTAGAAGGCCTGACTTGGAGATCGCTCGAGATGGGGGAGTGCATGTTCCAATCTTCAGATTGTCGAAGGGAAGTAAAGAAAAGTTTCTAATGTGGTTGAAGAATGACACTAAATTTCCAGACGTGTATGTTTCAAAATTTTCACGTTGTGTTAATGTGGAGAGTGGAAAGATTTCAAGTCTAAAAAGTCATGACTGTCATGTCATCATGCAACGACTTCTTCCAATAGCATTTACGGAACTGCTTCCGAAAAATATGCATTCAGCAATTTCATGTATCATATATCTAAAATTAATGTATGATTTAACTATTAGTGCCTTTGCGTTTAATGAATTGATGATTTATGTAGATATTGCACTATTATTCTGAGACATATCTACCAAAATCCTAAGGAAAGAAGATGTTGCCACACTTAAAGAAAATATAGATATGGCTTTGCAATCTCGAAAAAATCTTTCCACCATCTTTCTTCGATGTGATGGAATATTTGCTCGTGCATCTTCCAGATGAAGCTGCGTTGGGCGGTCTAGTGCAGTATAGGTGGATGTATCCATTTTAACGGTACATGTATAATCTGAAGAAAAAAGTTAAAAACAAAGCCTGAATCGGAGGATCGATTGTAGCTCATGTGTGACTGAAGAAATTTCATATGTGACCGCTAATTATATTACACCTCCTGAAGTTTTAGACCCCGCACAAGATGTCGGAGAAATTCATTTCACCTACACGTACGATGATTTTCCGATCATGTTCCAGCAAGTTCGACGACTCAGCGGAAGCATATCGCGTACATGGTTAAATGATGAAATTACAATATACTTCTGACATTTTTGCTTCTCAACTGTGAATGGTTTGAACCATATGAAAGGTATGTTATATAGTAATTTATTTAAATTTTAGGGTTTAGGATTTTAGATTTAAATTTATATTTAATTATAAATAATACATATATTATCTATTCGCAGGATGTTTGGAGAATATATAAGGCGGAGCCATCCAAACATTACGCCATGCTCAATGACGAAAGTGAAAAATGAGAAATTTTCAACTTGGTGCAGAGACTACGTAATTACTACCGTTTATATTTATCTTCATTATGTAGATATGTGTATATGTCATAAACTAACTTTGACTCATATTTACAGATTAATACCGCTAGCGCGTCATTTGAGTTTCCACTGTGGGTACTTGAGTTTGTACAAGGTCCGAAGCATCAAGTCAAATCATGGCCTATGTAATATTCAAGGGGATACCATTACCATACGCAAAATCATGGGCAAAACCGAAAGACGATGAACTATGGTGTTTCTGTTCAGGGAACTGGTGACACTGAGTATTTTGGACTGATTGATGACATATTCATGATAGAGTATAACGGTGCGGTTTGCCTAAAAGCAATGGTTTTCAAATGTCAATGGTTCAACACCAATCGAGAAATACGAAGACATCCATCGGGTATAGTTTATGTTTGCCCAAAAATTCATTATGAAAAGTACGATCCATTCATCTTGCCAGAACAATTTGATCAAGTCTGTTACATTCCTTATCCGCGAGTACGGATAACCAGAGAAGAATGGTGGGCTACGACGAAGGTTATGCCGAGAGGATTTTCTGAAACTCATGAAGTTTCAAAGTTTGCAATACAAAGCGACATTGCGGAGCATGAAATACCAACAACTGATATTGTACGAGTCGAAGCACATGAAGTACAAAATGTTTCAGAGTATGATCCCACACCGATGATCAATCCAAATGACGAATATGTGTCTGAAGATGATATAAATGATCATTATAGTGAATATTCGGATTCAGACTCATGTGAAGACGAGTAATATTGTAACCTTTTCAGATTTAATGAATAGTATTTTGAATTTCGGCTTTTATGATCAAAAGTATTTACATGTATATAATAATAATAAATTTATATATATATATAGAAATTTTATATTAATATATTAAAGTATATACAACATTAAATTGAAATTTTTTATTCATTTTTAAATGTTTTTAAATATATATATATATATTTATCAAATTTAAATTTATAATCATAAAATAAAAACTTTTATTTTTTAAAAACAAATTTAGGTATAGCCACGAATGTCCTCGAAAACATTCGTGGCTATCCAAATTTATATTTCGTGGGCTAATTTGGTTATGGCTCCCATGTTTCGCGGCCCAATTACATTTTCGTAGCCACGGATGGCTACGAAATATTTCGTGGCCCTTAAAATCAATTAAACCGAAATTAATTTCCAATTCACTCGGTACAATCACTCGGTACACTACACATTTTGCGGTTTAGTTTTTGGATAACCACAAATAGCTACTATTTTATTCATTGTCTAAGCTATTTTCAATTCGCATAAAACATTTGGGCCTGGATTTCTATTTTCCGCCCAATTTATTTGGCCCAAAATGTTTCGATAAGGTGAAAAAATCCTAAGGCATTTCATCTTCTTCATTTCTGCCTCTTCACCACCGATTCTCGTTTCTCTCTCTCTCTCTCTCTTTCTCCGATCTCTTGACCTCTCTCTTTCTCCGATCTCTTGACCTTACTCTATCTCCGATCTACATCGATTTCTCCTCCGATCTCCCACTCTCTCTTCCTTCTTCTGTTAGTCGGTTAGACGGTTTTCTCCCCTTCGCTTCTGAAAACCCTAAGTCATCTTTATCATCTTCGTGGCCGCTATGGTAAGTCTCATCTTCTTCGTCTCTCCTTCTATTTTGCATGTTTGGTTTTTTTGATTTTCACAAACACGTTTCTTTATGAACTCGGATTTGTTTCTTCACAAACCCTTCTCTCTCGGGTTTGTTTTTTTCACGATACATTGTTTTCTCTCTCGGGATTTTCAAAACCCTAATTTTAAAAACACTATTTGTGCAAACCCTCATCTTTTGTGTCGGATTTTGTCTTTTCAAAAGCCTTTTTCACTTCAAAGCCCTAATTTTAGAAACCCATATCTTCGATTATGTTGATGGTTGTATATCTAACTTATATCTCTGATTGCATGCAGGTGAATCATCATCTCACACCTTCTTCCTCTGGTGGATCCACAGCTCGCAGACGAGTTGTGCAAACTCAAATCTCTCCAGGAGTGATGAGGTCTACTAGTTCTAGAGCCGCTCGTCAGCCACTACAGAGCCTTGCCGCCGTGATGGATGCTCCGGAGAGACATAGCATGCCACTCATCCACCCCGAAAAAGAAAACAGTGGTTTATGGTAAGAGTTACTAGTCTGCGATTTTAGGATTAGAAGTTTTTTTTAAATGGTTTATTGTTTGGAAATGGTTTAGTTATGAAATTGTTCGAATGCAGATTGATATTGATAGTGAGTTTAGATTCGAGCCTGATTGTGAGTTTGAAAATGTGTTTATTATTCAACTGTTTGAATGCGAATTGATTATGCTTCTGTTAATGCGATGTTTCTGTTAATGCAAAATGCATTGTGAGTTTGACATTGAGTTTTATAGTGAGTTTGATATTGAGTTTTATAGTGAGTTTGATAGTGAGTTTGATATAGATTTGAGCCTGATATTCTGTTTGATATTGTTATTGATGTCTTCTTTACTTGAGATGAGCATGATAGTGAGTTTAGATTCGAGCCTGATTGTGAGTTTGATATTGCTTATGTTTGATATTGATAAGTATAATTGAGTTTGCTTATGGATTGGAAATGGTTTATTTATGCTTCTGTTAAATGCAATGTTTATGTTAATGTGAAATGCAATGTGAGTTTGATAGTGAGTTTGATATTGATAGTAGCTTGATATTCTGTTTGATATTGATCTCTTGTTTACTTGAGATGAGCATGATATTGAGTTTGATATTGATAAGTTAATGCGAAATGCAATGGTCTGTTAATGTCAAAGCGCTTGGTTTTGTTACTTTATTTTTTAATTGAGTTTGCTTCTCAAAATGTTGAGTGTGAGATTGGTGCCATATTGCTTCTGTTTGATATTGATATTGATATGTATCTCTTGATTTGATATTGATATGTATCTCTTGAGCCTGATAGTGAGTTAGATATCGCTTCTATCTGAGTCTGATAATGGTTTTGTTATCTCGTGTTTGCTTCTGAGTTGCTAGAAATAACTAATTAATATAAGTGTTAAATTTATATCAGCTTGATAATGAGTTTTAATTGAGTTCGTTTCTGAAAATGTTGAGTCTGAGATTGGTCTCATATTGCCTTTGATTTTGCTTATGTTTGATATTTATATGTATCTCGATTTGCTTCTGTTTGTGAGTTAGATACTGCTTTTCTATGTCATAGGTTTGGCATTGATGATTGCATTAGGAAAAATATTGTGGCAGCGTATCAGTCAAATTTTTGGGGACCATGGTGGAATTACAGTATGGTGCCCGTCCAAAAGAAGACAGAATGGTGGACTACCTTTATGGTAAGTTTTATACATGTTTCAGATTATTTTTTTGTCTTGGTCTTTGTTCTCATATTAACTAATGGTATTCTTTTTTCATGTGTAGCAAAAGTACTACTGGGATCAAAAGTATCACGATTTGATTTACGAGAAACGGGAAACAGTAAGCAGACTCTCAATTGCGGACATTGTGAGCAAGAGGAAACGAGCAGGCAAAAAACCTGATTTTATCAGTGTTGGAGACTGGGGTATAATGCTGGAGACTTGGGAGGAGGAGCGCCATCAAAAAAGGAGCAAGACTAATGCAGAAAAATCTTCTTCGAATCCCGATGGACTGGGCGTGCACCGTCACTTTTCTGGATCAACACCACACATCTGTGTCAGGCATGTGATGGTAAGTTTCTTTCTTTATGTAAGTAAATAGAAACTTTTTGTAATATTCTGATACTAACATGTATTCTGAATAGAGGATTGAGGCTGGTGGAGAAGAACCACCTCTTACCGCGGTGGTGTTTAAGACTTAGACGAAGAAGGATGGCACTATTGTTGACAAACGAGCTCTGGCTCTTGCGAAGAAAGCTGAGGAGCTGGCTCTCACTCGATCACAGCAATCCTCCATAAGTGAAGAAGGATCCTGTGCTACTCCATCAAGCCAAGACATCACTGCTACCTATATCGAAGTAAGTATTCTTTTTGTGTTGAGTTACTAAGTCTGATTTTGAATTCCAAGTTTTGAAGAAGGATCATGTTCAAGTTTTGATTGTTGTAAGTCCCAGTGTATATATATATATATATATGTTTCTGTTAAGTCTGATTATGAATTTCAAGTTATCATTGGTTAGTCAGTTTATATAATATGTCTGTTGTTTATTTCGCAGACCGCTAAGAACAAGAAGGGGCGTATATATGGACTCGGGTCAATCTAGTACCTTCAAATATCACCAAAGGAGAATGTTGTTGCACTCCTTAGGCATGCTGAGTCACAGTCCCTGATGACTAATATGTAGGGGGATATAGGCATGCTGAAGGAAGGAATGTCGTTTATTTCGAGTATGAAGGATGACATCGGTGGGTTGAAAGCAAGAGTGGCGGCTCTGCTAACGTTGAACGGCGTTGATCCAGTCACCTATCAACCTATTGCCCATCGTGAGAGTGCAGCTTCAGCTCCTAGCCCACGATCAGAGTCTTCTCAGCACAACAACAACATTGTCTCCTCAGCCAACAACAATGAAACTCCATCAGCCAACAACAACAACTCCCCCATAAATCTAGCAAATACCACTCCACATTCTCTCTCTTTTACTGATAATTAACTGTGATCCTTAAACATTTAGGTTTCTGATTTTTTTGTTAATTATGTGTAAGCCCAGTATGTATAATCTGGGTTGTATTTTGTAACGTATAAACTTTTTATATAATTAATGTAATTATATTATGAATCTAATCCTTTTTTGCATTGTAAAATTTTGTATATTGTTTACAATATTAGTGGCTATTAAAATTTAATTCGAATTAAAATAGTAATTAGTGGTATAATTTCGTAGCTATGCAATTTATCATAGCCACGAACATATTTGTTGCTATTAGTCATTACCACGAATATATTCATGGCTATTCGTGGCTATTTAGCCACGAAACATTCGTATAAAGTCGTGGCTAATAGCCACAAAAACCTTCGTGGCTATTTCGTGGCCATTTTCACGAAACATTGGTGGTTATTTCGTGGCAGAAGCCACGAACCGTTCGTGGCTATTCATGGCTAATATAGCCATGAAATATTCGTGGAAATTCGTGGCTATTCATGGCTAACATAGCCACGGAATATTCGTGGAAATTCGTGGTTAATAGCCACAAAATCTTTCGTGGCTATTTCGTGGCCATAGCCACGAACATTGTTGTGGAAATTCTCGCCACGAAAAAGTTTTCGTGGAAGGCTAGCCACGAATTGCCACGAATTTGGGATTTCCACGAGTCCATAGCTACGAAATGATTTCGTGGCTATCCATGGCTAAGGCCTCTATAGCCACGAAAATTGGCCTTTAGCCACGAATATTCGGCAGATTTCTTGTAGTGATATTTTTAATTTTATTATGTTTTAAATTTTATTATAGAGATCTAACATAATCTTAGATAAATAATGATATGATAAATATGAGTTAGTTATAAATATTTTTTAAATTAATTTTACAAATATACATAACCTTGAATAAAAAATAAAATGTAAGATGAGATTTAAATATGAAAATATTTATGAATTTGTGAATTTTATTTTAAAGATATACATAACATTCATTCAAAAAAATAAAATAAGATGATACATATGAAAATGTATATTAATATTTTATATATTAATAAATATTTTTTTGGATTTTATATAGTAAATTCATATTATTTAAATAAATTTTGAATTTATATATATAAATGATAAAATATTTTAAATAAGAATTTTATGTATTGATTTTAATACAGAAAATATTTAATTACAATTTATTTTATTACTATTAATTTTATTTATAACAAATTATAATTTTTTATTAAATATAGTAATGTACGTATTTTTAATTGTAAATAGTCTCATATAATTTTTATAATATTATTACTTTTATTAAATTAATTTGATAATTTTTTATTTTTTAAAAAGTTATAGTTAATAGTTTTTTGTGCTCACATATTATTCGACCCAATTATACTAATTAGTAAAAACCATTTTCCTGCCAAAAATTAAACTTTTAAACGGATTATTCTAGACTTCAAGAAAAGTAATATATTGGACTAAACTTTTGGGCTGATAAAAAGATATATGATGAATCCAATTGAACTTTCCAAAGTCCAAATCCAACAATTCGCACCTTCGTGTGGTCGTAACTCTCAAACCCTAATCATAGGGGTAGAGTAGGGGGCTTCTATAGATGTTGATTTGGCTGCTTAACTATTTTTGTTATATATATAAACAATTCAAACTTACCCAAAGGAGACTGACTATTGATATAAGTATATAAGGCGAGATAGTAGCAAAACCACTACCCAACTTGTGTTACAGATTGGTCCATGAACATAATTCATCTTCAACTTTGAGTTAGAAGCTCGTTTTTACAGCCATAACAATAGTGACTTATATGTAAATGTGAGTGAAACTCCACAGGACCAGAGAAGAAAAAAGATTCCTCCTCCACCGTTCAAGTTGTCCACTTGGTAACGGTGAGTACTCTCTCAGTAAATGTATGATAGATTTGACAAAATCATAAGAAAGCCACTCGGGAGTTTACCTATAGAACCAAGAAAAAACCAAAGTGGTATTTACATGACAAGATTTTGGAAATATAATTTTTATAGCATACAAGATTTTGAACTTGTCTTCGTTGCTGGTAATGAAGCAAATTATATGTGAATTTTCGAAGTAGATGTGTTCGCATGTTAAATTTATGTCATTTTAGTCATTCCTCTCTATTATCTTCTTCTTGTTTTAGGGTTGAATTCTGCTCTTTGCAGGATATTTCTAGGCGTTTGCTTCAATCTTATGTTGCCTGTTGGAGAAGAGTACTTTCAATGTCCATGGCTTCTTGTAGTTTTAACTAATGTTGAAGATCATGGCTTATTTAGTAAATGATTATCTAATTATGTCTCTTATGTAAGTGAGTTGTAAGATCGTGTAAAGAAAAATTTGTACACTACAAGAAAACACCCGATTTCCAATGGAAGAAATCGACGGATATCCGTCGTAAACGGTCTTTTTCAATTGATTTCCAACCAGAAATAATCCATCAGTTCTATTTCGTCGGAAAAAGATATATGTTCGATTTTCATCGGTAAATATCGACGGATATAAAACCGACAAATTATCGACAATTCATCAACGGATAAATAACTGACGAACTTTGGACGGTTTACTGATAGTGATTACCGATGGCTTCCCGAGGAAGTATTATCGATGGTTTACCGACGGAAATAAATCGACGATTTTCCGAGCGTAATAAACCGACGCTTTCCCGAGGGAAGTTAACCGACGGTTTTCTGAGGGTATATTACCAACGTATTTCCGAGAAAATTTTACCTACGGAATACCGACATCTTTATACCGACAATTTACTGAGGGAAATATACCGACGGTTTTCCGAATGAAATAAACCGGCGGATTATCAACGGCTATTGCTGAGGATTTTCCGACATAAAAATACCGACGATTTTTCCGACTGTTCCCCGTGGAGTTTATACTGAGGGTTTTCCGCCGGATTACCGAGGGATGAGAAAAAATGATTTAAATAAAGATTTTTTTCAAAATTATATAATTCTTTTATTAATATTATAATAAAATATAATAAAAATTAAAATTGATTAAAATTTTAAATTTTATTCAAAATTTTTAAATTATTCAATAAAAAAGTTTTAAATTACATTGGACGGGGATGGGGTGCGGATCCTGATCCTATCCCCGTCCCCGTCCCCGTACCCGTACACGAAGTTCCCGTTCCCGCTACCGCTCCCACTCCTTCCGGAAGATGGATGTGGTTGATAAAGTACATTAATCGATCATTCATCGCCTTCATTTGCCTCTTTGTTTGTGCCTTTTTCTTTGCCATCGGGGCTTCAATACCTGCCTGACTCACCTTCAACGCTTCGATCTCCTCCTCTTTCTCCCTCAAGTCTTCGGCAAAGTTCTCGTTTTCTGGAGAGAAGCGGGAATGTGGTGTCGACACTCTTGGTAACAAGGATTTTACAATCCTTTGAGGTACCAATTCCTCAAGCTTATCGCATAGCTTTGAGGTATCGAACCTTTTAGGGACGAATAGAGCCAATAAGAATACACCAAACCTCTAGAGTCAAATCACTAAATCAAATTTGGTTCTAACAATTCTAATGAAAATAATTCAGATGGAAGCAAATAAAAAGCAAGTTAACAAGATGAATTCTTAACAATCAATAATAAAGATAAGGTCTAAAGGTTAAGGTCAACGGATTGGTGACTCGGGATGATCAAGGATCCTAATTCAAACTTCAAAGAAGCTAACCTCCTAGCAAGGAACACAACAAGTTGATTAGTCTAATCTTTTAATACTAATATCTTTCCTTAATCCTAATCCAAGAACAAATTCTCATTTGTGAATTAAGATTAAGCAAGCAATCAAACAAGTTCCAAACAGCCAACAATCATTCTAAACATCCATTTTCATGTGCTAGAATGTGAAAGTCCTATCAAAGCTAAAACTGGCATTTCATCGAACACATGGTGAGCAAGAAATCCTAAACATCCTAATCAACGTGATCAAGGCTAATTAGGCACTACGCACACTTTGATAGAAGAGATTTAAGACAAACAAATGCTAGATATCCATTAATCATCCCAATCAACCTAATCCTACCTAACCCATAAACCCTATGAGAAACTACTCACTAATCATCATGTGATTAACAAAACCCATGGAGATAGTGTTGATCATTGAAGATTAGAAATAGATTGAAAGATTCAAGGAAGAAATCACAAAAAGGAGTACTAGATTAATCAAAATTCAATCTTGTTCTTACAAAAGGGTTTTTGCAACAAAACAAGCTTAAGAAACAATAGAAAATAGGTTTTTGGCTTAAGTAGTGAGTATGGGGCGAACCGGGTCAACACCCGGTTTGTCCAAGAAGAAATCTGGGAACTGTATCGGCCAGCCAGACCGATATACTGGCCGATATGAGTCTTCGGGTTTTCTTGTCGAGGAGCTGTATCGGTTGGCTAAACCGATATGCCAACCGATATGCTTCCACTGAAATAAATCTGAGAGGTCGTATCGGTTGGCTGGTCGATATTCACGCCGATATGAACTCTCTGGTTTTTGGTCGAGGAACCGTATCGGCTTGCCTGGCCGATATTCACGCCGATACGAGCTGTCTGAAATTAATCCGAGAGTGTGTATCGGCCACCCCAACCGATATGGTGGCCGATATGCCTTCCAGCTGGGTCTTCCTTATTCCTTTGAGCTCTAGACTCCACTTCCAAGCTCACCAATGCTCCTAGACACCTCCAATCACCTGCAAAACACAAGAAACACTCCAAATGCAAGCCTAAAGTGCCTACTCCTAATCCTAGATACCTCTATACTCTAGATGCAGCAATGATCAACAAAGTGGTATGAATGATGGTGAAATTAAGGTGAAATTAAGTCAAAACGAGAACTATATACAAGTCTAAATGGATGAAAATGTATGAATATCAACTCTCTCCGCCAAGTTTCCCAAACCAAAAACTCGGCCTCTTCTCCACTCTGTTTCCTGCCAAGTTTTTTAATGGTACTAGTTAGAAATCAAATAATTGAAGACTTATATCATATTTTAGGTAACTTAAAATCTTACCTCGAGAAAGATTTCGTTGATCTTTTCCGGCGATATCTCTTTCACTGAACCGACTTCCTCGGACTGGGAAACCACCTCATCAATCCTCCTCCTCGCCAACTTAATAATTCTCAGGACGATTGGATCCTGGATCTCGCCTGTAGTCTTGTTTTTATGGCCGCCATCAACGAGTTCTATATGTGTCGGATCTCGTCCTTTTTGCCATTTATGCCGGGAAAAAAATTCTTGATTACAAAAAGTATTAAATTATGAAAAATAAAAGTAAGGAAACTTACAAACTCTATTTTTCGCTATGCGGTACTCTTTGCTCTCGCGTTATGGGTCGCCATCCCGACACTGTTTCTTTCACTTCTACAGTTTTAGGAGCTCATCGAAGAGGTTATTGCGGTTGCAGTCTTCGACCAATGACAGACCACCCCCTTCCACGCTTCCTCGTTCACACCCTTCAGGACTTCATCTACCACCCACTTTTATTTCCATTTATTGATCACATTAGAGTAATGTGATGCTGCCTTTATGTGGAACTCCTTTTCTACAATAGTAGTATACTTCTTATCCCAAGTATACTCTTGCTTCAAAAAAAAATAAATATTTGTTATTAAAAATTAATAAAATAATAAAATGAAATATATAACAAAGTTAACGAAAGATACGTACCACGAAGAACTGGCGGAACCAGTTATGCCTATCGGATAAAGGCATATTCATGAATGTCGGATGTCCGACTTGGAGCATGATGTACATCATCCCCAGGATGCTCTTTGTGATCTTGGATTCGGTCAAGGTGAACCTGATAAAGCAAAAAAAATTAAACTTTATGAATATGTATAATGAATAAGTTCAACATGAAAATATAAAAGTTAAAAGACTTACCAATAAGTTCTCGTGATGGCTCGTAGTAGGGATCGAGTTGTTTGAGCAACTCTCGTGAGAGTCATGGATGGTCGACTAACGCCTATATCTCCTCGACAATAAACGGCGGAACATATTGTGTCTCTTGCACCTGAGACACCGAATGGCTCCAACTAGGAGCCTCTTGTCGAGACTGTCCCGGCTGTGTGCCCCTTGGCTGAGCCGAGCGAGATCGTCATATTAGTCTCGGTGGTGGTTGCTGAACCGGCTTTTCTATCTTATCCGCCAGAGAGTCCAAGAGTTGCTCAAACTCTAAAAAAATGTTCCTACAACCAATAAAAGAATATAAAAGTTAAGAATTTTATGTTAAATTTCTATAATTTTACAAAACTAAAAAAAAAACTTTATTAGAAACAAGAAAATTTTAAAATAATTTTATAAAATATTATATATGGATAAACAAATATTAAACCTTTGGGAAAGTTTTAAAAATGTTTGAACTTTTTTATAACGCTGAAAAAATTATTAAAACGTTTGATTTTTTTAAAAAAAAATTGAAATTTTTTAAAAAATGTTTGAAAAATAAAACTCTGTCCTAAAATATAAAAAATCAAAAAAATAAAGTTAAAAAGAAAAAAAATTAAATTTCCTAAAAATTTGAAAATTATAAAAACAAATAATTCATAGAAAAAGAAAAATTTAAAAATTTGATTATTTATAGAATAAAATGTAAAATTATAAAAAAAAACACTTTGAAATGGTTTACTAATCGAAAACGTTTTATAAAATTAAAAACAAGTTTTAAAAATATTTAGAAAAATCTTAAACAGTGAAAAATTATTTTAAAACATTTTTAAAAGGCGAAAAATGTTTAAAACATTTTCAAAATCGTTTGAAACATTAGGAAAAAAATCAAAACGGTTATAAAATAATTCACATTTTATAAAAAGAAACCTAAATGACATCCTAAATCACTAAATTCCACCTCTAAACTACCTAAAACTACCTTTCAAACAACACATGCATAGATTTCCAAGAATCTAATCCCCTAATAAATCGTTTAAAACGAAATTTAATCGGTTAGAAAGCAAACGTACACTACAAGAAAACAGTGTTTTACAACTGTACTTTTAATCGCAGTATAGTCGTTAATCGGGATTTTACGACAAACATACGACTAAATATGGTAGTCGTCAATCCATAGTCGTTAAATCTCATAGTCGTATTATTAGTCGGCGAATTACAACCATTTATACGACCAACATAGGTAATCATAAAATATACGTAGCGTTGTCGAAAAAGCTAGTGACTAATCTGTGACTAAGGCAGTGACAAATGTGCGCCTATAGAGGGAGCCCAGATACGGTGGGAGAAATGATGTCATTAAATAGTTGTCAAATTAGGTCACCATTAGGCGATTAATATGTGATTGTATTGTATAGTCAGACGGTAGTCGTAAATAGTAGCCACTATGTAGCGACTGGGTAACGACTATTTTAACTACTATCCCGGGACTAATCTGAACATCCATATACGATTACGGTAATGATCTCGTTACTATGTGGCGACTGTTATGTGACTGACTAGTAAAGTTACGATTCAGTCGTAGACTATGGTGACGTTTTGGCGACTGTTTATTGACTAATTTACCGATTATATGACGACTAATTCGAGAATCCAAATATCAGTATGGTAAACATCTTACTATTAAATGTCGACTGTTAAACGACTATGAAGCGTCTAAACGAAACATCCAGATTCGATTATGGTACAGCCTATGCGACTAGTATATGACTGTCTAATATAGTCACAACATAGTCGTAAGAAATGGTGGCTACTTGGCGACAGTGTAATGACATCATAACGATTACTAAGTGACTATATGAAAAATATAGATTCGTTGATGGTAAATATTTAGCGACTAGTTTGTGTGTGTAGTGCGAAAAAATGGACGACCGTTTAGTGGCTTCTTCGAAAAATTTAAAATTTGGATTAGTTTCATATCTGATTTGGTAGTCGGTGATACCGTAATTTAAATGGTACAACAAATGTAACAAACACTTGCATCAAAAATAAAATTGCTAACATGTAGACATAGAAGACCTACAAACGCAAATTCCAGCATTTAGTAGTAGCCAAATCATACACCAAAAAATTAACAAGTGAAAGAGACAGTGATAAGTAACCTATGAATCAGATGGTGTTGTTGTTTTACTTTGAGCTTCTTTCAGTTGAACTTGGTGGCCGACAACGCTGAAAAGTGTATGAGTTGCTTATGCTTGCGCATTAAAAGATTAGCTGGCAGGCTTTCGACTCCACGAGGATTTACTCGTCCATCCTTCTCAGTGGCATGTGACAATTACAGACAGTAATAGAAAAACTATTAAATAAAGATCGTGAGATGACTTTATAAACATGAATTGTGAAAACAAAAACTTTACTTGAGGAAAGATGTTTTTATATTCACTTGTTGATATCTCACGTGGTCAAAGTTCTTTGCAGTGCTTATGCAGTCTTTTGTGTTGCTAACCATGTCTTTCATGCGTCGTTGATAGATCTCCTCAACAAATGTTTCAGTAGAAAGTTAAGAATGGTTTGGCCATGTCTCAAATGATACAAAATTATCTTGTAAGCGCTCAAACACTCGAATTTAGTAGAACAAATTAATGAGTTAAATAGAGATTGGTGCCTTCAATTGCATGCTAACTATAAGATTAACATCATAACCATCAGACAATAACTCCTCAAACACTCATTAAAAAAAAACAACCAACTTACCCAGATTGTGGAATATAGGAGTTGTTTACAACCTATTGAATCAAAGTTAATTGTAAGCAAATAATCAGAATCCGAGCCTCTCTCGTTTCAAAAGCAAAGCAAAGCAGAAGGAACCAAACGATATAGCTACCTCTACCCGTACGCATCGATTCACGTAAGTTTTCGTGATTGAGATATTCAAGGAAGAATTTGAGAGAGTCGATAGGGTTTCAGCCAAAGTTAGCTATGAAATTGAAAGCTTCGAATAAGATATTCTAAGAATCTCTTACCAGCTTGAGATGGGTGGGCGTAGAAGAAGATTCGTGGAGAGATAGAGAGATGATTCGTGGAGAGATTAGAGAGATGATTCGAAGGATATATCTAAAAAGAGGAAGAACAAAATAAAATCAGGGTTTGACGTATTTGATGATTTCTCAGCACTCTGTTGAAAATATTGGGTATAGGCGGGTAATTGAAATGTTTTGGGCTATAAATTTGGGTTTAGGTTTTCCGGATTTATTTGGAAAATATTTTGAATTTTTGCCCACTAGTTGGCGTAACGTGGTCGTAATATAATCATTTTTTATTGACTATGTTTTAAAAGTTTAACAAATCTATTTTACTTTGTTAAAATCAGAACAAGTTTGCTCGCAGTATACAAAACGATTGAAGACATTTTTTATGAAAGCAAATTTGTGTTTTAAATTCTTTGAAATAGTTTTGCAATTTTTGTAACACACAAATTAAAAATAGTACACAACAAGATTTAAGAGATAGTTTTCAGGCTAGAATGTTAAATCACATATGAAACCTTATATTTTAAGTGTTTAGGGTTTCTTTTGGAGTGAACAAAACCTTATATCCTAAAAAAGAACCATAAAGCCTCATTATGCGGTTTAATTTTAGGGCATCTTCAACCCACCCGTAAAATCTCAGATTTTTAGGTTTTGAGTATTGAAACCTCAAATTTGAAGTTTCGGAAACAAACAAATTACACTTAAATTCACAACTAAAATTATTCAACAAACGTATTCTCGCACTACAGGAAATGTGGGTATTAATAGTGGCCGATAAACGCTATGTATCACTTTCCATAGTGTTTCCTAAAACGTTCTGACAGCGCCCGTCATTATAGGTCGGGTACTTTAGATAGCGGACATGACGTATTATATAGTTAATTAAACGACGATAGCGTTCATCTCGTCGCAATTATATATCTTTATAATAGCGTGTTATAATTGTTATTAAAATCATTAATAATAGCACTTTGTTTTATAAAGATAGCAAATTATTTGTGTTATTAATTATTTTTAATTACCCGAAAATCAATAAAAATAAATTACAATTCAATTTTATTTTTTATTTAATTTGAATATATTTGGAATAATTGTAATAATAATATTAAAAACAATTAATTCATAATAATTTCACCATAAAACATTTCCATGTTTACAAAAAAAAAAAAAAAAACTCTCAACCTATCAAACATATCAATCTACCACTAACAACCCTTCACAATCATCTGTAACATAAACACTATCATCATATGAAGCTTGACCATCCTAAATCCTCCTCGGTTTCCAACTCATGATAACCTCTGGGTTGTGCTCTCATAACAACATACCAATTTGAAGAATCATTTTCCCTAGAGTAGAAAACATGTTTCGCTTGAGAAGGTAAAATGAATGGATCTTTCAGATATGCTGCTTGGTTTATATGAAGGTTCACAAGAGTGAACCCATCTTCTTCCTTCACACCGTTCCATACGTTTGCCCAATTGCATCTAAACAGTGGTACTTTGAACATGTGGTAGTCCATTAGTAGAATCTCCTTTATCACCCCATAATATGTAAGCATATCAGCTACTTAATTTGTATCTCTAGCACTTTATCTACACATGCTAAATGCTTCATAAGTGACTCCACTGTTTTGTGTCTTCCGCTTCACCACATATGTATGAAATCTCTGCCCATTGATGATAAATCCTCTGTGTACTAAAGCAACATTCTTTGGTCCAAATGCCAACCACCTTGTCTCCTTAGAATGACTTTCTGATGAGTCTGAATGAATCTGATGCAGAAAATACACAAGTTTCAGTACATTAAGCAATCAAACAATCTGTGTATTTACTATTCTAAAAAGATGAACATGAGCACCAAGCAAACAAGAAATTAATTTACTAAACTAAAATCAGAAAATGATCATCATATAACAAACTCTACAATTACTTAAAATAAAAACCAATAAAACCAATCAAGATGTTAACTTTTTTTTAATCCATTGTGCAAACTGCTAAGTATGGTTTTTTCACAACAATGTTTCATTTCTAGCACATCGGGCATCATTAGCTTGTAATTCTTCCAAATGTATCCTAATTAACGATAAACAACAATTACGAAATTGAAAATCTGATAATAATGAGCTTAAAATAAGAGGGAAACATACTCAACATAAGGATCCATAGATGTCATGTTCATTAGCACATAGCGATGTGCAATGTCTCATCTTTGTCGGAAAGGGTAACCTCTTTACCCTTCTGCAGAGGTCGACCTTGAACCAACATACTATCATCATCAACATCTTCATTACGATTAACCGTTTCTTGAACTGGTACTGAATCTTGAAGGAATTCTAAACAAAATGCAATGCATTCTCCAGATAAATACCCCTCAGCCATACATGCTTCTGGCCTTGCATTGTTCTTAACATAAGCCTTTAGTTTTTTCATGTACCTACAAATCATTCAAGAAATAAAATTATTAGTCAAACATCATTGCAGAAAATACATCTACTAGAGAAATTTAGTACATCAAACCTTTCGAAGGGATACATCCAACGGAAGTGAACTAGTCCTCCCAAACGTGCCTCTCTTGATAGATGTATTGGAAGGTGGAACATGATATCAAAAAGAGCTGGAGGGAAGAACCGCTCCAGTTGACACATTGTTTCAACAAGCTCAGTCTCCATTGATACAAGTCTCTCCGGGTCAATGATACGCTGACACAATCTGTTGAAGTAATTGCATAATTTGTTTATCGCAATCCTAAGACCTCTATGTAACAATCCTCTTAAAGCAGCTGATAATAGGCTCTGTACCAGCACATGATGATCATGCGACTTCAAACTAGCTATATTAGGAGGGTTAACTGAAACACTATTAGCAATATTACCACAATAACCATCTGGACCTCTGAACTTAGATAACCTTTGGAAAAAAATTGTCTTCTCTTTCTTGGATAACCAATAGGATGATGGAGGTAAATATGTTTTCTTTCCTCTAACCTCTGTGTGGAAGTGTTTTCTGATTCCAATATCTTCTAAGTCTTTTCTTGCTTTCAACCCATCTTTGGAATTGGCACTTTGCATCAAGAGAGACAATATAGCATCCGACACATTCTTCTCAACATGCATCACGTCAATATTGTGACGAACATGCATATCCTAACACATGAAACAAAAACTGTTATGCATGTTCGTATACAATAACCTGAGAATATATTTCAGCTACTCTACTTTACCTTCCAGTAGGGTAGTTCAAAGAATATTGATCTCTTCTTCCACCGCCATAGATCATTTGATTCTTCACACTCTTCATCTTGAACCAATTCATCTTCTTCCAAATCTGTTATTTTTCTTTTACTTTCCTTATCTATAGGTTTTCCAAAATCATTTCTGAAGCCTTCTAGTGTCTCATATATTTCAGCACCAGATTGTATCCTGTTGGCATTCCCATCCTCGACAGTGTTGTCAAATCAACCTTTTTTATATCTATAAGCATGGCCAGACGGTAGTCTCTTTCTATTTCCCATGAAACATACTTACGGCTAAACTTAAGCCACCTACAAGGTGTATCCTTTCCACATACATTGCATGCTTGTTTCCCCTTCACTTTACATCCAGACAATGTCCCTAAGGCTGGATAGTCACTGATACTCCAAAGCAGCAAGGCTTTCAATGTGAAGTTCTCCTTTGCAAATGAGTCATATACTTCAATACCCTCAGCCAACAAATCTTGTAGATGTCTATCAATGGAGCTAAGTAAACATCTATGTTATTACTAGGATATGTTGGACCAGGGATCAACAAAGTCAACATTATATTCTCAGCCTTCATACACAATGTTGTAGATGTGTTGTAGTTCACTAACAGCACTGGCCATGTGTTGTTATTGGTGTTTTGAATGGAGAAGGGGTTCATCCCATCCGTACAAATTCCAAGTCTTAGATTCCTTGGTTCAACAGCAAAGTCTGCCCATTTATCATTCACTTGTGCCCAACTTAGTGAATCAACAGGATGTCGCATTATACCATCTTCAGTGGCATTAGTAGAATGCCAACGCAAATCTTCAGCCATCCTATTTGATATAAACATTCTCCTAAATCTGTCCTTGATTGGAAAATATCTTAGGATCTTTGTTGGAATCTCTACCTTTATTTTACTGTTGTGCTTATCCTTTTCCCATCTTGAAACTTTGCATCTTGGACAGATTTCAAGCTTTTCAAACTCCTTCATATATAGTAAGCAATCATTCCTGCAAGCGTGAATATTGTCGTAACCGAAACCAAAAATCTTCATAAATTTTTTGATTGCTTATGTACTCTTTGGAAGGACATTGTCTTCATGTAGCATATCGTGAATTAAAACCAACGGCTGGTCAAAGTAGTTCTCAGACACACCACTCTTAACTTTGAGTCTGTAAAGTCCCATGATTGCTGCAACCTTTGTGTATTTGATACAATTTGAGTACAATGGTGTTTCAGCTTCTCTTAACTTCTTCCTGAACTCAGTTTCCTCTACTGTTGCGTCAATACCATTTTCTCCCCTGTTGTCATTCATCTGTCTTGGATTATCTTCACCCACAAAAAATGATGTCTTCAGCAAATCAAAAGCCTCAGTTTGATTGTCAAAAGCTCTCTCTTTCGTATCATCTTTTTTTCACCATGAATATTCCAACAAGAACTCTTGTACTTCTTATCCATGCCCCTAATTACTAGATGCTCAACTATTTTATCCAGTAACTGATGGCATAAATTGCGGCAATCTCTACAGGGGCATAACATTTCAGAAAGATTACCCATTCTCTTTGCTGATGATTGAACGAAATTAGATGCTCCTTCTGAGTAATCAGGACTAGTCCTAAATGGTAATCGGAAAACACAAATCCAAATCCAAGTTAGTAATGAAAGGTGAGTGGTGAAAGATTAAACATTTGTCAAATAAAAGTTCGTAATGAAAGTGAAAGATTATACCTTGGTAACCAAATCCATGCCTTATCCATTTGAACGCGAATGAGCTCGAGAGATTTGGGTTCGCGTGATAACAAGAAGGTGGAATTGTATGATAGGTTTAGATTCGTGATACGAAGAATGAGTTGTGAGAGGGAACTTTTGGAAATTCTGGTTTTTTTGGAATTTTCCTTTTTTCACGGTTATCTCGATGAATAAGGAAGAACGGCTCAGATTGAAAATTCAATCGCTAGCTAGAAGTATCCAGCGGTGTATGATACACCACGTCTGCAATCTCCACATTCATTGCTCATTGGCCAATTTATATTTTTTGTTTTTACCATATGAAATAGGTTTTAAACCCTAAAAGAAAAAACATAGTATAATACTTAGGGTTTAGAGATAAACAGACAATAAATCTCATTCCCTACACACTTAAGTGTAATTAAAAAAAAAACTAAAATAGAATCTTTAACATTATACCCTAACTTTAAAAAAACCTAAATTATATTCCATAAAACATATACCTAGTATTATATTCCTTAACATTATATCCTAACTTATAAACCTAAATTATATCTGTAAACACTAATCCCTAATCTTGTTATTGTTAATTTAAAAAATTAAAATATAGTCTCTAAACCCTATAATCCGAAGTGTTAACCCATAGAGTCTATAACCCTAAACCCTATATAACCTCAGCCTTAAACCCTTATTTAGAAACCTTTAAACTATACCATAAACTCATATATGTTAACTAAACACTACACCCTAAACCTATAAACCCTAGACCCTAAACCCTAAACCCTATATACTCTCAGCCTTAAACCCTTATTTAGAAACCTTTAAAGTATACCATAAACTCAGATATGTTAACTAAACACTACACCCTAAACCTATAAACCCTAAACCTTAGACCCTAAACCCTATATACTCTCAGCCTTAAACCCTTATTTAGAAACCTTTAAAATATACCCTAAATTCATATATTTAGTTCTTTGTTTTTAAGTTTAAATATATTCTTTTACTTTAGTGTTTAAACAGAACATAATATTACATTAGTACCGAAATACATAGTATGTTTGAACATAAAGCGCCATAAACCAAATTTTTTACACAAAAACAGAAAAACACATAAATCATAACCCGAAATATATATGTTACACTGCCAAACCATGTTTAAAGTTTCATACGAACATTAGCTTATCATTTGGTCATGCCACAGGTTAACCAATTGCATCAGAAATGTATGTAATCTCTGAATTTGGTCTCCATACCCTTGCATTACCAATCTTAGCCACTTCAACCCAAACCTTGCTTGCATTTGGACCTAGTTCTACAAAGTGGCACACATCTTTCGGAACTGTTGAAGCCACTCTCCCTTCGGCTACCTTGCGACCAGAGTTGTTGCAGCCTAGTAGAATACCCTTCTTCTTTGCATTTTTGGTGTAACTGGTGCTAGTGGTGCTTGGACTCTAGCATTCAAACCATAGAAACAATTTCAAACATCAATAGTTCATACCAAACAAATAAAATACGTTGAAATCAATTACATACCACTGATGTTGTCTTAGCTGCTTTCGTAGGAGGAGAATCTGCAGTGACTGTAGACATGAGCTCAACCTTCAGCACTGGCCATGTGATTTTCTCGTTGATTGCATCACCAATCATAAACATTTCAGCGGTGGACCTCCATAAATGAGCTTCAGTACTAAGCACCTTAACAACTCTAATACTAACAGCATTTGGATCTAGAGGTATGTTGTTAACCATCTCCTTGGAACTAGATGAGCACATGATTCCTTCAGCAATAACCTCCTCATCATCATTAGTCCAATCATATATTTTGCATCTTCGAGTTTCATCTTCATTGGTTTGCTACAATGTGTAAAAGTTAAGGATTAAAGATATGAATAAGAAACAATAATATAACCATATAAATAACCTTGGATACATCTGAAGAAGAGGTTGAAACCCTGTCTACACTCACTTTGTCTACTGGCCAAGCTATCTCGCAGCCCACAACTTGCTGAATGAATACCACATCTGTCGTAGGCCTCTATAGATAAGCTTCTGAAGTTAATGCAGTCTTAACAAGAATAGCAACTGCATTAGGACCAATTGGTACACGACCAATTTTGTACAACGGTTCAGCAGAGATGAGTTCTCCTTCACCAATAACAACATCTCCTGACTCAAACCAATCCAGTATCTTTACCCTCTTTCCTTCTTTGAAGTCAACACTAATCTCAGTTGTCTCAAGATCACCCTTTTTATTCTGCCATAAGGAAAACAATTATTATATGTACCCTCATTCCTTTTGTCTGACTATTTGATCAAGTGTGTGTGAATATACTTACCTTCTTTCCAGCTAAGTCTCGGAAAATTTCTTTTAAATCTTCAATCTCACTACGCATATCAGCAATCTTTGCGTCTCTTGAGTGCAGTAATGCTCGATTAGTAGCCGTAATCCCTCTGCCGAACTTACTCGGCCAGGTTTGTCCTTCCCCAAAATCTTACTCACAGCATCTTCCCTTATGTTTTCAGCAGCTGATGTAGAGTCAATTTGGCTATAAAGTGACTTTATTTGTTCCTGATACAAACAATTGAACACAAGATAACTCATTGATCACAATTAGTAACAATATTATCAAGTTTCAGAAATCTTACGATAGTCTCAACATGTAAAGGCTTCACAGGTCTACCATCAGTATTGTGTCCCGCAATCCAGACCTTACTCCTACTTATCTTACTTGGTTCTTTACTCTTTTGTCTCTATATAAAATAAAGACACATTTAGAGTATCATTCTATTCTAATATACATTATAGATTATTGAGTACACTTCTTACCATTTCATGAGCTAATCGAAGCATCCCTTTGCGGCTGGTGGTGTGAGGAATCTGATTTCTTCTCAGCTCGTTGTATTTGTGGCTTACTTCCTACATTATAATTCCGAGTCTGATTAAATCTAAAAGACCCTTATTTATAAGCGAGAAAGTAAATTTCTAAACATGGTAATTAACCTTGAAAGTTGTTGTAGTCTTGCTCCTAATCCAAGAGTTCCATATTTGAGTGGATGGGATGTTGCTGGGTTTTAAAGCTAATCTCTCAGCAACACTATTCGCAGCTCGTACTTGTGTGACTAGCCTTGACTTCCCAGCCCTCCACAAACATCCCAATTGCTTCAAGATAACAACTTTCTGCCACTCTTCATTCACATTAAACCTCCCCTGCATCAAAATACAAAAGTGTCAACATGTTTATAATTACAATGTTATGAAAAAAACTTAGTTGTATATATACCTGAATTTCCTCTCACATTGTGTCTTTCGTGACTGCATCGAGCTTTCTCCAATCAGTAGGTGTTACCGAAACGTGTTCCCTTACAAGAGGACCAAGAAAAGATGATAGTGTTACTGAACCAGGTTCAACATGATCACCGTAGTCAGTGAATGTAACTGCAACCTTTTCATGAAGATTTTTGCCACTTTACGCATCTTTGTTGGTCCTCTTTTCCTTTTTACTTTCACTACATCATCACTGTTAGCATTGTCATCTCCATCTTGTTCCATATTGACAGCTCTTCCTTCATTCTCATTATGTTCATGTTAACCATCTTTGTCTATATTGTTAGCTTCTTCTTCATCCTCTCTCTATTCATGTCCAGTCAAAACACCTTCTATTTCTTTCTCAGAAACTTCTACCTCATTAGCTTCTTTAGCAACTTCTTCTTCGGCCATTACTTTCTCGGCCACATCATCATCATTTTCATTACCTTCAGGCTCAACAACTTTTTCGACAGGATCTACATCCACACCTACTTCTACCACATCCGCTTTAGCAGCCAGCTTCTTTTTTCTACCAGTTTTTCTCTTTTTGCCTTTATTGTTGTTGTAAGTGCAGCAACTTCTTTTTCAGCTATTACTTTATCGTCCTCACCATTATCACCTTCAATACGTTCAGCCTCAACAACTCTTCCACAGCAGTTACATCCACAACAACTTCTTCCACAGCAGCTACATCCACAACAACTTCTTCCACATCCGATTGAGAGGCCACCTTATTTTTTCTATCAGTTTTTCTCTTTTTCGCCTTTAGTGTTGTTGCAGGTGTAGCCTCCAAGCCTTGATTACGTTTACTACGACGGATCCCACCTGGTTGTGTGAAACTTGTCTTTGCCATTTCTGAAACTGATGATCATACGAACAAATCAACATAGTGAAATCGTGTTTCATTACTTAAAATCAATCTTAATAAAAAATCAGAAATTCCCATATGCATGTTCACATTTCATAACTCAAACTCAATCTCAATGAAAAATCAAAAACTTCAACATGATTGTTCACAGAAACTCTGAATCAAAACCCAAAATCAAAATCGTGTTTCAAAATTGAACACACCAAAATCGTTAGAACTCAACATGCATCAAAACCTCAAAATTGATGGGTCGAAACCTTCAAATCATAAAAATTATAGGAAATAAACGATTGAAGAAGAACATACCTTTTTGATTGTACAATGAAGCTTCGATTCGATGGGAAAGAATCGCCAAAGGAAGAAAGAGAGAGCTCGGGTTTAACTTAGAAAAAATGAAGAAATCTAAGTGTGAAAAAAAAATATTCAGTTTAAGTGTTTGTTAAGATAAATGATATCGTTTAATTTTGGATCTGCAATCATAAGGCGCGTAAACTTAGCAAATTTACGTGGCTGGAAATTATAATTTTCCGCGAAAGAAAATATAGCGTTTTCAAAAACAAAACGCTATGGTAAGAAACCGTGTCGTAATACAATAACAGAACTGTAAAAAACGTTATCGTCCAGTGCTATTAATACTCACATTTCTTGTAGTGTCGTGATACTCCCAAATCAACACACTAATAGAGCTAAGGTCTCTCAAAGTGTTGACACATCAGCTTTCTTAAGGATTCTGGTGCTGCCACATCAATTAATGAAAAAACTTTTACAACCAATCAGATCAAAAGCTTTGTCCACGTCATCTCCCCTAAGAAAATCGTAACCTTTGATGCAGCCTCTGACGCAGCTTCTTTCTCTCCCGATTACTCTTTCCACTCTCATCAAATCCCTAAATCTAGAGCTCAGAAGAGAGACGGACAAAGGGTTCTCGTCTTCAGCTCCAGAAACTTTCAAACCCATGACCAAGCCCAGCATCGGGATCCACTGAAAATATATATTGGTGTGATTGATTTTCGATTCTAAGTAAGGCTCGCTTTGATCCATTATTCGCATGGCTTCAGACAGTTGAAGATTATGAAGGGATTATCCAGTTGACGAAGATGAGCATCATAACCAAGCAGCCAAGATCGAATCATTTTCCTCGCTGTTCACTACAGATCTTGCAACGATGCAAACGCAAATTGGGTACGAACTTATATAATCTATAACTTTTCTCTGTTTGATGATTTGATTGTCTTCGTATTGTTGCTAATTTGTTCTTCAATGTGTATTGGGAGATTATTTCTTCTGCTGATAAAGTATAAGGGAAATTAAGGTTTCAAGAATTTGACCAGCTGTTTTTAGATTAGAAACGCTCGTCATGTATCCCTGTATTGATCAAGTTGAATCACTGAGTTCTAAGATAATATGGTTTAAAAAACATCTCTATGATGACTGATGATCAAGTTGAATCACCCAGCTTTGAGATTATTTGGTTCTCTATATTAATCAAAAATGAATCATTGAGGTTTAAGATATGCAGGAAACTTGTAATGAAGTTAGTACACGCCTGTTTTTTTATGTTACATAGTTTGCAACATAGTCAAACTTATTAGCATGTCCTTATGTGTGAAATAATGTGCAATACATCCTAACAAAAGAACCCTGCATATATATTACCACCCATTTCGTATGTCATCAACACTAACTTCTTCATGCGCCATAGGTATTGGAGATATATTTTTTGGTCGATTAATAATTTCCAAGAAGTGACACGCATAAATATGAGTCTTTTGTGTCATTCTTCATGTATCCTTGTCCTTGACGCATGGAAAATGTTTGCCCAATTCACGCAGGATCGAGTTCCAGCAGATGGTATCGTCAAGTCAGGTAGAGGCGCTATTGATGAGTCAAGTTGCACCGATGAACCATTGCCAGTGACAAAAGCAGCAGGGGTAACTTTCTACCCCACCCGTATATATATCCAATTTAGCATGAAATAGATGAGAAAGAATATTATCATCTTGACTTTTTTTGCTGTCTCTTTCCACATATTATACATATCATTAACTTTAGACAATTATTCTTCTTATGGTGCTAATTTATGTAGATGTAACTCAAGTTTTGTTGTTAAAAATTCATCTGGGCTAGAGTCAAGTCATAGAAGGATTTATAAACTTGAATGGAACTCTTACTCTCGAAGTGCATAGATCAAGGGGTGAAACTTCAGTTGGGGACATTGTTCATCTGGCTGAAGAGGCTCAAAGCAGAGAAGCACTCGTACAATAGTTGTTCGACAAGGTATCTCCTCTCTTTCCTTTTACATTTTTTATCAATCTGCACTGACCTGAAATTCTCAGGATATTCTCAGGACTAACCTTTGTTCTGCAATTACAGGTCGCAGGGCGCTTCATCTATAGACTGATAACACTCTCTGCGGCCACATTTACATTCTAGAATCTATTTGGTGCACATATTCTCTCTTCTGCCATGCATAAAGGGAGCTAAATCTCTTTGGTCCTCCAACTATCTTGCAATGTTTTGGTATAAGGTTTTTTGTAATTTAAATATTAATAATACTTATCGTGTAATTTAAATGTAAATAATACTTTTTGTAATTCAGGTTTTCTTCTGAATAAAACGCTTTTTGTGCTATGGATAAGATAGAGTAAGATGTTGAATAACTTGATATGTTCTTTAGGTTAATACATCATTAGGAGCAAGAAGAGGCTTACTTCTTCGTGGTGGTGATATTCTTGAAAAGTTTTCCTTTATTGATAATGTTGTCTTTGACAAAACTGGGACACAGAGAAAGGGAGGCCCTGTTGTGACTAAGTTATTATTCTTAAAGATCCAAGGTTAGGCTCTTTGCTATTTCGAAAATTCAGTGATCTACTTGCAAGGACTTTGAGAATGTCCATATTTTTGGTTCCTATTTTAGGCTTTATAAAGAACACCTTAGGGCTCTGTCAATTTACTTGAGTGTGAATTTCTTTTGAAACATTAAAATCAATTTAGCAAACAATGAATATGAATGTGAATATGAGTTGGAAGGAAATATGATGGAGCCAGAAGAGAAAGACTTGCAAATCATATGGCAATAGTGTCTGAATATTTATCTTTTTTGTCATTATGATGTCTTTAAACTACAAACTTTTTTAACCGTTTTGTATGAAGCTTCTTACATACCCAACTTTTGCGCCTCAAAGCTTTGTCAGGCTTAATATTTTCCCTTCTTCATTGTGTTTGGATTACACCATACTACTACACACTGAGGAACGAAAACCATTTACTCCTTAAAAGATCTTTTCCTTATTAAACACATATGGTAAATTTCAAATAACTAAACATACAAATTAAAAATTCATAGACCAAGCAAGACAGATGGAACAAGACGAATGACTTTTAAGAGGCAAGTGGAGCCAAAAAAATGTAAACGCCTAAGAATCAAATATTTTATACTACATACATTTCTATCATGTCTTCTCTTTTTAATATTCTTACTAAAACCATCAAATTTTTATTAAAAATATAATTCATAATAAAATAAAAAGAAAATGTTTTGATCAATACCACGGCGTAGCGCGGGTACATTGCTAGTATGATCAATCAATGCATTTCGAAGTGAGAAATGAGCTTCTTTATTTTTTTATCTTAAGATTGATAAGTATATATATATATATATATATATATAGTAACTAAGTTAAAATTTGTTTAATGGTCAAAACTAATGAAATATTTATATTAGAGAGACTGGTTTATGATATTGTGAATCTTTCTAGATATATGTGGTTTTTTATTTGAGTATATACGAACCTATCATGTTAAGAAAATTTAATAATATTGGCTGAGAGGAACATTGAATACTCTTCTTATCTCTCATTTAATGTGTAAGAAATATGCACAACCCTACCAAATGAAACGTTCACAACAAGATTGGAGGGTGACTGCAGTATAAACGTCCCGCCCGGACAGAGGAACTCTGCAAATGCCTGCAAGAGAACAAAATCCAAAAACCAGTGCACGGTTCTATGTCACAGTGGCTACAACAAAGCAAACGACAAAATCAGTATACGGTTCAAGGGCTCAGGGGCTACACTAGAACAAAAGTCAAAACAAGTGTACGGTTTGTATAACTCTTAACCATGATATAACCAAGACTACCTAACCAGAATATTTAACCATGATTAATTGATTTGATTGGGGTCCCGAAGATATACACTCCACGTAACCGTACGTCTCTCTCTCTCTCTCTCTCTCTCTCTCTCTCTCTCCTCTCTCTCTCTCTCTCTCTCTCTCTCTCTTCTCTCTCTCTCTCTCTCTCTCTCTCTCTCTCTCTCTCTCTCTCTCTCTCTCTCTCTCTCTCTCTCTCTCTCTCTGTATTAGAAACGGCGCTCGAGGCACATTATTAAAACACTCATTTCTTGTAACCTTCTTTAATTCAAGTCATTTGTTTGGGGAGGGGAAGTTATTACGTTGTAATAATCATCTTCCTGATTAACCTTTCTCCCACTATCATTTTCTCTGAAACAGAACCAAAGCACAATGGTCCATTACAACTACATAGCAGAAACACAACCTAACAGAGCCGAAACCGGTTGGTGCTTCAAAGTTAAGATTTTTCGCGTCTACCCATACTATGTGTTTGAAGATGGACCACATTAGAGTTTCATCTTGGCAGACTGGAGAGTAAGTGAAAACTATTTGACTGATTTTCCAACACGTGGTTCTGACTATTTGATCTTTATGCATTCAGTCATGTGCAAAGAGCCAAGATCGAAATGGTCATTTATCCAGGCAAAGTAAATAACTTCTCTGGACTTGAGAAAAACAAAGGCAAGTGGATTGAGATATCTACAGTTAGGATAGTGCGAGCGGATCCAGGTTTCTGTCCAACAAAGTCTCGCCACCGACTTGATGTCATGGAAGACACTGAAATTGAACTTATCGACCCTTTGGACAACAAGCACTACATGGAATTTGTTAGTTTCCTCTATATATGTGACATGAAAACAGACAGAGACGATCCTATTGGTAAAAACTATCAAAATTTTCCTTCTTTCCAATGTTTTTGAGACTCTAATCGTGAATCTGTAAATAACAACAAATATCTTGTCTGGACACCATGGGCGTTGTCTCGATCATCTGCCCCTTGAAGTCGATCTCGATAACCCTGAAAGGTAAAGGAAAGTGTTCCACCTCAGAGACGCCCAGTAAGTGCATGTTTTTGGTAGTGTAGCAGTAAACACAATGACCAAAAAAATTGATAAAAATGTAAATTGTTCGATAATAAGAACAAATGATCAGGAAACTTCTAATTTGCTTCTCTTATTCGTAATAGTATGAATAAGTTAAAGTTTGTGGCTTATGGAAAATACGTGGTTGACTTCTTCTCTGAATACTTGAAGACTAAGGGTTTAAAAACGATCGTGGTGCTCAAGATGTGGAGGATTGTTCGGACTAGAAGTAACTGACGTTTAACATTTTCAATTGTTTATATATAATAATTTAGGATAGTTCGCTAAAGTTCTTGTTTTATATAGGTGAACCTGATGAGATATGTGTTGAGACCGTGGAAGGCTTATCGGACTACAGGTCCAATCCGCGAATTCAGGAGGTTCAAGATCTCAGGTTCCAGCTAGAGACCGCTGACATGGATGCTGCCGGAAGCAGTGTTGTTGTCCCTATCTAAATCTCATTAATAATTTAGTGTCCGTTACTTGAAACTCTATCGTTTTATTATGCTTTCGGTTTTAATATGCTTATCGAATCGTATTAATTATGCTTTCATGTTTAATATTTCAATTTATTAACTGTAACTGATAGATATATTTTAATAAGAATTGATTAATACTCCAAAGTAAGAATTATTCGGTGACTTTTAAGAGGCCTCTCCAAGTCAATAACTTTCTTTGACTAAGATTAAGAAATCGACTACTATTTGTAATGTTAATAAATGAGAATGAATACTGATACAATTGGAAATTAAATTTTCGATTTATAAAAATGATTAGTATTAGACAAAGGTCGCAATTCAATACATATATGAGTAATAATTATTGCATTTTTGAAAAGGGGAAAATTAACAGCCGTACAGATGAACAAGAGTAATATTTTTGGACTTATTTTGGTCTTCATATTTATATATTAAGAATTTTACGGTGCCATTAAAGACGCTTCTTCTTCCATCAATGAATGTGCTCAGCGTGACTGGAAGTTCGTATCGCTTTAAATCAGGATTGGTTATATAACCGTTCGTTCTTCCCCTGGGTAGATATATAGCCCTTGTTTTCATCCTTCTCCCCCATCCTCACTTCTTACCTCTCCTTTGCCTCTAAGCTCTAACAAAGCCTCGCTTCATCTTCTATCTTTTATCTTAAGTTATTCCTTAAATATGATTACATGTTCTTATGTTTTCCTTTTGTTCGGTTCTATGTCGACCTCAGAAGGCATGCATGAACAACACCGTAACTAGTTTTCTCCTCAAAATAAAGTCACCTATGAGTCTTGAAAGGTCAAACGACCAAATAGGCTTTCGCCGGAAAACAATAGATGGCGAGATGAACTTTACTTCTGCTGGACAACCTCAAACACGTAAATGCCTTAAACTATGTTTTCTTCCTGTCCACAATTCATAAAGAGTCTCAGGAATTTACTTACTAGGAACCTGGTTCAACACATACGTAGCAGTCTTTGATGCATATACACACAATGAAAGAGGTAGAGAACAATTACTTAACATGCTTCTAACCATATCCATTAGCGTACGATTTCGCCTTTCAGCTACACCATTCTGCTGAGGTGTACCAGGCATTGTGTATTGTGCACAAATGACCTTACTGTCAACTAACTTTGAAAATGAACCTGCACATTATCCTTTTTCATTGAATTTTCCATAGAACTCACCACCTCTATAAGATCTCACTATCTTTACTTTTCTATCTAACTGCCTTTCACCTCATCAATTAACACCTCTAGGACATTCACTGACTTATACTTTTCATGCAGTAGATATGTATATCCATAATGTGAGTAATCATCGATAAAAGTGATGAAGTATTTTTCACCACTCCAAGAAGGAGTATCGAAAGGGCCACATATGTAGGTATGTATTATTTCAAGAAGCTGAGTGCTTCTTGTGGCTGGTTTTTTTATAATATGTTAAGTCTGCTTTTCTTTAAAGAAGCCTACACATACATTTAGATCACTAAAATCCAATTGAGAAAGAATATCATTCTTTACCAACCCCATAATCCTTTCTTTGGAAATATAACATAATCTTTGATGCCACAAGAAAGCAGAATTTTCATCTAATGCACTACGCTTAATGCCTCAACTTTCAATATGAAATAGAGATTCAAAGAACTTTGCACCAAGATATAAACGATAAAGTGCATTAATTAAAGTACCACTTCCATAAAAGTAATTATTTCGGTACAATGAGAAAACACCATGTCCAATCTTAAAATCAAACCCCAAATTGTCTAATTTACTTATGGAAACAAGATTTCTAGCACATTCAGGTACATATAGACATCCTTCAAGATCTATATGACATTTGGTGTCTAAGATCAATATATAAGTCTCAATGACTTTTATTCTTGCTTTCATCATGTTACTCATGAACAAATATTGTTCATGTCCTTTTATGGGCAGGATCGAACTGAATCCCTGCTTAATATGAGACACGTGTGTAGTAGCACCAGAATCTAACCCCCAAGTATTATTAGGCACTTCAATAAGATTTAATTGAGAGCATACGAAACTTTTATGTTTACCTTTCTTATAGAACCAAGCCTTTCTTTTAAGACAATCTTTCTTGAAGTGTCATATTTTCTTGAAAAAGAAACACTTTATCTCCTTATGGTTTTGAATTTCAGGTCTTTTAATGAAAGTCTTATCCATTTTTTTTTTCCTTTTTACTTGGTTTTCTATTATTGCCGCTAGCCCTTCTAAGGCCTACGAGATTAACAACTTGATCCTTCATCTTCTTTAATCTTCCTTCCTCTTGAACCAACATAACCTTTAATTCCTTAAAGTTCCTTTTATATTTAATGGTGTTGTAATTCATCCCGAGCTGGCTAAATTCAAAAGGTAAAGAGTTCATGATAAATTGGACCAAGAATTGCTCATGAACTTGCATTCCCAAGGTCGTTAAGTTTGCTGCCAAGTTAGACATGTGTGTCACATGATCATGAATTCGATGAGACTAGTCAACCTTTTTCGTAGTAAGCTCATTTACTAAGCTTCCTACAATCGACTTGTCAGCCAACTCCGGTTGTGAACATTCCTTTATTTTTTATAAGAATTATTTTGCTTTCTCTGTCATAGGCATGAATGACTTAATACTTTTTGTCATCGTCATCCTCATGAGGTTCAAGCGCATCCCGTTAGATCGCTACCACCTTTCATACCGAGATTTTTCAGTTTCATAGCTATCTTCGGTAATGGCTGAAATTTTCTCGCCAGTTAGTATAGCGTAGTCCAATGCCATTATACTGAGTATAAACCGAATCTGCTCAGACCACTACCCATACTTGAGTCTGTTGAACTTCTGACAGAGTTAGCTGATGCAAGCCAATTTGATGAAGCTGCATCATGCTTATCTATTAGTGCTATGAGACTTTTAGTCAGTTTCACTATTAATAATCTTATCTTTAACATGTATATTTAAAAAACTTTTGGGTAATACTTATATACAAGCACTTTCAGTTAAAGATGTCAAAATGGGTAAACCAACACAAACCAATCCATATCCAAATGAATTTTGACTTTAATGTGTAATGAGTTAATCCAACTCATTAAGTAAATGGATTGGATCAATCCATAACCCGCTTAAATTAATGGGTTAATGGTTTTAATGAGTTGACCTATTAATAATTATTATTAAAACTACAAAACATTTATAACTAAGAAAATGAGGTAAGAAAATGAGGATGATCATATGGTTAATAAAATGTAAAAATAAACATTTATAATTATACTAATTTAGAATTAACAAGTTAATCATAATAATTTGGTTAACTTTTAATTATCTTTGTAATGAAAAGAAAAATTATATTTTTTTAAATATCAAAAGACCATCATCTTTACAAACGAGTAGCAACAACATCAAAACGAATCTAGATTACCAAATGACCCAACTTACAAAATATATGTCCTATGAGAGATGGGTCATACCCTGAAGCTGATATGGACACACATCGATCACAATTATACCTACATAACTAAAAAAAACAACTTCAAACTGATTCAGAAAGCTATATCCCTTGTTATACCCTCTTGCTAATCTTTTTCTTGATTCTGGGAGATAATTTACCCTGCAAGATATTGAAGCATTAAAACTGTGGGGCTTAGCAACTACAAATTTCATAAGCGTAATGCCTCTACTGCATAAAAACAATCAGCAAACTTCTTAAGAAAACAATTACAGAAACTACAACCAACGTGTGACATATAAAGGAAGAACAATAAACATTTTAGCATATAACACACAGCAAATGATCAGCAGCAAGTAGAGAGATTAAAAGTCACAACAGCAGCACCAGATACTCAGCAGAATATCAAAAACCCTTTGACAGTACATAAAATTAGCCCTGAACTCTAACACAAAATCTTCAGGTCGTTTGATATCACTAACTTTCTCTGATTCTTCTTGGCTAATTTTCCTCGCTCAAGTTGCAACTTCCTGATAAAGAAATCTAACTGATATTACTGCACTCAGAGTTTAACTAGTATATTTGAAATCCAAATCCATATTAAAACACATGTCTAGAACTACTATGTTGCTTATTTCAGTACCAAAATACAATCAGTATAGATAACCACAATAATATGGAACATTCAACCGGAAAACACAAGCACTTATACAAGAAACAGAGAGTTTCTTGGACTGTTTATCTGAATCTTTTTTTCACGGTATACAAGAAACACTATCCACCGGCTTTACATGATAAAGTCTGGAGATTGGATAGAATATAGAAAGATACACACTGACCTATCCCTTAGATCTGCTCTTTGTCCTAAGCCTTTTGTACTTATTTTAGATTTGTAGCACTTAACGTTTAGTACACACTGACCTATCCCAGACATGACAGTAATAGACAATGAATACAATCCATTTATCTCAGTCTGTTATACATACAAATAGACATATGAGGTAAGATTTTATAATGAGTGTACCTTCTGCGTCTTTGAACTACATTCAATGTAAACTGGAGATCCTATCAGTTTCTTTAGTTCCTCTCCCTGAAGAGAAAACAATTAATACGCATCTCATCTGTGAAACTTGTCTGGTAAAAAAAAACTTATGTGTAAGAACATTGGATTTGTGGAGTTACCTACCCGGTTTGTAGTAATCGGCACTGCACCGGGATGGTCTATGAAGAACTGCTTGTCATCTCGAAGATCTGAAAATTCCAAATTTCTCAATCACAAAGCTGAACTATTTTATCTTTCTTATAATAAGGGAAGAGTTTTACACAAGCACAGAGTAGATACCAAGTTTTGTTCCAACGAGGATGATAGAAACGCCAGGGGAATAATGCCTAAGCTCAGGAATCCACTAAGATAAGAAAACCAATTCAGGATTAGCTCAGCAGAAGCTACTATACTAGTAAACAAAACCCACAAAATCAGATTGAATCTCTACAGAACCCACAAATCAAAATTGAATCTCAAATCAGATTGACATAGCTAACCCACAAATATAGATCGATAAATCAGATGTTGAAACCAAGCGAGTACAAGAGAAATCAAATAAGAATCCGACGACGATGACGATGAGCTACGCTAGAGTAGAGTTACGAATGAAGAGCTGAATCAAAAATTTCTCATGAAGTGATTAGAGAAGACGATGACGATGAGCTAAGCTAGAGACTAGAGAGTATGGGTAAATTTAATTTTATTGGTTTGGTTTGGATTATCTATTAAACCATTTTAATCCAAACCATTAAACCCAATAATTCATTAAATCTATTTACCCATTAGCATCTAAATTCTCAACTCATTAAAGTCCATGGATTGTATTGGTTTGGGTTGATCCATTATTTTCAACCCATTTTGACACTCCTACTTTCAGTGATGCTAAATTTTTTATACTTTTATGATTAAGCAAATCATAGACAAATCAAATAAGCATACTATTGACTATAGTACCAAATGATTAATCATTTTCATATTACTAAATATATTCAGTGATTCACCTTTGAGTGATCTCCTAAAATATATGTAGTAAATTAATTGATCAGTCAAAATTTTTATGTAATTTATAGCATCTCTTTAATCATGATTAATTAATATATTAGATTATTTTAACATTTATATATAATAGAAAAAGTCATTTTGGTGACTAACTTGTTATAACTTAAACATTAAAAATTAAATAGTTAAATTATCTTTACATTAATATTTCATAACATAATTACTTTTTTACTTAAAACATAGCGGAAATTATTTTAAATATTAAATTCTTTTATATCAAACAATTAAATTATGTCTCTTTAATCAAATGAGATATCAAACATATCAAATATACCATAAATTATATCACCAACTAAAAAAATTGAAAACTTTATGTAATCATTTTAAAGCAAACTAGTTGGAATTTGAATCACAAACCACTCATGTTTGTCATTTTCAGAATTCATGATCACTAAGGATAACTACAATAAGTGCACATCTTTTTCATTCTCATTATTTTAATGAAAGGTTTGTGGAACATAATTATGATGAGTGCACTAAAACATAAGTTAATTATTCATTCAAGCGAGCGAGAAAAATATATGTTATATAAACTTGTATCCCTTATCTAAATACCTTATCCAGGTTATGAATTCTTTATATGTACAATAACAGTTAACTGGTTATTTAACTTAGCATCTAGATCATATTTCATTGGCGGTAAAATTGATCACAATTATCAAAATATTATATGACCATGAGTATGTAGACTATCTTTGTCGCGTAATATACTCTGGTTTACAAATTAATCTTAAAGGTGAATTAACCAAATCTAAACCAAAGCTTTGATACCAAATGTAAAATTTACTTTTATGTATTTCAATTAATAATGAAATCTATGAATCTAGATTTGAATTAATTCAACCTTAATGTTTTTTTAGAGAACAAAAAGAAGACTAATCTTGATCCATGACTTTTTGTCTTTGTGAATACAATCTACTCCTTAATTTTCTCTTCTCCTTATGCTTTTTTACTCTTATGTGATCTTTGATAGAGAAGACCACTACTTATTCTTCTTTCTAAAATATTTCTTTTGTTGGTTATTCTTTTATAAGTGTTTGTTTTGTTTCTTGTTGTATGTTCTAAAACACAATACCAATGTTTTTATATATGGAATGAAATGGCAAATACTCTTAGTGAAAGGTCACGACTCTTTAAAAAAATTAAAAAACAAAATGATTTCTTAATTAGCTAACCTTACTTCTTAGTAAAATCAAAATAGATATGACTCTCCTAAAAGTCACATAACATTTTATGTAAAATTACTAATTACTTTTACTATAGATAAATTTAATAAGGCAAAGGGAAAAGGGTTATCAATACACCCAAATTCTAACGTCGTTTTTGAAACTGATCCATCACGGTGTCATCTTTTATATTAGAACTTTTAACTTTAAGATGAACTTGATTTTTACAAGTAAATCGAAAAACACATATGTCATATAAGATTGTTCTTACATTCTTTCTCAACCTTCACAATGTTATGTAAAGCCACCAAACTAAGAGTGTATTTATCTATATTTGAGGTATCATTATGACTTCTAACCATTTTCATCTTTTGTGTGGTTACACATTTTGCTTTTGTGTGGCCATAACCAGTGCATTTATTAACCTTGATTTCTTTCCTCTTGAATGATGAATAGTCATATTTTATTTGTCCAAAACCATAACATTCATAACACTAAATTCATTTTTTTTTTACGACCTTCTTCCTTTCTTGATAATTTATCTTTGGGTATATTATACATAAGCTCCATATTTTTCAACCTTCAAAATCATCATGCGAACAATTTCTTCAAGTTCAATACATTTTTGGTTGTCTTCATAACCTGTAACTTCATGATCCTCTACAGGTTTTAGAGACTTAGATTCCATCTCCATCTCTTGAGATTTAAGCATCCTTACTACTTCATCAAACTTAATTTCATCAGTATTCATCGTCATTTTTTAACAACTTTCTTCGGTGAAAATTTAGCAGGTAAGCATCGCATCAATTTCTTCACTAATATTGCATATTTGTAAACTTTTCCAAAAGTGGAGTTTCATTAGCTATGAAACTGAGTTTGGTACTGAAATATGATATCTTATCATTATCATTCATCTGTATGTTTTCAAATTGTGATGTCAACAAATTCAACCTTGTTCTCCTAACATTGGTTGTACCCTCAAAAATGTTATTGTATATCGCATGCCTTTAGCTGAGTCACACCCTTGTATCATTTCAAATTGTTTTTCATCCACTGAACTGAAGATTTCATCCAACGCTTTTATGTTAGATTTTGAAAACTTTTTATCTGATGCAGTCCATTTGGTGTTGGATTTAACTATATTTATATCGTCTTCTGATGTTATGCACGACTCTTCCCAACCACACTCAATCACCTTCCAAACGTCTTCATCAATTCCACGTAAATTCACCATCATTCTTACTTTCCAATGTCTGTAATTTGTATCATCCAACAATAAGGGTTTATGAACAACGATTAGTTGTGTAGAGTTCGCCATATTCTCTCCAAGATCTCACATGTGTTCGAGGAAAAATCACTCGGATAGGTGTCATGCTCTGATACCAATTATAAGAATGAGAATATGAACAAGCACACAATTCTATGAGATAAAACAATATGTCTACATCCTCACTTTATCTAATAGAGATTCTTTAAACAATCTCACAACAAGATTTTGTCTAATAGAATTACTTGACATTAAGATACCCCTTAGTTCGATACTAACCTATATATATATATATATATATATATATATATATATATATATATATATCAATGAGATATACATCTCTAACACATATCAAAGGACTAGAAACTCTAGGTTCAACTTCCTGAATTCCTTCTTGATCTACAATCATAGTTCCAAACTAAACTATGTTACACATCCGGATTTTATGTGCCACCGAGTAATTTTATGCTTTCGTAAAAAAAAATTAAAATTTTCTACTGCTCTTACACCCTTGAAAATGTATTTTAGCTTTTATGCTGTTTTTTTCTTAATAATTTTTTTTCCAAAAAATTTCAATTTTCGTATTTTAGATATTTTTAATTTTTCATATCTTTGATTTATAATATTTTTTTATTTTTAGATCAATCTACTAATACCTCAGTTTTTATTGTGAATACAACATCTTAAATTATCTTATAACTTGTGTTGTACATATGTGGTTCCAAAGGCATGGAAACACATTCCTAAAAAAGGTTCGCCCTAGCCGCTTCGCTCTCAGGCCCGCTTCCCGAAGTACCGCCGATCCGCCTTCTCCGAGCTTCCCTCCTCTCCGGCGGCCGCCGATTCCTCATGTCGGCGCCGGAGAGGTCAGTTCCTGTCGGTTTTTGTTAGCAGCCGTCGCCTCTCCGATTCAAGCTGGTCAAGCTCCGCCTCGCCTCCGGTCTCCGACGACGGTTTTCTGTGTCCTCGGCTCTGCTCTTAAGACGGTGGTGTTCTCCAAGTTGCGGTGGTTTTGCGGTCTAATCCGGCTTCGGTGAATGGTTGTCGCAAGCTCCTAGCTTGGTTTGGGGCTCTTCACTGCTCCCTCCTTTGAGGCTTATCGCCGGTGGCTAGATGTCCGGTCGAGCCTCCCTGTGCGATGGTGGCACAGCTGGTTTCCTCCTTGTCCCGATTCGTTTCGCTCGAATCCTTACCGTCGTATGTGCGACGTGTTGAGGTATATTGGGTTGGGTGGGTTGTTTGGTTTAGCTTGGTTAGTTTTGGATTGGTGTAGGTCTTGACTGGTTTAGGTTTTCCTTAGTTACCTCTGCTTGCGGGATAAGTTAGTGGTATAGCTTTAGCTCTGGTTTCTCAACTTGTCTTTTGTGGTTAACCTTGGTTTCGTTTAGAGCGCTGTTCAATCGGGTTTTATGATTTAGATTTCTGTTGGATTGTTTAGGCTTCGTTGGAGATTTGGGTTGTTCAAGGCTTCCTTATAGGTTTAATCTAAACGTTTATGAGTGCGTCTTTACCGCATCCGTTAGAGGAATAGGGGAACTTTCTTAGGTTCTTTCTTCTCGGGTTTTGGAGTCTGTTTCGGGTTCTGGGTTGGTGAGAGAGCGTCTCTCTGTGAGTCTCCTTGTTGTGGATGTTGTCGTTCGGTGAGCCGTGGGCTGCGTCGACTTATCTCGTTCTTTCCTCTTTTGCGGGTTCCACATTTTCTAAGTTTGAGTTCCTTTGGTTAATTCTTGTGCCTTGACTTATGTTTTCCTTGAGCCGTAGGTTTGAGTAACCCTGTTTGGGCTTTTGTTGCCTATTTATTTGGGCTTTGTTTGCCTTTTGTGGGCTTTGGATTCCAGAACTTTGTATTGCTCTGGTTATGAATATAATCCCTTCAGATGAAAAAAAAAAAAAAAAAAACTTGTGTTGTACATATAATTGAGTTGTCCAACAAGAGGTTCGTTCAATAATAAAGAAGAAGAAAAGCTGAGGTAAGCGTAATTTAATAATTTATGATAAAAACAATCATGGGCTTCGTAGTCATATCAATGGGCTGAAAAAAAAGCACAAAACAAAGAAGTCATCTTACGTGCTTCGAACGAGCGAACCCAACCAACGACGAGTGTTAACCTCAAATCATCTTCCTCGTTCGTATCGGCTCTATAATCTCATTCTCTGACTCGAATCCTTGCCTCCCTCCATGGCTTCCTGTAAGTTTCTCTTTCCTGTCTTGTCTTATCTTATGAATCACGGGATACGTTTTTGTCTCTACATTCAAATTTGGATGATTCCATAGTTTTCTGTTCTTCATCGAAAAAGATGAAACTTTGGAGATTCTGCTTATTGAGTGATTCATTTGAACAATTTGGTTGATTTTGCAATAAATTGGAGATCTAAAGATGAAGAATTTCTCTTCAGTCTTCGTAGTCAATGGTTATGAGATTCAAGTTACTTCCTTTGTATTGAATAAAAATCTAATCTAATTTGTTCATTTGTCATCTACACTCTCTATTAGTTTCTTATAAGTCCCATCAATAAACCGTTACGCACCATTGCCATGAGATTAGTAACTCAAAGATTTTCTTCCTTAATACTGAGTACTCAACAACATTATATTTTGAATTACTTGAAACCTTCTGGACCTATCTCAGATTGAGTGTGTATAAGACTTGGTTATGTCTTAGTGATCACATCGAGGATTTAGCACTGATTTTGTTTGTTCTTGAGCCTGTCTTGTTTTCGCTGATTTCCTCTAATGAGATCTTGGCGTCTATTTCAGGTAGCCTAGGAGTTCCTAAAATTAAAATCTCAGCGGTAGACCTCAGTAGAGTTACTAGAGTAAGATCTGGAAGCTTACAGATACCATACAGTCAGAGATTATTGATTGCTCAAAGGCCGGTTAAGTACTTGAGTCTGAGGACAACTGTTGGATCTGTGAAAGCTATCCAAGTTTCTACTGTCACTGCTGCGGAAACAGCAGGTACGTTTATCTCTCTTATGTTTGGGTCTTTCTTCTATGATAGCTGCACATTTTGGCAATTTTATTGTTCATATGTTTTACACATAAGAGTGTTTCACATGTGAGAGTGTCTTTTATTTCTCCTTAAATGTTTGCTGGTTTAACATTGTTATATCCACAGCTACTGTAGAAGTAGAAGATGCTGAAAAGACCAAGTCATCTCCGTTGAACGCTCAGCTCGTTCCCAAGCCCTCTGAGGTAGGTTTTGCTTTTCCATTTGAGGAACTCTGGCCAATGGATTTACGATTTTCTTCCTCCCTTATCACTGTCAAATGGAAGAGAAGAGATTTTATGAGAATGTAATTCCACAATAAAAACAGTTAGTCTGTTTTTCAGTTGGATGCATTTGGTTTGATTTCTTTTCAATCTTCTAGGTGGAAGCTGTTGTCACTGAAATATGTGATTCGTCATCAATTGCAGAGTTTGAACTGAAAGTAAGTAAGGCCCCATTCAGTTGAGCTGTAGTTTTGTTATTGCTTTTTTGATTGGTAGTCTCAGCTAAGTTCTTTTATAGGATTCTTATCTAATATTTCATTTGCATATATTCTAATAGCTGGGGGGTTTCCGCCTATATGTAGCAAGGAACTTAGCTGACACAAGTAGTCCACCACCACCTCAGCCAATTCCTGCTGCAAATGCAACTACTGAGAGTGCTGATTTGAATGGATCAGCTTCCTCTACTTCACTGGCTATCATAAAACCAGCATCTACAGCTGCTGATCAGGGTTTGATGATTCTCCAATCTCCAAAAGTAAGTGATCACACAACTTAAAAGGCTAAATGTCAGAGCCTCTGTTGTCAAAAATGAAAACTGAGAGGTGGCATGGTAATGTGCAGGTAGGATTCTTTAGGAGATCTAAAACCATAAAGGGTAAACGCACCCCTTCGTCTTGTAAAGAGGTAAGATCAATCCTCTTGTGCAGAAGAGCGTGTTTGATTTTATTGGGAAATCGCTCATCACTCTGGTCTTTGCTTTTCTATTACTCTGACAGAAAGACCAAGTGAAAGAAGGTCAAGTTCTGTGCTACATTGAACAACTAGGTGGCCAATTCCCGATCGAGGTAATATAATATTCCAACATTTGACTAATCTTGCTTCCACCTAAGTCTGTTAAAATTGCTTATCTCTGTTTCTCGATCATCAATGTTCCAGTCTGATGTTACCGGCGAGGTTGTCAAAATACTCCGAGAGGATGGAGGCAAGTCTTTCTTCTTCTTCTTTCATGTTTCTCTTACTTTACGTTTAATGATTTTTTGTTCTCTATTTCTCATTACGAAACAGAGCCTGTAGGATACAATGATGCTCTTATCTCGATCCTTCCTTCCTTCCCTGGGATCAAGAAGCTTCAGTAAAACCAAATCCGAGAGCTGGTTTTGAGTTGTGAAACTGTGTATGCTTTTAGAACAAATAAACTTCATTCATATCTCTCTGTTTCTTTTAAGACATTGTTTTCTTCTGTTCTTTTATATATAATAAACATTCTGATACTTTTTTTCCTCCAAAAACTTTGTTCTTTCAACCCGTCGTTTTTTTTTGACATCTTTCACGGCGTCGTATAAAAATAGAATAAAACGATAATTCAATAAAATTCAGAATTGAACAGTAATTCATTTGTCTTCTCCGATCGAAAAAGGAGAAGTGCACAAGCACAAAAATAAAATAAAAAAACTTACTGCGAAACATCAAATGGTTTCGTTCCCGGTGAAGCCACTCTTCGTCGTCGTCTTGACTTTTTCTCTCCTCCTCGCCATAATCCTGCTATATCCGTCGCCTGAGTTCGTGCACACTCCACTCTCCTCGGGTTCTTTGCTGTAAGCGGCTCTATAGTTTCTCTTATTTCATGGTCTTTGATCAAACCTAGACCTATTGGAAAATCGAAATTTTAGAGATTAGGTTGAAGCTGGTTATGTATCATTCGATTGATGCTTCTTCGGGTCCGTCCGGAATTTAGATAGGCGTACATGATGCTACTAAATTAGCTTAAAGTTTCCAGTTTTATCCTGATATAGGACAAGAAAAAGTTCCAACTTGTAGGTTTATTGGCTTTTATTTCAACTTGAGTTTGCCTTGTGCTTCAGTGAATTTGATGATATATGGAGTGTCAAGAGGATAGCAGAATGGCGTCCTTGCAAGTGGTGGTTACATGGACATCTCACTCGTATGGATCCTTTTCTTTATCCTTTCTTCTCATATGTTTCTCAGTGAAGAACCTCTTTAGTTATGAGTGATTCTGATCTCCTTCTTGTGAAGGTAGCAATAAGTAGCTTTAGATGATTTGTTCAGAGTCTCTGTGCGACGTCTGTTCTTATATTGTGTAGAAAGGAAAGCATTTTACTTGTTGTTTGGCTCAAGTGCTCTGTCTGCTTATTCTGAGTAAAAAAAGCTTTTGTATCAGCTTTCATTGCAGACATCTGCTTTGGTTTTTTGTTCAGCTCTACCTCCTAAAAGCAATGGATACATCCGCATTGATTGTTTTGGCGGCCTCAATCAGATGAGACGTGATGTAAATTCGAGACAAGATACCTAAAATGCATTTCTTACTTTGTCTTCATAAGTAATCTCATTGATCATTGTGATGCTTGCAGTTGTGTGATGGTGTTGGAATCGCCCGTTTATTAAATGCTACACTTGTTCTACCAAAGTTTGAGGTTGCTGCATACTGGAATGAGTCAAGGTAAATAACCACTGAAAACTGTTGTGCTTCTTTACTTTACATGTCTCATGTCTGTGTGCTATATCCAATAATACACTTTGTGCAGTGGATTTGCAGATGTGTTTGATGTAGACTACTTCATTCAAAAGATGAGTGGCTTTATCAATGTTGTCAAGGATCTACCGACAGATATAGCATCAAAAGAGCCATTCAGAGTAGACTGTAGCAAAAGGAAAGGTCAATTCGATTACAGAGAAACCATTCTCCCACTATTATTGGAACATCGTTACATTTCTCTTACACCAGCAATGAGCCAGCGCAGGGACAGGTACATGGTTTTGTCAGATTTTGTAGAGTTTCTGTTATTTGGAATCTTGTAGTTTCTTATTTTCAGCATTTGTGTGGTTACGTTTCAGGTATCCCCAATACGCAAAGGCCACGCTCTGCCAAGCTTGTTACTCCGCTTTACGCCTCACTAGCTCCTTGGAGAAGAAAGCCATCCAACTCTTAGATGCCATACCAAAACCTTTTTTGTCACTTCACCTCAGATTTGAACCTGACATGGTAGCATACAGCCGGTGTGAATACCAAAACCTATCACCTCTATCAATTGCTGCCATTGAAGCTGCTCGAGTAGACAAAAAACCATGGACGGGAGAGCTAGCTCAGAGCTGGAGAAAGCGAGGCAAATGCCCTTTGACTCCTAATGAAACAGTTTTGGTGCTTCAATCACTGAGAATCCCAACAAACACAAACATATACTTAGCAGCAGGAGACGGTCTGATGGAGATGGAAGGTTTCACATCCGTTTATACAAAAGTATTTACCAAGTCTGCTCTGCTAAGCCATGAAGATTTCTCAAGAATGCATGGAAACACAAAAGCTGCATTGGATTATCATGTTTCCATCAACAGCGACGCTTATGTGGCTACTTACTTTGGAAACATGGATAAGATGGTTGCAGCGATGCGAGCTTTTAAAGGAATGCATAAAACCCTGTTCTTGAGTAGAAAGGCATTTGCAGAGCTAACTTCTCAGGGACTTGAAGAGGAAGAGCTGAAAAAATCTCTTTGGGAAGTTCATAAGAATGATTTTGAAATTGGCAGAGGATCTGCATTGCCTGACTGTTTCTGTGAATTCAAGCTGTAATTTTCAGACAACTTTAAGGTTATTTTGAATCAAGGTCCTCAAATTTTTATCATTTAGTCGCCTGGCTATTTTGGAAGCTCAAATTTTCCACCTGTGGAAGCCATAGACAATGCTGCTAAAGAACTAGTCATAAAAACGTTGCTAACTTAAAGACAAAATTGTATTAATAATAAGATTTAGCTTATAAGATTCCACAGTTCAATGATAAAATTTGTTTTGGTCTTCTGTTTAAGGACTAAAAAGATGATGAAGAAGCCACTTCCCCACCACAGACTGGCCTTTTTGTAAGTCGTCTCAGTCTTTGGATGTTATAACGAGCAAACCCAATGCACCAATTAGTATGTACTGAGAGAAGAGAAGATAAATAAGATGTTATAGTGAGTATGTACACATACGTCTTAAGTCAAAAACCATGACATAGGTTGTGTTAAAAGATTGTACCTTGATGATAGGCTTTTCTGTCATGATAATAGTCACCCATCCAACATAAGGCAAGAACCTAAAAAATACGAAAGAGAACCATTTTCAATGATATCATGCGGTTTCTTTATCTTTTGGCATGTCTGGGAGGAAACGTTGTTGAATTTAGAGTACTTACCCAACAGCTCTGCCCATTATATGGTGCCGATGAAGCCAATATTGTCCATCAGCATAGAGACCGATGTCATCCACATCATTGTTGTCACCTAGAAAACGTAAAGGTGTGTCAAGTAATCCATGAATACACACAGTTACTGTAAAGGGGTTAAACATTCAGAAACAAAACTAGCACCTTTAGTTAGAACATCAACTTCTCCAGTATTTTCCCTCTCATGAACCTGTAATGTGATAGAATATCTTAACTATGCTGAACAATCATGTGACTAATCTCCAAAGATGATAATGAGAAAAGTGTAAAAGAAAAAAAATCATTACTTTGATGGCACGATGGACGATGGGAATATCACGGCCCTGAAACAAGAAGCATAATCAACCAATTAGAAGACCAGAAATTGGAAGGAAGATAGTGGTTTGATGGAACAGAAAGACGAACAAGAAAGCGTCACTTACATCAACATTGAAAACAACAATCTCGCCTGCTCGAATGGGGTCCTTGGTCATGTGCAAGAACAATATATCCCCCTATCACATTGCCCTCATACTGATTACTAACTCATTTCAATAGTAGGAGCAAGAACCACAGAAGATGGTAACTTACTCTCTTAAAGCCAGGTTCCATGCTTCCTGAGAGAACAACCACTACTGGGGATTCAGTGCCAGTCACACACATCAACGCCTTCCATATTATCAATGCAGACGTCACGATCATACCTAAAACCAATAAAAGGCAACGCTTTTTTCATATATAGAAAACTTCAAAACTATATCCCTCTGAGACGGAATTCGGTGATCACACTTAAATATAACATTGAATCAAATATCTTTTTCCGAGAACAACGAAATCGGAGGAGCGATATTAGCGTATTGGTGAAACCTAGATAGAAATTTATCACTTTTTGAGGATAATCGAGAATCCAAACACAAATGAGGTTTAAATCTGATATGGAAACGAACCGAGCGTGACGGTCTGAGTGAGAATCTGACGGATCTTGATAGATTTGATGGAATCTACTGTTTCTCCGATCCAGCCCATGATTGTTTCTTCCTTCGATTTCCAGACAAAATGATTCAGATCCGCAGAAGCTTCTCCTCACGCGTTTGAGTCGAGAAGAAGAGTAAGAAGAAGAACACAGATATCCTCCAAGAGCGTTTTCTGGAATCGGTTAAATATCGAAATATCGGTTTAACGCTGCTAGTCAAACCGGTTTAATTATTAAAGACTAGCTTTAAATGTTATCCCTTGACTAAGTAAAAAATCTAATGTTTACCGGACACATTCATGATTTTATGAACTTATTCTAGCCCACATTAAAGCCCAAAATTGGCCCAGTTTCAATTCACCGCCGGCGGAGAATCTGAAACAGAGGAAAAGGAGCAGACTTTGTTTAAGGTTAACCGAACTTAATTTGCTTTACATCGATGAGAGTTAAAGATCGATGGCGATGATGTCCAAGCTTTCAACGGATTTAGTAGAGAATATTCTCTCTAAGGTTCCGATGACATCTATGAGAGCAGTCCGATGTACTTGCCAAAACTGGAACACTTTCAGGGCCGGCCCTGAGATTTTGGGAGCTTGAAACAAAAAAAATTTGGGGGCCAGTATTTCATATACAAATATTTTTTATAAAAAAAATTTTTTAATAAGTTTTAAAATGGTAATAAACCGCCTAATATTTATAAATATAATGGCTTAGTTTTCTACAAATATCTTCTGTAGCTCAGTTGGAAAAGCAGTTATATTCTCCACTAGTGTACTGGGTTTGACTCCATCATTGCTCCATTACCATAATTTTTTTTTTTTAAATCTTAAAAGGCTTACTAAAATTTGGGGGCCAAGGCAATTGTTTTATTGGGCTTTGCCCAGAGCCGGGCCTGAACACTTTATGCAAAGATCGGACCTTTACAAAGAAGCATCTTTCTCAGGTAGCAGCAACAAAGGAAGGGGAGTTTCTGGCGATCGTGACGATGAATTGTAGTCTTCATTTGATGAGGGTCAATCTCCAAAAAAGAATTCACAACGAGTTTGATCCATCGATAAGGACTACAGGTAAACTTATTAGCCTTGACGATTCCGATCAAGTCGTTGTATCTCGAGTATGCTACTGCGAGGGTTTGTTGTTATGCACAACCGAGGCTTACACTAGGCTCACTGTATGGAACCCTTTCTCGGGGCAAACTCGGTGGATTTGCGTCGAACCCACATCTGTTCACCACAGAAAGCTGTGGTATTCTCGTGCTCTCGGATATGAGAAAGGTAAATCATGTCGCGTGTATAAAATCTTGAGATTTGCTCGTCTTAACTCGGAGAGAATTGTACACGAAATCTATGTGTTGAACTCTAACTCATGGAGGGTTCTTGATGTCACTCCAGACTGGGATATAGATTATGATAGTCATGGCCTGTCCTTAAAGGAAATACGTACTGGTATGCTAAGGGATTAGTAGTACGTTTCTTACTCTGTTTTGATTTTACAACAAAGCGATTTGGACCGCGTCTGCCTCTATCGTTTGAGTCTTGGTCTGACGATGCTGTGATTCTATCTAGTGTTAGAGAAGTGCAGCTTGCGGTATTGTTTCAGCATCGTGAGACATTTGAGATGGAGATTTGGGTTACTACTAAGATTGAGCCTAATGTGGTGTCCTGGATCCAGTTATATGCGGTTGATATGGGACCATTGACTGGCTTTCGGTTTAACACTGGTGGGAGTTTCCTCATAGACGAGAAAAACACAGCCGTGGTTGTTTTTGATGAAGATAAAAACGTGAAGAAACCAACTCACAACACAGCTTACATCATTGGATTTGGAGAGAATAGTGTTATACCAGGGATTAGCACCCCTTTAATAACCCAACACAAATAAAGATTGGTCCATAAAAATTAGTAAAAGCCCAGCCCAAATAGGTTTAAACATTGTGGCTATAAATAGTAAATAGTCGGGAGAATTTTTGAGAGGAGAGAGAAGGCTTTCTAGAGAGAAGAGAGCATAAACAGACATTTGGAAGAACATGCAGAAAGACGACCCCGAGCACGGCGACAAGCTCACCCGAGCTCGCCTGACTAGTTCACCTGAGCTCGTCCCCGAGCACGACGACACGCTCACCCGAGCTCGCCTAAAAAGCTCATCCGAGCTCGTCCCCGAGCACGACGACACGCTCACCTCTCCGACGAGCACGGCGACAAGCTATCCCGAGTTCGTCCCCGAGCACGACGACACGCTCACCTCTCCGACGAGCACGGCGACAAGCTCACCCGAGCTCGCCTAACAAGTTCACCCGAGCTCGCCTAACGAGCTAACTAAATTTGATATCGTTATATGAACTATGGATGGCTTGATCTGTCTTCCGAAAGTACGTAGGCAGCCTTTCTCAAGGTGCAGCCACAAAACAGAGAACACACCAAATTGCCCTATCATCACTTAACACAAATTCCATGAGATTCTCCGAACCTCTATCTTACATTGACTATTGTCTATATTCGATTAACTTGTTGGATTTCATGCATCAACAATTGGCGTTAGAAGGAGGCGGAAGAGAATTCTCAAACACAACAAGATAGATACTAGAAGATGATGGGGCATAAAAAAAGGACGGGGTGACTATTCGTCACCATACCAATATTTTACTTGGGAAACAAGCAAGCTTCCATGTTTGTCGTTATGTGTAAGCTCGTTTACTCGAAGAATAAAAAGTCAACTCGTCTTCTTCATCGTCTTCTCGCCTTAGTCAGGGCCGTCTCTTGGGGGTGGCAAGGTAGGCAAATGCCAAGAGTCCATCCTAATTTTTTCAAAAAATCTTTTTAAAAAAATGGGCCCCAAAAATTAAAAAAAAAAATTATATTACAAAAGGTTCAAAATTTTATTTTTGCTAATGGCTTTACCAAAAGTAGAGACGGGCCTGACCTTAGTCAACAATCTTCATCAGCCTGTTTTAACTAGTTTTCATATCAACTCAACTGAACAAGTCCATACTCCATAACTAGCTCCAAATCTCGCAAACCAGCTCGGGACGAGCTCCAACTCACATTGTCAATGGCCCGAGCTGAAACTACGTCTCGTCTTCTCGTCGTCATTGGTCGTGTTCTTTCATCAGTCGCTGCGACTGAGGTATGCGATTGAAAAATAACAAAGCACAGAGAGAAATTTAACATTGTAATGCTATGTAATTGTCTCAGGAAAGGTCGCAACTACTGTCGCAGCTCATTTTAACGGTCGCCGTAAAACACAGCGATTACGATAACTATCGTGGCTGGCAGATTTTCTGGGTATTAATTAGATGGCGACCCTTATTTTAATTAGTTGTTGATGTGTCCTGTGTTATTTTTGATCGCACACCCAGTCGCAGCGACTGATTAAAGAACACGACCGTTATCTCTTGTCGTCAACCTTCTTCATCAAACTCGTCTTCGTCTTATCAAGCTCGTGTTTGTCTTCTCATCTGTGCCAAAGCCCGAGCCCACCAGGATTTGCCAAGTCGATCAAATGAAAGATCACGTTCGTCACTTCTGAGCAGTTCAAAACTTGGACGACTTCTCTCTCAATCCTCAGAGCTCAACCAATTTCGTCATGAGCTCATCCTTGTGATTTTGTCTCCGTCAGCACGTCATCATCAACTCCTAATCGTCAACTTGTCTCCATCGTCGTCAGCTCGTCATCGCCGAGTTCTTAATCTCCGTTTTCTTTAATCTCCTCATCATCACCACCTCCTCACATCATCAGCTTGTATTCTTTGGATCCTCTCGTCGTGAACAGCGTTGACTTCGTCGTCTCGTCATTAAAAAATCACGCAGCCATGTGGTGAGCACAAACCGAACTATTCTCGTCTCCAACGTCAGTATCAACGTCTTTGTTTGCTCTCCTTCAACATCGCTCGTCGGGGTTTCGTCTCTTATGACCCTAATTGGCAAAATAAAATCCACACTACCCCTCCTTAATCCACAATACCCTTCTCATTAAAATGAGAGTGGACAATTACTCTTCCACCCTTACAGATTGAATTTAAAAAAAAAAATAGAATTTCATATTAAAAATCATGTTAGGTTGTATCCATTGACGAGTTGGGTGGGTTGTCTATTAAAAAAATGAATATTAAAAAATTGAATATTGGCACTGTCGCATTCGGTCGTCGGAGATTCACTCTCATTCATCTCCCTTGATTTCCTTCGCCTCCTACGCCGCCGTCGACGTCTCCTTCGCCGCGCCGTAGCCGCATTCTCATCCAAATCGAGGTTTAACTGTTTATTTGTAGATTAGTGGATTAGTCTCCTCTTTAAGAATCAATTTCAAATGGGGATTGTAATTGGAATTTGATGCACACTGGTGATTAAAGAATGTTTGTGGTTGAGTCCAAATTGGTTAGAGATGCATAGCTGTTGTTGAATCATTGAATTGGGTTGCTTTTTCAGAATCGAATTGTCTTTCGGGTTCATGCTCAGTTGGTAATAGTATAACTAGCTAAAACCAGTAACACTGGGAAATGTTGTATAACTGTGCACAAATTACTGTTTTGATTGAGTTTCTGGTATTGTTTGGAAGGTTAAAATGATCAACAACGTCAGCATACATTATAAATTCGAAGGTCGCATTTATGGTCTAGTGTTTAAGGCATCAGTTGAGGAGATAACAATGTCGATGGTAGAATCTAGGTTATACAATAAGCTTGGTTTGGATGAAACCAAGGTTAAATTCCAACAGAGTTACATCCCTAGGCTGGCTGGGTGTGAGGAACAGTGGTATATTTGTGATGATGAGGAGTTTTTTGTGTATCTAACGCATGTTGATAATGAGAATCGTCGATGTGTTTTGTATGTGGAGGTGTTGAGTACACCGGAACTTCCCGAGCAACAGTCAAGAGCGGGAAAAATCTCTTACGGTGAGAACTATGAAGGAGAAATAGGGCCTGATGTCATCATCGTTTATGTTGACAAGCAACAAGAGAACAAAGAAAAGGAGGATGAAGATCTCGAAAATGATGGAGATGCTCTGAAAAATGATGGAGATGCTCTCAAAAATGATGGAGATGCTTCCGAAAATGATGGAGATCCCGAAAATGAAGGAGATGACCTCGAAAATGATGGAGATACAGAGCGTGTTGAATATGAGGGCAACAATAAGGATTCATCAGATTTGCGTGATGAGTATGTGGTGGAACCACCTGTTGTTGTTGTGTGTAGTCCGACTTTACCACCATGGGAAGACGGTTTGGATTTGAGTCTTGGTGTAAAATTTCCAAACAAGGAGGTTTTAGCAAATTTGGTTCATAGAGGCACATTTGTTGAATCTTTCGGCTATTTTATACAAAAATCCGATTCTCAGCGGTGGGTAGCCAGATGTGCTCAACGAGGCTGTAATTGGAGAGTACGAGCAGCAAGGTGTTGGAATTATGTCCAGTAATCTCTGTAGTGTCTCTAGAAAGTAAGAGTATGTCAATGATCAGACATAAGTCATATAATACTGGGGGTCATGATGGCTTGCTAGAGTCCGCTCATGATCTATAAATATTGGATTTATTGCCTTTATTATATGATCCCATATGGGTCACACGCCTAAGCTAACAGGAAAATGTGTAGGAACGGTTTAGCAGAAGTACGGTAAAAGTGCTAGGCATTTACTGTACTAAGAGAGAGATTAAAGGGCCTGATTAAATCTAAGGGATTTAATCAGACTAGGAATTGGGCCCAAAAGGCCCAACAAGACTGGACAAGGGTTTTTAATTAAAAACTTGCCCTAGCTCTTTTTTCCTCAACACCTCCTGCGCCTCTCTCTCTCGTTTTCTGCGCCTCCCACCAGCTGGTCTAGCAGCCAATTTCCTGTGCGTGCGTGTGTGAGCCTTTGGAGGAACTATCTCTTGGTGGTTCTGCTGATCTCTGACCCGTACCTCCTCTTTCCGCTGCATAACAAGGTAACAGGTGAGATCCTTTATGATTCTGCAAGAGAACCTAGATCTGGCATGTTTAGTAGGATCAATTAATCTGATAATTGAACCAGGAAACACTAAACAATCCTTCAGTGGTATCAGAGCCATTGGTTCTGTTAGGATTTCTTGTTTAGAATCATGTTTAGGTTGTTTAGAAGTATTTGAATCAATTTGTGCTTGAATTGATGAGAAAATACTTAAGAAACAAGGAATTAAAACCTAAAACCCTAACTAAAAATCGCATGGACCAATCTCGGATTGGTATGCGTCGGATCGTCCGGATCGGGGAAGACGCACGAACCGATCGCTTAAGGATCGTGTTGCGTGGTCGCGTCCCGATCAGCGGATGGATCTCGTCCCGCTTGCGTTGCCGTTACCTCTCGTCCGATCAGCGATGATGCGCGCGAGATGGACCGCTGGATCGCACGGCGTGAGCTGTCCCGTTCCGTCCCGAATCGACCCGATCACGTCCCGAACGATCGCATGGCTTGCGGCCGTGGGCGGATCATGATCGAGAGATGGACCGATCACGGATCGTGTCCTGTCTCGCCTAGGGCTGACGTGATCGTCAAATCGGTTCGTTTCGGTTAATGGTTCGGTTTAATTTGTTTAAAACTTAAACGTCACGGTTTAATAAACAGACTTAATAAAATTTATTAAGTTCTGGTTAAACCGGGATAAGAAATCCAAAGTCGAAAAATTGGATTTAGTGCCTAAACCAGTGGTTTTCTAATTTGATTTGGTTGGACCAAATAAATTGAGAAAATCCGGTTTAGTAAATAACCGGTTGACAATTGTGGTCATCGTAGTAATTAATTTTGGTTAGACCAATTTTAATGAACCAGACCGGTTATGTCATTTAATTGGACAATTGGGTTATGTCTTGGACATGGACCAATTCTTGGGCCTCGGGCCAAGAAGTTAAAACAATTGGGCCAATTATTTGAGTCTTATTCTTCAGATTATTTTAAAATTCATTTAATTATTAAAATTTGATTTTAAAATTAATCAGTTTCCAAAATCTGAAATTAGAAAGTTTCTTAAATTAGAAGTTTCTAGATTTGCATGTTTTGGATTTTAGGAAAAATCTATATTTAGAAAGTTTCCAATTTTAGGAAGTTTCCAATTTTAGAAAGTTTCCAAAATTAGTAGGTTTCCCAAAAGGAAAGTTTCCCAAAATAGTAATCTTCTATTTTGGGATAAAATTTTAATAAACCTACAAACCTCAAACAATATCAAGCGTTGGATGTCTTGTCCAGTCTATGTCAGCTGTCGAAGCCCATTCAATTGTACTCATGGCCTTACAGTGTGAGGGTGTCTACTTTTGCGTGGGTAAGACGGTTTGTGATTCATAAATGTCATTGGGAGTCCCAGACATTAGTGATTGCATGACTGTATAGTCTGGTTTTCTTGACTAGGCCATCGGGAGTCCCGGGCCTTGAGACATCAGAGTGGATTGGGCCTCGGGCCCAGATTCACAACCAAGAGTTATATCACGGATATAATTAGCCGAGATAGGGCTTACCGATATAAGCTAAGGTTGGGTGACGGCCAGTGGCCCACTTTGATCTTAGTTATATGTGGATCTTGGAATCATTATATTCTATTGAGGGTAACTGATGTTATTGAATATAATGCGAGATTAATCATATTAAGTATAATACAAGATTAATCATATTGAACATATTAACTAATAACCTTTTTATCTTATATTTCAGCTATGACTACTACAAGCACTCAAAACACATTCTCAATCCGGTCTGTTCTCGAAAAGGAGAAGCTGACTGGAACGAACTTCCTGACGTGGTCAAGGAACTTGAGGCTTGTCCTCAAGAAGGAGAAGAAGGATTATGTCCTTCGTGATCCCCTCCCCGAGAGGCCTCCTAACAATGCCGCCAGGACTCTGCATAATGCTTGGGAAAAGCATTCGTCAGATGAAAATGATGTCTATTGCCTGATGTTGGCGACCATGACTGCTGAGCTGCAAATGCAGTTCGAGAGTGTGTTGTCGCCCATCGAGATAATGGCAAGCCTGAAATCGCTTTTTCAGGAGCAGGCAAGGACTGAGAGGTTCCAGACAGAGAAGAACCTCTTAGACTGTAAGTTGGCTGCAAATGCGGCAGTGAGTCCTCATGTCTTGAAGATGATGGGTTATCTCGATCATCTTCAGAAACTCGACTGCCCTATCAGCCAGGAACTTGCCTGAGACATCGTTCTGCAGTCTTTACCTGCAAGCTATGATCAGTTCATCCTGAACTTCAATATGCATGGCTTGAGTAAGACATTGCCTGAGCTTCACGGAATGCTCAAGACTGCAGAGCCCAACTTGAGGAAAACCGCCAAGGACCCCAATGTGCTTATGGTGCAAAAGGGCAAGGGCTTTAAGAAATCCTCTGCCAAGGACAAGGGAAAGACTAAGGCTGTTCAAGTCTCGGACAAGGACACGCCAAAGCCCAAGCCCAAATCCAAGGCTGGGCCTACTGACATCTGCAGGTTCTGTAAAGAACCAGGGCATTGGAGGAGAGAATGTAAGAAATTCCAGGAAGGTCTAAAGGAATTAAAGAAGAAGACTCTGGAGACTTCTTCATCAGGTATTTTTGTTATAGAAGTTAATACAACTACTTCTGATAATACCTCATGGGTTATGGATACTGGTTGTGGGGCTCATATTTGTACTAATATGCAGGCACTCAGCAACAGTAGGAGGCTGAAGCAAGGACAAGTGGAGCTACGAGTTGGGAATGGAGCGAAAGTTCCTGCACTAGCTGTAGGCACATACTTGTTGTCTTTACCTTCGGGATTGGTTTTAGAACTCAATAATTGTTATTTTGTACCTGCGATAAGCAGAAATATTATTTCAATTTCTTTGTTGGATTTGGAAGGTTATGATTTTTCAGTTAAGAATAAATTATGTTCCTTCAATCGCAACAATTTGTTCTATGGTTGTGCTCCTCTTACGAATGGGCTTTACATACTTGATCAATCCGCGCCAATTTATAACATTAATACCAAACGGTTCAAACCTAATGAGGAGAACCGAACGTTTCTATGGCATTGTCGTTTAGGGCACATCAGCGAGAAACGCATTAAGAGGCTCCATTCGAATGGACTTCTTGGCTCATTTGACTTTGAGTCATGTGAGAAATGCGAATCCTGCATGATGGGCAAAATGATACGGGCCCCCTTTAATAAACCTAACGAGAGGGCCAGTGACTTATTGGGCTTGATACACACTGATGTGTGTGGCCCAATGTCCACAAATGCAAGAGGAAACTATCAGTACTTCATTACCTTCACTGATGATTTCAGTAGGTATGGATATGTTTATTTGATGAAACATAAGTCTGAATCGTTTGAGAAATTCAGAGAATTCCAAAATGAAGTACAGAATCAACTTGGCAAAAGCATTAAGGCTCTTCGGTCCGACCGAGGAGGAGAATACTTAAGCCAAGAATTCAGTGATCATCTGAGAGAGTGTGGGATCGTATCCCAACTCACTCCTCCTGGAACACCACAGTGGAATGGTGTGTCTGAGAGGAGAAATCGGACCTTATTGGATATGGTTCGATCTATGATGAGTCACACAGACCTTCCAATATCCCTTTGGGGATATGCTCTGCTAACAGCAGTGTTCACTCTAAATAGAGCGCCATCAAAAGCAGTAGCAAAGACACCATATGAATTATGGACTGGAGTAGCTCCAGTGCTGTCTTATCTAAGAATTTGGGGTTGTGAAGCCTATGTCAAGAGATTGATCTCTGACAAGCTTACACCAAAGTCTGATAAATGCTACTTCATTGGTTATCCGAAGGAAACCAAGGCTTATTACTTCTACCTGCGTTCCGAGAACAAGATTTTTGTTGCCCGGGATTGTAGCTTTCTTGAGAGGGAGTTTCTCTCTAAGAAAGACAGTGGGAGTAAGGTACTGCTTGAAGAAATTCAAGATGAACAGGATACTGCTCAACCTAATGAGGAAGAGCAGCAGGAGGACCTACAAGAAATTGTAGAGCCTGAACCTGTAGTACCTGAAGTTCGAAGATCCGGGAGGATCCGTCACGAACCCGAGAGATATCAAGGATTCCTCGTGACTAACTGTCATGATCTTCTGATCATTGATGGTGATGAACCATCGAACTTCAATCAAGCCATGATGGGCCCAGATTCCTCTAAGTGGCGTAAGGCCACTGATTCCGAAATGGACTCCATGTCAGTCAACCAAGTGTTTTCGTTGGTTGACTTACCCGCTGGTGTAAAAGCCATCGAGTGCAAATGGATCTTCAAGAAGAAGATTGACGTGGATGGAAATGTCCAGATTTATAAAGCCAGGTTGGTGGCAAAAGGTTTCAGACAAGTTCACGGTGTGGATTACGATGAAACCTATTCCCCAGTGGCTATGATGAAATCTATTCGGATTCTACTAGCAACTGCAGCTTTTCATGATTATGAAATTTGGCAGATGGACGTAAAAACCGCCTTCCTGAATGGTATTCTGGAAGAGGATGTGTATATGACACAACCTGACGGTTACATAGATCCAAAGAATGCTGGGAAAGTATGCAAGCTTCATAAATCCATTTATGGATTGAAGCAAGCATCGAGGAGCTGGAATCTTCGTTTTGATGAAGCGATCAAGCAATTTGACTTCATCAGAAACGAAGAAGAACAATGCGTGTATAAGAAAACTAGTGGGAGCAAGATAGTATTTCTTATTCTGTATGTCGATGACATACTGCTTCTCGGAAACGACGTTCCAATGTTAAAGTCGGTAAAGGACTGGCTTGGAAGTTGTTTTTCCATGAAAGACATGGGTGAAGCCGCATACGTTCTTGGAATCCGGATCTACCGGGATAGATCTAAAAGGCTGATAGGCTTGTGTCAAGATTCATACATTGACAAAGTCCTGCATAGATTCAGCATGGCAGATTCCAAGAAGGGCTTCACGCCAATGGTACATGGCACAACGCTAAGCAAGAAGCAGAGCCCTACGACGGCTGCTGAGCTTGAGCGCATGAAGAATATTCCTTATGCATCTGCAATAGGATCTGTCATGTATGCCATGATCTGTACTCGTCCTGATGTTGCTTATGCATTGAGCATGACGAGTAGATACCAGTCAAATCCAGGTGAAAACCATTGGATTGCCGTCAAGAATATCCTGAAGTATCTAAGACATACTAAGGATAAGTTCTTGGTGTACGGTGGAAGTGATGTGCTTGAAGTCAGTGGATTCACGGACGCAAGTTTCCAGACAGACCAAGATGATTTCCGGTCACAGTCCGGTTATATCTTTTGTCTGAATGGCGGTGCAATCAGTTGGAGAAGCTCCAAGCAAGACACCGTTGCTGATTCCACTACAGAAGCTGAATATATCGCCGCTTCGGAAGCAGCGAAGGAAGCTGTTTGGATACGAAAGTTCATTATTGAACTAGGTGTGATACCAAATGCGGCTGAGCCTCTGGCACTGTTTTGTGATAACAATGGTGCTATTGCTCAGGCAAAGGAACCAAGATCACACCAGAAATCCAAGCATGTTCTAAGAAGATTTCACTTGATACGTGACATCATTAATAGAAAGGAAGTCAAGATCAGCCGAGTTCAGACAGATGATAACGTCGCTGATCCATTGACAAAGCCACTCCCAAGACCTAAGCTCGAGTTCCTGACTGAAGCTGTAGGCATTAGAGACATTGAAATGTAATCTAAATTTGAGTGGGAGTTTGAGGGCTTTATTTAGTTATTTGATATGTTCTTGTAAAACATTTAAGATGTTTAATGAAATTATTATTTCAAGATTATTTTAACTGTGATGAAATAATCGTTCCAAAATGATATGAACCATTTTATAGGTCATCGAAGTAAGTGACTTGATCTTGAGTCATCAAAGTCATTTAGCTTGATCATGAGACCCTATATTTGATAGATGGCTTATATCATCCTGTCCCTAGTCAAAGGTTGTTGAAATTGCAACACCAACAACCGCGTGAGACTAGATTGGTATGTGACTTATGACAAAGTCTCAGGATGTCATAGATGCACGGCATCAAAGTCAGTACATAGGTGTATGTTAGGGTACATACGACCGGACAAGACCCGCTTATAAGAACTCTTCAGGATATTTATATCTGTGTCATAAGAGATTATTACTACGACTATAGAGTATAGTCCTTAGACCTGAGTTCGCATGCATGTGACTGCACATGAACTAATGCGCTTTGATCATTGTCTAATGCTGTCGTTAAGCGATAGTTATAAGGACCTTGTTTGGGTGTATTATGAAATGAGTAGTTCACAGTGATGGAACAAGACGGGATTTGTCCCTCCAATATAAATGGAGTGAATATCTCTAGGCCAATCGGAGATTTGAATACTGGAAAATGCATGGCCATGCTCAAACGGACTGTCCCGAGTCGTTTGGATTGTCAGTATCAAATCAGAGTCCGATGAACAAGATTAGGCTTTATAAGGATGACACTAATCTTGCCTTATGACTAATCGAGATATTGAGACAAAAGGATTATGAATACAGAGATTCCAGTTTAAGTGGGAGATTGTTGGAATTATGTCCAGTAATCTCTGTATTGTCTCTAGAAAGTAAGAGTATGTCAATGATCAGACATAAGTCATATAATACTGGGGGTCATGATGGCTTGCTAGAGTCCGCTCATGATCTATAAATATTGGATTTATTGCCTTTATTATATGATCCCATATGGGTCACACGCCTAAGCTAACAGGAAAATGTGTAGGAACGGTTTAGCAGAAGTACGGTAAAAGTGCTAGGCATTTACTGTACTAAGAGAGAGATTAAAGGGCCTGATTAAATCTAAGGGATTTAATCAGACTGGGAATTGGGCCCAAAAGGCCCAACAAGACTGGACAAGGGTTTTTAATTAAAAACTTGCCCTAGCTCTTTTTTCCTCAACACCTCCTGCGCCTCTCTCTCTCGTTTTCTGCGCCTCCCACCAGCTGGTCTAGCAGCCAATTTCCTGTGCATGCGTGTGTGAGCCTTTGGAGGAACTATCTCTTGGTGGTTCTGCTGATCTCTGGCCCGTACCTCCTCTTTCCGCTGCATAACAAGGTAACAGGTGAGATCCTTTATGATTCTGCAAGAGAACCTAGATCTGGCATGTTTAGTAGGATCAATTAATCTGATAATTGAACCAGGAAACACTAAACAATCCTTCACAAGGATCACAAACTCCGAAACTTTCTCGATTAGAACGTACACGAAGATGCACACATGCAGCCGTACTAGTCAGAGTGAAGAAGGCAGGGAGAAGAGGAAAGGATCATCAAAACTAGTTTCATCTCTGTTGAGTGAAGAATATCCAGGGAAATACGAGACTCCAGCTCCAAAAACTATCATGGATATTGTGAAGATAAAAGTTGGTGTAGGGATATCATACTCCACGGCTTTGAGAGGAAAAAACCAAGCAGTTTGCGATTTGCGTGTTAGTCCAGAAGATAGCTACCGGATGTTATATCGTTATTTGTTCGTCCTAGAACAGCTGAATGAAGGCACGGTAACACAAGTGAAACTAGATGAGTTGGGAAAATTAAAGTAACTTTTCATAGCTTTGGGAGCTTCCATTGAAGGGTTTAAATGCATGAGGAAAGTGATTATGGTGGATGCTATTTTTCTGAAGACCGCATATCGCGGTGTACTATTTTTCGCCATAGCTCAAGATCCCAATCGGCACATCTATCCTATAGCATTTGGGGTACTCGACGGTGAGAATCATGATAGTTGGGCCTGGTTTTCGAGATGTTGAAAACTGTTGTAGCCGACTCTCTTGAGCTGGTGTTTGTGAGTGACAGAAATTTAAGCCTCATCAACGCGGTAGCTAACATGTATCCACAAGCTCATCATAGTTATTGCTTATATCATTTGGCACAAAACGTGAAGGGTCATGCTCCGCATCACGCAAATAAGGACACTGTCGCCAAAGAATTCCAAGCATGCGGTTGGGCTAACACTGTTTCTGAGTTCAACAATCTTTTCGACGAGTTTAAGAATAGATATCCATCAGCGGCGAAGTATGCAGAAGATACTTGCGCACTAGAAAAATGGGCGAGATGTGTATCTCCGGCTGATAGATACAACCTGGACACTAGCAACTCCGTCGAATCTCTAAACAAAGTTTTTAGAGAAGCCAGGAAATACTCCTTATTGCCTTTGCTGGATTCCATACTTCGAAAGTTTTCTGAGTGGTTTAACGTTCATAGGAAAGAGTCTGTTGCAGGACCGAGCAGAAACAAATTGGTGCCTGTTGTTGAGAACTTTTTGCATAAAAAATGGCATGTGGCTGAAAAATACCCTGTGCGAGAGGTAAACAGTTATGCACTTGAATATGAGGTTGATGATGATGAAGGAAAGCTTTATTTGGTGAATTTGGTAAGCAAAAGTTGCACTTGAAAGTTCATCGATATTCATAAGTATCCTTGTCTCCATGCTCTAGCCGCGTTTATCTATTTCAAGGAACATGGAAGGCGTCGTAGTGATATCCACATGGAACTTCATGATCTGTGTTCGAAATATTATTTGAACGAGTTGTGGACATTGGCTTATGTCAGGTCCATCTATGTTGTGCATGATATGTCTACGTGGGTTGTCCCAGATGACATCAAGGAGAAGCAGATAATACCTCCGGATATCATTGTAAAGAGGGGTAGGAAGAAGATTAAAAGACATCCATCGGCTGGAGAAAGACGTAAAAGGGTAAGGGTACATAACAAAAGGCAGGGGGAAGAACACTTCCATGGTTGTTGTATGGAGAAGACTATGTTTAGTATTGGTTGTTGTATGGAGAAGACTATATTTAGTTTTGCTTTGCTTTTCTCATGTAAAAACACTGCATTTGTTGTTGTCTTTTAAAACAAATCCTATTTGAAATGGGACTTCATGATAAATGAACTGGGCAATGATATTCATATGGAAGATTATTAGGAAAGCAGGTAATACTAGTAAAAATGACATTTAGTTGGTGTAATACTAATCTAAATATACACAAAAGATTTGAAGATTTTGTATAACTAATAACTTGGTAACACTATGTGTGTTCTGATTTTAAGATCCTACCAAAAATTTATCGATTAAAAAAAAAGAATTTATAAATTATTCTCTCTCTCGCTCTCTCCCTTTTTCTTTCGGCGCCAAACCCAATTTCTCTCTCCCATATGGCGCCAAAACCAAAATTTTCTAATTTCACTCAATTTAAATTTACAATCTCTCTCTTCTCTTTCTTCTATATTTTATTCTCCTTCTTCCACTTTCGCTCTCTCTCTTACACTCGTAAAAACTCTCTCTATCTCTCCCCCTTGAACCCACAATGGAGAATTTCGGCCTTGATCCATACGAGGATGAGATGAGGAGTAGGAAGGATGAGAAGAGGATAAGGAAGGAGACGATTGCTCGTTTGAAACATTACAAGATGACTTGCTACGTAGCGGATGCCCAATTTGGAATTTCAACCAAATGCCCATGCAGGGGAGAAATCAAGCACGATGCATCTCCAAATCCAAAGTTTAAGCATGATTTCGACACTTTACCGGGCAGTAGGTACTTCACCTGCAGCCGATTCGAGGTAAAATTTTATTTCTGTGTTTTTCTGTGTATAACTAAATATAACTAGGTATAACTGGGTATAACTAGTATTAACTAATAAAACTGGGTATAACCAGGAATAACTAGTAAAACTAGGTATATCTATATGAATTTTCTTCGCCAAGGTATAACTAGCAAAACTGGGTATAACCAGGAATAACTAGTAAAACTAGGTAATACTATATGAAATTTCTTCGCCTGGGTATAACTAGCAAAATTGGGTTATACTAGGTATAACTAGTAAAACTAGGTAATACTATATGAATTTTCTTCGCCTAGGTATAACTAGCAAAACTGGGTTATACTAGGTATAACTAGTAAAACTAGGTAATACTATATGAATTTTCTTCGCCTAGGTATAACTAGCAAAACTGGGTTATACTAGGTATAACTAGTAAAACTAGGTAATACTATATGATTTTTTTTCGCCTAGGTATAACTAGTAAAACTGGGTTAGACCAGGAATAACTAGTAAAACTAGGTTACACTAGGTATAACAATATGAATGTTTATCTGATTTATTTTTTGTAGGATGATGGACTCCACTTTCGTCAGCCATGGGTTTTTGGTGTCCATGAAGAGCTTAGGATGCTAAAAGGAAAGGTTGAAAAGCAGGAGATCGCAATTGAAGAATTGCGAAAGGAGATTGCCAAGCTCAAGCAGTGATGTTTCTGTTTATCTATCGAAGACATTATATTTTGCTATCAATCTATCTATATGATGTTTCTGTTTATCTATCGAAGACATTATATTTTGCTATCAATCTATCTATGTGATGTTTCTGTTTATCTATCTAAGACATTATATTTTGCTATCTATCTATTTATGTGTTGTTTTTGTTTATCTATCTAAGACATTATATTTTGCTATCTATCTACTTTGGTTGATTAATTATAAATCATGATCAATGCAAACCAAGGAAAAAGTATAGCAACATAGTTTTCACAAAAGAAACATAGTTTTGACAAAACAAAAAACAGTTGCAACATAACATCAAAGCTGTCTCTACAAACTCCTCCGAGACTTCCGCGACTTCCGAGACTTCCGCGACTTCCGAGACTTCACAAACTCCTCAAGAGGCTTGATCCTTTCCTCCATCTTGGTGACCTTCTCCACGAGCAAACTCATATGTTCTCCCATGGTGGTAAACGCAGCGGACAACTCTTCGAAACAAGCCTTGCGACTTCGGCGTTCTTTCTCCAACTCTTCGAAATATCATGCTCATCGACATCATCCTCTTTATCCATGATCTCCTCCAACAGCTCATTCTCATCAGACGTGGCTACCAAAACGCTCTCAATGTCCTGTAAATTTTAACGTACTTGATTATTCCAATTGCTGCTAGTATTACCAGTTTCTTCTAGTATTACCAAGTACTACTAACCGTGGTATCACCGAGTTTCTCGTAGACTGTCTCAAGAGGCCACCCTTTCAAGTCGCCTTTTCTACTTGGACTTGCACATCCTAGGGCAATCGGCGTAAGGAAATGGTACACCTTCTCGGAGGTTGTCTCTCAGTCTCGGAATGGCCTCAATCGCCAAAAGCTACAAAAACGAATCCAAAAGTAGACATTACAAAAAGATTAGTTAAAATGCAAAGTCATAAGGTTATACCTCCCATGGAACACAAAAACCAGGAATCGTCCACGGCCCCGACACCTTCCCTTTAAAATGATCCATCGTCTTGTGAATGGACTCCAACATGTAATCAAACGACAATCTTCCCCAAGGAAACGTCTGACATAACTCCAGATCATCCACATATCTTAAAAATACGTCCAACACGGGTTTGCTTTTCTTTCCAGATTTGATGGGGCAGTAAATAATGCTGCTCAAGAAATACAGCACGGCCATCTTCAGCCTATCTCCGGTCTCATCCGGTTCCATTTCTTGAAGCTTCTTTTTCACGTCTTCATGTAACACCTTCCCCACGAAATACTTCTTCTTGAAGTTCAAGTATCCTTTTATCTTCCAGTTGATTGGATAGTTGCGGCATTCGAGCCCTGAAATCAAGGCATGCTCTCGTAACCCGTATCGGATGGAAACGCCGTTAACCAGAAACCAAGCTTCCTTTTTCCTTTTAATTACAGCGGTACGCAGGAGAAGCATCCACATGGGTTGAAGCTTGTGATTGCCCCTCGGCATGTGAAAAATGTGTGAGAACTGCGGGTGCTTCTCAAACCTTGACGTCTCCTCCGGAGTGAGATTTAGTCCCTCAAAAGTGTTCAAAGTTTCCTCGATGAGGCATCGCGTTGGAAGCTTCACGCTCTCGCTATACTGATCTGGCGAGAAGTACATTTTAAGAGGTCGCAAGGCTATCGTTTCCTCCGATGCTCTCTGCAAACAAAAAAGGTATCTCAAACAAACAACACACAGTAAACCTAGTTATCCTAGTTCTACATAGTCATCCAGTAATCCTAGTATTACCAAGTTTTCCTAGTAACCTAGTAATCCTTAGTTATCCTAGTAATACGTTAAATATATTCTAACCTGGGGGGAGACGGTCGGTCTCCGGTCGGTCTCCTCCTCCTCGGATTCCTCCTCCTCCGATTCATCCACCTCATTGTCTCCATTGTCTTCTACTCTGATTCCTCCTTCTCCTTCTTCATATGTTTCTGTCTCCTCGTCGTCTCCGTCCACCGTCTCCATCGCAACTTCGCCGTCTCCCTTCGCCGGCTCCGCCGTCGCTCCCTCTTCGGCTTTTTTTTCATTTCTAGACTCTGCCGCATTCCCTTCAACATTCGCTGGAGCCGGAGAAGTAGTCGGAGCAGTAGTCGGAGCAGTAGTCCCCGGCGCTTCTCCGGGCGTTTCTTCAATCTCCGCCTCTCCACGACGCTTCTTCGAAACCCTATCAGCCGCAGGGCTCTTCGGCTTCGTCTTCTTCCTTGCGTTCCTCGTCTCCACCATCGTCGTTGATTTAAACAAATTGAGAGAGAAGATTTCGAGAGCGAAGAATTCCGATTTGAGTCCGACCTCGAGAGAGAGAGAGAGAGTAGAAAAGGGAAAGTAAAATTGGGAATAGAATTAGGGATTTTAACGACCTTTTAACGAATCCATTTTGATCAGATTTTGAAAATTTTTTTACCCGGGTAGAATCCGATTACATGGGGCTGGGTTGGAGAAGACCGGATCTGACCCAGGTATAAGTTGTAATTTCATGCCCTTCACTCGGTTTATAAGTAATTTAACATTTTTCCAGATTTAATTTAAATGAAAACGAAATTGATCTTATAACAGGGGCATAGGAGATTACTCTCTATGTACAGAGGGGCATAGGAGGTGATTTCTCTCGCTCGTCGGCATCAGCATGTCTTCACGTCTCTCACCTCTCCTTGTTCCTCAAGACGAGATGAGCTCCACATAAATGATAGCTCGTTCATAAAGGATGCTTCTCGATAAACAAGCTCCCCATCATCAAGAACGAGAGAACTAAAAGAAGCTTCAAAAGATGACAAGCTCGTCGTCAAATTCTCGCCATGATCGATCTCATTAGCTTATGATGTCTGGTCGTCATTTGATCCTAAGCGAACAGACCACAAAACTTGACTACACCATATTCTCGACAACGCGCAACGAACACCGCTACGCCAACGTCACGTTCTCAAGCTCAGTAATCAGCTCGTTTTCTCGTCTCCATATCAGCGTCTTATCATCTTCTTCGGCAGCGAGCGAAAGAAAGACGAGCCCTCACTTCATTTTCTCAAGAGGAGACAAGATCTCCATCAATGGCAGCTTTTCACGATTAAGTTCTGGTCGGAAAGAAACAAAAAGGGGAAGCTCGTCATCAACCTTGCGCCGTTGTTCGTCAGCTCGTCTCATTTTCTTATCTTCATCAACTCACTGTCTTCAGCACACTGAAAGAATTTCTAGCAGTTCTAATCTCCATTAGCAACCCTAAGTATAAATTCCAAGCCTAGGATCTAGGGTTCATGTATATTGAATCATTAGGATTTCGAATTACCTGGAGATTAGCAGCAGAAGATGAACAAGTATTCGAGATTGATTAGCGCCTCAAGTGCTGCGCCTCTACTGGTATCCACACGCATACAAACTGGAACGGACGGGATGCTAGTGCCATAGAGATCAGATCTCTTAGAGGTTTCTCTGTGTCACCGAGGTGGCTGTAAATTGAGTACTGTGTCTGTAAAAGTCGACCATATATCATATTAGTGTTTTAAAAATCGGCCTAGGCGCTACAAAAACTAAACTGAGGCGATTAATCTATAATCGGTAATTAAAATCGCCGGTCCGGTTCAGTCGGTACAAATCGGTTAAAATCGGCCAACTCGGTTCAAATCGGCCAATTCGGTTCAAATCGGCCAATTCGGTTCAAATCGGCTAATTCGGTTCAAATCGGCCAATTCGGTTCAAATCGGCCAACTCGGTATAAATCGGCCAACTCGGTATAAATCGGCCAATTCGGTTCAAATCGGTTAAAATCGGCCAACTCGGTTCAAATCGGCCAACTCGGTGTTATTAAAACGATGTCGTTTTAATAATAGAAAAACAAAATTAAAAAAAAAAAGAGGAAAAGAAATCGTTCGATTTCGTTAGGTTTTTTTCTACGCAACTATTCTTCTTTCTCTTTGCCTCTGCGTCTCTTCTACCTCTCTGCCTGTACGTCTATGTTCTTCTTCCATTCAATAGGTTCTGCTTCCTTTCTGCCTTTGCATTGTTTGACATTTTATCTTATTCATTGTTTGACATTTTATTTTTTAAAAAGTTATGTTTTATGAAATTATTACAAATGCTTTAACATATAATTATATATATAATCATTAAAATTTCATTAACGCCTAGGCTCCGACTAGGCCCCGCCTAGGCTCCGACTAGGCCCCGCCTAGGCGCTCTAGGCACTAGGTCCGTCCCAACGCCTAAGTACCGCCTAGAAATTTTTTGAACATTGATCATATATATATTGACTTTTACCACAACCTAATTAACAAAGGATCAAACCGTAGTTAATTAAGTCATAAACCAAAATCGTTATTTTGGTCCGCGATCTATGTCGATCGATGCACCTGTTGTGTCGATCGACACTGCCTCAGAAACTCGTTATTGAATGCATATCAAATATACATTCACCAGATCATTACACTAATGATCAACCCCATATCTTATATCCAGTTTGCTTAGGTGTGTGACCCTGTAGGATCATATAATACTAGCAACGAATTCTAAACTCATTGATCATAAGTGGCTTCTAGCAAAGCATTATGATTACCCAGTATTATATGACTGTCTCATCTCGACAATGCAACTTTCACTTAGAGTAAGTACAGTTGATTTCAGGACATTCCCAACAATCTCCCACTTGTACTAGAATCATTTATTCCTTTAATCCTTTTGTCACTATATCTCGATATGGCATAAGGCAAGAACTGTGTCATCCTTATTAAGCTAGATCATGTTTATCGAACTCTGATTTATACTGATAAAATAAACGACTGACAATCACCTCGTTTGAGCGCGGCCACGTATTTCTCAGTATCAAATCTTTGATAGGCCCTGAGATATTTATCTCCTGTTATATAGGAGGGACAAATCCCATCTTGTTCCATCCATGTTCCTTACATACTTCATGATACGCCCAACCAGTGTCTTTATAGTCACCTGTTACGGCTGACAGTTGACAAAGTCAAAACGGACCAATTCATATGTAAAAAATTATGATGAACTCAAGTCTAAGGACTATACTCTATAGTCGTAATCAGAAACTCTTATGACACTCATATAACTATCTTGTAGAGTTCTCATTAACGGGTCAAGTCCGATACTATGTTCTCTAACATATATCTATGTGATTGACTTTAATACTCTTATTAAATGATTCCATGAAACTTAGTCATCAGTCACCTCACATACTAGTCTCACGCGGTTGTTAATGTCCCACTTTAACAACCTTGACCAGGGACCAACATAATATATGTCATTAATTACTTATAGGGTTTCATGATCAAGTCACATACTTGATGATCTATAAGATGTCATAAATTACTTTGGGACTATTATTTAATAACATAATTAAATAATACTGAAACAAATTTCTTTAAAATAACATAACCATAGTATATTTTCATGAACACCATAACATAACTAAAAGCCAAAAACAACTCCCACTGAAATCAAGATCATATCTTAAGAAATCTAATGCCTATAGCAGTAGTATGACTCTCATGCTTAGGCCTTGGGAGAGGCTTAGTCAAAGGATCAGCAACATTCTCATCCGTCGGGACTCTGATGATCTTGACATCTCCTCTATTAATGATATCACGGATAAGGTGATACCTCATCTCTATATGTTTGGACTTCTGGTGTGACCTAGGTTCCTTTGCCTGCGCAATGGCTCCATTGTTTTCACAATACAAACCACTGGCTCAGAAATAGTAGGAACCACACCAAGTTCAGAGATGAACTTCTTGATCCAAACAGCCTCCTTTGCCGCTTCAGAAGCGGCGAGGTACTCAGCTTCGGTCGTGGATTCTGCTACGGTGTCCTGTTTGGAACTCTTCCAACTAACTGCACCGCCATTCAGACAAAAGACGTAACCAGATTGTGATCGGAAATCGTCTTTGTCCGTCTGAAAACTTGCATCTGTGTAACCACTTACTACAAGCTCATCACTTTCTCCGCACACCAAGAATTTATCCTTAGTATTTCTCAAATACTTCAGGATGTTCTTGACAGCTGTCCAGTGACTTTCACCTGGATCAGATTGGTATCTACTCGTCATGCTTAAAGCACAAGCAACATCTGGACGAGTGCAGAGCATGGCATACATGATGGATCCTAGAGTAGAAGCATAAGGAATCCGACCCATGCGCTCTCGCTCAGCAGGTGTCGAAGGACAATGCTTCTTGCTAAGAGTAATGTCATAAGACATCAGTATGAAGCCCTTCTTGGAATCATGTATACTGAACCTGTGTAGGACCTTATCGATATAAGTATCTTGACACAATCCAATTAACTTGTTCAGTCTATCTCTATAGATTCTTATTCCAAGAATGTATGCGGCTTCTCCCATGTCTTTAATTGAAAAACAACTTCCGAGCCAAGTCTTAACAGACTGAAGCAGCGGAACGTCATTTCCGAGAAGATGTATGTCATCTACATACAATACGAGAAATGCAACTGCGCTCCCATTAGTCTTCTTGTAAACACACGGTTCCTCTTTGTTCCTGATGAAATCAAACTTTTTGACCACTTCATCAAAACGAAGATTCCAACTCCGAGATGCTTGCTTCAATCCATAAATGGATCGATGAAGCTTGCATACCTTCCTAGCAGCATTAGGATCGATGAAACCTTCAGGTTGTGTCATGTACACATCCTCTTCCAGAATTCCATTAAGGAAAGCTGTTTTCACATCCATCTGCCAGATCTCATAATCATAATGAGCGGCGGTTGCTAGGAGAATCTGAATAGACTTAAGCATAGCAACTGGGGAATAAGTTTCTTCATAGTCAATACCATGAATTTGCTTGAAACCTTTTGCCACCAACCTAGCTTTGTATATCTGAATATTACCATTCACATCAATTTTCTTCTTGAAAATCCATTTACACTCGATGGCTTTTGCACCATCGAGTAAATCAACCAAAGTCCACACTTGGTTCTGTGACATGGATTCCATTTCGGATTCAGCGGCTTTTAGCCACTTTTCGGAGTCAGGGCTCATCATCGCTTCTTCAAAATTTGCAGGCTCGTCACTGTCTATGATCAACAGATCATGACAATTAGTTACGAGAAATCCATATCTCTCGGGCTCGTGACGGATCCTTTCGGATCTGCGAACTTCAGGCTCCACCGGTGTGGTTTCTACAACTCTTTGTAGATCCAGCTGATTTTCTTCCTCAATGGGTCGAGCGGTCTCCTGTGGTTCTCGAACTTCTTCGAGTTGTACTTTACTCCCACTGTTCTTCTTGGAAAGAAACTCTCTTTCAAGAAAGACGCAGTTCCGAGCAACAAACACTTTGTTCTCGGATTGGTTGTAAAAGTAGTAAGCATTGGTTTCCTTAGGATAACTAACGAAGTAGCATTTATCAGATTTGGATTCGAGCTTATCAGTGATTAATCGCTTAACATAAGCCTCACAAACCCAAATCTTCAGGAAAGACAAGCTTGGAACATTTCCAGTCCACATCTCATGTGGTGTCTTTGCAACTGATTTTGATGGAACCCTATTTAGTGTAAACGCAGACGTTTCTAGAGCGTATCCCCATAAGGATAATGGAAGAGATGAGTGACTCATCATTGATCGAACCATATCTAATAAAGTCTGATTCCTCCTCTCGGACACTCCATTCCATTGGGGTGTTCCAGGAGGAGTGAGTTGTGAAACAATTCCACAATCTCTCAGATTATCATCGAATTCTTGGCTTAAGTATTCACCTCCACGATCTGATCGAAGAGCTTTAATACTTTTGCCAAGTTGATTCTATACTTCATTTTGGAACTCTTTGAACTTTTCAAAAGATTCCGACTTGTGTCTCATTAGATAGACATAGCCATACCTACTGAAGTCATCAGTAAAAGTAATGAAGTACCGAAAGTTTCCTCTGGCACTAATGCTCATTGGGCCGCACACATCAGTATGTATAAGGCCCAATAAGTCATTGGCCCTTTCATTTTGTTTGTTGAAAGGGGCCTTAGTCATTTTTCCCAATAAACAAGATTCGCATTTCTCACATGATTCGTAATCAAATGTACCCAAAAGCCCATCACTATGGAGCTTCTGAATCCGTTTCTCATTTATATGGCCCAAACGACAGTGCCAGAGAAAAGTAGGGTTCGAGTCATTGGACTTGAACCGTTTTGTGTTTATGTTATAGACAGGCACAAATTGGTTTAAAACATAAAGTCCATTCTCTAATGGACTGCTACCATAAAATATATCATTGTAATCAAAAGAACAACACTTATTCTTAATTGAAAACTGATATCCTTACAAATCCAAACAAGGAATATAAATAATATTTCTGCTTATAGCAGGTATATAGTAGCAATTATTGAGTTCTAAAACCAAGCTTGAAGGTAAAGACAAATGAAATGTTCCTACGGTTAATGCAGCAACTCTTGCTTCATTTCCCACGCGCAGGTCCACTTGTCCTTTCTCCAAAGTCCTACTGTTGCTTAGGCCCTACATATTTGTACAAATATGAGCACCATAGCCGGTATCCATTACCCAAGAAGTAGAACTAGAAGTAGTAACATTTACTTCTATAACATGAATACCTGAAGATGAAGTCTTGAAATCTTCTTCTTCTTCTTCTTCTCTTCCAAGAATTTGTTGCAATTTCTCTTCCAATGCCCAAGCTCATTACAGTAATGGCACTTATCAGTCTCAGATGGGCCGGGCTTGGGTTTGGAAGAAGACATAGACTTATCCTGATTCGCAATCTGGATGGCCTTGTCCTTTCCCTTGCCCTTGCCAAGTTTCTTAAACTTCTTACCCCCCTTGTACCATAAGTACATTTGGAGTGCCCTTCTTGATACTAGGCTCAACTGTTTTGAGCGTGCCATGCAGTTCAGTCAACGTCTTCGTCAAGTTGTTCATGTTATAGTTCATAACAAATTGATCATAGCTTGACGGCAGTGACTGCAGGATGATGTCAGTAGCCAACTCTTGGCTAATGGGACAATCCAGTTTCTCCAGGTTATCAATATAACCCATCATCTTTATGACATGAGGACTAACTGGACCATCCTTTGGTAGCTTGCATTCAATGAGAGACTTAACCGTTTGGTATCTCTTAGTTCGTGCCTGCTCCTGAAACATACTTTTCAGGCTAGTGATCATCTCCATTGGCGACTCCACGTTCTCGAATTGCTTCTGCAAGTCCGAGTTCATGGTAGCCAACATGAGAAATCTCACATTGACCACATCATTAGAATGCTTATCCCAAGCACTCCTTTCTGCATGTGGGGCATTGGCTCTCGGTTTTTCAGGGAGAACATTTTCTAGGACATAGTCCATTTTCTCCTGCTTGAGAACAATTCTCAAGTTCTGATACCATTCGAGAAAGTTCGATCCATTTAACTTGTCCTTCTCAAGGACGGATCACATGGAGAAAGTGTTTTGATGAGTGTTAGTCATAGCTAAGATGAAAGAAAGGAAAAAGGTTTAGTTATGATGTTCAAGAATTAAGAGATCTTAACTATTAAGAAAACTCACATTATATTCAAACAATGTTTCCTCAAATGAATATAATGATCCAAGACCCATACTTCACTAAAACTTGAGTGAGCTTTGGCTCATCGCCCAAATTTCAGCTATCTAAGCAACAAATTTGCTAGTTGGTTGTGGATTCACATCTTATGCCCAATCCACCTGATATCTATGGGCCCAAAACGATTTTGATGGCCCAGTCAAGTAAACCAAACTCTTAAGTTATGTAATTGTTGATGCCTTGCACTGCAAAACCATCAACCCGATTACCTCCTGCCTTACTCATGTAATTGTGAACACCTCGCACTGCAAGTCTATCACACAATGAAACGAGTCTTGACAGTTGACAAGATTGGAAAGACATCAAGGATTACTTGATATTTAGTTGAGGGACAGAACTGTTTAAGACTACTAATTTTATTAAGTTTTAATTATTCTAAGAATTAGATTTATTTTGGTTTGGTTCTGTGATTTCTGGTTCAATAACCGAAACCATTGGATCTTGTGTCGACCGACACTACATTAGTGTCGATCGATACAATCCTACCAAAACCAATTTGCGATAACCGATCAATCCAGTTGACCCGGTTTCAATAACCGGTCAGTGTCGATCGACACTACATTAGTGTCGGTCGACACCAACCAAATTGCAATAAACCGTTCTAAGCGGTTTAACCAATTTTAACTAAGCTCGATAACCGTTCCAATCCAATTGAACCGATTAAACTTATATGCAAGGTCTGTCTCAACCGACACAACTTTTGTGTCGATCGTCACGATTAGGGAAAAACCTTAAAAAAATTATTCAGATTATCATTATTTGTCGATCGACACCGGATTGGTATCGATCGACACCATGCGATAAACCCTAGAATCGTTTTGAACAAGAAAAACCTAAAACGAGATTAACTTGAACAAAACTCAATTTAAGATGCATATATCAAATATATAACGATCTAGATTCAACTAATCTAATTATCATGCTACAGATTCAACTGGAACTCTAAGGCTCTGATACCACTGAAGGAATTTCTAGCAATTCTAATCTCCATTAGCAAGCCTAAGTATAAATTCCAAGCCTAGGATCTAGGGTTCATGTATATTGAATCATTAGGATCTCGAATTACCTGGAGATTAGCAGCGGAAGATGAACAAGTATTCGAGATTGATTAGCGCCTCAAGTGCTGCGCCTCTACTGGTATCCACACGCACACAAACTGGAACGGACGGGATGCTAGTGCCGTAGAGATCAGATCTCTTAGAGGTTTCTCTGTTGGGATTGTGTCCTGAAATCACACTTGTACTCACTCCTGATAATAGTTGTGTATCGAGATCAATCGTTTGTATAATACTGGTGATTGTAATGCTTTGCTAGAAGCCTCTTGTAATCTGTAAGTTGTAAACTTACTGCCAGTATTATATGATCCTATAGGGTCACACACCTAAGCAATCTGGAAGCTAAAATATGGGAATGATCATTTGATAATGATCACGTTGATGTGTATTGGATACACATTGACATAGAGTTTTATGATGTATGTGTCGATCGATACATGAGTGTGTCGATCGATGCAGGCTTTTCGAGAAGGTGTGTCGATCGACACAGTAAGTGTGTCGATCGATGCATATCGGGTTTTGACATAAACGAGTCGGGCTTCTCCGACTTGTTTAGTGATGTCATTTCCAGGTCGATATATAAAGGTTTTATATGGTCGACTTGAACCCTAGCCGTCACTGTAATTCTCAGAGAGAAAAGCAGAGACATTGAAAACTCATTCTCTGAATCCGGCACTAGCATCCCGGCGTTCCAGGTTGTGTGAGTGTGTGCTTGGTAGAGGCGAAGCATTTGATTCGCTAGATCTCGTTCACCATTCCATTCCGCTGCCAGACCTGAGGTAAGAACGAGGTTGATTAGTTAATTGCCTGCTAAATCGTGTTTTCTAGAAATTAATCTCGGATTAAATCTCTGTTGAAAACGACGAACTGCTGTTGTCGCACTGTGTCGATCGACACTAAGCTTGTGTCGGTCGACACACCGCGAAACAGCGAATAAGATTTTAGTGTTTGTCGCATAGTGTCGATCGACACAAAGCGTGTGTCGGTCGACACAGAGCGAAAACGCGTAAATAATTTAGTGTTTTTCGCATAGTGTCGATCGACACAAAGCGTGTGTCGGTCGACACAGAGCGAAAACGCGTAAATAATCTAGGGTTTATCGCATGGTGTCGATCGACACTAAGCTTGTGTCGGTCGACACATCGCGAAAACTCGTAAAAGATGTTAGGGTTTTCGCACAGCATCGGTCGACGCACTGGGTGTGTCGGTCGATGCATCGCGAAAATGCGAAAGATTTGAAATCGCACTGTGTCGATCGACACACTGGGTGCATCGGTCGACACGGACTATGCGAATGAATAGATCGGTTCAATTGGATTGAACTGGTTATCTCGCATGGTGATGTCGGTTTAATTCAAAATCCCTAATACTTTGCTGTGTCGATCGACATAAGTCTAATGTCGATCGACACAAACCTTGCGATTGGTTGAATCGGTTCAATTGGATTGAACTGGTCATCATGCTTGATTAAGGTGGTTAAGATCAGTTTGATTGGATAAGTCGGTTCAATTGGATTGGACCGATTATCACAATTAGTTAAAACTGGTTGAATCGGTTCGATTAGATGAACTGGTTAAATTGGATTTGACCGGTTATCTCTGATGATCTGAAAGGTTGCATATCAAGAGTCGACCAAGTGTGTCAGTCGACGCATATGGTGACGATGCGAACCGTAATCGTTTGGTTTTGAACCAAATGATTAAGAAACCGAACCGAATGACCTAACCCACTGAAATTAGAACGATTAAAACTTAATTAAAATTAAAGGTTAAAAAATGTTCTAAACCTGTTTAATACACATTGGATGTGTGTTAAATCGAAGCTTAGTTTCAATAAGGTCAACTGTCAAGACTCGTTTAGTTGTTGGATAGTCTTGCCAAGAGCTTAGTATCCACAATTACGTGAGTAAGGCAGATAGTAACGTTGATGGTCTTGCAGTGCTTGACATCTACAATTACGTGACCTAAGAGATTGAATTACTAGTCTTTTAAAGTTCCATTTCCTCAACTAAATATCAAGTGACCTTGATGTCTTGCCCAATCTTTTCTACTGTCAAACTCGTTTCATTGTTGGATAGTCTTGGAGTCCTTGGTATCCACAGTGAAGTGAGTAAGGCAGGTGATCATTGATAGACTTGCAGTGCGACTGTCAATGATCACAAGACAGAAGAGATTGGTTTAACTTGACTGGGCTGTCAGAAGTTCTGGGCCCAGAGACATCAGAGTAGATAGGACCTGGATTGTCTTATCTGCAGCCAAGAGTTGTACTGGGTGCAATTAGCAATGATTTGCTTACCTAGATTACTAAAATCCGGGTGATGATGAGTTGTCCACTCAGATTTTAGTGATGTATGGATCTTGGATTATTATATTCATAGAGGAAACGTTGTTTGAATATAATACGAGTTTTCTTATTGGATAAGATTCCTCATTTCCTGAAATCATAACTAAAATTTTCTTTGATTAAAATTTTCAGCCTATGTCTAAAACTACCTTCTCGTTACGACCCGTCCTTAAGAAGGACAAGTTAAATGGGTCAAATTTCCTGAATTGGTATCGCAATTTGAGATTAATCCTCAAGCAGGAGAGTAAGGACTATTTCCTTGAGAAAGCTCTTCCAGAAAGGCTTGGGGCCAATCGCTCGAATGCAGTATATAATGCTTGGAACAAGCATTATATTGATGTGGTAGATGTGCGTGGTCTGATGTTGGCTACCATGATCTCGGACTTGAAGATTCAATACGAGAACATGGAGTCGCCAATAGAGATGATCACCAGCCTGAAACTGAAGTTTCAGGATCTGGCACGAGTTGAGAGATTCCAGTTGGTGAAGTCTCTCACTAGGTGCAGACTACCAGAGGATGTTCCAGTGAGTCCTCATGTCATTAAAATGATGGGTTACGTTGATAACCTGGGGAAACTGGATTGTCCTGTCAGCTTAGAGTTGGCAACTGACATCATTCTGCAGTCACTGCCGTCAATCTATGATAAGTTCATTAAGAACTATATCAAGAAAGGCTTGACGAAGACGTTGACTGAGCTGCATGGCATGCTCAAAACAGTAGAGCAAGACATCACAAAGGGTAAAAGATTTGAGAAATCTTGTGTTGGCAAGGGTAGAGGCAGGGCCGTCCAGATTTGGAATCAGGATAAGCCTGTGTCATCTTATAAGCCCAAGTCCGGCCCATCTGGTGTTAGAAAGTGCTTCTACTGTAATGAGTATGGGCATTGGAAGAGAGATTGCATTAAATTCTTGGAAGATTCACAAGAGATGAAGAAGATGTACGGTACTTCTTCTTCAGGTATTGTGTTATTATTTCAAGTTCTACGTAAGTATTGGATACTGGTTGTGGTACTGATATTTTGGAAATATGCAGGGCCTAAGCAACAGTAGAACGTTGAAGAAAGGACAAGTGGAACTGCGTGCCTAGTATGGAGCAATGGTTGCTGCATAAGCCGTAGAGATTCTGCACTTGTAGGAGCCTTTCAAGCTTGGTTCTTCGAATTAAGTAATTGATTCTATGTACCTGCTTTATGCACAAATGTCTTTCATTTTCTTGTAAGAATTTGAATGTTTTTCATTCTGATAAAAGACAAGTTTTGCTCTTTTGATCTTAATGAAATATCATATAGTAGCACCCCTTTCGAAAGGGTTTTGTATCTTAAACCAACATACGCTTAAACATAACATAAATATCAAATGATTCAAGTCTGATGACTTGAACTCGATTTTTCCTTAGCATAGTCAAATTGACCAAATAGAGCGCAGCGGATTCAAAAGTTCCATAGTTATGGGCTTCAAGTTCATTTGATTGTAAATCGATTGAGACATGAATTCTGCTTGCTGGGCCAAATGACTAAGGCTTCTTTAGCAGAGCTAAAGAAACGGGCCAGAGGATCGTTGGGCCTTACACATACTGATGTATGCGGCCCGATAAGCATTAGTGCCAAAGGAAAACTTCAATACTTCATTGACTTATTGATGGCTTCAACAAGTATGACTGTGTTCATTTGATGTGACACGAGTCAGAATCCTTTGGAATGATCAAAGGAGTTTTAGAATGAAGTATAGAACCGATTTGACAGAAGTATTGAAATCCTCGATTAGATCGCGGAGGAAAATACTTGAGTCAAGAATTGAGTGATCATCTAAGTGAGTGTGAAGCCATATCACAGCTCCTTTCTCCCAGAAAACCTAAATGGTGTTTCTGAGAGAATGAATCGGATCTTATTGAATATGCTCCGATTAATGATGAGTCACATGAATCTTCCATTATTCTTTTTAAAATACGCTCTAAAATGAACATGTTTACGCTAAATAAGATTTCTATCAGAATCAGTGAAAAACACCACATTGGATGTGGACTGGGTGATTTCCAAATATGTTTTTCTGATTAATTGGGATTGCAAGGTTTGTGTAAGGCAGTTGTCGACAAACAAACTTGAACCCAAATCTGATAAGTGCTGCTTCGCTGGTTGTCCTAAGGAAACCGAGGCTTAGTACTTTTGCAACCAATCCGAAAACAAAGTCTTGTTGTTCGGAAATCTATTTTTCCAAGAAGAACAACGGGAGTAAAAGTACAGCTCGAAGAAATTCGAGAAACACAGGAGGCTGTTCAACCTGTTGAGGGAGAGCAACGGTTAGATCTACAGAGTGCTGTAGGATCTACACCTGTGGAGCCTGAAATTCGCAGATCCGAAAGGATCCATCACTAAATTGAGGGTGATTCCTCGTGATCGATTGTCGTGCTCCGTTGATCATTGAAAAGTGATGCGCATGCGAAATTCAAAGAAGCGATGGTGAGCCTCAACTCCGAAAAATTGGCTAGTTATGCATGTTAGCTTCACCGGTCGAAGCAAGCATCTTGGAGTTGGAATCTATGTTCTGTTAAAACGGTCAAAGGCTTTGAATCGATCAGGAACGAATAGAAACAGTGCGTTTACAAGTAAACTAGTGGGAGCGTAATTGCAATTCTCAAACTGTATGTTAAGAACGTACTTAATCTCATAAACGACGTTCCAACGCTAAAGTCTTGCCAAGATTTGGGTCGGAAGTCAAATTTAACGATAGACATGGGAGAAGTCGCGTGAGTTCTTGGAATATGGATCCATTGAGATGGATCAGAAGAGCTAATTGGATCGTGTCAGAACCATTATGGTTATAAGGTACTGGACAGTTCCAATATGCATGATTCCAAGAATGGCTTCACACCAAAGGTCTTATGGCAATGATCTTAGCAAGATGAAGTGTCTTGGACACTGGCTGAGCTAGTGTCTATGAGTGTGATTCCTCTTGCTTATGCAATAGAATCCATCATGAATGTCATATTTGCGCTCGTCTAAATGCAGCTAACGCATAAAGCATGACGAGTATATACCAATTTGTTCCAGTAAGAGTCACTGGACAGTTGTAAAGGAATATCCCCAAGTGTTTGAGAAACACTAAGGATAGGTTCTTGTACAACTGAGAAATAGACGAATCAATTATGAGTAGTTAGACGGACAAAGATGATTCCCGGTTCTCACCTGGTTATGTCATTTTGCCTATGTAATGGTACTGTCTATTGGAAAGGTTTCCAAGCAGAGGACCGTAGAATAGTGCTCATTTAAGAATAGCGGTGTGGTTTGTTGGAATGGTTCCAAGCAAGAACACCGCAGCATCTCTCACAACCTAAGCACGAGTTGAACATTGTTGCTGTAGGTACTAGAAATCTGAAGACTTGGTCTTGATTCTAGTGGAAGTTAGTTTAGTTATGATGTTCAGATAAATATGATGTGGTCATATTTATGAAAAACTGACATCAACATTATTTGACTATTGGATAATTAAATAATGGTCCCAAAATAAGTTTATGTCATATTATAGGCCATCAAGTTGAGGACTTGATCATGAAACCCTATAAGTAACAAATGACATAAATTATGATGTGTCCCTAGTCGAGGTTGTTAAAGTGGGACAATAACAACCGCGAGAGACTAGCTTGTGAGGTGACTGTTGACTAAGTTTCATGGAGTCAATGATATGAGTATCACAGTCAGTCACATAGATATATGTTAGTGAACATATGATCGGACGTGACCCGCTAATGAGAAGTCTCCAGGATAGTTATATCTGTGTCATGAGAGGTTCTCATTACGACTATTGAGTATAGTCCTTAGACCTTAGTTCATCATGCTTTCTTGCATATGAAGTGGTGGACCTTGACCTTGTCAAACGTCGATCCGTAACTGGCGGCTATAAAGGCACTGCTCAGGTGTATCATGAAGTGTGCATTGAAATAGGGATGGAACAAGATGGGATTTGTCCCTCCTGAATAATGGGAGATAAATATCTCAGGGCCTATCGAAGATTTTATGCTGAGAAAATGTGTGGCCGCACTCAAACGAACTGTAGTTCAGTTGTTTGTTTTGTTCAGTATAGATCAGGAGTTCGATAAACATGATATTGGCTTAATAAGAATGACACTAATCTTTTCTTATGCCAAATCGAGATATAGAGACAAAAGGATTGTAGGAATTGATGATTCCAGTACAAGTGGGAGATTGTTGGGATTGTGTCCTGAAATCACACTTGTACTCACTCCTGATAATAGTTGTGTATCGAGATCAATCGTTTGTATAATACTGGTGATTGTAATGCTTTGCTAGAAGCCTCTTGTAATCTGTAAGTTGTAAACTTACTGCCAGTATTATATGATCCTATAGGGTCACACACCTAAGCAATCTGGAAGCTAAAATATGGGAATGATCATTTGATAATGATCACGTTGATGTGTATTGGATACACATTGACATAGAGTTTTATGATGTATGTGTCGATCGATACATGAGTGTGTCGATCGATGCATATCGGGTTTTGACATAAACGAGTCGGGCTTCTCCGACGGGTTTGGTGATGTCATTTCCAGGTCGATATATAAAGGTTTTATATGGTCGACCTGAACCCTAGCCGTCACTGTAATTCTCAGAGAGAAAAGCAGAGACATCGAAAACTCATTCCCTGAATCCGGCACTAGCATCCCGGCGTTCCAGGTTGTGTGAGTGTGTGCTTGGTAGAGGCGAAGCATTTGATTCGCTAGATCTCGTTCACCATTCCATTCCGCTGCCAGATCTGAGGTAAGAACGAGGTTGGTAATTTCAATATAACAAACCCTAGATCCTAGGGGATCCAACATTCTCTGTGTCACCGAGGTGGCTGTAAATTGAGTACTGTGTCTGTAAAAGTCGTCGTTATTTTGGTCCGCGATCTGTGTCGATCGATGCACCTGTTGTGTCGATCGACATTGCCTCAGAAACTCGTTATTGAATGCATATCAAATATACATTCACCAGATCATTACACTAATGATCAACCCCATATCTTATATCCAGTTTGCTTAGGTGTGTGACCATGTAGGATCATATAATACTAGCAACGAATTCTAAACTCATTGATCATAAGTGGCTTCTAGCAAAGCATTATGATTGCCCAGTATTATATGACTGTCTCATCTCGACAATGCAACTTTCACTTAGAGTAAGTACAGTAGATTTCAGGACATTCCCAACACAGACCACGTTTGTTTTCATCACCTCGTTTCGGTCACATCGGGACGCTGAAATCACAACAAAAAGTTGGAGATAGATCAATGAAAATAGCTCGTGACCGAAACCTGATCGGAGTTATTTGTTGTTTAGTCGCCAACCACAAGAAAGAAAAGACAAGAAATAAGTTGGGCCCAACTACGTCAAATAAATTCTCACAAATCTATTTTATTGGATCGTCAAACGATCCTCCCAAGTAAGCTCTCTTGCTCTCTATCTAAATTTATCATCTTTACAGTTCGAGCCATTTCACATCTCTTCATTTCCACCGAGTTTCGTTACAATTCATCAAAATATATCTAATCGTCCTAGCATCGACATTATGGCCAAATGTTCGATCAACAAACGTGTCCCGAACACGTAAGCCGGGCCCAGTTCCCGCATAAGGCTGATCGGCAGGGAAATAAGCCGAACCTAGTTTTCGCACAACTGTCTCGATCAGACCTTAAGGATAAGCCGAGCACTTACTCGCACATAACCTTTGGGACAACGAGCACAGACTCGTTCCCATTAAAACAAGCCGGGCCCACTTCCCGCACAAGAACGACTGACAGAAAAAATAAGCCGAACCCAGTTTCGCACAACTGTCCTGGTCGGCCTTACATGATAAGCCGAGCATACCACTCGCACCTAACTCAAACTTTAAGTCGAGCATACCACTCGCACCTAACTCAAATTTTAAGCACACTCGCTTCCGACATTCTACGACGAGCACGCACTCGCGCCTAAAATTCCTTCACAGGGACGCCGAGCATGCATTCGTGCCAATCTTGATCTACGCCGAGCTAATCTCTTTTCTTCTTAATTCGTCTATCGCTTCTCTTCCGACGAACTGAGGCAACTGTTATACCAGGGATTAGCACCCCTTTAATAACCCAACACAAATAAAGATTGGCCCATAAAGATTAGTGAAAGCCCAGCCCAAATAGGTTTAAACATTGTGGCTATAAATAGTAAATAGTCATTCATTATATGAGGGAGAATTTTTGGGAGGAGAGAGAAGGCTTTCTGGAGAGAAGAGAGCATAAACAGACATTTGGAAAAACATGCAGAAAGACAACCCCGAGCACGGCGACAAGCTCACCCGAGCTCGCCTGACTAGTTCACCCGAGCTCGTCCCCGAGCACGACGACACGCTCACCCTAGCTTGCCTAAAAAGCTCATCCGAGCTCGTCCCCGAGCACGACAACACGCTCACCTCTCCGACGAGCACGGCGACAAGCTCACCCGAGCTCGCCTAAAAAGCTCACCCGAGCTCGTCCCTGAGCACGACGACACGCTCACCTCTCCGACGAGCACGGTGACAAGCTCACCCGAGCTCGCCTAACAAGTTCACCCGAGCTCGCCTAACGAGCTAACTAAATTTGATATCGTTATATGAACTACGAATGGTTTGATCTCTCTTCCGAGAGTACGTAGGTAGCCTTTCTCAAAGTGCAGCCACAAAACAGAGAACACACCAAATTGTCCTATCATCACTTAACACAAATTCCATGAGATTCTCCAAACTTCTATCTTACATTGACTATTGTCTATGTTCGATTAACTTGTTGGATTTCATGCATCAACAAATAGTTACTTCAGAGAAGTGGATCTTGGAAAAATTACAACAGGCAGAGAGGGTTTTCCGCATGCATTCTCCTATGTTCCAAGTACAGTGCTCATCAACCAACCTGCATGAGAACCAATAGCCTAGATTGGTTTCTTTTGTCCTGCACTCCTGCTCTTTGAAGTCAGTTAATAACTTGCTTATTTTTCATCTCTTCTAACTATCTTATATGTATATATGATTTGTAAACTAATTTTACTGGATATCAGATTATTTATTGTAATGTGTGGCAAACTAATTATCTTATGCTCCTGCTGAATAAATTGCTTGATGTATCTTGATCTCTCCAATAGCTTATTTGTAATCTTGTGTCTCTTGCATAAGATGAGATTTGGAATTATAAAATTTGGAGATCAGACACATGATTTTTATCTCTAGTTGTCTGTAGTCTGTGGTAGGCCTGGGATGGATCCGGATATCCGGTTTTTTGAGGTATCCGGATCCGGATCCGGATTCGGTTTCACGGGATATGTAATATGACTATCCGGATTCGGATCCGTTTGTTCCGGATATCCGGTTTTTGGGTATCCGTAATAATACCGGATATCCTGATCCGATTTAGAGTTTACATTTTTAACACAAAAATATAATAGCAAAAGATCATATGTGATTATATAGTAGCAAAAGATCACTATGAAAGAGATAAAAAAAAATAGTTTAACTAACAAAAGATCAAGTAACATAAGATAAAATAGCAAAAGAGGTTGTATTTTCAAGTCCATGTCCATCTTTTGTATTACAGATATATATAATTCCACGTAAATTAAAAGAAGTCTGCTATACTTTATAAGTACCACATTTCCAATTAAAAAAATATCATTATGGACATATATAATTCCACGTTTCTATAATTATGGTTAATACAAATAAATTTAAGTCGTTTACTATAACATATATAATTAAAAAACATTATATTATTATATATAACGGATAACGAATATCCGGTTTTGAAATTTTCTATTATCCGGATTCGGATCCGGTTCCGTCGGATCCATGATTTTACTATCCGGATCCGGATCCGCTTGCCCGGATATCCGTTTTTTCGGAGCAGATCCGGAGCGGATACCGAATCAGATCCGGATCCCGGATAATAATCCCAGGCCTAGTCTGTGTGGTCTGTTGTAGTCTTTTTTTTTTTTTTTTTTTTTTTTTTGGCATCAAGTCTGTTGTAGTCTATAGTCTGAACTCTGAAGTTGTCTGTGTCAGCTTTAAAATTAGTCTCGAGAGAAATTGATGAGGCTTTAAATTTCACACATTGTTGTCACACAATTTGTATTGGCCCACATTAAGAGCCCAAATTTGGCCCAGTTTCATTCAGGGTATGTGTGTCTTCTTGCCGGCAGGAACCTTCGTTGAAGATGAATGGCGAATATGTCCAATCTTTCAAGGGATTTGGTGGGAGAGATTCTGTCTAGGGTTCCGGCGACGTCTCTGAGAAGATTCCGTTCTACTTGCAAAACATGGAACACTTTATCAAAAGATGTGACCTTTATAAAGAAACACCTTGCTCAGGCGGCGGCAGCAGCAAGGGAAGGGGAGATATTGGCGGTCGTGTTGGTAAACCGTAAGCTTTATCTGATGAGCGTCGGAATTCTCAACGGATCTGATCCATCTATAAGGCCTAGAGGTAATCTTATTAGCCTAAACGATTCGGATAAACTCGACATCACTCAAGTATATCACTGCGAGGGTTTATTGTTATGCGTCACGGAAGACTACACTAGGCTCGTGCTTTGGAACCCTTATACAGGGGAAACTCGGTGGATCTCCGTCGAACCCAAATCCGTTGACCACAGTAAGTTTTGGTATCGTTATGCTCTCGGATACGAAGAGGGTAAATCGTGCCGTACCCATAAAATCTTGAGATTTGCTCATCCTCCCTCGGAGAAATCTGTATACGAGATCTACGATGCAAACTCTAATTCATGGAGAGTTCTTGATGTCACTGCAGACTGGGGTTTCGATGTGGATGCTGAGTGCAATAACTCTGGCCTGTCTTTGAAAGGAAATACATATTGGTTTGCTCAAGACGTCCCTGGTTTCTTACTCTGTTTTGATTTTACAACCGAGAGATTTGTTCCGCGTCTGCCTCTGCCATTTGAGTCTTATGTTGAAGATAGAGTGACTCTATCTAGTGTTAGAGAAGAGCAGCTTGCTGTGTTGTTTCAGAACTTGGAAACATATGAGATGGAGGTTTGGATTACGACCAAGATTGAGCACAATGCGGTGTCATGGAGCAAGTTCTTAGCGGTGGATATGTCACCACTCAGTTGGTTTCGGTTCTTTAGTGGTGGTAGTTTCCTCATTGACGAGGAGAAGAGAGCCGTAGTTGTTTTTGATGGAGATAAAAATGCATCAGAAACCAATCGCTACACAGCTTACTTCATTGGAGAGAATGATTACTTGAGAGAAGTTGATCTCGGAAAAATTGAACCAGACTGCATTGAGGTTTTCCCGCACGCCTTCTCTTATGTTCCAAGTTCAGTGCATATCAACCAACCTGCATGAGAATCCAGATCTACTAATTGCAAGTGTGCACATCTTTTGTTTGGTTTGATTTCTTTTTTGAACATGATTAGGTATAATCTGTTTCTCATCGCTTCTAGTTTTCTTGTCTGCACAATATGAAAAGTTATAAACTTTCATTAGTGAAGGAGTCCTCTATGTAGCATATGCAAGAGTCGAGCCTCCATTTATCACCAGCCTGAACCAGTCCAAATTCAGAGCGTATATTTTCGTCCCAAAAGACTTATTACTTGGAACTAGAAGGGGGGGCTAGAAGAAGATTCTCCTTGAGGTATTTAAAGGAAAGCATTCCAAGATTGTTGAATAAGACAATCGTCTGATCTCGATGGACAGTCTTCACATACATTGTGGTGGCCAATGTGAGCCACCAATATCCAAATGAGCGGCACAAATGGATATGCATATTGTGTTAATCAGGAGACGACCCAAAATAACAGAGGGAATTACAAATGCAGGACATTTTAAATTTGATCTCATTATTAATAAAAAAAATTATAGTTAATTCCTTTGTATCTGTTATGTATGATCCAAGTAGTCATTTTTAGATTATGATCTGTGTCATTTCCTAAATCTCTAGTCATGATTCTTGCATTGCTTGCTTTGTGTTCGGTGAATGTTGTTTTGATCCAAACCAAACTGGTTCAAATCATAACCAATTTGAAACTCTTACATAACCGAACCAAATCAAACTGGATTTTTTTTAATTTTTTACAAACCTTCTAACACAAGTAATGCTTGAATCTATGTGGTGACAATAATGAAAACCAATTAATCTATCATCTCGACTCACGGAATATGTTTTAAAAATCTTTGATTAACCTAAAACATATATAAAACCAAACAGATAAACGAAAGTTAATGCAACATAATAAACTCTGAGTCGTTTCCCTCCACTTCCATAAACCCATAATGGATCTTGCATCGGTAATGTATTAGGTGGTTGCCTTGATTGCTGCGACAACATACAAGTTTGTTCCGGCAATTCCGCCGATGACAACATATCTGTGGAAAGTGCTAAACACTCTAAACCTGGTACAGCAAGTGTGGACACACCTCTCACGTTTAAACATTGTCCTTGCGCGACTTGTCCTGATCCTGATGATGATGATGCCGTTTCGATTTTCACATCTTTCATGAAAATATCTGTGCATGGTACACTCTCGCTACACCTAAAGTCGACGCCGTATTCTGACTTGGACGTCCCCACGAAATTACTATACACAACGTTGCTCACTTCCACTGCCGACGACTACATAAAAAAGTTTAAAAGTAAATTACATTTTTTTATCATAAAAACAATCTTATGATCGAAGTATAGAATCTTTGTTATCGTTCTAATCACGGTACGTACCTTATCATCTGTGGATTTATCAGAATCTCCATTGTTGTAATGCTGATCGATTATGATCGGATTTTCGACGTTATCAAGAGTAATTCCATTGAAACTAATCCTTCTTGCGTAGCCTGATCCTCCCTATGTATAGTAAGGAAATTTTTATTTTCTATTTATTTTTTCGTTAAAAAGGATGGAATCTAATGGCCAATTTACAAAGACTAAATATAAAATCTGACTACCAACATAATACCAAAATGATAAAAATAAAACACCAAGTCCGAAAGAAAACTAGAAGACCAATGTCTTAATGTTTGAGGGAAGCTAACCGACAGAATGAAATCTTTCGAAAGCAAACATCTTTAAAATGAAGCTATCGATATAAAACTCTCTAGAAAGTAGAAAAGCGAAAAAGAAATTTCATCTAAAAGAACAAATACAAAATATATAAAAAAGATTATTAAATAGGATTGATTAATAAGAAATTTAACGTACCGGCCAAGTTTTAATCCGAGCCCCATTCGTAGTTCCTCTAAAGTTACAGTTTTGGACACATACATCCTCCACCGAAGCTATCTCTCCATCTTTTCCTAAGCTTCCTATGCTATATTTATTTCACAATTATAAGGTTTATATTAATATATTCATGACGAATAGAATCTTAAGATTGGTTAACCTTATTCCATGGCCTGGTCCGCAATCTATACCGGAAATTCTGATGTTAGACGTCCCCGAGTTTATTGCAATGCAATCGTCACCTATAATCATTACATCGTCACGTGCATAGCGAATTGATAATGAATGATCAGTACATTTCGAGTAACATTATTGGATGTGACCATCGAGGGTCCGTCTATTTTGACATATAAACATTTGCATTCATACAGCATCTCCATTCTAATTATTTATGTTTTGGAATTTTACACAAATCTCCAAAAACAGTTTGAGAGAGAGAGAGAGAGTTTCATACCGGTGGCGATTATGCAATCCTGGATGATAACATTGGATGAAGTGGCTATATCGATGCCATCGGTGTTAGGACTTGACTCAGGCGCATTTATCCGGAGATTTGAGATGCTCACATCGTTGCAATCGTTTATGTGAATGTGAGCCATTGCACTATCCACATGCGTTAATCCATTCAGTCTAAGGTTGTTGCAGCTCTTGAACTTCAATGCCTTATCTCAAATAAGAAAAGAAAGATTTTGGTAATAAAAACAAGTTTTGGAAAGAAAAAGAAAGAAAGCCCTAACGTTATCCTTACGGTTGGTCTAGAACTGCCTTTGTGTTCCCACCAGCTCGAACCCTGGCCGTGTATTTCGCCGTTACCTTCAACCACAAGCCCTTCTATTTCTGAGAAGAGAATCCATTGATCTTTGTCTCCTTTCCATTTCCCTCTACTTGATGCAACCAGATTGCCCAATACCTTCAGTAAAACCAGTATATTAATCATTAATGTCAAGATCATTAATAATATAAAATCAGGGGAAAAACAGAGTACCTGAACAACAATTGGGGTTGATGTGCAAGAACCTTGAAACTTCAAGGGTTGTAATATAAATGTCATCCCTGCCGGAACGATAAGCTGCCCATCTCCTGTCCCGCTACAGACAGCTTCCCAGGCTTTCAAGAACGCCTTCCAAGAAAAAGGAAAAAAAGAAAAATGATACAAGATTCTTTTACATTTACAAATGAACAAAGATTTTGATTCACATTACCTGGGAATCGTCTGTAACTCCATCTCCAACCGCTCCGTATTGAGTAACATCCAATGCTTTGGAAGATGTGAAGATTTGGAGAATGAACACTGAGAAATTTAAGATCCAAGTCTTCTTCTGCATATATTTTGAAGAAAAGGAGCTATATCATGAATACATTCAACAATTTACGAACATATATGTTTAGAGCCAAAGCTTTACAGACAAAAGAAGATGCTAAAGGCTTTACCATATTAAGCGGGATATTTTCCGCCAGTAGCAGACAATATATATATGTAAAGGAAAAGGAATGGATAGACTGTACATATGTACAATGTACATTTTAATAGCTTAACAAAAAATATAACAGTAACATTTAATTTCAAATTAATTACTTATATTCATGCGGCGGAGGAGGGATTTATTGCTCGATTGCCATTTTTTCAAAAAATAATATGGCATGCCATGTACCAATCTGTATGCCACTGATAATGTGGTATGGTGATTTTACCCTTAATGAAAAAGTTTGTTAATTAAAAAAATATAGTTTACCTGTTCGAGGTGACCGATTTCAGCCGACCCTATCCGGCCTCCTTTTTCTTCTCGCGAGCCAAGAGCCAATTGAAGCGGAATTGAAGCTCCCTTTTGTTGCTCAATCGAGTCTCCTGCTAAATCCTCCTCTCTTGATTCATTTCCGAGCTTTGAAAAGTTGGTTCGCCGTGAGAAGCTAGGTCGCCGTCGGAAACTGCCTCACATTTTTTAGCTCAACAATCGACGTTGGGTTATATTGAGAGGTAATTTTTCTTGATTTTGCGGGTACATTTTGGTTGTGATTATGTTTAATTGTAAGGTTAGCTTTTTCGATTGATAAACCATGGATTGTAGCTGTTGAATCGTGTTGAACATCTCCGGATTGGACTAGAATGGATCGAAACTTAAATCCGCGATTTGTTCTGCAGAATTAGGACAAAAGGTACAAATGGTCTAATTAAGATATAACTAGAAAATGGTATAATTGGTATACATAGAATATAACTGAGAGATAGTAAGACAGTTGAGTCAAATGGTACAATTGGTACAAATGGTATAACTATGACAATTTCTCTAATTCATTATTGCTTTTTGGTGCTCTAATTACAAAAGGCGATGAGGAAGATCAACATGAACGTTCATTTCGATTATGGAGGGCACTATACAGTTGAGCATGAATGAATTTCAATTAATCTCATTTATGTTATATCGTTCAAGACACCATCTTTAGAGAAGATAACTTATCTGGTGTTAACAGAGAAGATATGCATGAAGATTGCATTAGATGAAACCCCGAAGAAGCTGAAATTAAGTTACAGTCTATCTAATGCTCGTAGAGAGTCATATATTTCAGATGATGAAGACGTTTATGTTTATCTAACGTCAGTGGATAAAGAGAGACTTAAACCAGTTTTGCATGTGGAGTTATTCAGTGATGATGAGGAACAAATTCAGAGAGTTGATCAACTTTCAAGGGCCGGGCTAGGTAGTTCAGTGGGTAAAAATTACGGGAGCTGGTTTCAGTTGGCGTACTTGCAGATGAACGACTCGGTGAAATAGCAGAACAGCATAATGAGGTAATTGTTGAAGAGCCCATTATTGAACAACCGCTTATTGAACGACCGCTTATTGAACAACCGCTTATTGAACATCCAATGAATGATGGTAACGGATTTGAGGCTGTGGATAGCCCTCCTGTGGATAACCATGTGGATGACGATGTTGGTAGGCATGAGCATAAGGATCTTGATCTACCAAATCCAACTCCTATAGTATCAAGTCAATATATTGAAGAATGGGACGATGGTACAGGTATTGATTTATACCAAGAATTTAGTTCTAAGGAGGCAGTGCAAGATTTGATTCAAAGAGTTGCAGGGAAGAATTGTTACGGGTTCCGCACTATCAAGTCTGATCAGGATAGACTTATGCTACGATGCAGTCAAGCTTCAAAAGGTTGTAAATGGTATTTACGAGCCACGAGAATTAATGACTCACATTATTTCTGTCAGGGTATACAGGAAAATGCATACATGCTCTCGGGTGGAAGCGAATAATGATAGTTATAAGCAAAAAGGCACCCCACGGTTAGTAGCAACTCTTTACATGAAGATTATCCTGGCATTTTCGACACTCCAAAACCTAAAAATATCATGAGCATTGTTCATGGAAGACTTGGTTACCATGTGTCATACTTTACAACTTTGAGAGGGAAAAAAATAACATGTAAGTGATGTGCGTGGGAGCCCTGAAACAAGCTACAAGATGTTGTATTCTTATCTGTACATGTTGGAGAAGGTCAATCCTGGGACAGTAACATGCGTAGAACTAGATTCAATGAAAAGGTTCAAATTCCTTTTTATCGTTTTGGGCGCATGCATTGAAGGGTTTAGGGCAATGAGGAAGGTGATAGTTGTGCATGCAAATTTCCTCAAGACTGTTTATGGTAGTATGCTCGTTTTTGCAACAGCTCAGGATGCCAATCATCATCATTACCCTATTGCCTTTGGTGTAATTGATAGTGAGAAAGAGGCTAGTTGGTCATGGTTTTTTACAAAGCTGAAAACCGTGATACCAGACATTCCTGAAATGGTTTTTATAAGCGACAGACATGCAAGCATCATCAAAGCAGTTTCTGAGCACTACCCGAGCGCATATCATGGACATTATGTTTGGCATTTGTCTCAAAACGTGAGACAGAAGATAAAGAACACGGACAAGGATCAAGCTGTTGAGAAATTCAGAGAATGTGATCATATTTATACAGAGAGTGAGTTCAACACAGAGTATGCTGATTTTAGGAGTCGGTTTCCGAAATCCGGCGATTATCTAGATAAGAGCATAGGTTTGGAGAAGTGGACAAGATGCTTCTTCCCTGCAGACAAATATAACATAGACACTAGCAATTCAGCGGAGTCAATGAACAGTGTGTTTAGTGAAGCAAGGAAGTACTCTCTCTTACCTATGATTGATGCAATTCTTGATAAATTCTCTGAATGGTTTAACCAGCATATGAAAGATGTTGTTGGTGCAGCTGACACAAAGAAAGTGGTTCCGATTGTGGAGAACGAACTTCACGATCGATGTGTTGTTGCAGCGTGTTTGGGCGTGACTGAACTAAACAACTTCCAGCTTGAGTACAAGTTTATAGGAACCGACGGAAAGAGTTATTTAGTTGATTTGAAAATGAAAAGTTGGTCTTGCAAATGTTTTGATATGGACAAGTGTCCTTGTGTTCACGATATAGCTGCAGTGAGGGAACTTAGAAGGAATGAGTGGAGAACAACTAATCTTGGAATATATGATCTTTGTTCTAAATATTACTTGGTTGAGACTTGGGCGTTGGCGTATTACAGAACCATTTATGTAGTCCCCCATGAGTCTAGGTGGATTATTCCAGCTAAGATTGCAGAACTATGCCTTACCTCCGGAGTACACCAAGAAGGCAAGAAGAAATTAGGAACTGCGGTATCCATCAGCCGGTGAACGTCTCCGAAAGAAGAGGAGGGCGGGTAAATTTGTCCCTGGCATTGACTTGGAGAAGTGGCTGCAACCCGAATGTCCGAATGAATAAACTATTTTAAGTCTTGTATATTGTTTCCTAATACTATTTAAGTCTTATGTCATTCGAACTGTCCTTCTTGAACATTTTTTGTTGTCTCGCATGCGTACAACTTGAGAAAACTACTGTTTGATTTGGCAAAAATTGGGTATGTTTCGAACTAAACTTTTCAAAACTAGATATTGGGTAATTCAAACAAAGTATAGACACAAGGTAGTCAATAAGCATTTGAAACAACCAGAATAATGATTTGCAATTAAAATAAATAAATTTATGCAAACATACATCAACTTCTCATGAAACACTTCTTATTGTACATGGAATGTCTTGTTGATGTTCAGCATTTATGAGACCATATATGGAAAAAAAACATCAACTTAGGATTTTACTCTATGAGAACGTGGTAAAAGATAATTAAAAGTGCATAATGTTGTGTCCAACTACAAAAAAACAACATAACTCTAGGTCCAACTAGAATAACACAAAACTCACCAAAGTACAACTGTGACCAAGACGGTACAACTGTATACATATCGGATAACTGAGACCGAGACCATTTTTGTTCTGAAATTTTAATTTTTTAAAACTCTCGCCAATAACTCGCGCCAATAACTTGCGGGCTTTTTTTTAAGTGCACTTTACCTTTTCAACTAAAGTTCCATTATTTTATTTATACCTTATCTCTTTGTTTTTTGTGGCAATTCATCTCATTTTAGAGAGAGAGAGAGGTGGAGATCCGAGAGGAAGAGATAGAGAATAATGTGTGAGGTTCGATCGAAATATCTAGGATTTGGGAATTTTTGCTGGGTTTGAAGGATTTAGATCAACGACTGACACAAGTGAGTTCTAACAATCTCAATTTCATAGATTTTTTGGGGAAAATCATCTATTTCTAGGGTTTGGTATTCTCAGACATCCTATCGTTTGATAATGTCTGTATTTTATGCAGAATATTGAGTATGGACAATTTCGAAGGAGATCCTTATTACAGTGATATGAAGAGGATGAAGAAGGATTACGACATGATGTTCTTCATTGCAGATGGTGACAATGGCATACCGAGAAGATGTCCTTGCGGTGGTCGAATTTTTGTGGAGCCTGCATAATTTGAAGTGGGAAAGAGTTACTTTGTTTTCAATGCGTTTCAGGTAAGATACTTTTACTTTGTGCTTTGGTGGTGATTTGATTAACTATATCCGCAATTGATTAGCAGTATAATGGCCTACACGTTCGGAAACTATGGGTACATGGCATCGAAGAAGAAGCCACTAACTTAAGGAGGACTGTGGACGATCAGGCAGAGACGATTCGAAGCCATGAATATCGTATCAACGAGCTGGAAATGTCGTTTAAGAAGAGAAAAGGAGAAGATTCGAAGCCATGAAGAAAGAAGACTTAGTTGTTCCTCAGTTGTTCAATTTATCTTGTTCAAAATAATTCAGTTGTTCCTCAGTTGTTCAGTTTATCTTTTTTTGTGAAATTCTAAATAACTCAGTTGTTCCTCAGTTGTTCAGTTTATCTTTTTTCATTGAAATTCTAAATAACTCAGTTGTTCCTCAGTTGTTCAGTTTATCTTTTTCAGTGAAATTCTAAATAACTCAGTTGTTCCTCAGTTGTTCAGTTTATCTTTTTTCAGTGAAATTCTAAATAACTCGGTTTTTCCTCAGTTGTTCAGTTTATCTTTTTCAGTGAAATTCTAAATAACTCAGTTGTTCCTCAGCTGTTCAGTTTAACCTGTTCAATGATTTTCCAAATAACTCAGTTGTTGCTCAGTTGTTCAGTTTATCCTTTTCAGTAAAATTCTAAATAACTCAGTTATTCATCAGTTTGCAGGTTATCCTGTTAAGTGTTCCTCAGTTGTTCATTTTATCTTCTTCAGTGATTATCCAAATAACTCAGTTTAGTAGTACCAAAAGTAACATAAGTTATTCTACCAAAAGCAACATAAGTTATTCTACCAAAAGCAACTAAATTCGTTTAAATAAAGAGACTAGTAACAAGAACAACACATAAAATGTCTAATTCGTACTCTCTTCTACTTCTTAGCTCGCTTCTTCTGCTCGGCTACATAAGGAGTTCGCAGCTTCTCGCTTTCATTCCTTTTTCGCTTCCCAGTGATCTCTTGCGTAAGAGTTGCAATTTTTTTGGATTTCTTGGACTTCTTGGATGCTCCTTTCTTCTTGGTCCCCTGCTTTGCTTTCTTACTCGGAGGTCCAGTTACCTCATCAGCCAAGACTTCCCAATCTACTTTTTGTACAACCGCATGACATTTAACATATTAGTTCAGATAACATCTATACATAAACTCATCTAAGCATAAACTTATATAAACAAATTACCATTTCCACTTCCGGAAGCATCTTCCACAGTTGCGGGTGTCTTTCCTTCATCTTCTTGTCCAACTACTCTTGCTTCAGGTTAATTTACCTTTTTTCCGGTTCATCTCCTCTTGCTTCGGTTCAGTTACTCCAGTACCGGGTGCTTGTGGGGATGACTCCTTGTTATTTTCAGGTTGATCTCGAGGAATACTTGTAGATGCATTGCCTCTTTCTCCGAACACATAACTTTCAAGTTCCCCCACTGCCTCTACTAGGACATTGATTTGGCCATCTTGTAAAACCATTCTCTCTTCAATTACAGAAAACATATCCATGATCCTATTGCCCCATTCCTCAACCGCCTCCTTCATAACCCAGTCCTTCTCATGCGCTGAACCCCTTCCACTCTCACAGACATTCTCAGCTTCCTTAGCACCTCCCGCTCGAGAAGCCAAATCCAAGTCACAGAGATTTTTCCAGAATATGTTCTTCCTCTCTACGGTTACTCTGTGTCTCCAATTATCAACAATATGATCTATATACCCTATCCCATCATCAAAACCATCATCTAAGATACGCGCCAACAGAGATTTCTCCTCAGAACAGGGTTCCAAGATGCTATAAATATCATGTAAGTGTCCAAAATTGTAATCAAATGAGGGTTCCACCGAGCCTTAAACATCCTATAAAAAACTACAACTAATACAAACAATTTGTGAGAGTCTAACCTTAGTACTACCGAGGGCTACATTAAGGGCATCCAACGGGAAACCTTTAAGTTCGCTGTCTTTGAACTTGTGCTTACACAACCTTGGACAATCTGCCGCCGCGGGAAAACCTTCTCAAAATTCCTGACCAAGTTGAGGAATGGACTCAAATGCCAACACCTACAAACTGGGTTACAATATGTTAGTATAACACGTAAAGCTATACTAAACATCACACAATAATCATAAATATTTACCTCTACTGGAAGAATAAACCCACCAAACGTAGCCTGGTGTTTTGGTTTCGCCGAGCCTTTGAAGCTTTTAACAAACCGCCAAATCTGAAGCATAGATTCATCAAACGTGTAACGCCCCCACGTAAATGTCTCACAGGCATTCACATCATCAACAATACGGAGTATGAACGAATTAATGTTTCCTGCAGCCTTGGACTTTGCTACAACTACCTTGCATAAGAAATACAAGATAGTCATCTTCATCCTGTCTTCCAAGCTCTTCCTCACTGCTTAGGTCTTCTTGACTCCCTTCGTCTCCTTCCTTAGTTCCTCCAATCTCTCCTCCACGTCTGAGATTTTTATTTTGTTGGTCCTACCAAACATCCGACCGAAAAACTTCAAATCCCCCAACTCTTCGTAGTTATTGGGGTAGTCATGGCAGTCCAAGACAGTTAGCAAAGTGTGCTCTCTCAAAGAATACCTAATTGGCACTCCATTGACTACAAACCAAGCCTCGTTTTCCTTCTCCGTCTCAACTGTGCGAAGGCAAAGCATCCAAATGCCTTGAACCATGTGGTTTGGCTCATCCTCTATGTACTTCACTGTCGAGGCCATGCTACACCTACTTCCAATCTTACATGCCTTGGTGTACTCGTGATATATCATGGTTTTTACCAGTTTTATGCCATGATATAATTGTGTTTTACTGTTCTTTTGTGTTCTTTTAGAGTCTTTTACGGGTCTAATCAGGTTTGGAGCGGAATTGGAGATATTGGAGCATTTTGGGACTTTTGGAGTGATTGGCCGAGAGATTAAGCTCACTGTCCGATTTTGAGATCATGCATCGATCGACACACCCTTGGTGTCGATCGACACACTAGCGAGATGGGCCGATTACGGCGGTTAATTGAAGAATGAAGATTTTGCACTTTGGCCCAGAAGTTTCCAGTATTTACAAAGAAGCCCCAGCCGAGATTAAGCCTATATAATTAGGATTTTGTTGTTTATTTTATATACGCTTTCATACTTAGAGCTAAGAGATTTTTAGAGCTTTTGGGGCTGATCTATTCATGTACTTCATCTATTTTGGAGAAGATTTCGAACCCCTTTATCTATTTAATTTCTTATATGCAATCTATTAATTCTATGATTTCTGTTCCATTAATCATGTCTGAGTAGATTCATAGTTAGGTTTAGGGTTTCTCATTAAGGATTTCATGACTTGCTAGACTTGTTTAATTCAGTTAAGGATTCACATGAATAGAATGTTCTTCAATCTAAATTAAGCTTAATGCTAGTTCTAACCTGATCAATTAGAATCTAGATCTTAGGTTGCTAAATACGACACAAGAGTGTGGTTTAGAATCTGAACTATTTAGGTTGAGCAATTAAATTATTCGCAAAGAGATTTGGTTTAGTTTAATTGTGAACATATCGAACTTGAAATTAATGCTGGTTTAATCTGTTAGTAATTGCAAAGAGATTTGGATTACTGCACTTAGACTTAGAGAATTCTCGCAAAGAGATTTTGTTAATTCTATATCTGTGATTTGAGTTCTAGAACTGTGCTTAATTTGATCATGACTGATTGATTTGTCTGCTTGTCTGATTTCCTGAGAACGCCCTAGACTTAGCGCCTCTAATTAACTGCTTTCACAACCAATCCTGCTACTTGTTTACTTTCTTGCTTTGCTTTCTAGTTTACTTCACATCTGCTTTCTTCTTAGTTTAAATTCCTACGGTTCTTTATCTATCGAGACCAGAGTCTCTGTGGATTCGATACCCTATATACTACAATCACTTAACTGTGCACTTGCAGTAGAATAGGATTAAAACTAGACCCTATCAAGTTTTTGGCGCCGTTGCCGGGGACTCTTAGAGTCTTCGATAGGATCGAACTTAGGGTTTCTACTAGGATTTTTATTTTCTTTGTTTCGTTTTATTTTTATTTTTATTTTTAGTTACTAATTTTTCTCTGTTTTCTCTCTGTCGCAGGTACCGATTTCGCTTTGCGTCGATCGTTGCACCTTTTATGTCGGTCGTCACTAGGCGATTCTGAGATTGAATCGATCGTTGCACTGATAGCATCGATCGTTGCTTGACGATTACAGACAGTTTATGCAGACGCGTGAAACAAGAAGTAATCAGAACTTGAACCTCGTTAATCTCGGACTTGAAGAACTTGGACGACTAGAGAGGACTAACAGAAGAGAAAGAAGAGCAAGGATGGCACGTGAACGTTTGATTCTGATAGCCGATGCTCAAGGTGTCCTGAGAGATCCGCAAAACAATCCTTACAATGCTGCTGGGCAGAGGATTGATGCTGAGGGACGTGTGATCCCTGAGGTTGAGGAACCTGAACCACAACCATAGCCGCAGGCGCAAGGACAGAACCAAGGTAGACAGATGGTTGTCCATGAGAGGACTTTAGCTGACTACAACAGACCGGATGAGTTTCATGCAAACCGGTCAGCTCTAGTACTTCCTGGTTTTGAGAGGGATGATTTTGATATCAAGACCATCTACTACTCGCTGATGAGACAAAATACTTTCCATGGACATCCAACGGAGCAGCCTATGGATCACATTGATCAGTTTGAGGACCTAATCAATGGCATGAAGTATGATGGAGTCTGCCAGGATTATCTGTTCCTTAAACTCTTTCCATACAGTCTCGCTGGAGACGCTGCTGCATGGCTGAAGCAACTGGCACCTGGTCAGTATACTACCTGGGCAGCCCTGAAGAGTGAGTTTCTGCGTCACTTCTATGATGATGCGCGTTCCGATCAGTCCAGACAGGACATTCTGATATTTACCCAAGGTCCTACTGAGCCTCTTAAGACTGCTTGGATGAGATTCAGGAAGTACCAGCGTGACTGCCCATACCATGGATTCACTGAGGTCACATTGCTAGGTATTTTCTTCAGAGGCATAGATCTGCCATATCAGTCTGCGCTGGATAACTCCAGTAATGCAAACTTCAACACCAGGACTCCTGCACAAGCTAAGCAGTTGATTGAGAACTTAGTGAGCAGCAACAGTTGCAAGACTATGGATGAGAGGAGGAAGAAATCTGGTGGAAGTGTAGAGAATTCAGAGATGGCTGAATTTAGATCTAAGCTGGACACAATTTGCAATCTCCTGGCTGGTAAGAAGGCTGTCCACTTTGCCCAAGATGTAGAGGTAATTCAGACTGAGGAGGACACTCAGGAAGAAGATGTGAATTACATTGAAGGATCTGGTTTCCAAGGTAACAGATTTGGTAATCAGCAGGGAAACATATTCTTCAATGGAGGACAGAAGAGTGCCTTCGCAGGCAATCAGAACTCAGCTGGTTTTGGACAGACTAGTGATTTTCAGAAACCTTTTGGACAAGGTACTCAGAGAACCTATGGATCTTCATCTTATCAGACTCCTCCTGCAGCCACTGCTCATGGGAGTAAGATGGAGGCGATGATGAAACAACTGCTGGAGAATCAGATTAAGAGTGCTGCAGACTTCGACAAGAAGATAGATACAATCTATGAGGAACTGAATGGAAAAATTGAATACATGAGCGCACATATGAAGGAGCTTGATGCTAAGGTTGCAAGAACTGCTGGATATGCTCAGAGGGAAGATGGATATCTCCCAGGGCGAACTGATGCTAATCCCAAGTACTAATGCAATGCGGTGACATTGAGAAGTGGTAAGGAGCTGTTACCTGGCCAGAAAAGGCAATTAAGTGTTGAAGAGCTCGTGGAAATTGAGGAATTGGAAGATGGGATCCGTGACATTCGCAATGCATCGATCGACGCAACCAAGCAACGGTCGATGCAAGGCGACAACGAAGAAACTATCGTCACAAAGTCACCCAACAACGATCGACACAATGCCAGTGACGGTCTATGCAAGGCGACTGCAGAGAGCTCAAAACCAGAGAAACCGAAACAGTCAACCGAGAGGGTTTACAAGCCTAAGGTACCTTATCCCAAGAATCCCAAAAAGGCTAAAAACGATAGGCAGTATGCCAAATGTAAAGAGTTCATAAAAAAGGTGAAAGTTGAAGTGCCTTTGATTGATTCCATGGAAACCTCTCTTGTGATGAGAAGATGTCTTAAGGACATGATTGCTGGGAAGTGGTCTGACGAGGAGAGTGTAATGATGATCAATGAGGTGTGTAGTGCGGTGATTCAAGGCAGAATTCCTGAGAAGTTAAAAGATCCAGGAAGCTTTGTACTAGACTGTGCTATCTACAGGGAGAGATTCGAAAGATCTCTATGTGATCTTGGTTCCAGTGTGAATCTTATGCCTTTCTCAGTTGCTAAGAGGCTCGGGATGACTGACTTTATACCACTAGGATATCACTGGTTTTGGCAGATAAAACAATCCGGATTCCCGAGGGATTATTTGAGGATGTGCCCATAATGATTGGCCAATGTGTGATTCCTACTGACTTTGTGGTTCTGCAGTATGGAGAGGAACCAAAGGATCCACTAATTTTAGGCAGGCCTTTCTTAGCTACAGCTGGTGCGATGATTGACTGTCAACGAGGTAGAATAATTCTGAATGTGGGTGATCTGAAGATGAGTTTTGATATGGACAAGCTGGCAAAGAGACCAACCATCGACGGACAGACCTTCTATGTTGACACATTAGGTGATTTGGCTGCAGAGTACTTTCACAAGTCACATGCTGAAGATCCACTAGAAAGAGCTTTACTGAGCTCTATATTGGAGCTGGAGTACCTGCAGGACGAGCCAACAATGTGTTATGCAAGACTGATGGATTCGGTTGAAGTGGCGATGAAGGTGGAAGTGTCGGACGCGACGATGCAACGATCGACACTAACTAAGCATCGGTCGTTGCAAGTCGACAAAGACTGGGACGAGGATAAAGCTCCGAAAATAGAGCTAAAACAACTTCCATCCGGGCTAAGGTACGCATTTCTTGGACCAAATTCAACTTATCCAGTGATTGTCAATGCTAGTCTGAACAACGCAGAGCTCACTTTACTGCTAAGCAAGCTGCGCAAGCATCGCAAAGCTCTTGGTTATTCTCTTGATGACATTTCAGGTATCTCACCAGAGCTGTGCATGCATCAGATACATCTTGAGGATGAGTCTAAGACATCTGTTGAGCATCAGAGAAGGCTTAATCCTAATCTACAGGAAGTAGTTAAGAAGGAAATTATGAAACTCCTTGATGCTGGGATCATCTATCCTATTTCAGACAGTGATTGGGTAAGTCCAGTCCATGTAGTGCCTAAGAAGGGCGGAGTTACAGTTGTGAAGAATGAGAAGAATGAGCTGATCCCTACTAGGACTGTGACGGGTCACAGGATGTGCATAGACTACAGGAAGCTGAATGCTGCAACCAGAAAGGATCACTTTCCCTTGCCTTTCATTGATCAGATGCTGGAGAGGTTAGCCAATCATCCTTACTATTGCTTCCTCGATGGATACTCAGGTTTCTTTCAGATTCCTATCCACCCAGAAGATCAGGGAAAAACCACTTTCACTTGTCCATATGGCACATTTGCTTACCGTAGGATGCCTTTTGGACTCTGTAATGCTCCTGCCACCTTCCAGAGATGCATGATGTCCATATTCACTGATATGATTGAGGACTTTATGGAGGTATTCATGGATGACTTCTCAGTCTATGGATCATCTTATAATGATTGCTTAGATAATCTGTGCAAGGTACTGACTAGATGCGAAGAGAAGCACTTGGTCCTTAACTGGGAAAAATGCCACTTCATGGTCAAAGATGGTATCGTTCTTGGACATAAAGTATCTGAAGCAGGGATCGAAGTGGACTGCGCTAAGATTGAGGTAATGACCAACCTTCAGGCGCCTGATTCTGTTAAGTCTATAAGAAGCTTTCTTGGACATGCTGGCTTCTATAGACGTTTCATCAAAGACTTCAGTAAGATTGCTAGGCCACTAACTGCTTTGCTGTGTAAGGATACCAAATTTTAGTTCAATGCAGATTGTCAGACTGCATTTGAACGGATCAAGCAAGCATTAGTGAGTGCTCCAATTGTTCAGCCACCAGATTGGGATCTACCTTTTGAGGTTATGTGTGATGCGAGTGATTTTGCTGTAGGAGCTGTTCTGGGACAGAAGAAGGACAGAAAGCTTCATGCTATCTATTATGCTAGTAGGACACTAGATGATGCGCAGAGAAACTATGCAACAACGGAGAAGGAGCTGTTGGCTGTTGTCTTTGCATTTGAGAAATTCCGCCCCTATCTTGTTGGCTCCAAGGTGATTGTACACACTGATCATTCAGCCCTGAAGTATCTGATGCAGAAGAAGGATGCTAAGCCAAGATTGTTGAGATGGATTCTGTTGCTTCAGGAGTTTTACATTGAAGTGAGGGACAAGAAGGGTGTTGAGAATGGAGTTGCTGATCATCTTTCAAGGATGCTGGTTGAAGAAGACGTGCCCATCAATGATTATTTGCCTGAGGAAAACGTCAATATGATTGGTACAATTTTTCAGACGGATTTGGGCAGAGAGTTACAGAACTGTCGGGATAATCACACAGTGTCGATCGATGCCACTTTGGCAACGGTCGATACAAGTATCGGGGAAGAAACGATCGACACATTCACACGCAACGGTCGATGCATACCTGATACGAACCGAGAATCCTTACGTATCAGAATTGGAAATTATGACTTCGAAATTGCTGCTGTAGCAACCACTGATCGACCCTGGTATGCAGATATAGCTAATTACCTTGCTGCTGAGACTGAACCAGATGATTTAAAGGGTTATGCAAAGAAAAAGTTCGTTAGGGAGCTTAGAAGATACTACTGGGATGAGCCTTATCTCTATAAGCACTGTTCAGATGGTCTTTACAGGAGATGCGTTGCTGAATCAGAAGTTCCAGACATCCTTTTCCACTGTCATGGATCAGATTATGCTGGGCATTTTGCTACATTCAAGACTATGTCTAAGGTTCTGCAAGCAGGTTTCTGGTGGCCTACAATGTTTAGAGACACTCATTCTTTCATCTCTCAATGTGATGCCTGTCAGAGGAGAGGGAAAATCAGTAAGAAGCATGAGATGCCTCAGAACTTCATTCTGGAAGTTGAGGTTTTCGATTGCTGGGGCATAGATTTCATGGGTCCTTTTCCCTCATCTTATGGGAATAAGTTCATCTTGGTTGTTGTGGACTATGTGTCTAAGTGGGTTGAAGCAATAGCTAGTCCAACCAATGATTCTTCGGTGGTCATTAAGCTGTTTAAGACCATCATATTCCCCAGATTTGGAGTGCCTCGTATAGTGATTAGTGATGGAGGATCTCATTTTATCAATAAGATCTTCGAGAAGCTGCTGAAGAAGCATGGAGTTCATCTCCGAGTCGCTACTCCTTATCACCCTCAGACTAGTGGACAAATCGAGGTTTCTAACAGGCAGATTAAGGAGATCCTAGAGAAGACAGTTGGAAAGACAAGGAAAGATTGGGCAGCAAAGTTGGATGATGCATTATGGGCTTACATGACAGCATTCAAGACACCACTTGGGACCACTCCATTCCATCTGCTATATGGAAAAGCATGTCATCTGCCAGTAGAGCTTGAGCACAAAGCGGCATGGGCTGTAAAACAGATGAACTTTGATCTTAAGTCTGCTGCAGAGAGGAGATTAGTGCAGCTTAATGAGTTGGATGAGATTAGACATTTTGCTTATGAGAACTCAAAGTTGTACAAGGAGAGGACAAAGGCATATCATGACAAGAAGATTGTCTCCAGACAGTTTGAGCCTAATGATCAGGTACTTTTGTATAACTCTAGTTTGCATTTGTTTCCAGGTAAGCTGAAATCAAGGTGGTCTGGTCCTTTCACAATCAAAGAGGTGCGTCCGTATGGAGCAGTCGTTCTAACTGGCAAGGACGGTATTGAATTCACTGTGAATGGACAGAGGGTGAAACATTATTGGGCTAAGGTCGAGATTCTAGAAGGTCAGATTCTGCCTCTGGATGATGCACCCTCTACCTAAATCAGTTGAAGCGTCAAGCTATTGACGTTAAACAAGCGCTGAGTGGGAGGCAACCCACTGTTTTCGTTTTTGCATTTTAATTTTAGTGTTTTTGTAGGATTTTACGTTTTGTTTCTGGTTTTGGTGAGTTTTTGTTTGCATTTCTCGGACGAAACGCAGTGCGTCGATCAACACACTATTGTGTCGATCGTCACAACACGATCGAAATCGCACTGCAGCGATCGTTGCGGTCCTGAGCAACGATCGATCATACACGAAAAATCGCCTAGCAACGGCCGATGCACCTAGTGCAACGATCGATGCCTGAGCGACAGAGGTAAAACCCGACAGAACTTAACCATCCCTTAAACAAATTTTTATTTCTTTTTGCCAACCCTTCGCTTGACACTACTGGGGACAGTGTGTCTTAAGTGTGGGGGAGGTTCTACTAACTTCTTTTTTTTTTTTTTTCTTAGAGTCAGTTAAAATTTTTCAAAATTTGTTTTATTGAGTCAAAATTGTTTAAGTAGGAAACAATGACTTTTTGAGAAGATTAGCAGCACTTGCAGGAACTTAAGTGACCATTGGGATGAAGCTGCAGATTATCTCTGACTATTAGAAAACCCAGACATGGATCAACCTACTGAGGACACCCACATCACTTCAGGTATCAGAGGATCCTTTTACTGACTTCACCTTAATACTGACTTAGATTTTCTCACCTAAGGGCTTGGTATACTTTGTGTCGGATTCCCTTGTTAGTTCTGACACAACCTGTAAATCTGTCCTATTTAGTTCCCTTCTCCCCTTCCATAAAAAAAAAAGATAATAAACTGAGGATGAGTTAGTAACTCCGAAGTGGTCATGGGATTGGTAGCTACAACTTTCATATCATGTGCATCCATGGAATGTGTCCAAAGTACACCCCTTAACGGGAAGAGCACTGATTAAAAAAAAAATGATATCCAATGGGGAAAAATCAGAATGCTAAGGAAGGGAAAGAGAAGAAAGGGACTAGAGAAAGATAGTATGGTGGTCTAGAGCTGATAAGGTAAGATTCAATGTGCCTTTGATCGATACTCCTTAGGTGAGACCGCACTTAAATACTTGCAGAAGTCAGTAGGGTGAATTTGAATGCGTGAATGTGATTGTGGAGTTTACTTAGGATAGTTGCTAAGTGTGGGGGAAGTATATGTTGGTCTTGATGTCTGCAGGTTGATTCTTTCATGTGGTTTACTAAGGGGAATCTGAGTGTTGCTGCTTCTAGGATGAAAAGAGTTTCTGAAGAATTTTCAAACCTCTTCACTACATTCTAGTTCTCTGTTTTGCTTGAGGGCAAGCAAAGGCTAAGTGTGGGGGAGTTGATATATCATGGTTTTTACCGGTTTTATGCCATGATATAATTGTGTTTTAGTGTTCTTTTGTGTTCTTTTAGAGTCTTTTACAGGTCTAATCAGGTTTGGAGCGGAATTGGAGATATTGGAGCATTTTGGGACTTTTGGAGTGATTGGCCGAGAGATTAAGCTCACTGTCCGATTTTGAGATCATGCATCGATCGACACACCCTTGGTGTCGATCGACACACTAGCGAGATGGGCCGATTACGGCGGTTAATTGAAGAATGAAGATTTTGCACTTTGGCCCAGAAGTTTCCAGTATTTACAAAGAAGCCCCAGCCGAGATTAAGCCTATATAATTAGGATTTTGTTGTTTATTTTAGATACGCTTTCATACTTAGAGCTAAGAGATTTTTAGAGCTTTTGGGGCTGATCTATTCATGTACTTCATCTATTTTGGAGAAGATTTCGAACCCCTTTATCTATTTAATTTCTTATATGCAATCTATTAATTCTATGATTTCTGTTCCATTAATCATGTCTGAGTAGATTCATAGTTAGGTTTAGGGTTTCTCATTAAGGATTTCATGACTTGCTAGACTTGTTTAATTCAGTTAAGGATTCACATGAATAGAATGTTCTTCAATCTAAATTAAGCTTAATGCTAGTTCTAACCTGATCAATTAGAATCTAGATCTTAGGTTGCTAAATACGACACGAGAGTGTGGTTTAGAATCTGAACTATTTAGGTTGAGCAATTAAATTATTCGCAAAGAGATTTGGTTTAGTTTAATTGTGAACATATCGAACTTGAAATTAATGCTGGTTTAATCTGTTAGTAATTGCAAAGAGATTTGGATTACTGCACTTAGACTTAGAGAATTCTCGCAAAGAGATTTGGTTAATTCTATATCCGTGATTTGAGTTCTAGAACTGCGCTTAATTTGATCCTGACTGATTGATTTGTCTGCTTGTCTGATTTCTTGAGAACGCCCTAGACTTAGCGCCTCTAATTAACTGCTTTCACAACCAATCCTGCTACTTGTTTACTTTCTTGCTTTGCTTTCTAGTTTACTTCACATCTGCTTTCTTCTTAGTTTAAATTCCTACGGTTTTTTATCTATCGAGACCAGAGTCTCTGTGGATTCGATACTCTATATACTACAATCACTTAACTGTGCACTTGCAGTAGAATAGGATTAAAACTAGACCCTATCAACTCGCTTGGACCAAAAAACATCTTCACAGGCTGGGTTTCTTCATCATCATTAGCATCATCATTACCGGAAACCTGCAGATTCAGAAATAAAATTATCATAAACCACAATTTCAGTATGTTCTTGATATTCGCAGTTGTTCCATTTATTCTTTCATAGGTTAAACAAATCTAAGTAAGTTGTACTAGTTGTTTTCAAACAGAGCCACCATTTACAATTATGTTAATCTCCTAACTCAATCACAATCTATTGGTTGCGTACGTACCAGCTCTAGAGACAATGCTGGTGGTGATGGATCACGAGAGTCCGGATCACGACCATTGTGTACGTTTCCTTCCTCGACGTTTTCTGCCCTTGTACCATTGTGTATGGTTTCTACTTCATCATCATGCTCTTCTTCCTGTTCCTCTTCCTCTTCTTCATTGTGCTCTTCTTCATGTTCCTCTTCTTCATCGTTCTCTTCTTCCTCTTCATCTCTTTTCTCTTCTTCTACGACTTCATCAACTTCATTACGCTCATCCTCATTACGGTTACTCTTACGAGTCATCCTCTTATTGACACCACGAGCATATCTTACTTTAGCCATTCCTAGAAACATATTTCGGACAACCAAATAAGTATTCTTCTATACCAAAAGAGTATTCTTACAAAAACGAAATCAATTTGAGATTAGAAAATTACGAACTCCGGCTTTTAGAATCGACAGAAAGCGGACTCGAGGCTAAAGAGAATCGACTGAGACGAAAGAAGTGGTCGGATTTCGTTCGGTCTCTTGGCCGGATTTGTTGTCGGAGAATGGAAAGAATGGTGTGTCGACTGTTCTTCGAGTTTGAGAGAGAGATGGATTTGGGAATTAGGTTAAGTGTTTGTCGATTTGGGGGTAATTGATCCTTTATTTGTCTGGGTCGGGTCGGATCTCGGGTTTTACTCGGGTTTGGGTAAAAAAATAGGTTGGATCAGTAATTTAATTAAAATTGTTAGGTTAGTTTGGGATTTTCTTACGATTTCGATTTAAAAAAAATGAAAAAAACTAGTTTTTATAATGGTGGCATCCGAAATTTCTTTTGAGAAAGAAATGGCAAACTAGCCTTGGACTCGTGGAAGAGTGAATACTATAATTAATTATTATTAAGAAGGTTATCTTAAAAATATACCATTGTATCTCTACTACGAAATTAAATAAATATTTATTTATTTTCATTTTGTTTTTTCGTTTTCCCTTGTTTGGATTTGATTTTCAAGGAACTCTGATGAAATATAACATAGGTAAAAAGAAAAGAGTGAATAAAGTTTTTACCAAAGAAAAGAGTAAATAAAGTTTACCTTTAAACAAATCGTCTATATACGCCGTAATTTACATAACACTCCATTCCAGTGAAATTGTTTTTTAACGAAACTAAATTGATATGTGAATGCATATATGTATGTAGCATCTCAAAAACTTGCTTTCCTTTTTTTTGTCTATTTTTGACTAGGTTTTTGCTTTTAATTACTTTTGTGATAGCTTCAGTTTGGGTCCTTTCTATATTCCAACTTTCTATCTTTTTATTTTACTTTTTTTTATAAAAAATACAAAAGTAATCTTGATTAGTGGAGAAGGGAAAAAAAACTAAATTATTCACCGCAAAACAGTAAATATAACTATAAATTATAGTATTATATTAAATATAAATATAAATATAAATTATAGTAGTATTATATAGTTTTCCTTTTCCAAGACACCGGCCTTATTAACCCAGGGTGAGCAGAATGTTAGACCATCCGGCCCAATGGTAGCTCACATGACAACATCGGAAGCTGCACTTGCACATACTTCCAAAAACTCATATGCTACTACTTAAAATCTTCGATCTCTTTTAAAATTCTTGGGAAACTCAAAATTTAATCTCTAAAATCTTTGTTTTCTGTTTTCACTGAAATTTATTTATTAAACGAACATCTAGACCGGAGGATATTATAAAATTTAATTTTTAAACAATTACAATGATCAATTCACTAAATTGATATTAAAATAAAAGACTTGGATAATAACATTAAAAGGATCGAAGAGCAATAACAAATATACATCTTCTACACACACAAAAATAACAAATATACACCAGAAAATTTAGCAAATATTCAATAAGAGTCGAAATCGATGGGGTTAGTTCTAGGATTTTTGAGTACAATGTGTAATGTGTAGAATGTTTCCATTTCGTCTTTTTCCGCACATGAAAATGATATTATAGCAGAGAATCTATGTTTTTTCCTTAGATTCTCACTAATAGTATTTACAAAACCCGAACTAACATAGATTTTATTTTCTTTAAGAAGATCTGCATTTATCTTCTTCTATTTGATAAATAAGTTAATTTAACATATTTATGCATTTCTATGCAAGTTCGTTGGAATATCATCACCAAGCCTTCCAGTCGTTGCCAAACTACTTCATGTTGGGCTAACTTCTTCCTATGCGAATTGGATTTTTGATGGGCCATTCAGCTATTGGGCCGGACCTTAAACAGTAAGCCTCCTTACTTCGTCGTGCTGAGTGGAGCTTAGGTCGGAAAATTTAATAACAGTTTGGCACGATAACTAGGTTGGTGTGTCCTCTCCATGCCGTGTTGCCCCGATAACTAGGTCGGTGTGTCCTCTCCATGCCATGTTGCCCTCATTAATTGATTTTGACCAAAAAATTTTGCGTGCCTCAGAGTTTATTCAATGCACCTCTTCTTCTGCCAATGAATGCGCTCCACGTATTTGGAATATCATGTCGCTTTAATTCCGCGTTGGTAACCGCCGCGTCGCTTCGGTAACCGTTGCTATAACGCCCCATTCCTAATATCCACTGATCGTCAAGCTGATCGGTTAACAATCAAACAAGAACATGACCGATCGAATCCGAGCAAGTCAAACGAGAAAAGTTCATCACAAAATGAAGCCAGAGACAGTCCAATTTGAGACAAAGGCTCGTACCAAACCGTCCTTGACCCCATGTACCTAGATTCCATAATAAAAACCTTTTCAACCTGTATTGCTTCCACGAGTTGTGTCGGTTCGGACTAAACCAACTCTAACCCCTAACCTAACGCCTCCATCAAGACCAGAATGCCCAACAGAGACGGCAATACGGCTCGCATGAGAAGCCACTGGCAGGTATGCCGGGGGGATGGCAAGGGTGTGCATCTCGTGTGGGTGGTGTTGTGTTGGGTCTTGGCTATGCCATCGGATAAAGGGGATCCAGGTGGCCTACATGGCCGCAGATCTGACAAACGTCAGGTGGCGGCACAAGCTGGTATGGCTCGCGGTAGCGAGGGTCAGACGGTGAAGGGCACCCGTGGAAGTGGAAACCTCGTGCTCCGCAGGCATTGCAGTGCACATACTAGGGCATCTCCGGTGGCGGACACTCGGTTGACTCAACCTGAAGAGGCGAATAGGGTTGAGGAGGTGGCGGGTGATGACCACTGATACGCTGCTCCAGAGCATCGGCGAGCATATCAGTATGCTCGGCGACGCGTTCCTCCCACTCCTGATGCTGGAATGGATCGATCGGCTTCATCGAAAGGTCGAAGTCCATCTATAATGAGCTAAGAAAGAGGTCACATGGACTATAGGGCTCCGGGAAGTCAGGTACCTCCAGAAGAGGCACCAGCTGCTCAGACTGTACAGGTTTCTCGGGTACGAGAGGCGGCAATGGTGGCAGCTCGACGCCTGCTAACCCGAACATGTCAAGAAATCCGACGTAAGGATCAGTTGAGTCTGCATCATCCCGAAGTGAGGTATAAAAGGGCGGCGTCGAGAGAGGTGCAGTGGCAGCTGCTGTTGCAGAGGCGCCTACTAACGCGCGTAACAGAACCAGAGGATAGTCTAAGGTACGTGAATCCCACGCTGAAGAATGTGTTCGTTGCCCCGTACGGGTGCGACCGGATCCAGCTGATATGTGGCTGCTCATGATCTCAAACTGACCCACACCACACACACACACACACACACATACACCGCACACTCCAACCCTTCTTTTGGCACGCTGCTGCAAGTCTGCATCCAAAAATATGAAAACGTTAGTACAACTCTAATAAGAAATTCTACTTCCCATCCCCTCCCCCCTCGGGTTTGACAAACGCGGCTCAGTTTCTTAATGGATGCTTGGGCGACACATTTGACTCGATAAAATACGTAAAAATTAGAAAATGAAATACTATTAAACCCATGACGAACCATGCTCTGATACCACCAATTTGTAATGCCCCTTTCTCGTTATCCGCTGACCGTCAAGCTGACCGGTCAAAAATCAAACAAGAACAAGACCGATCGAACCCGAGCAAGTTAAACGAGAAAAGTTCGTCACAAAACAAAGCCAGAGTTAGTCCGGTTTGAGACAAAGGCTCGCACAAAACCGTCTTTGACCATGTGTACCTCGCTTCCACAATACAAAGTTTTTCAACTTGTATTGCTTCCACGAGTTGGTTTGGTTCGGACTAAACCAATATATCAGAGAAGTGATTTAATTTCTAAGTAATTTAGGTTTTTAAAAAACAAATTTGTTTATTTAATTCTAATTACAAACAATCAAAAATAAACATGCACCAAATAATCCGAACCAAAATACATCAACCAAAACATCGAACCAAAGATCTTTAGCCCTAAAGCTATCCCGAAACTACACCGATGACCTCCCACGTTCGTCGCTGCTAAGATCACCCATCGAGTCGGCTCCTACTAAAGGCTTATAATCTAACCTACAACTACTAATCCCGCCCCAAAACCCAAAATAACAATCATAAGAAAGAAATATTCTAACACGTGCCACCGTGACGTGATAAACCCACAACACACAAGTATTCTCCATCAAAAGGAAATATTACGGAAATCAAAGTCACTGCGACACAAGCCTTCAATTAGACTCGATCGATCTATCAGAAAAACTAAACTTAACACCATTGGGCCCACTATGCGAACACGGTAACTTCCACGGAAATACTTAGCTACCGACATGGTAACTAGAACTACCCACGACTCCTAGACATAAACACGAAGTCCTACGACCTAGGACACTGTTCTCAATCCATCGATACACAGCGACTCGGGCTACCCAACGATAGCCTAAGTTTCCATATATTCCGTCCCTAAGACCCCATATTTTCCTTACCACACACTTACCAGCGTCACTTAGTAGGTTCACACCGTAACCAGATTCACCACGTGAACATGTCAAGCAACTACCCGAGGATCCAATCAGAACGGAAGTACCATAACGCTTTCAAACCTATACTTGCGGGATCTAACGCACCCTAGAGTCCTAGTGAAATAAAGTAAACACGTAGACTCTTTGGGACTCTATCACAGAACACAAGACCAACAAGGTCAACAGATAAATAAACACAACTCTGATCCATTCCGCAAGTCTTATTCCAACACCACCATCTCCAACCCTAATCGGTGCTATACCGGAATAGGTAACTACGAACTTACCCGGTCCCATGACCGAGGTAAGTAGCAAACAAACGGACTACTCGGCCCAACACCGGAGTAATCTAAATAACATGCCTGCACACAAACACACATCATCAAAGCAACAACACGCAATTAAACCATTAAGCAAGCCTTTAAGTTTATTAACGTCTTTTAATCCCATTTAGTCCCCTACCTTGAATTAGCGGATTGCTAACCCGTAGACGGCTCACCATTCACTAACCTTTTAATTATCTTTCCTAATGCCTTTTAATAAACTCCTCGATATGTCGGTTTAGGATTAGTAAACTTACTAATCTCGACATCTAATTGTTAGTTAACTTTATTCATTTAGCCCGTTAACCCGACTAATATCCATTAACCCCCCCCCCCCCCGGTTATCATATTCTATGAGGTTTGTGGGTCTTTTACCTGTTTTAATAAAGTCAAAATTCCCGTATATATATTCAGTTAATAACGTTCTTAATACTTATATATGCACATACGACCTAACATGCCTAGACTATATGGATGCATCAATCAACGAACATCTAACGAACAATCAACGGTCTATCTAAATACAATCCTAGCCAGATTCATTATTAACAGATATCAACATTAACCACTCAATCAATTCAATCATCAGGTATGCATTCCTAAGCTACGGTTCAAGGATTTCGGGGTCTACATGAACGAACTAACTATGAATGCAATAGCTGACTCACAGTGCTAGTGCAAGATATGGACGAAAGTGACGGAATAAGAATTCCTGAACCGGACCGAAGCTAACTCGAACCTTCCTGAACTCTCGAATCAAGACACAAACACTCCTAACTAAACCGATCAGAAATCGGCCGTTGACCAAGTGTTGACCGGCTTAATCACAACGGTTACCGGGGTTGACTTGTTGACCTTGACCAATTCTTGAAACAACCAAACCGACTTGAACCAACCTCCAATCGAACCGGTTTAGGTAAACCAAATTGAACCACACGTTGACCACTAACCGAAGCGTTGACCGATTAAACCGATTTGACTAAACGTTGACCCGGTTTAATCAAACCAACCCAATTATTGAACCAAGGCTGAACCAGAACAAAACCAAAGCTGAACCGCCCCTGAACCAACCGGATGAGCAATGGCGGCAATATCATCTTCTCCGATGACTTTTTCGATGTTGACCAACGATGGAGGAGCGTTGAGTGGCGGGAAGAAGGGATTCCCAGCGACTGGAAGAAATTAAAGCCACCAATGAGAGGAGGAAAGGCTGAAAACCAGCAGAGAAGGAAGAAGAGTGGCGGAGATCGCCAGCGGCAGCTTCTCCAGCGACTTTCCGGCGAGCTCTGGCGGCGGTGAGATGGCTTGACCGGCAGAGATTAAATAGGAGGGGCTGAGGAGTTGAATCGTAAAAAATATTTGAGATGATTTAGCTTGGTTTAGGAGTTATGGACTTAACTTGCATCCCAAGTCATGAAGAACATATGAATGTTCTTGAGTTTTCTTGAAGATGGGATGAAGATGGATGAGTTTGGTTGAATGTGAGATGAATCTTAATATAGGTGGGAGAGATTCGGTGGTGAGTTATGAGAGAGGCTAGAGAGAGTGAGCATAATGTAAGATTTGAGTGAATGAATGTGAGGTGATGGTTTTTGCCATGCAACCATTCAATGAACCCAAAATAACATTCTTTGCACATAGTAGGGAGAGTTAGCGACAGGGAGATGAGACATATGGCACTTCAGGGATCTATTCTGACCGAAAACTGCACCAATCAGCTTAAACCGATCCAAACTCTGTTGTTTTACCGCTTTATCCGATTAGATGATTTCAGGTTTAATTTTATAAAAACCTCATAGTTGCTTCCATAAATCCTCCAAGAAACATAATCATATACTTGAAGATTTTAGATGAATTTAGAAATTTGAATCACCTTGAATGGACACATGCAACTCCCGTTATGAATTTTACAAGTTTTCTCGGTTCTATCGGTTTCATTTTCTGATAGTCCGAAAAACTCTTCTAAGATCCGTTTCCACCATTCATTGTTTTCTAAATGTTTTATTTACTTAAAATAGAAATATTTGGCCCGTCTCGTCTTTCGGCTCGCATTTTGACAAAATTACCAAAATGTCCTTCATCTTCTGAAAACTACAAAACTGCCCTGATTGACTTTCTGTTGCTCGTTAGCCAAATTTGAGAGACTGGGTATTACAGTTGCTTCCTTCGCTATAAATATGGCCTCCTTCTTTATCATTTTCCTTCTTCTTCTTCTTCTTCTTCTTCTTCTTCTTCTTCTTCTTCTTCTTCTTCTTCTTCTTCTTCTTCTTCTTCTTCTTCTTCTTCTTCTTCTTCTTCTTCTTCTTCTTCTTCTTCTTCTTCTATCTCCTTTCCTTCCTTAAGGATGATGGTAAATTTGTTTGTTTCTTTGAGGCTCCATTTTATGCCGTCCTCCAGAATTTCATACGATCGAGCTCGTCGATGACTTTATGCTCTTTTTCTAAAAGGTAGCTCGTCGGTTTCGAGATTTATATCGATGGTTGCCTCCATTTGTCGCCCTTCCAAAATTAAGGGCGGCGCTCAGTTCCTTTGCTTGGATTGATCTAATGCGTTGTTTATTTCAGTAACATGCTCTATTTTGCTCCTTATATGACCAGTTGCCTTCCACATAAGGTTCCTTTCTCTGCTTTTCCCAAGATGTAACCTGGCATTTTAATATTCTTGTTTTTGCAGATCAATTGACGGTACATCAGAGCAAACCTGTCCTAGACGATGCGGGCGGATTGTTTCTTCGGTAATCCGTCTGCAGAGATCGGTCAGCGGCGAGGTGGGAGCTTTTTGGAGCGGTTATGTCGGCTCTTTTGAGATCTTGTTTACTCCATGAAGATCCTATATCCGACCTTAACTTCATCATAGTTCTCATCTGTGCAGCTTACTATAAGGGACGAGCCTTGCAAGCGACAGAAGAAGAAATCATCTTTCAACTTGGTAGAGAGATGGTTGTTTTGAGATCGGTTCCTCTGGGCCCATTTATCTTCAGGATAAAATTGGTGCCAGTGTTGATTTCATAAAAGTTTATTTCTCATTGGCGGCCTTGCTGGGAGAAAATGACGCAATCGTATTCGTTGAAAAACCATTTCGGTTTCTTGCGGGAGAGATCGGTCCTTGGATGGAAATCTTCTTTCAAGAAAATAGTTTAGCTCCGTTTTTTCTTTATGTAGCTCGAACTGTAATAACATCTTTCGAAGATAAATAAAACAAAATATTTTTCATTTCGCCTCATCCTTCTTTTGTTATTGTACTTCAGCTTATGTATTTGCTTTGGATAATATGAGACAAAGAAATCATCATTTGCCTTGGTTGGCTTTGTTTCTTGCGATCTTGTCTTGATTTGATAAATCCTTTCTAAGGAGATTCTGATTTGTTTGATCTTAGTGAAATTATTGTTCCGAATTTATATTGCCGACATAATTTTGACTTGATGATGTGATTAAACATTTTTAGTTTCCTTCATTTGATGAATTGTTTCTTTGGGCCAGGTTATTCATCGGCGGAATTGCAACCCTCTTGTGGTCAACGCTTGCATAGTTAGTTATGTTTTGTTTCGAAAGAGGGGGGTCTTCGAGGTATGCCTCGGCACCCTATTTGTGATATGAGTGGTTGTGAATGCCGACTTTGTATCACAACTATCGCTTAGTCCGAGGTTGTTTATGCGAGACAAAATGGCTTATTTGTCGCGACTTAAACTTTAAGCGAGTGGAAGAGATCCCAACTTAATTCTTCAATAGTGTGTGGCGTAGATTTATAACTTTCTACACACGTGATGAAGGTGTGGATTATCTCACCACGACACCCGTGGAGCGCGTTTGATTCAGTCATCTGGCCAAGACGCCGAGGTAGTCATATCTTTTGAAAGATGTAATTTTATTAGATGTATAGCTGAATCCGTAAGGACTGCATACGAACCACATTCAAAATGGGATCAAGCCATTTGTAGTTCATTTTACATAAGTTGTAGCTCGGTGAGCGTTTTTTTACCAGAAAGTTTAGTACACAAAGCGCTTGAGGTGCATTGAGTTCCATGACGGGTTTCCTGTCTAACTCGGAGAACTAGTAAACCCTGACGTTCACGACCTTCGAGATTTGATAAGGTCGTTCCCAATGTATGCCAAGTTTGTCGGCGTTCTTTTCTCTTGTACCTTTCTGAACTTTGCGTAAGTTGAGGTCTCCTTCCTTTCGATGTTTGCCTCTTTTTTTTTGTAATATCAAGTAGCGAGGTGCTGATACTTCTGAATCTGTAGGAGAGCCTCATCCCTTTGTTCTTTAAGTGAATCAAGGTTGTAGAGGAGCATTTCATCATTGAGTTCGGGGTTCCAGATGAGCATGGATCACTGAAATGGTTTACAACCAACTGCGAATCGCAGTAAGCTTGGGTTCCGCGTTGAACTGGCTTACAACCAACTTGGAACCGCATTAAGCTTGGATGCGCTTTGAACCGATAGCTTTGGCCAGTCGCAATCCGAAAATCAAGCTTCGTACTCGGCTTCGTTGATGGAGGATGGAAATCCTAGCATGAACGATTACTCGAGTACTTCGCTCGTTGGTGATTCAAGCCGATTCTGATTCATGAATCAGATTTTGATGATGACCCATCTACGTGGAGGCTCCAACTTTTTTCTTCTACTTGATCGTCTTGTGTCAATTCGGGTGGGAGCTCGACGATGAAGTCTGCCAAGACATGAGCTTTTACGCTGGTCCAACCTTTGAATTCGATGTTGTACTCGCTTAGCTCGACCGCCCATTTGATCAGTCTGCCAGATTGAGTTAGATTGTGCAAGATTGACCGCATGGGAATAATTGTTAGGACGTGATTGGGTGTGACTAGAAGTAAGGTCTGATTTTTCTTTAAGACGTCACAACTGCCTGAGCCAATTTTTTTTATCGTTGGGTACCGATTTTCTGCTTTTCCAATGTTTTAATGACGTATAAAATTTGTCTTTGGTCGCCGCGATATTCTTTCACTAATACACCACTCTATAGAGGTAAAACATTTCTCCTTCTTCTGGTTTAGCTAGAATCGGGGGCGTCGTGAGATATTCTTCAATTGCTAGAAAGCTTCTTCGCATTTTTCGTCCCATTCAAACTTTTTGTTTCCCCTCGGGAGTTGGTAGAAAGGAAGATATTTATCGGTTGATCTGGAAATGAAACAATTGAGTGCGGTGATCATGTCGTTTAACCTTTGTACCTCGCGAGTTTTCGTCGGGGATAACATGTTCGTTATCGTTGTGATCTGCATCGGCTTGGCTTCGATTCCTCGCTCGGTCACGATATACCCCAAGAATTTTCCCAAGGTAATGCCGAAGGTGCACTTTGTTGGGTTTACCTGCATTTCGTAGTCGTTTAAGATGTCGAAATACGTTTTCAGATGAGTGACGTGGTCCGCCTGTTGGGATAGTATCCTGAAATCACACTTGTACTCACTCCTGATGATAGTTGTGTGTCGAGATCAGACATTCGTATAATACTGGGCGGTAGCAATGTTTTGCTAGAAGCCTCTTGCAATCTGTAAGTTGTAGACTTACTGTCAGTATTATATGATCCTATAGGGTCACACACCTAAGCAAACTAGAAGCTACGACATGGGAATGGTCATTATGGTAATGATCATATTAATGTGTATTGGATACACATTATTATCGACAATATGGTGTTGTGTCGATCGACACAGCTTATGTGTCGGTCGACACAGTTCGGGTTTTCGGAAAGGCTTTTCGAAATATGACTTAATTAAGTCTGGCATGTTAATTGTGTTTGAGGTCGGATAAAACACTTGAAAGTGTCGACCTAAACGAGAAGCCGTCGAGTTTTTCTTGGTAAGAAAAGCAGAAACACCAAAACAGGTGATTCCCATTGATCCGGCACTAGCATCCCGTTTCCAGCTTGTGTGCGTGTGTATATGGTAGAGGCAAGGCACCTGCGTTGCTCCACTGATCTCGTTCACCATTTCATTCCGCTGCCAGTTCAAGGTAAGAACGAGGTTGGTTGAATTTCAATATATCAAACCCTATATCCTAGGAGATCCAACAGTGGTATCAGAGCGTGTTAGGGTTTAGAATATTGAATCTGATGCAATTAATTCGAAACTTGATGTTGTTGAATTGGATATTGCCTGCTAAAATCGTTTTTCTTATGTTAATCTCGGATTGTATGCATGTTGAAAATCGATGAACTGTTGTAATCGCACTGTGTCGATCGACACAAAGCGTGTGTCGGTCGACACGCCGCGAAATAACGCGTAAAATATTTAGGGTTTGTCGCAGAGTGTCGATCGACACAAAGCGTGTGTCGGTCGACACAGAGCGAAAACTCGCGTAAAATATTTAGGGTTTGTCGCATAGTGTCGATCGACACAAAGCGTGTGTCGGTCGATACAGAGCGAAAACTCGCACATAATTTTAGGGTTTCGATCTGAGATCGAGTACCCGTATTCCTGCTGTGTCGATCGATACACTGGGTGTGTCGGTCGACACAGGCAATGCGATAAGATAGATCGGTTCAATTGGATTGAACCGGTTATCTCGCTCGGTTAATTTTAATTGACCAATTGGTTCTGGTTTGGTAATGTCTATCGACACAGAATTGTGTGACGATCAACATGGACCGTTAAACCAAACCGGTTCAATTGAATTGAATCGGTTAAGTAAATTCGATCCGGTTTGACCGGTTATCGGAGACCGGTTTAACTTGTGTTGTGTCGACCGATGCAAATGGGTTGCGTCGATCGACACATTTCTCGCAGAATTAATGGTTGGACCATAAATTTGCATATACCAGACCAAACTTAATCCGAAAGTTCTAGATGAATCTAAACTTAATAAAACTGAATGTTTTAAATAAATTAATAAATTCTTGGATATATATTGGATATACATAAAGATAAAACGGTTCTTTTCCTCAACTAAATATCAAGTGATCTTGATGTCTTGTCCAATCTTGTCTACTGTCAAGACTCGTGTCGTTTGTTGGATAGTCTTGGAGTCCTTGGTATCCACTGCAACATGAGTAAGGCAGGTGGTCATTGACAGACTTGCAGTGCAGCTGTCAGTGATCACAAGACAGAAGAGATTGGTTTTACTTGACTGGGCTATCAGAAGTTCTGAGCCCAGAGACATCAGAGTGGATTAGACATAGTTTGTCTCATCCACGACCAAGAGTTGTACTGGGTACAATTAGCAATGATTTGCTTACCTAGATAACTAAAGTTTGAGTAACGGCGAGTCGCCCACTCGAATTTTAGTGATCTGAGGATCTTGGTTCATTGTATTCATCTGAGGAAACATAGTTTTGAATACAATGCGAGTTTTTCTTATTAGATAAGAATTCTCATTCCTTGAGCATTAAAATTAAACCTCTACCTCTTTTAATTACAGCTATGTCTGTCTCAACTCACATCAACACTTTCTCACTAAGATCCGTCCTTGAGAAGGACAAGTTAAATGGATCTAATTTCTTGGAATGGTATCGGAACCTGAGAATAGTTCTCAGGCAAGAGAACAAGGAATATGTCCTTGAAAGAGTTCTCACCGAGAGGCCACGTTCCAATGCCCCGCAGACAGAAAAGAATGCTTGGGATAAGCATTCAGCTGATGTCAAAGATGTTAATTGTCTAATACTGGTGACTATGAACTCTGAGCTGCAGAAGCAATATGAGAACGTGATGTCACCCATTGAGATGATTAACAGTCTGAAAGCTTTGTTTCAGGAGCAAGCTCGCACAGAGAGATACCAGACGGTCAAATCTCTCATGGATTGCAAGCTGGCTAAGGATAGTCCAGTAAGTCCTCATGTCCTTAAAATGATGGGTTACATTGATAACCTGGGGAAACTGGACTGTGCCATTAGCCAGGAGCTAGCCACTGACATGATTCTGCAGTCTTTGCCGTCGTGTTTTGATCAGTTCATCATGAACTACAACATGCAAAACATTGACTGAGTTGCACGGCATGCTGAAGACAGCAGAGCCGAATCTCAAGAAGGCAACTCCCAGTGTACTGATGGTACAAGGGGGTAAAAGGTTTAAGAAACCTAAGAAGGATAAGGGAAAGGCCCAAGTTGTCCAGACTGAGAGTCAGGACAAGCCCAAGCCGAAGCCCAAATTCGGGCCTTCTCCTGAGGATAAGTGCAACTACTGCAAGCAGTTAGGGCATTGGAAGAGAGACTGCAAGAAGTTCATGGAAGATTACAAGAAGCTGAAGAGGACGTATGATGCGTCTGACTCAGGTATTTATGTTATCGAACTTAATGTTATGTCTTCTAGTTCTACTTCGTGGGTATTGGATACCGGCTGCGGTGCTCATATTTGTACTGATGTGCAGGCACTAAGAAATAGTAGGACGCTGAAGAAAGGACAAGTGGAGCTACGGGTCGGGAATGGAGCTAAGGTTGCTGCACTGGCCGTAGGCACCTACGAGTTGTCCTTACCTTCGGGCATGATTTTAGCTTTGAATAATTGCTACTTTGTACCTGCGATTAGCAGAAACATAATTTCAGTTTCCGTTTTGGATTTGGAAGGTTTTGATTTTGCAGTTAAGAATAAAGTTTGTTCTTTTAATCGTGATGGTACATATTATGGTAGCGCCCCATTAAATAATGGGTTATATGTTTTAAACCAAGAAATGCATGTCTTTAACATAAATACAAAGCGGTTTAAGTCAAATGAGGAAAACCCGACTTTCTTATGGCATTGTCGAAATGGGCTTCTGGGCTCATTTGATTTTGAATCATGTGAAACGCATCCAAAGGCTCCATCGAAATGGGCTTCTGGGCTCATTTGATTTTGAATCATGTGAGAAATGCGAATCTTGTTTGATGGGCAAAATGGCTAGAGCCCCTTTCAACAAACCAAATGAAAGGGCCAGTGATTTATTGGGCCTTGTTCATACTGATGTATGTGGGCCAATGAGTACTGTTGCCAGAGGAAATTACAAGTACTTCATTACCTTCACTGATGATTTCAGTAGGTATGGTTATGTCTATTTGATGAGACACAAGTCAGAATCCTTTGATAGATTCAAGGAATTCAAGAATGAATTACAGAACCAACTTGGCAAAAGTATTAAAGTTCTGCGATCGGATCGCGGAGGAGAATACTTGAGTCAAGAGTTCAGCGACTATCTGAGCGAGTGTGGAATTATTTCACAACTCACTCCTCCTGGAACACCCCAATGGAATGGAGTGTCAGAGAGGAGGAATCGAACCTTATTGGATATGGTTCGGTCTATGATGAGTCATTCAAATCTTCCATTATCCTTTTGGGGATACGCTCTAGAAACGTCTGCGTTTACACTAAATAGGGTACCATATAAATCAGTGGAAAAGACACCACATGAATTGTGGACTGGGAACATTCCTAGTCTGTCTTTCCGGAGGATTTGGGGATGTGAGGCTTATGTCAAACGTTTAATTTCTGACAAGCTTGCACCCAAATCAGATAAATGCTACTTCGTTGGTTATCCTAGGGAAACCAAGGCATACTACTTTTACAACCAATCTGAGAACAAAGTATTTGTTGCTCGGGACTGTTCTTTTCTTGAGAGGGAGTTTCTCTCTAAGAAAAACAGTGGGAGTAAAGTACATCTTGAAGAAATTCGAGATACACAGGAGACTGCTCAACCTGCTGAGGAAGAGCAGCAGTTGGATCCACAAAGTTCTGTGGAACCGGCGCGTGTGGAGCCTGAAGTTCGCAGATCCGGAAGGATCCGTCACGAACCCGAGAGATACTATGGATTTCTCGTGACCAATTCTAATGATCTGATGATCATTGATAGTGACGAACCAGCGACCTTCGCGGAAGCAATGATGGGCCCGGACTCCGAAAAGTGGCTTGGAGCCTCTAAATCCGAAATGGGATCCATGTCAGAAAACCAAGTATGGTCCTTGGTCGATTTACCTAATGGTGTAAAAGCCATTGAGTGTAAATGGATCTTCAAGAAGAAGATTGACGTGGATGGCAATGTACAAATTTACAAAGCGAGGTTGGTGGCTAAAGGTTTCAAGCAAATTCATGGTATTGACTATGATGAAACCTATTCCCCAGTCGCTATGCTTAAATCCATTCGGATTCTTCTAGCGATTGCAGCTCATTGTGACTATGAGATTTGGAAAATGGATGTCAAAACCGCATTCCTGAATGGTATTCTGGAAGAGGATGTGTATATGACACAGCCTGAAGGTTTTGTTGATCCTAAGAACGCTGGAAAGGTATGCAAGCTTCATAAATCCATTTATGGATTGAAGCAAGCATCACGGAGTTGGAATCTTCGTTTTGATGAAGCAGTAAAACAATTTGGTTTCATCAAGAACGAAGAGGAACCATGTGTTTACAAGAAGACTAGTGGGAGCAAAATTGCGTTTCTTGTACTGTATGTCGATGACATACTCCTCATCGGTAATGACGTTTCGTTGCTTCAGTCTGTTAAGACTTGGCTCAGAAGTTGTTTTCCATGAAAGACATGGGAGAAGCCGCATACATTCTTGGAATCAGAATCTACAGAGATAGAGTGAACATGCTGATTGGATTGTGCCAGGACACTTATATTGATAAGGTATTGCACAGATTCAGGATGCATGATTCCAAGAAGGGCTTCATACCGATGTCTCATGGCATTAGTCTCAGCAAGAAGCAGTGTCCGGCGACACATGCTGAGCGAGAACGCATGAATAGGATTCCTTATGCTTCTGCAATAGGATCTATTATGTATGCCAGGCTCTGCATTCGTCCAGATGTAGCTTACGCGTTAAACATGACGAGTAGATACCAATCTGATCCAGGTGAAGTTCACTGGACAGCTGTCAAGAATATTTTCAAGTATTTGAGACATACTAAGGATAAATTCCTTGTGTATGGAGGAAGTGAAGAACTTGTGGTGAATGGATTCACCGATGCGAGTTTTCAGACGGACATAGACGATTTCCGATCACAATCTGGATATGTCTTTTGTCTAAATGGCGGTGCAGTGAGCTGGAAGAGCTCTAAGCAGAATACCGTAGCTGATTCCACGACAGAAGCTGAATATGTTGCTGCTTCAGAAGCAGCAAAGGAAGCTGTTTGGATCAAGAAGTTCATGACTGAACTTGGTGTGGTTCCTAGTATCTTGGAGCCAGTGGCTTTGTTTTGTGATAACAACGGAGCCATTGCTCAGGCGAAAGAACCAAGATCACACCAGAAGTCCAAACACGTAGAGAGGAGATATCACCTGATTCGTGATATCGTCAATAGAGGTGATGTGAAGATCAGCCGAGTTCCGACGGACGAGAATGTCGCTGATCCTCTGACTAAGTCACTCCCAAGACCTAAGCATGAGTTTCATACGACTGTTGTAGGCATTAGAGATCTTAAGATGTAATCTTGATTCTAGTGGAAGTTTTAGTTTTATTTTAGTTATAATAAGATGCTCTTGTAAAACATTCTTTTGGATATGTTTAACGAAATTTGATTTCATCATTATTTATTGTGATCTAAATAATGGTCCCAAAATAAGTTTATGTCATATTATAGGTCATCAAGTTGAGGACTTGATCATGAAACCCTATGAGTCATAAATGATATAAATTATGTTTTGTCCCTAGTCGAGGTTGTCAAAGTGGGACAATGTCAACCGCGAGAGACTAGATTGTGAGGTGATTGTTGGCTAAGTTTCATGGAGCCAATGATATGATTATCGCAGTCAGTCACATAGATATATGTTGGTGAACATATGATCGGACATGACCCGCTGATGAGAAGTCTACAAGATAGTTATATCTATGTCATAAGAGGTTCTCATTACGACTATAGAGTACAGTCCTCAGACCTGAGTTCATCATGCTTTCTTGCATATGAATTGATACACTTTGACCTTGTCAAACGTCGACCCGTAACTGGCGACTATAACGGCACTGTTCAAGTATAATGAAGTGTGCGTTGAAATAAGGATGGAACAAGATGAGATTTGTCCCTCCTGAATAACGGGAGATAAATATCTCAGGGCCTATCGAAGATTTAATACTGAGAAAAATGTGTGGCCGCACTCAAACGAACTGTAGTTCAGTTGTTTGTAATGTTCAGTATGAGATCAGGAGTTCGATAAACACGATGTTGGCTTAATAAGGATGACACCAATCTTGCCTTATGCCAAATCGAGATATAGAGACAAAAGGATTATAGGAATTGATGATTCCAGTACAAGTGGGAGATTGTTGGGATAGTGTCCTGAAATCACACTTGTACTCACTCCTGATGATAGTTGTGTGTCGAGATCAGACATTCGTATAATACTGGGCGGTTGCAATGTTTTGCTAGAAGCCTCTTGCAATCTGTAAGTTGTAGACTTACTGCCAGTATTATATGATCCTATAGGGTCACACACCTAAGCAAACTGGAAGCTACGACATGGGAATGATCATTATGGTAATGATCATATTAATGTGTATTGGATACACATTATTATCGACAATATGGTGTTGTGTCGATCGACACAGCTTATGTGTCGGTCGACACAGTTCGGGTTTTCGGAAAGGCTTTTCGAAATATGACTTAATTAAGTCTGGCCCGTTAATTGTGTTTGAGGTCGGATAAAACACTTGAAAGTGTCGACCTAAACGAGAAGCCATCGAGTTTTTCTTGGTAAGAAAAGCAGAAACACCAAAATAGGTGATTCCCATTGATCCGGCACTAGCATCCCGTTTCCAGCTTGTGTGCGTGTGTATCTGGTAGAGGCAAGGCACCTGCGTTGCTCCACTGATCTCGTTCACCATTTCATTCCGCTGCCAGTTCAAGGTAAGAACGAGGTTGGTTGAATTTCAATATATCAAACCCTAGATCCTAGGAGATCCAACACCACCACTACCAATGATTTTACAAGCATGTTATCGATGTAGACTTCCATGGTTCAGCTGAGGTGCTTAGCAAACCATCTTGTTGACTAGTCATTGGTACGTCGCTCCCGCGTTTTTCAGTCCGAATGACATTTTTTCTATGTCGTTTGGGTGCATTAGGATTTGGTTGTATCTGGAGAAGGCATTCATGAACGATATGAGCTTATTGTCGGCGGTTTCCTCGACCAGTCGGTCGATATGCAGTAGCGGGAAGCAATCTTTGGGGCACGCTTTGTTTAAGTCTATGAAGTCCACGCAGACTCTCCACTTACCATTCTTATTTTTGACCACCATCGGATTGGCGAGCCACTCAGGGTATTTCACTTCTGTGATGGATCTTGCCCCCAATAGCTTATCTACCTTGTTGTTTACTGCTTTTTCTCTTTCTGCTCCGAGCTTCTTCCTTTTTTTTAATAGGCATGGACGTTCTGTCGACGTTGAGCTCGTGATACGCAATGTTTGGGTTGATTCCTATTATGTCCTTGACCGACCATGCGAACATTGATACGTTCTGCTTGAGAAAGTTTCTCAAATCGACCCTGATGTCGAGTTTGAGGTCCGCTATGATTCATACGCTCCGTTCAGGATTCCGATCGTCGATCTTAACGTGCTCGATCAGCTCCAGTCAAACTCCTTCGTGTGGGAGGGGGTCGCTTCTTCTGCGTTGTTGCGGTTGTGGTTTGTCGGGATGAGCTGGACTGGGTCTGCCCTCCTTTTGATGTATTGTTGATGGTGGTGATGTCGCCTGCGTTGTTGGTTCCTCTTGTCTCATGCGATGAGAGCAATATTTGTGTCATTGTTGATCTTTCCTTTAGTTAATCAAAAATATCTAAAGTCCCTACAGACAACGCCAAATGTTGATTCAGAGAATCACAACGATTAGTTCAATAAACTGATCTTAAAATTAAAAAAGATTGAAGAGCAATAACAAAGATATACCGGAAAATCTACTCTTTATTCAATAAAAGCTGAAATCGATGGGGATCACTAGTTCTAGGGTTTTTGAATACAATGTGTAGAATGTTTCCGCTTAGTCTTTTCCAGCGAAAGAGAATGATATTTATAGCATAGGATCTAGGGTTTTCCCTTAGATTCTTTCTGATAGGATTTACAACGTCCGAACTAACATAGATTTTATTTCTTTTAAGAAGATTTACATTTATCTTCTTCTATTTGGTAAATGTGTTAAATATTTATTCTTTTTAAGCAGGTCGGCTGGAATATCATCGCCAAGCTTTCTTGTCGTTGCCGAGCTATTTCGTGTTAGGCTGATTTTTTCCTACACGAACTAGATCTTCGGTGGACCATTTAGCTATTAGGCCGGACTTTAAAGAAGTGCTAAACCTATGTGTAACATTGATTTATTAAAAATATAACCCAGACGATTATTAAAGGACAAATGCTCCAAAATTTTGGAGGAAATAAAACTGATAAAAACAATCTTTCAAAATAAAAATAAAAAACTAAATCCAAAATAAAATGAAATCAATTTATTAATAGAGTAAAAAATCAATGTAAACTCTCATAATCATGGAAAATAATGTAAAGAAAGCCAAAGACATGAACATCAAAATTCATAAAAATGCTACCGAAAAAAACCAAATCGTAAAATATTCCATATTAAAAAATACTGCAAATAAAATTTTTTAATACAACAGAAAAAACAAATACATGAAACCACAAATAAGAATCTAGCTCATATTCACTTAATCTTCATCTTAAAAAATCTAAATCTAGAATTTTCCATTGCCACAAAAATATACAGTGTTCTAATCGGTGACTAAGGGAATGATTTGAGGATGAACAATAAAAAAAAATATTCCTTAAAAAATATATTATTTACAAGTAATATTTTTTACACATAATTTCTTCTCATTTCTTTTTTTGGTATGAAATTAGAGAACAAAACTATTCCTCGTCAAATTTGGAAAAAAACAATAATTTTTATTATTTTATTCTTCTTCTTTTTTTTTCTACTCATTCACCAATTAGAGCCTTAGTCTTACATTTTAAATTTTAAGTTAAGGGAACTCTTTCTTTAAAGTTTAAAAACAAATGCAAAAACACAAATGTAAATGGGTCAAGAGGGCTTTTTGTGGCCACAAGGTGATTTAGCATCACTTTTATTTCTTGTTTCTCTCAGATCTAGGTAGACTGAAAATCTTCTTTTTTTTTGGTGCAAAAATTATATTTTTTTGGCATCACAAAAATTACATTTTTTATTGGTAAATACTAAATAGTCAGACAGCTGAAACATTAGTGTTTTGTGATCTCTTATGCAAATAGCTAATGTATCCGGCTAAGGTAAGAGGTAAGTAACGGGTGGATGCTTATCGTAAACCTTCTCCATGAGCATTACTACACATTGAGTGGCGGACCCAGATTTCAGTTTGCATCAATTAAGAAGAAGAAAAAACATAACATAATAGGGGTCAAGGCAGGAATCAAACCATGGTTTTAGGGGTTCAACATGTAGTTTTAACCAAACCTGCAAGGCAGGAATCAAACCATGGTTTTAGGGGTTCAATATGTAGTTTTAACCAAACCTGCTGCCAAGAGAGATTGCCAACCGCCACATAAAAACTGAAGCGACCACATAAATAGCTCCTTTGTTTGAAGAAACACATTCCACACGCATGTTCCAGTCCAGAGCTTTGACAAAGCTGCTAATACTTCAGAGAAGAAAGCAAAAGAAGGTCATGCCTCTAGTCGGAAAACAGAAGACACCAGATCGGACGCATCAGAGGCAAAAACAACGGGGTTGTTCACGATATCCAACGTTGAACAACAAAATATTAAAAACAACAAAAGCCCATTTATTAAAAACCATATTCACGATATCCAAAGCCCATTTATTTACTTTGATAACCCTAATCTTCTTCATCATGTATGTCATCTTCCTTCTTATTATTTTTTGTCAAAACTCAAGATCTGGAAAATTGAAATTTGAAAACCTCTAAATTTTGGATAAAAGTCAACGCCGGCGGTCCACTGGGTGATTAAATCAGACGTGCAAAAAATCAACGGCAGCAATAGCTACTGTTTTGGCCGCTGCGTCTTTGATTTGGCAATAGGACTGTTTGAATTTTTGATTTTTACGTTGGATACTGCAAGAGTGTTTAGGCTTAAATCTTGACGCACGGGCTGCCGCATGCGTCTGTGAAAAGAACAGCCCCAACATGGTTTTTCTTTAGAGACAACATGTCCGGAATAGCCCATAGCAGCCCCTTAACTTGCAACTGAAACCTATAATCAATCCGCAAGAACATCCCCTAACTGTGCAAAACCACCAGAATTTTAAATACACTATTGGGAAAAATGCCAAAAAATACCCGAACTTTTTCTTTTTGGCCAAATAATATCCGAACTATCGAGTCGGCCCAAAAATACCTCAACTTTTTGTTGACTGGCCAAATAATATCCACACTCTCGGTTGACTTAGCCAAAAAATGCATGCCGTTATTTAGCCGTTAGTTTCACCGTTTACACGAAACGACGTCGTTTTGTCCAATCTTTTGTTAAGACAATTTGGCCAAAACGACGTCGTTTCGTCTACATAAATGATTTAAAAACTGTGACTCCCTAGGTTCGAACTCAGGTTTGGTGGTATGGGGGGAAGGGTTTCTCGCCACTTTGCCAGTGACATATATCTGTTATATCATCAACAAAACTTATACTTAAACGTGATTCTATCACACAAATGATATTTGGTAGGAGATTTTTATCAAATTGAAACATGAAAAATAAAAACTATAGATCTAAAATTATTAGTTTATGTATATTATAGATTTGTTCTATTTTACAAAATTTAGGTTTTTGATATTTTATTTTTTATGCTTCATTTGTGATAAAAATTTGTTAGGAGATTTTTGTCACAAATGAAACATAAAAAAATTAAATATCAAAAACCTAAATTTTGTAAAATACAACAATTCTATAATATACATAAAATATAGATATAAAATTACATAATATGTAATATATATTACAAATTATATAACATATAAAAATAAAATAATCTGTAATATATAAAAACTATAGATCTAAAATTATTAGTTTATGCATATTATAGATTTGTTGTATTTTAGAAATTTTATTTTTGATATTTTATTTTTCATGTTTCAATTTGATAAAAATTTCCTACCAAATATCATTTGTGTGATAGAATCACGTTTAAGTATAAGTTTTGTTGATGATATAATGGATATATGTCACTGGCAAAGTGGCGAGAAAGCCTTCCCCCCATACCACTAAACCTGAGTTCGAACCTAGGGAGTCACAGTTTTTAAATCATTTATGTAGACGAAACGACGTCGTTTTGGTCAAATTGTCTTAACAAAAGATTGGACAAAACGACGTCGTTTCGTGTAAACGGTGAAACTAACGGCTAAACAACGGCATGTATTTTTTGGCTAAGTCAACCGAGAGTGTGGGTATTATTTGGCCAGTCAACAAAAAATTGAGGTATTTTTGGGCCGACTCGATAGTTCGGGTATTATTTGGCCAAAACGAAAAAGTTCGGGTATTTTTTGGCATTTTTCCCATACACTATTCTCAAGATTATATTTTTTTCTCAAGATTATATATAAATTATAGATTTTCGGAAGTAGAGAGACTTAATAACCATCGACCAATCAATGCATAAGCAAACTGTCGGCAGCGGGTGGGGCCATCAACGTCCATGTCTTAAAGTTTTGAATATTATTCTCAGAGCATTATGACTAGTAGTAATTACCTTTGAAAAGAAAACGAATAATTACCTTACTTTACTTGTTTTCTTTCTGTGATGATGATCCATTGTTCATAACAAAGGAATGCAATTATCTGCAATAAGTTTACATGTAACGCACATGATCATATGACATATCATGACTTTTGTAAGTATATTATAAAGTTTTCGATAAATTTGCATTCACAGTTAGCAAAAATAATTGACTATTCTAGAGAGATAAGCACTCGACAAGGCTTCTACGCGTAATTACCTTATAAGATGAGTACAGAAGACGTTGTATAATCCGGTGTTTCATACGAGACACTAATTTATACAAGTATCCCAAATCATATTCACGATATCCAACGATGAACAGCTGAACTAGTTGTAGTGATTCAGTATGAACACGTTGGTACCTCCAAAAGGTAGATCATTAGTTTCTGTCGATGGACGGTGAAGATCCAGCTTCGAAAACGCCGTCGTGGCATTTGGATGCAGAACATTGGGAGCACGATTTGGATATATTATCCCCACAAGTCAGGGATATTACACAACTTTGAATAAAGTATTTATTTACATCCGGAAACTCTTTTAAGATTTTGTAATAGTCACCAACTCTTGCATTTTTCTCTTTTTGAACTTTTCTTATACAATTTTACATTTTTACAACTAGATTTTATTATTTTAGATATTAATCATTTATGGTTACATTGTATGGGATAGACAACGTAATATTGTGGTTAGTAGTACCATAGACCGAAAGGAAAATGAGAGTAATTTATGTAACAATTCGGACCTATTTGTTAAACTAACAAACTTTAGGGCTGAAACAAAAACGTGGTTTTTCTTCGTACAGTGGGGTCTTGTTTGAATGAATCATCAAAGTTAAGAGGAAAAAATTAAAATATCAGACCCCACGCGTTCCCATCATTTCCTTTGAATTAATCATTTAAATATTTGCAGCAGCTCCACCACATACTACTAGTAAAGATCTTCTTCATCTTCCATCACGGATCAGATCCTGAATTCATCTTCCTCTGACCACCGATTCAGTTTCTGGGATTTTCGCAGTTAGTAAGTATTTCTGTTTTTTTTTCCTTCTACTTTTGTCTCTGTGAATCTCATCCATTTGTCTTTTTTTCTTTGTTTGCATTTTTTTTAAAGATTCTAAATCGTATGCTTATGCTTATATGTTTCAAGCGAGAATAAAGTGACTGTGATTTCTCTATTTTAAAAGTTAGTTGGATTTGAAGAAAAGAAATTGCGAAATTTTAGCTGCTTGTAAAAATTTTCTGACCACAGATCTTGAGATTCTGATGATTTTTTTTTTTTTTTTCTGAAATAAACAAAAACTTATACCGGTGAATATGTGGCCATATCATACCGTTATTTTCTTGGTAAAAAAAAAGATAATTTTAACAATGTAAAAAAAAATAGATAATTTTAACAATCGCCCACCGTGGGGCTCGAACCCACGACCACAAGGTTAAGAGCCTTGCGCTCTACCAACTGAGCTAGACGGGCTTGTTTGTTCATACTGCTATGATTGTTACAGGTGATAAAATGGCGCAGCATCTGTTGCACGGGACTTTGCACGCTACAATCTTTGAAGTTGATGCACTCCATACTGGTGGACTCAGGTCAGGCTTCCTCGGCAAGGTATTCATATATATTATAGTTTTATTCATCTTTTATTCTCCTATTTTCTTGTGATTCCATAGTTTAGTTTTCAGAGATTTTTATTTTCTGTTTTATCAGGTTCTGGCAAATGTAGAAGAGAAGATTGGTGTTGGCAAAGGAGAAACACAGCTGTATGCAACGATTGATCTTCAAAGAGCTAGAGTTGGTAGAACCAGGAAGATCAGAAACGAGCCTAAAAACCCTAAGTGGTATGAATCGTTTCATATCTACTGTGCTCACTTGGCTTCTGATATCATCTTCACTGTTAAAGATGATAACCCCATTGGTGCCACCCTTATTGGAAGAGCATACATCCCTGTCGACCAAGTCATTAACGGCGAGGAAGTTGATCAGTGGGTTGAGATCTTGGATAATGACAGGAAACCCATTCATGGAGGATCAAAGATTCATGTCAAACTCCAATACTTTCATGTTGAGGAGGATCGTAACTGGAACAAGGGCATCAAGAGTGCTAAGTTCCCTGGAGTTCCATACACATTCTTCTCGCAGAGACAAGGCTGCAAAGTTTCTCTGTATCAAGGTGCTCATATTCCAGATAACTTTGTCCCCAAGATTCCTCTCGCTGGAGGGAAGAACTATGAGCCTCAGAGGTGTTGGGAGGATATTTTCGATGCGATAAGCAATGCAAAACATTTGATCTACATCACCGGATGGTCTGTTTATACTGAGATTACTTTAGTGAGGGACTCGAGGAGGCCAAAGCCAGGAGGAGATATGACTCTTGGTGAGCTACTCAAGAAGAAGGCTAGTGAAGGCGTCAGGGTTCTTATGCTTATTTGGGATGACAGAACCTCTGTTGATGTACTGAAAAGAGATGGGCTCATGGCTACTCATGATGAAGATACTGAGAATTATTTCAGGGGAAGTGATGTCAATTGTGTTTTGTGCCCTCGTAACCCTGATGATGGTGGAAGCTTCGTACAAAGCTTGCAGATCTCTACTATGTTCACACATCACCAGAAAATCGTTGTTGTGGACAGTGAGGTGCCAAGCCAAGGAGGATCAGAAATGAGGAGGATTATGAGTTTTGTTGGTGGTATTGATCTCTGTGATGGAAGATACGACACTCCGTTTCACTCCTTGTTCAGGACATTGGACACAGTTCACCATGATGACTTCCATCAACCTAACTTCACCGGTGCTTCTATCACCAAAGGTGGTCCTAGGGAGCCTTGGCAAGACATTCACTCTCGTCTTGAAGGTCCCATTGCTTGGGATGTCATGTACAATTTCGAACAGAGATGGAGCAAGCAGGGTGGTAAAGACATTCTGGTTAAGTTAAGAGAACTCAGTGATATTATCATCACCCCATCTCCTGTTATGTTCCAAGAAGACCACGACGTGTGGAACGTCCAGTTGTTTAGATCCATTGACGGTGGAGCTGCTGCTGGGTTTCCTGAGTCACCTGAAGAAGCTGCGGAAGCCGGTCTTGTAAGTGGGAAGGATAATATCATTGATAGGAGTATCCAAGATGCCTACATTCACGCTATCAGACGGGCTAAAGATTTCATCTACATTGAAAACCAGTACTTCCTTGGGAGTTCTTTTGCATGGGCCGCCGAGGGTATCACTCCTGAGGACATCAATGCTCTGCATCTAATCCCAAAAGAGTTGTCTTTGAAGATCGTTGACAAGATCGAGAAAGGAGAGAAGTTTAGGGTGTATGTTGTGGTTCCAATGTGGCCAGAAGGACTCCCTGAGAGTGCATCTGTGCAAGCTATATTGGATTGGCAGAGGAGGACCATGGAGATGATGTACAAGGATATTATTCAGGCCCTCAGGGCACAGGGCCTAGAGGAGGATCCTAGAAACTATCTGACATTCTTCTGCCTCGGAAACCGTGAGGTTAAGAAAGAAGGAGAGTATGAGCCTGCAGAAAGGCCAGACCCTGACACAGATTATATGAGGGCGCAGGAAGCACGTCGCTTCATGATTTACGTCCATAGCAAGATGATGATCGGTAAGTTTACACTCTTCAGTTATAAAACCTAGAAATTTTGTGCATATACGCGGGTGCGTGTAACTCAGGTAACCCATTTGCAGTTGACGATGAATACATTATCGTTGGGTCTGCAAACATCAACCAGAGGTCAATGGATGGTGCCAGAGACTCTGAGATAGCAATGGGAGGGTATCAACCACATCACTTGTCCCATAGACAACCGGCTCGTGGCCAGATTCATGGGTTCCGTATGTCACTCTGGTACGAACACCTGGGAATGCTTGATGAGACCTTCCTTGATCCCTCAAGCTTGGAATGCATTGAGAAAGTTAACCGCATTTCTGAGAAGTATTGGGACTTTTACTCAAGTGAGTCACTTGAACATGACCTTCCCGGTCACTTGCTCCGCTACCCTATTGGTGTGTCCGGCGAAGGCGACATCACTGAGATTCCTGGCTTCGAATTCTTTCCAGACACAAAAGCACGTATCCTCGGCAACAAATCAGACTACCTGCCTCCAATCCTTACAACCTAGTATCACTTCGTATGTCTAGTAATGATCTCTCTGTCTCTGCTTTTGCTGCTCTGCAGTAGCTTTGAATAAATTGAGTGCCTCTCTCTGTACTTTTAGGACTAATAAGTTAATCGTTGGTGTGATGATATGCACTTTTTTACTACTTTGGTTTTAAATTCGTGCAATGACATGGTGAGGATGTAGCTTTGTTTGTGTATTATTGTCGTTGAACTTTATGAATCGTTTTTGCACCCAAAAAAAAAAAAACTTTATGAATCGTTTATATGATATTTTCTATTTTATTTACTGTTGTTGAATATATCGGGCTGGTTCACATCAAAGTTTTTTTTTTTTTCAAAGTTCACATCAAAGTTTACAAGTTGTAAAATACATAAAATCAAATACCTTTACTAGGAAGTTTCGTAAGACTTCTTCTCTAGCTAGTAGTTCTTTCTAAATACGGAAATTTCTTATTTTTTACAACATGTTGGAACCTTATTGGGTTTCGATGTCGACAAGATACGTGTATGAATGAAGCCCTCGATCTTGATCCAACTTTAAACTAACTGCTTTAGATTCATTCGATTTTGTTTGATCGACATGTCATACGTATGTGCAAATTTGTCAGTGGTTGACATTCACAAGTTAATAGAAACTCACATTATTCAGTCGACAAGGGTTCCAATAATTCTCGTTGCTACACTTGCCCCTTTTTCTGAATATTTTTACATATATCCATCCAAGTAATATTTTTATTAATTTAATGGATAATTATAGACAAACAGGATTATAATGTGGATTTTACATGTACATGTGGTATTGTTCGACTTTTTGTATACACAAGGTTTTATCCAAACCATATAACGGACAACAATTAACAAACAAAATAGTTATTGTAAATTCGAGTTTTTTTTTTGCAAGTAGTAGACATGCATAGCGGTCTTTAAAATACAAATTGCTTATTGACCAATGCCAATTTTATTCTAATTAAAACGCGTTTTAATATTAGTTCACTTTCCCCACTAGGATATGTGAGTAACGAGGCCCCAAAATCTAACTCGTAAAGTCGTAATCCTCTTTTCCAACTTTTATATATTTTCTATTAAATTTTCTTCTATAAACTATAATTGTATAAGTATAGAAGAGAGTCGAGAGAAGAGAATCCTACCATATAATTTCAACAGTTGTTAAGTTACAGGTCTGACCAAGTCTCTGCAAAAACACACACACACAGACGTCTCTCCCAAGTCCCCACAACCAAGTCATCGATCAGCTACGCCTAAATTTTCTTTTCCGTTGGTTTTCTTGAGAATTCTCTCTTTCTGTGCATCTTTAAAGTCGCCGGTTAAAGAAACTTCAAGAACATGTCTTGTATGTTGGGTTGTTCTAATGGCACCGTCGCCATCGCGACCGCCATGGTTTTCTCGAGCACTGCTCTGTTTCTTGCGATGGCTCGTCAGTTCCATGGGAATCAAACCTCGAAGATTCATGATCAGACTCCTCCACCAATCCTCCGTTCTTGTCTATCTTCTGGTACGGTTCTTGACTCCTCCAGAAGTTTATGTTTGATTTTACCGAAAAAATAAGTTTTTTTCTTTCTTGTGATGTCTCAGAGGCAATGAAGAAACAGAGGACGAAGAAGAAGAAAGTTCGCTTCGCGGAGAATGTGAAAGATACGAAAGGGAACGGGAAAGAGTATCGGAGGAGGGAATTGAGCCGGAGAACCGTACCGGAGCCAGCGACTAAACAGGGGAAGACCGGTTCAATCTATGAAATATCCACTATGCCCGCAAACCGGATGGCTCTGTACAATGGGATTCTTAGAGACCGAGATCACAGAACTCAATGTTCTTATTGACCTTTCTCCTAAACCAAAAAAAAAGTCAATAGATTTAGGTTTGCAAATTGTTCTTTTATCCTACGGTAATATATACTTTACTTCTTAACTATTTCTTGGAAAATTTAGAAATAGTCGGTGGTTTTCTTCTTGTTTGATTTGTAGCAGTAGTAGGTGGACTTCTTACAATCTACTTTTCTAATTATTTGCTATAAAATAAAAGTGACGATGTAAATAAGTGATCTGTAAAAACTACATGTATGTATTGATCAGATTAACTTTTTTTTTTGGGGGTCCATGATCAGATTAACTACATAAAACTTTTCTAAAGCTAAAGATTAAGGGCTGAGAGCATGTCCAGCCCTGAACCCCCCATTGGGGTTCTTAAAAAGTATTTTAATATTTTTTTTTTCTTACAAATGAAAAAAAAAAATTAAAAAATTAAAAAAAAAAATGGGCGAATCAGGACGCGCCACGTCCCAGCTACAGTCTAAGAACCGTATACTAACTAAGAAACTATCCTTGTCTCTCTTTCCAATGCTCTATTTGTTTACTATTATTTTCATAAAAAACTGTGCTAAAAACTCTTAAGAAACTGCCGCTGTACTTGGTCTGAATGATGAGATCTTATTTATATGCCCGAGAAAACAGGTTTAGAATATAGTATAGTTCTTTGACCCAAAAAAAAGAATATATATATTTTTTTTTGTCAACGAGTTCGATTACAGGCCAAAGCCTTAAACAAATACAAATGGGCGAGAGCCCAACTAAGAACAAACTGACAGAGCCCAAACAAGGCCCAACCAAAACGCGATCAAAGAAGATAAGACGCGACGTCGCGCGTCTCGCGAGTGGGTGAACATGCAGGTACACGTGTCAGGAGATGAAGCACCGCCGGAAACAGCTGGCGTGCGTGGAGGAGACGCCGCAACACTGAACCGAGCCAATTCTTCGTGAGCAGCTTGAAGCATTTGCCGATCAAACAAACCCGAAAACCGCCGTGCATCACCTGCATCCAAAGAACAAAGAACTGCAGCGCCGCCGGAGAACCACCGAGCCCAGAGAGACGCCTTCGCAGATGGGATTGAGAATCCCATCAATACCCGTCATACGCTTGTCCTCTAAAGCGACGGAACGAGGGCGATATTAATCCCAGTGAATCGGAGGGACGGAAGAGCAACAGACCAACACAGAGGCGGAGCGGCAAAAGAGAGAGCACGGGAACGCGATCGAACGGCATAAAGCCGGGAGAAACCGGTAATTTTCGATAACGGAAGAAAACAGCCAGCCAGTACATCGAAATCGCCGATTATTGGGATCAAGGATCCAAAAGAAAAACACCCAAAAGTCGATCAAAGTCTCCGGCGAAAACCGAAAGCTGATCGGGAAAGAAACACCCAAATCCGACCAAAGATCGGAAGAGATATATACCAAAACAAAGAAAAAGGCTGAGAAATCATCCCGGGTTGTCTTCGTGAAAGATCGAGATCCGGGAACGAAGAGAACCGAGAGAGAGATTATCTCTCTCTAGAACTAGAGAGAGACCAGCCTTTAAAAAAAAAAAAATAGTATAGTTCAAATACATTACCGGCTAGAAAAATCTATTTACCGAACAAATACAATTTCTCTTTTGCTTTAAAAAATGTAACTATATGTTTTAAAAAAATATATAAATTACAAAATATGTGAATGATAATTTAAAATTAATTTTTAAAAACGTATTTGAGAAAATAAATTTTCGTCATCGCCATTCCTTTTTTGTCATTATAAATTCACTAATAAAAGACAGTTTAACCATCAAAGCCAAATGAATTGGAAACAAAACCCGTGTTGGATATGAGTTTAACACATATTCATAAGCTCATTGTAAATCTTGTCTATTCAATAATTCATTTCGGCCCAAAAGATAAGTCCGCTAAGGAGTCAATCGGTCCAACAAGAAGTAAATCTTCACGCGCTATAAATAGACCTTTTACTTTTCATTTTTAGGGACATTGTTTTCTGCGAAGGCTCCGAGCTACTCTTATAAAGCTCCGAGCTCAAGCAACATTTAGGGAGCACGTCATTCGACGGACTCTCACCTCGTACCATCCTGTTCATTGTTCGGCTTCGTCCTTAATATTAATATAATAGTTTCCGACCTCATTTAAAGTTAATCTCTCACCTCATGGTTCAGGCTTCTCTAATCGTAATCCGACTCTTTTGGACTAGATCGAAATTCCGTAACAACAATTGGTGCCGACTGTGGACCTTGAGGAAATTTTCTACACTCCAAGACGGTGACAACTCAAAATCATCCGAGCAAACTCTGAGCTCGCCCTCTCCGAGCCCAATCCTTCCGAGCTCATTACCAACATGCCACATCACTGAGCCAGCGAATACAACCGGACGAGTCCGATCAAACAAAATGATCATGGGTGGACTCCCGACCTGCAACGACTCCGTAAGATCGATAAAAAAATAGAGACGCAGGGTAGACACATACCGACGTCGAAAGCAAAACACGGGCTACGAGCTCGGGAGCACGGATGAGATAACATTCACCGAAAGCGACGAAAGAGGATTATACAAACCGCACAAAGACACGTTCGTCATCGAAGTGAAAATAGGCGACTGCGAGGTAACCATAATCTTGATAGACTCCGGAAGCACGGTCGACCTCATATACAAAGAAACCTTAAAAGAATGGAGCTACAAGATTACAAGATAAAACGCTCGAAGAGGCCCCTAACCGATTTCACCGGAAGAACGACTACGACCACTGTAACAATCAAACTACCAGTCCGTGTCGGAAAAACGAAGGTGATAACCAAATTTGTGATCGTCAACCGGCCATCAATCTACAATGCCATTTAGGAACACCATGGATCCACGCCATGAGAGTAGTCCCATCAACCTACTACAATGCGTCAAATTCCCAATCTGGATAGAACATTCACATTCCGAGGGAACCAGGAAGTCTCAATCACTTGCTTCCTCGTCGAGCACAAGCTGCGATGAAAATTTCAGACTTGCCTATTCGCCGAACCAAAAATAGAATTACCACCCCAAGAAGGGCCTAGACGCAATGCGGTCGAACAAGTTAATATCGACGTCAGTGACCCAGAATGGTGCGTTGGAATAGGTGCGGAACTAAGAAATGATCTGAAGGACCGACTAATCGAGTTCCTTTGCTGGAACGCTTCGACCTTCGCTTGGTCGACCAACGAGATGAAGGGTATCGACCCTACGGTAACATGTCACGAACTCCACGTCGATCCAGTGTTCAAACCCGTCAAGCAGAAAAGAAGGAAACTCGGGCTATAATGATCCAAAGCGGTAAACGACGAAGTAGAAAGACTATCCAAGGCAGGCTCGATAACTGAAGAAAAATACCCAGACTGTCTCGCGAATCCGGTGGTCGTTAAGAATAAAAACAGGAAGGGGAGAGTGTTCATTGACTTCACCGACATTAACAAAGCTTGCCCGAAAGACATTTTCCCATTGCCTCACATCAACAAACTTGTAGAGGCCACAACATGCAACGAACTGTTATCGTTCATGGACGCTTTCCCCGACTACAACCATATAATGACGCATCCCGACGACCGAGAAAAAACATCATTCATCACTTACCAATGAACATACTGCTATAAGGTGATGTCATTCGGCCTCAAAAACGCCGGAACAACGTATCAAAGGCTAGTCAACAAAATGTTCGTCGACCAACTCGGGAAAACAATGGAAGTGTATATAGACATATGCTGGTAAAGTCCATCTCAGAACATCGCCCATCTCACCACCTGATTCAACAACCTGAACATGTATGGAATAAAGGTTAACCCAGCCAAGTGCGCATTCGGAGTCACTTTGGGAGAACTTCTCGGATACATAGTCACCAAATGAGGGATAGAAGCGAATCCACAGATGATTGCGGCACTCACCGAACTCCCCCTCACCAAGAAATACACGCGAGGTGCAAAACCTCATGGGAAGAATTGCCGCATTAAGTCGATTCATTTCCAAATCAACGTACAGATGCATGTCATTCCACCAATCTCTGAGGAAATAAGCAATTCGAGTGGGATGCCAGGTGCGAAGATGCCTTTCAACATCTAAAGGAGTACCTATCAACGCCTCCTGTCCTGTCCAAACCAGAGGAAGGGGAAACCATATACCTCTACATATCAGTGTTGAGTTGTGCAGTAAGCGGTGTCCTCGTTAGAAAAGATAGAGGCGACCAAAATCCGGTCATCTACATCAGCAAAAGTCTTGAAAACGCCGAAACCCGATACTCCACTTTAGAAAAACTCACTCTAGCAGTCGTCCCTCGGCAAGGAAACTCCGACCATACTTCCAAAACCATTCGGTAACCGTCCTCACTAAACAACCATTAAGGACCATACTTCACAGCCCAAACCAATCATGACAGATGACAAAATGGGAGGTGGAATTAAGCGAGTACGACATCGAGTATAATTCACGAACAAGCGCGAAATCACAAGTCTGGAAAACTTCATAATCGAGCTGCCACCAGAAATAACCAATGACGGCGACAAGACCACAATCGAAAAATGGACCCTATTTGTTGACGGGTCGTCCTCCCGCAACAGGTCATGAATTGGAATCTTGTTGACCTCTCCAACCGGAGAAATATTAGAGCGGTCTTTCCGACTCACGTTCCTAGCATCCAACAAAAGGCAGAATATGAAGCCCTGATTGGAAGACTGCGGTTGGCCAAAGCAATTGGATCAAGACACATCAATGCATTTTTCAATTCACAACTCGTCGCCAGCCAATACAACGGCGAATACAAAGCTAAAAATGATCGGATGGGCACATACTTACAAAGCGTTCATAAATTAGCATGAAAAATCGGTATCTTTTCGCTCACCAAAATCCCGCGAAGCGACAATTCACCGGCTGATACACTAGTTGCCCTCATGTCCACTACCGATCATGATCTCCAACGAATCATACCCATCGAATGCATTGAGAAGCCGAGCATCAATCAAACTAAAAACTTGTTCTCTATGTCTGATCTCGAAGACGAGATGGACGACGCCGACAAAACAAATGAATCCATCACGAAAGCAGCTCCCAGACAAGCAAACGATTGGGGAGATGACATCAAGGCTTATATCCTAAAAGGGACGGTTCCAGAAGACGGATGGCCGGCCCTACGCCTAAAAGCGAGGTGTGCCCATTACGTCGTAAACGCAGAAAACTATTTCGAATAGGCGCATCAAAAACTCACCTAAGATGCAACCACGGCGAAGAAATCAAATGGGTAACGGAAGAAACACATGAAGGAGCAGGCGGCAACCCTACAACGTCCGAACACTCGCAACAAAGATCAAGACACAAGGATATTTCTGGCCAACAATGTGATACCCCGTATCCAAAAATATGGTCAACGGGCAGAAGAAAAGTCAACAGGGGCAAAATTGTAATTTTGCCAAACCCAGGGGCAAAATGGTAATTTTGCCAAAGTTCGAGACCAAAGACGTGATGGGCCAAATGTTCTCTTTTTAAACCATAAAGAACATTTACAAGATCAGAATTCGAAGAAACGGAGCAGAAACGTAATTTTCAGAGTATCGGTCGGAAAACCGACTAAACCGGGAAAACTTCGTAAAATCATAACGGGAGCTAGGAAACTCAAAATGGGATGATTCAAATTGCTAAATTCATCTAAAAGCAAGAAGAATCAGTTTATGGAAGTTTGAAGATTTATGGGAATCGTTTGATAATTACTAAAATAATTATCGAAGAAACAAGTAAATCGAACAAGAGTGATTAAGGGGATTAAAGGGAAGATTAGGGGATTAAGGAATGGATTAGATGGCTAAAATGCACACCATAAAGACAAGTTTCTTTCCCCTGGAGGAGCCACCTCTCACAAGTGCATGCATGCATGCAAAAAGAAGTTCATGCACCAAAAAGGGAACTTTGTATTTAATCAACTTTTGGGTGCAAGAATCTCTCTCTCTCTCTCTCTACACTCTCGAGCTCTCTCCTCTCTCTTCCAGACTCATCAAGTTCATCTTCTATTTCCAGAAACTCACCAAAGTTCTTGAATCTTCAAGGTGTTCTTCAAAGGATTCAAGATGTTCTTCTTTACTTGGTGCACAAGCAAAGCCATAACTCTCTTATTCTAGACCCAAATCCTCTGCTTCAAAGTCCAGAAGCTTCATCTCATCCTCCTCTTCAACCTCCATCTAGCCGTCGTCGTCGCAGTCGCCGGAGTTCACCGGAATCCGGCCAAGAAGCAGTTGCGGTTAGGGTTTGCGGAGACATCTCTCTTTCATCACAGGTTCTTAGCTCATTGAAGTCATGGGTGGATAGATATTGGAATTCTGAGAATTTTGGTGGGTGGTTCGCCGTCATAAGTCGCCGGAAAAGTCACCTCCGCCGCAGTCAACGCCACCGCCGCCGCGGTCAACGCCGGAGCTCCGCCGCCGATGAGCTCCTCCGCCTTCAAATCTTCAGCCGGTTCATCCAGGGGTTGGTTCAGATGTGTTGGTTAAAGATTGGAGCTGATTTGGTTGGTTTTAGGTCGGTTTAGGTAATCGGTCAACTCTCGGTCAACATTTTGACTTTGACCCGGTTTACCTAAACTGGTCAATTGGATTCTTGGTTCGTGGTCAACCGGTTCAGAGGAGTGGTCAACCGGTTTAGTTTGGTCAACGGTCAGCGGTCAACGGTCAGCCTCAGTCAACGCCGGTCAACGGCCAGTCAACGCCGTGGTCATCGCCGGTCAACGCGTTGACTCCGGCCGGTTTTTGGGTGTTGCGGTTCATCTACGAGTGTTCGGGAAATCTCGGGGTTCTTGTTCATGTGTTCGGGAGGTTCGGGTTTAGTTCGGGGTCTCGGGAATCCATATCTGCATCCGTGGCATTCGTTCCGTCATATCACTGTGAGTCGGCTCAAACACCGTAGTTGCATATAGAACGATAAATGGGAAACCGTAGAGATAGGAATGCATACCCGTTTATGATGACCTGAATTGTGAATTGATTGATTGAATTAACGTTAAACCGGCTAGGGTTAAAGAAGCATGTTAGACTTAATCGGATTACACCGGTTGAGTGCCGTTAGGTTGGTAGTAACGTTGCGTGATGCATTCATATAGTCGTTGCATGATTAGGACCGTATATGCATATATATGTAAGTAAAGAACAGTACGAAATGAATCTATATACGGGAATTAAGACAAGTTAAAATACGGAAGTTGAACTTGAACAAACGTATAGAGTATGAATGGTATCGGGCTTCCCGAGGTTAAATGAATTAAGTAATTAAAGATGAGACGTCGGGGAGTTTAGTAAGCAACTAGCTCTAAACCGACGGATCGGGGAGTTGATAAAAGATGATTAGGATTGGTTAAGAAAAGAGAAGTGTTGTGATTGGTGAACCTTCTACGGGTTAGCAAGCTGCTAATCCAAGGTAGCGGGCGTAAATTGGTTAAAAGATGTTAGTAACCCTAATAGGCCTGTTTATGTGTTGTTTGTGTGTTGATTGCGTGGTTGTATTGTTGTGTGGTTGTGGTTGACCTTTTGTGCATGCCTTTAGATTGTCTCGGTGTTGGGCCGAGCAATCCGTGAGATACTTAACATGGTCATGGGACCGGTTAGGTCGTAATCGCTGACTCGGTATGGTGCTGAGTCAGGGGGCGGTGTGGTGTGTGTGAGTAGACTTGTGGGAAGCGGTGTTGATCTGTTAATTGTTGTGATCGAGATTGATTGTTAGAGTCCAAGCGAGTCTGCGTGTTTACATTTCTGCACTAGGACTCTAGGGTGCGATAGATCCCGCAAGTCTAGGTGTTTGATTACGTTCTGGTACTTCCGACCCGATTGGATCCTCGGGTAGTTACCTAACCGGGTCGTGGTGATTCTGGTTATGGTGTTAACCTACTGGGTGACGTCGGTAGGTGTGTAGTCCGGAGAATACGGGGTCATGTCCTAGGGACGGACTGCATGGAAACTTGGGTTATCTAGGGGTAGCCTGAGTCACCGCGTATCGATGGACAGAGAACGGTGTCCTAGTCGGTAGGCCTTGTGTGGACGGCTAGGAGTCGTGGGTTAGTTGCCATATCGGTAACGGTGAAAACCCGTGAAAGTTACCAAGATCGTAGGGGCCCAGCGTGTGGTTTTTGTGTAGTTGGTAGTGCGCGGTAGATAGATCGAGTCTCAATCGGGAACATGTGCCGCAGTGCTCCCGATTTCCTCTAATCGCCTTCTATTTCTTTTGGCAATTGATTGTGTGTGGGCTCGACACGATGTGGTAGTGCGTGATCGGCTATTTTGTTATGATTGATTGTTATTTTGTGGTTTCAGGCGGGAATCTATAGATGATAGATAGATTAGAAGCCTTAGTGGGGAGCCGATTCACTGGGTGATCTTAGATCGCTCATTAGACTCTTTTTTGTGTTTTCAGGTTAAGCAGCGGCAGACGCGGGAGGTCATCGGTGTAGCTTTGGGATGACTTAGGGCGGGGTTTTTGATTCGATGGTTTTGGGTTTTTCTCTCGGTTCGGCTTGGCGCCACTCTTGTATTGATTTGCGTGTTGATTGTTTATTGATGAAAAGGATTTGTAAAGTGACGGTTAAACGTTGTGCTGAACGTTTAATTGACTCAGAAATGAATATGCTTTCCTGATATTGTGTTTCGTCCGAACCGACACAACTCGCAGAAGTAGTGCAAGGCGATCGACTTTTACTATGGAAGTGAGGATAGCGGAGTCAAGGATGGGTTAGTGCGAGCCTTTGTATCAAACCGATTTGTCTCTGGCTTCGTCCTGTAATGAACTTTTCCTATTCGACTTGCTCGGGTTCGATCGGTCATGTTCTTGTTTGATTGTTGACCGGTCAGCTCGACGGTCAGCGGAGAATGGGAAAGGGGCGTTACAGAAAGGTGGTATCAGAGCATGGTTCTGCAAGGGTTTCGAAGCTGTTCATTTTTGAGTGTTTTTCGTGGTTTTATCGAGTCAAAATCGTGTCTTACCCAAGCATCCATTAGGAAACCGAGCCGCGTCTGTAAATCCGGGGTTGGGATGGGGTATGAATTTGTATTATGTGAACTAACGTTTACTTGTGTTTTTTATTGCAGTCAGCAGCAGCGTGTCCCTGGACGGATCGTGTGTGGGTGTGTGCATTGGGTGTGAGAGATTGTAGCGAGCAGTATGGGTGAGCGTCGGATGACACGGGCAGAGTATCAGGCTCTAGTGGACCAGGATCAGGCAGGTCTGAGGGTAGCACTGCAGGGACATTCGCAGGGTTCTCGGGTATCAGATCGGCCGCCAGTTGTTCCCCGAGTGCATCAGGGAGCGAGAGCCGTTGCTGTAGATTGGAGGCCAATACCTGATCCGTTACCGCCTTCTCTACAGGACGACGCAGGTACCGCAGACCCGACCGCATGAGTGATGGGATATTTGGGATTCACAGACTATGGGCTGCCGCCATTGCCATCACAGTTGGAGGCGCCTATGGTACCACCAGCGATACAGCCGCCGATGCATGAGGCACATGATGTGCCATTACCCTTCAGTTTGCATGAGTCGGATTTTATTCCACTTGGTAGAGGGGATTTTCAGTTGGATCCGTTACACCCAGTTTTCGATATGGACATGGAGCCATTGGATCCGGAGCAGCATGCGCAGTGGGCGCAGCAGATGGACGAGCAGATGGCGATACTAGAGGACGTTTTGGAGCAGCATGTTGGGCCGCATCATCAGCCAGGATCGCCGCAGAGGTCAGGAGCTCCATCACCCGGTTCCACCGAGCCACACTCAGCGATGGAGTCAGCCACAGGAGTTGAGCCGATGTCGACGGCAGGATCGGACTCGCAGTTTGAGTCAGTTACATCCCCAGAGGCACCACCGACCGAGCCGGTTGCAGCACCGGAGATTCCACTAGCCGACACGCCAGATTCAGTGCCGCCTATGACAGTGTACCGGACATGTAGCGCCTGTGGAGTTCAGGGCTTTCATTTGTATTGGTGTACACGACAAGTTGATCCGCGCTACCGTGAGACATATCAGCCAGTGCCGAGTCCGTATTATTGTCAGGTGTGTGGGATGGACGGCCATCTTGCACCTATTTGCCCGATCGTGGGGCCCGGACCTCGTATGTCGGACGCAGAGCCGCATCGTGCCCCGTTACCAGAGGAGTATCGACCTGGTCCGAGTCATCGAGACGGTGGGATTATTCGACAGTCAGTTATTCAGCAGCCAGCTGCGCAGTCACCCGTAGCACAGCCACCATTGGTGCAGCCACCGAGACCATCGAGGAGTTGCAGGAGGTACAGAGACGAGGGACACAGAGCATCCGCTTGTTCCCGTCTGTCCAGTTCTCGTCGGTCCCGCTCAACGCCAGTTGTTTGTCAGATTTGTGGAGGACAGGGACATCGAGCAGCCGAGTGTTTTCAGGAACCTTCTTCAGGGTCTGTTTCTTCCTGTCAGCTGTGTAGAGCGACAGATCATCAGGCAGCAGCTTGTTACCGTGGGCAACGCCCAGCGCCCGTTCCGGTTTGTCAGATCTGTGGTCACGGAGGTCATGTAGCGCAGTTGTGCCCGATGGCAGAGACACAACAGGTTGGACCGCCGACTAGAGATGCGCACCCACCACACCCTCCCGGCGCACCTGCCAGTGGTTACCAGCGCGAGCCGCGATGCCGGTTGTGTTTGGCATTCTAGTCGTGTTGGGGCTGTTAGGTTAGGATAGTTAGGCCAAGTAAGTTGGACACTAACTATGTTGTTGTTGTGTGTATCTAGATCAGCGAATCTCGCATGTTGTTTCAGGCATCTCCGGGTTATGACGGTGCAGTTTGGGGGTTAGGGTATGGATGACGGACGTCTCGTGGTTGTATTTCTGTTTTACTTATGTATTTAAAAACCTCGAAACATGTGTGTGTTGTTGTTCTTATGTATGTATGTGATGCAGAATTGTTCTACTTATCGTTATGGCTTACGTAGTAGTTGTTTGCATGCGTGTGATGGTTTTAGATGCAAATGAATTACCACGTGAAGTCTGATGATGCGCGGAACTGACGACCGTTCATCATAACCTAAACCCAGACTGACAACATATCCGGAGCGATCTGGTGATTGCTTGGCTGTGTGTGGTAATTGTTTTCTTTTCTTTGATTGCTTGCGTGTCTTATTTAATGCTTGAGTGGTGCATCGGTTAATTAGGGTTGTGTTTCGGTTGTGGTGTAGCACTGTGAAAGTGCTAGTTTTATGGCATGCTTAGCATGTGCGGAGTATGGAGGGTATTGGTAAGCCATTCGAGTGAGTAGTTTAAATTTTGTTGCAATCGTTAAGTTGTTAGAGATGAAAGTGTTAGAACCTTTTCGTTTAAGGTGTTGAGCTAACTCGAGTACGGTTGTAATCAACTGTCGATTCGCGAGAAAGAGGAATTATAGAATATCGTTACTTAATCATGAGGGACCATTGGGTACATGATTAACTAACTATATCTCTATGAGGAAGTGATATTGAGGGATGAATTAGTTTGAATTCACCGCTCCAGTGAAAGTTGTTGTGTTGAATGTAGGACGGAATGGACGATGCGATACGAATGCGACACCGAACCCGAACCCGAAAGCGAGGTGGAATGGTAAGACGTCGCAAAACAAGGAGACCAGACCGTGAAGCAGCCAGTGTGGATGGTCAGTGGGAAAGTGTCAGTACAGAGCAGCGGAAAGAGCAAAGCGGTTGGGATGATGAGTTAGCAAAAAGATTTGAAGGAATGCCAACGACAGTGTGAAGATCAGAATGAAGCGATTGGTGTAAAGTGAATGAAGTTTTAGGACCGTCGGAAGCAGAATTCCAATGTTCAAGAAGGGAGTTGTCGTATCAGAATCGGAGAGGAGTTATCAGTATAGACGGAGTTAGAATCGTAATGACGTCAGGGTTAGAAAGCAGATCCTTGAAGAGTGTATCGGGAAGACAAACCAGTAGCGGAAAAGGATGTAGGGGTCGAAGCAAAGTGGGGAAGTCAGAAGTGAGAATCAGTGGAAAGTTAGATGGAAGATTCGGAAAGAGCGCGGGAAGGCAAGAAGTCAGGGTTATGCATCAGTGTTTGAGTAAGAAAGCGTTGGAATGGAGTAGCGGAGCAACTTGCAGGGTTTGGGAACCGATTCAAAGTCTGGTAGTGACGGAGAATTTGGGGACCGAATTCCTGTAAGTGGGGAAGAATGTGATACCCCGTATCCTAAAATATGGTCAACGGGCAGAAGAAAAGTCAACAGGGGCAAAATTGTAATTTTGCCAAACCCAGGGGCAAAATGGTAATTTTGCTAAAGTTCGAGACCGAAGACGTGACGGGCCAAATGTTCTCTTTTTTAAACCATAAAGAACATTTACAAGATCAGAATTCGAAGAAACGGAGCAGAAACGTAATTTTCGGAGTAACGGTCGGAAAACCGACTAAACCGAGAAAACTTCGGAAACTCATAACGGGAGCTAGGAAACTCCAAATGGGATGATTAAAATTGCTAAATTCATCTAAAAGCAAGGAGAATCAGTTTATAGAAGTTTGGAGATTTATAGGAATCATTTGATAATTACTAAAACAATTATCGAAGAAACGAGTAAACCGAACAAGAGTGATTAAGGGGATTAAAGGGAAGATTAGGGGATTAAGGAATGGATTAGCTGGCTCAAATGCACACCAGAAAGACAAGTGTCTTTCCCCTGGAGGCGCCACCTCTCACAAGTGCATGCATGCATACAAAAAGAAGTTCATGCACCAAAAAGGGAACTTTGTATCTAATCAACTTTTGGGTGCAAGAATCTCTCTCTCTCTCTCTCTCTCTCTCTACACTCTCGAGCTCTCTCCTCTCTCTTCCATACTCATCAAGTTCATCTTCTATTTCCAGAAACTCACCAAAGTTCTTGAATCTTCAAGGTGTTCTTCAAAGGATTCAAGATGTTCTTCTTTACTTGGTGCACAAGCAAAGCCATAACTCTCTCATTCTAGACCCAAATCCTCTCCTTCAAAGTCCATAGTTTCATCTCATCCTCCTCTTCAACATCCAGCTAGCCGTCGTCGTCGCAGTCGCCGGAGTTCACCAGAATCCGGCCAAGAAGCAGCCGCGGTTAGGGTTTACGGAGACATCTCTCTTTCATCACAGGTTCTTAGCTCTTTGAAGTCATGGGTGGATAGATCTTGTAATTCTGAGCATTTTGGTGGGTGGTTCGCAGTCAGAAGTCGCCGGAAAATTCGCCTCCGCCGCAGTCAACGCCACCGCCGCAGTCAACGCCGGAGCTCCGCCGCCGATGAGCTCCTTCGCCTTCAAATCTTCTGCCGGTTCATCCAGGGGTTGGTTCAGATGTGTTGGTTCAAGATTTGAGCTGATTTGGTTGGTTTTAGGTCGGTTTAGGTAATCGATCAACTCTCGGTCAACATTTTGACTTTGACCCGGTTTAACTAAACCGGTCAATTGGATTCTTGGTTCTGTTGGGATAGTGTCCTGAAATCACACTTGTACTCACTCCTGATGATAGTTGTGTGTCGAGATCAGACATTCGTATAATACTGGGCGGTTGCAATGTTTTGCTAGAAGCCTCTTGCAATCTGTAAGTTGTAGACTTTCTGCCAGTATTATATGATCCTATAGGGTCACACACCTAAGCAAACTGGAAGCTACGACATGGGAATGATCATTATGGTAATGATCATATTAATGTGTATTGGATACACATTATTATCGACAATATGGTGTTGTGTCAATCGACACAGCTTATGTGTCGATCGACACAGTTCGGGTTTTCAGAAAGGCTTTTCGAAATATGACTTAATTAAGTCTGGCCCGTTAATTGTGTTGAGGTCGAATAAAACACTTGAAAGTGTCGACCTAAACAGTAAGAGCCGTCGAGTTTTTCTTGGTAAGAAAAGCAGAAACACCAAAACAGGTGATTCCCATTGATCCGGTACTAGCATCCCGTTTCCAGCTTGTGTGCGTGTGTATCTGGTAGAGGCAAGGCATCTGCGTTGCTCAACTGATCTCGTTCACCAACTCATTCCGCTGCCAGTTCTAGGTAAGAACGAGGTTGGTTGTTTTCAATATATCAAACCCTAGATGTTGTTGAATCTGATGCAATTAATTCGAAACTTGATGTTGTTGAATTGGATATTGCATGTTGAAATCGTGTTTTCATATGTTAATCTCGGTTTTGTTCCTGTTGGAAAAACGATGAATTGTTGAAAACGCACTGTGTCGATCGACACAAAGCGTGTGTCGGTCAACACGCCGCGATAACGCGTAAAATATTTAGGGTTTGTCGCAGAGTGTCGATCGACACAAAGCGTGTGTCGGTCGATACAGAGCGAAAACTCGCAAATAATTTTAGGGTTTCGATCTGAGATCGAGTACCCGATTTCCTGTTGTGTCGATCGATACACTGGGTGTGTCGGTCGACACAGGCAATGCGATTAGATAGATCGGTTCAATTGGATTGAACCGGTTATCTCGCTCGGTTAATTTTAATTGACCAATTGGTTCTGGTTTGGTAATGTCGATCGACACAGAGTTGTGTGACGATCGACATGGACCGTTAAACCGAACCGGTTCAATTAGATTGAATCGGTTAAGTAAATTCGATCCGGTTTGACCGGTTATCGGAGACCGGTTTAACTTGTGTTGTGTCGACCGATGCAAATGGGTTGCGTCGATCGACACATCACTCGCAGAATTAATGGTTGGACCATAAATCTGCATATACCAGACCAAACTTAATCATAAAGTTCTAGATGAACCTAATCTAATAAAACTGAATGTTTTAAGTAAATTAATAACTTCTTGGATGTATATTGGATATGCATCAAGATAAAATAGTTCTTTTACTCAACTAAATATCAAGTAATCTTGATGTCTTGCCCGATCTTGTCTACTGTCAAGAATCGTGTCGTTTGTTGGATAGTCTTGGAGTCCTTGGTATCCACTGCAACATGAGTAAGGCAGGTGGTCATTGACAGACTTGCAGTGCGACTGTCAGTGATCACAAGACAGAAGAGATTGGTTTTACTTGACTGGGCTATCAGAAGTTCTGAGCCCAGAGACATCAGAGTGGATGAGGCATAGTTTGTCTCATCCACGACCAAGAGTTGTACTGGGTACAATTAGCAATGATTTGCTTACCTAGATAACTAAAGTTTGAGTAACGGCGAGTCGCCCACTCGAATTTTAGTGATCTGAGGATCTTGGTTCATTGTATTCATCTGAGGAAACATAGTTTTGAATACAATGCGAGTTTTTCTTATTAGATAAGAATTCTCATTCCTTGAGCATTATAACTAAACCCCTACCTCTTTTAATTACAGCTATGTCTGTCTCAACTCACATCAACACTTTCTCACTAAGATCCGTCCTTGAGAAGGACAAGTTAAATGGATCTAATTTCTTGGAATGGTATCGGAACCTGAGAATAGTTCTCAGGCAGGAGAACAAGGAATATGTCCTTGAAAGAGTTCTCACCGAGAGGCCACGTTCCAATGCCCCGCAGACAGAAAAGAATGCTTGGGATAAGCATTCAGCTGATGTCAAAGATGTTAATTGTCTAATGCTGGTGACTATGAACTCTGAGCTGCAGAAGCAATATGAGAACGTGATGTCACCCATTGAGATGATTAACAGCCTGAAAGCTTTGTTTCAGGAGCAAGCTCGCACAGAGAGATACCAGACGGTTAAATCTCTCATGGATTGCAAGCTGGCTAAGGATAGTCCAGTAAGTCCTCATGTCCTTAAAATGATGGGTTACATTGATAACCTGGGGAAATTGGACTGTGCCATTAGCCAGGAGCTAGCCACTGACATGATTCTGCAGTCTTTGTCGTCATGTTTTGATCAGTTCATCATGAACTACAACTGCAAAACATGACTAAGACATTGACTGAGTTGCACGGCATGCTGAAGACAGCAGAGCCGAATCTCAAGAAGGCAACTCCCAGTGTACTGATGGTACAAGGGGGTAAAAGGTTTAAGAAACCTAAGAAGGATAAGGGAAAGGCCCAAGTTGTCCAGACTGAGAGTCAGGACAAGCCCAAGCCGAAGCCCAAATCCGGGCCTTCTCCTGAGGATAAGTGCAACTACTGCAAGCAGTTAGGGCATTGGAAGAGAGACTGCAAGAAGTTCATGGAAGATTACAAGAAGCTGAAGAAGACGTATGATGCGTCTGACTCAGGTATTTATGTTATCGAACTTAATGTTATGTCTTCTAGTTCTACTTTGTGGGTATTGGATACCGGCTGCGGTGCTCATATTTGTACTGATGTGCAGGCACTAAGAAACAGTAGAACGCTGGAGAAAGGACAAGTGGAGTTACGGGTCGGGAATGGAGCTAATGTTGCTGCACTGGCCGTAGGCACTTACGATTTGTCCTTACCTTCGGGCATGGTTTTAGCTTTGAATAATTGCTACTTTGTACCTGCGATTAGCAGAAACATAATTTCAGTTTCCGTTTTGGATTTGGAAGGTTTTGATTTTGCAGTTAAGAATAAAGTTTGTTCTTTTAATCGTGATGGTACATATTATGGTAGCGCCCCATTAGATAATGGGTTATATGTTTTAAACCAAGAAATGCCTGTCTTTAACATAAATACAAAGCGGTTTAAGTCAAATGACGAAAACCCGACTTTCTTATGGCATTGTCGTTTGGGCCATATCAATGAGAAACGCATCCAAAGGCTCCATCGAAATGGGCTTCTAGGCTCATTTGATTTTGAATCATGTGAGAAATGCGAATCTTGTTTGATGGGCAAAATGGCTAGAGCCCCTTTCAACAAACCAAATGAAAGGGCCAGTGATTTATTGGGCCTTGTTCATACTGATGTATGTGGGCCAAATAGTACTGTTGCCAGAGGAAATTACAAGTACTTCATTACCTTCACTGATGATTTCAGTAGGTATGGTTATGTCTATTTGATGAGACACAAGTCAGAATCCTTTGATAGATTCAAGGAATTCAAGAATGAAGTACATAACCAACTTGGCAAAAGTATTAAAGTTCTGCGATCGGATCGCAGAGGAGAATACTTGAGTCAAGAGTTCAGCGACTATCTGAGCGAGTGTGGAATTATTTCACAACTCACTCCTCCTGGAACACCCCAATGGAATGGAGTGTCAGAGAGGAGGAATCGAACCTTATTGGATATGGTTCGGTCTATGATGAGTCATTCAAATCTTCCATTACCCTTTTGGGGATACGCTCTAGAAACGTCTGCGTTTACACTAAATAGGGTACCATCTAAATTAGTGGAAAAGACACCACATGAATTGTGGACTAGGAACATCCCTAGTCTGTCTTTCCTGAGGATTTGGGGATGTGAGGCTTATGTCAAACGTTTAATTTCTGACAAGCTTGCACCCAAATCAGATAAATGCTACTTCATTGGTTATCCTAGGGAAACCAAGGCATACTACTTTTACAACCAATCTGAGAACAAAGTATTTGTTGCTCGGGACTGTTCTTTTCTTGAGAGGGAGTTTCTCTCTAAGAAAAACAGTGGGAGTAAAGTACATCTTGAAGAAATTCGAGATGCACAGGAGACTGCTCAACCTGCTGAGGAAGAGCAGCAGTTAGATCCACAAAGTTCTGTGGAACCGGCGCCTGTGGAGCCTGAAGTTCGCAGATCCGGAAGGATCCGTCACGAACCCGAGAGATACTATGGATTTCTCGTAACCAATTCTAATGATCTGATGATCATTGATAGTGACGAACCAGCGACCTTCGCGGAAGCAATGATGGGCCCGGACTCCGAAAAGTGGCTTGGAGCCTCTATATCCGAAATGGGATCCATGTCAGAAAATCAAGTATGGTCCTTGGTCGATTTACCTAATGGTGTAAAAGCCATTGAGTGTAAATGGATCTTCAAGAAGAAGATTGACGTGGATGGCAATGTGCAAATTTACAAAGCGAGGTTGGTGGCTAAAGGTTTCAAGCAAATTCATGGTATTGACTATGATGAAACCTATTCCCCAGTCGCTATGCTTAAATCCATTCGGATTCTTCTAGCGATTGCAGCTCATTATGACTATGAGATTTGGCAAATGGATGTCAAAACCGCATTCCTGAATGGTATTCTGGAAGAGGATGTGTATATGACACAGCCTGAAGGTTTTGTTGATCCTAAGAACGCTGGAAAGGTATGCAATCTTCATAAATCCATTTATGGATTGAAGCAAGCATCACGGAGTTGGAATCTTCGTTTTGATGAAGCAGTAAAACAATTTGGTTTCATCAAGAACGAAGAGGAACCATGTGTTTACAAGAAGACTAGTGGGAGCAAAATTGCGTTTCTTGTACTGTATGTCGATGACATACTCCTCCTCGGTAATGACGTTCCGTTGCTTCAGCCTGTTAAGACTTGGCTCGGAAGTTGTTTTTCCATGAAAGACATGGGAGAAGCCGCGTACATTCTTGGAATCAGAATCTACAGAGATAGAGTGAACAGGCTGATTGGATTGTGCCAGGACACTTATATTGATAAGGTGTTGCACAGATTCAGGATGCATGATTCCAAGAAAGGCTTCATACCGATGTCTCATGGCATTAGTCTCAGCAAGAAGCAGTGTCCGGTGACACATGCTGAGCGGGAGCGCATGAATAGGATTCCTTATGCTTCTACAATAGGATCTATTATGTATGCCATGCTCTGCACTCGTCCAGATGTAGCTTACGCATTAAGCATGACGAGTAGATACCAATCTGATCCAGTTAAGTTCACTGGACAGCTGTCAAGAATATTCTCAAGTATTTGAGACATACTAAGGATAAATTCCTTGTGTATGGAGGAAGTGAAGAACTTGTGGTGAATGGATTCACCGATGCGAGTTTTCAGATGGACAGAGACGATTTCCGATCACAATCTGGATATGTCTTCTGTCTAAATGGCGGTGCAGTGAGCTGGAAGAGCTCTAAGCAGAATACCGTAGCTGATTCCACGACGGAAGCTGAATATGTTGCTGCTTCGGAAGCGGCAAAGGAAGATGTTTGGATCAAGAAGTTCATGACTGAACTTGGTGTGGTTTCAAGTATCTTGGAGCCAGTGACTTTTTTTTGTGACAACAACGGAGCCATTTCTCAGGCGAAAGAACCCAGGTCACACCAGAAGTCAAAACACGTAGATAGGAGATATCACCTGATTCGTGATATCGTCAATAGAGGTGATGTGAAGATCAGCCAAGTTCCGACGAACGAGAATGTCGCTGATCCTCTGACTAAGTCACTCCCAAGGCCTAAGCATGAGTTTCATACGATTGTTGTAGGCATTAGAGATCTTAAGATGTAATCTTGATTCTAGTGGGAGTTTTAGTTTTATTTTAGTTATAATAAGACACTCTTGTAAACATTCTTTTGGAAATGTTTAATGAAATTTGATTTCAGCATTATTTATTGTGATCTAAATAATGGTCCCAAAATAAGTTTATGACATATTATAGGTCATCAAGTTGAGGACTTGATCATGAAATCCTATTAGTTAAATATGACATAAATTATGTTTTGTCCCTGGTCGAGGCTGTCAAAGTGGGACACTGACAACCGCGAGAGACTAGATTGTGAGGTGACTGTTGGTTAAGTTTCATGGAGCCAATGATATGATTATCGCAGTCAGTCACATAGATATATTTTGGTGAACATATGATCGGGCATGACCCGCTAATGAGAAGTCTACAAGATAGTCATATCTGTGTCATAAGAGGTTCTCATTACGACTATAGAGTATAGTCCTTAGACATGAGTTCATCATGCTTTCTTGCATATGAATTGGTACACTTTGACTTTGTCAAACGTCGACCCGTAACTGGCGACTATAACGGCACTGTTCAAGTATATCATGAAGTGTGCGTTGAAATAGGGATGGAACAAGATGGGATTTGTCCCTCCTGTATAACGGGAGATAAATATCTCAGGGCCTATCGAAGATTGAGTACTGAGAGAATGTGTGGCCGCACTCAAACGAACTGTAGTTCAGTTGTTTGTAATGTTTCAGTATGAGATCAGGAGTTCGATAAACACGATGTTGGCTTAATAAGGATGACACCAATCTTGCCTTATGCAAAATCGAGATATAGAGACAAAAGGATTATAGAAATTGATGATTCCAGTACAAGTGGGAGATTGTTGGGATAGTGTCCTGAAATCACACTTGTACTCACTCCTGATGATAGTTGTGTGTCGAGATCAGACATTCGTATAATACTGGGCGGTTGCAATTTTTTGCTAGAAGCCTCTTGCAATCTGTAGGTTGTAGACTTACTGCCAGTATTATATGATCCTATAGGGTCACACACCTAAGCAAACTGGAAGCTACGACATGGGAATGATCATTATGGTAATGATCATATTAATGTGTATTGGATACACATTATTATCGACAATATGGTGTTGTGTCGATCGACACAGCTTATGTGTCGATCGACACAGTTCGGGTTTTCGGAAAGGCTTTTCGAAATATGACTTAATTAAGTCTGGCCCATTAATTGTGTTGAGGTCGAATAAAACACTTGAAAGTGTCGACCTAAACAGTAAGAGCCGTCGAGTTTTTCTTGGTAAGAAAAGCAGAAACACCAAAACAGGTGATTCCCATTGATCCGGTACTAGCATCCCGTTTCCAGCTTGTGTGCATGTGTATCTGGTAGAGGCAAGGCATCTGCGTTGCTCAACTGATCTCGTTCACCAACTCATTCCGCTGCCAGTTCTAGGTAAGAACGAGGTTGGTTGTTTTCAATATATCAAACCCTAGATCCTAGGAGATCCAACAGGTTCGTGGTCAACCGGTTCAGAGGAGTGGTCAACCGGTTTAGTTTGGTCAACGGCCAACGGTCAGCCTCAGTCAACGCCGGTCAACGCTGTGGTCAACGCCGGTCAACGCGTTGACTCCGGCCGGTTTGTGGGTGTTGCGGTTCATCTACGGGTGTTCGGGAAATCTCGGGGTTCGTGTTCGTGTGTTCGGGAGGTTCGGGTTTAGTTCGGGGTCTCGGGAATCCGTATCTGCATACGTGGCATTCGTTCCGTCATATCATTGTGAGTCGGCTCAAACACCGTAGTTGCATATAGAACGATAAATAGGAAACCGTAGAGATAGGAATGCATACCCGTTTATGATGACCTGAATTGTGAATTGATTGATTGAATTAACGTTAAACCGGCTAGGGTTAAAGAAGCATGTTAGACTTAAACGGATTACACCGTTTGAGTGCCGTTAGGTTGGTAGTAACGTTGTGTGATGCATTCATATAGTCGTTGCATGATTAGGACCGTATATGCATATATATGTAAGTAAAGAACGGTACGAAATGAATCTATATACGGGAATTAAGACAAGTTAAAATACGGAAGTTGAACCTGAACAAACGTATAGAGTATGAATGGTATCGGGCTTCCCGAGGTTAAATGAATTAAGTAATTAAAGATGAGACGTCGGGGAGTTTAGTAAGCAACTAGCTCTAAACCGACGGATCGGGGAGTTGATAAAAGATGATTAGGATTGGTTAAGAAAAGAGAAGTGTTGTGATTGGTGAACCGTCTACGGGTTAGCAAGCTGCTAATCCAAGGTAGCGGGCGTAAATTGGTTAAAAGATGTTAGTAACCCTAATAGGCCTGTTTATGTGTTGTTTGTGTGTTGATTGCGTGGTTGTATTGTTGTGTGGTTGTGGTTGACCTTTTGTGCAGGCCTTTAGATTGTCTCGGTGTTGGGCCGAGCAATCCGTGAGATACTTAACATGGTCATGGGACCGGTTAGGTCGTAACCGCTGACTCGGTACGGTGCTGAGTCAGGGGGTGGTGTGGTGTGTGTGAGTAGACTTGCGGGAAGCGGTGTTGATCTGTTAATTGTTGTGATCGAGATTGATTGTTAGAGTCCAAGCGAGTCTGCATGTTTACATTTCTGCACTCGGACTCTAGGGTGCGATAGATCCCGCAAGTCTAGGTGTTTGATTACGTTCTGGTACTTCCGACCCGATTGGATCCTCGGGTAGTTACCTAACCGGGTCGTGGTGATTCTGGTTATGGTGTTAACCTACTGGGTGACGCCGGTAGGTGTGTAGTCCGGAGAATACGGGGTCATGTCCTAGGGCCGCATTGCATGGAAACTTGGGTTATCTAGGGGTAGCCTGAGTCACCGCGTATCGATGGACAGAGAACGGTGTCCTAGTCGGTAGGCCTTGTGTGGACGGCTAGGAGTCGTGGGTTAGTTGCCATATCGGTAACGGTGAAAACCCGTGGAAGTTACCAAGATCGTAGGGGCCCAGCATGTGGTTTTGGTGTAGTTGGTAGTGCGCGGTAGATAGATCGAGTCTCAATCGGGAACATGTGCCATGATATAGTTGTGTTTTTAGTGTCTTTTGTGTTCTTTAGAGTCTTTCACAGGTATAATCAGGTTTGGAGCTAAATTGGAGATAATGGAGCATTTTGGAGATTTTTGGAGTGATTGGCCGAGAGATAGAGTTCACTGTCCGAAACAGAGAAAGGTGTCGATCGTTGCATGCCTAGCATCGATCGATGCACCAGCGAGATGGGCCAAAACTCGGCGGTTTAGAAGAATCAAGATATTGCACTTTGATCCAGAAGTTCCTGATATTTACAAAGAAGCCCCTGGCCGAGATTAGACCTATATAATTAAGTTTTTGGTGTTTATTTTACTTACGCTTTCATAATTAAGAGCAGAGGATTTTTAGAGCTTTTGGGGCTGATCTGAACCTGTTACATCATCTGTATTTGGAGAAGATTTCGAACCCCTTTAATCTTTTATCTTTTATGCAATCTATTATTTCTATGATTATGTTTTCATCAATCATGTCTGAGTAGATTCCTTGTTAGGTTTAGGGTTTCTCACATAGGATTTCATGACCTGCTAGACTTGTTCAATTTTAGTTAAGGATTCAAACTATATATGTTCTTCAATTTAATTGTGCTTAAAGCTAGTTCTAACCTGATCAATTAGAATCTAGACCTTAGGTTGCTAAATACGTCACGGAAGTGGGGTTTAGGAATCTGAACTAATTAAGTTGGGCAATTAAACTTTGCGCAAACGGAAGTTTGGTTTAGGATAATTGTGAACATATCAAACTTGGAATTAAAGCTGGTTTAATCTGTTAGTTCTCGCAACCGAAATTTTGGTTTGCTGCACTTAGACTTAGAGAATTATCGTAAAGGAATTTGGTTAATTCTATATCTGTGTTTTGAGTTCTAGAACTGTGCTTAATTAGATCCTTGCTGAATGAACTGTCTGCTTGTCTGATTTCCTGAGAACGCCCTAGACCTAGCGCTCTTAATAACTTGCTTTCACAACCAACAATCTTCGCTATCTGCTTACTTTCTTGCATTGCTTTTAATTCAATTACATTGCTTTCTTCCTAGTTAAATTCATGTTCTTGAGCTATTGAACACCGGAGTCTCTGTGGATTTCGATACCCTATATACTACATTGATATTGTTGTGCACTTGCAGTTTAGTATAGGGATTAATTCTTGACCTATCAAGTTTTTGGCGCCGTTGCCGGGGACTCTTTGAGTCTTCGATAGCTTCGAGCCTAGGGTTTTACTAAAATTTTTCTTTTTGTTTTCGTTTTTGTTTTTATTTTATTTTCAGTTTTATTAATTTTCGTTTTTCTCTCTGTCGCAGGTACCGATATCGCACTGCGTCGATCGTTGCACCCTTGCATCGTTCGTCACTAGGCGATTTGAGATTGAACCGATCGTTGCACTGATAGCATCGATCGTTGCTGGACGATTACAGACAGTTTATGCCAACGCAGAAAACTAGAAGTAATCCGAACTCGAGCTTGGTTAATCTCGATCTTGAGGAGCTTGGACGTTTAGAGAGAGCTAACCGAAGAGAAAGAAGAGAAAGAATGATGCGAGAGCGTTTGATTCTGGAACGCGATGCTGAAGGTGTCCTGAGGGACCGAGATAACAACCGCTACAATGCCGACTGGCAGAGGGTTGATGCTGAAGGGAATGTCATTCCTGAGCAACAGCAACAGGATCAGAACCAAAACCAGGGTCAGGAACGGGCCCAAGGTAGAGAGATGGTGGTTCATGAGAGAACACTAGCTGACTACAACAGACCTGATGAGTTTCATGCAAACCGAGCAGCTCTAGTGCTTCCTGCTTTTGAGAGGAATGATTTTGAGGTCAAGACCATCTACTACCAGCTGATGAGGCAGATTGCTTTTCATGGTCTTCAAGCAGAGCAGCCTAAGAATCACATTGACAAGTTTGAGGACATAGTCACTGGCATGAAGTATGAAGGAGTATGCCCGGACTATCTGTTCCTTAAGCTATTTCCGCACAGTCTTGCTGGAGACGCTAGTGCATGGCTGAGACAACTGGCACCTGGTCAGTATACTACTTGGGCAGCCTTAAAGAGTGAGTTCCTGCGTCACTTTTATGATGATGCGCGCTCAGATCAGTCCAGACAGGACATACTCACTTTTTTCCAAGGAGCTGTGGAGCCCTTGAAGACTGCCTGGATGAGATTTAAGCAGTATCAGCGTGACTGTCCACACCATGGATTCACAGAAGTACAGCTGATTGGTATCTTCTTCAGAGGCATAGATCTCCCTTATCAGACTGCGCTGGATAATTCCAGTAATGCTAATTTCAACACCATGACTCCTACACAAGCTAAGCAGTTGATTGGAAACCTGATTAGCAGCTACAGTTGCAAGACTATATATGAAAAGAGGAAGAAATCCGGTGGAAGTATAGAGGATTCTAACATGACTGAGATTAGATCTAGGCTAGACACAGTTTACGATCTCCTAACAAGTAAGAAAGCTGTCCACTCTACCCAAGATGTAGAGGTAATTCAGACTGAGGAGGACACTCAGGAAGAAGAGGTGAATTACATGGGAGGTTCTTGTTTCCAAGGTAGTGGATTTAGAAATCAACAGGGAAACAGATTCTCCAATGGAGTTCAGCAAGGTGGTTTTAAGAAAGCCAATGAGTCTGAGAGTAAAGTAGAGATGATGCTAAGACAGCTAATGAAGAATCAGACTAAGTACGCAGCAGAAGCTGACGCGAAGATGGATACAATCTACAGGGAGCTGAATGGGAAGTTTGAGTGTTTGAACACACACATGAAAGAGCTTGATGCTAAGGTTGCAAGAACTGCTGGACATGCTCAAAGGGAAGAGGGATATCTTCCGGGAAGGACTGATGCCAATCCTAAGTACCAATGCAATGCCGTGACATTGAGAAGTGGTAAGGAGCTGTCATCTGGCCAGAAAAAGCAGTTAAGCGTTGAGGAACTCGTGGAAATTGAGGAGTTGGAAGATGAGATACGCGATATTCGCCGCGAGTCGATCGATGCATCTAAGCAACGATCGTTGCCAAGCGAAATCAAGGAACCGGAGGTCGTAACAAAGTCGCCTAGCATCGATCGATGCGATAAGAGCAACGATCGACACAAGGTGACTGCAGAAAGTTCGAGTGCTGAAAAACCAAAACAGTCGGCTGAAAGGGTATACAAGCCTAAGATACCTTATCCCAAGAACCCCAGAAAAGCTAAGAATGATAGGCAGTATGCAAAATGGAAGGAGTTCATAAAAAGGTAAAGGTTGAAGTACCTTTGTTGGATTCCATTGAAACTTCCCCCATGATGAAAAGATGCCTTAAGGATGCAATTTCTGGAAAATGGTCTGATGAAGAAAGTATAATGATGCTCAATGAAGTATGTAGTGGAGTGGTTCAAGGCAGAATTCCAGAGAAATTAAAAGATCCAGGCAGCTTCGTATTAGATTGTGCTATCTACAAGGAGAGGTTCGAAAGGTCCCTATGTGATCTTGGCTCCAGTGTAAATCTGATGCCCCTTTCAGTTGCTAAAAGACTAGGGATGACAGATTTTATACCAACTAGGATATCACTGGTTTTGGCAGACAGATCAGTCAGGATTCCCGAAGGAGTAATAGAGGATGTGCCTATAACGGTTGGCAAGTGTGTGATCCCAACTGATTTTGTAGTTCTACAATATGGACAGGAGCCAAAAGACCCATTGATTCTAGGCAGATCTTTCTTAGCAACAGCTGGTGCGATGATTGACTGTCAGGGAGGGAAATAGTTCTAAATATGGGAGATCTGAAAATGAGTTTTGACATGAACAAACTGGTAAAGAGACCAACCATCGACGGGCAAACCTTCTATGTGGACACATTGGGTGATTTGGCTGCAGAGTACTTCCACCAATCACATGCTGAGGACCCACTAGAAAGGGCTTTACTGAGCTCTATTTTGGAGTTGGAATACCTACAGGACGAGCCTGCGATGTGCTATACAAGATTGATGGATTCTGTCGAGGTTGCAATGCAGGTAGAAGTGTCTGACGCGGGACTGCAACGATCGACACCATCTAAGCAACGATCGTTGCAAGACGACAGAGACTGGGCAGAAGAAAAAGCTCCGAAAATAGATCTGAAACAACTTCCATCCGGGCTAAGGCACGCCTTTCTTGGACCTAATTCAACATACCCAGTGATTGTTAATGCTAGCCTGAACAACGCAGAGCTCACCTTACTGCTAAGCAAGCTGCGCAAGCATCGCAAAGCTCTTGGCTATTCCCTTAATGATATTTTAGGTATCTCACCGGAGCTGTGCATGCACCGGATACATCTTGAGGATGAGTCCAAGACATCAATCGAACATCAGAGGAGACTTAATCCTAATCTGCAGGAAGTAGTCAAAAAGGAGATTATGAAACTCCTTGACGCTGGAATTATATATCCTATCTCTGACAGTGATTGGGTGAGTCCAGTCCATGTAGTGCCAAAGAAGGGCGGTGTTACAGTTGTGAAGAATGAGAAGAACGAGCTGATACCTACTAGGACTGTGACAAGACACATGATGTGCATAGATTACAGGAAGCTTAATGCTGCTACCAGGAAAGATCATTTTCCTTTGCCTTTTATTGATCAGATGCTCGAAAGGTTAGCAAATCATCCTTACTACTGCTTCTTAGATGGCTACTCAGGTTTCTTTCAGATTCCCATCCATCCAGAGGATCAGGGAAAGACCACTTTCACTTGTCCATATGGGACATTCGCCTACCGTAGGATGCCTTTTGGACTCTGCAACGCACCAGCCACTTTCCAGAGATGCATGATGTCCATATTCACAGACATGATTGAGGATTTTATGGAAGTATTCATGGATGATTTCTCAGTATATGGATCATCCTATAATGAGTGCTTAGATAATTTGTGCAAGGTTCTGACAAGATGCGAAGAGAAGCACTTAGTTCTTAATTGGGAAAAGTGTCATTTCATGGTTAGAGATGGCATTGTACTTGGACATAAAGTGTCAGAAGCAGGAATAGAGGTGGACCGTGCCAAGATTGAGATAATGACCAACCTGCAGGCACCTGATTCTGTTAAGTCTATTAGAAGCTTTCTTGGACATGCTGGCTTCTATAGACGGTTCATCAAGGATTTCAGCAAGATTGCTAGGCCGCTAACTGCTCTGCTGTGTAAGGATACCAAATTCGAGTTCACTGCAGATTGCCAGACTGGGTTCGAACAGATCAAGCAAGCATTGGTGAGCGCTCCCATTGTTCAGCCACCGGATTGGGATTTGCCTTTCGAAGTAATGTGTGATGCAAGTGATTATGCTGTAGGAGCTGTTCTTGGACAAAAGAAAGATAGAAAGCTTCATGCTATCTATTATGCCAGTAGGACACTGGATGATGCACAAAGAAACTATGCAACTACGGAGAAGGAGTTGCTGGCAGTTGTCTTTGCATTTGAGAAATTTCGCTCTTATTTTGTTGGCTCCAAGGTGATTGTACACACTGATCATTCAGCCCTGAAGTATCTGATGCAGAAGAAGGATGCTAAGCCAAGACTGTTGAGATGGATCCTGTTGCTTCAGGAATTTGATATTGAAGTGAGAGATAAGAAAGGGGTTGAGAATGGAGTTGCTGACCATCTTTCGAGGATGCTAGTTGAGGAGGACGTGCCAATTCATGACTATTTGCCTGAATAAAACGTCAATATGGTTGGGAAAATCTGTGAGACAGATTTGGACAGAAACCTGCAAAACTGTCGGATTAATCGCGTTGCGTCGATCGATGCGACGTCAGCGTCGATCGATGCATCTATCGGGACAGCGACGATCGATACACCCGACTGTGACGATCGTTGCAGCGCGGATACAGACCCATAAACTTTTACGGTACGGATTGGAAAGCATGAGTTTGAGATTAATGCTGTCGCAACAAATGATCGACCATGGTATGCAGACATAGCCAATTATCTGGCTGCAGAGACTGAACCAGATAATCTGAAAGGGTATGAAAAGAAGAGGTTCTTCAGAGAACTTAGGAGGTACTATTGGGATGAACCTTACCTCTATAAGCATTGTTCGGATGGACTTTATAGAAGATGTGTTGCTGAGTCGGAGGTTCCAGATATCCTATTCCACTGCCACGGATCAGATTATGCAGGACATTTTGCTACTTTCAAAACTGTGTCTAAGGTTTTGCAAGCAGGTTTCTGGTGGCCTACAATGTTCGCTGATGCTCACTCCTTTATTTCTCATTGTGATGCCTGCCAGAGGAGAGGGAAAATCAGCAGGAGGCATGAGATGCCTCAGAATTTTATTCTTGAGGTTGAGGTTTTTGATTGCTGGGGCATAGACTTTATGGGTCCCTTTCCCTCATCTTATGGGAATAAATTCATATTAGTTGCTGTGGATTATGTATCTAAGTGGGTAGAAGCAATAGCTAGTCCAACCAATGACTCTTCAGTAGTCATTAAGCTGTTTAAATCCATCATATTCCCTAGATTTGGAGTACCTCGGATAGTAATTAGTGATGGAGGATCTCACTTTATTAATAAGGTTTTTGAGAAACTCCTGAAGAAGCATGGAGTGCATCACCGAGTTGCTACTCCTTATCACCCACAGACTAGTGGACAGGTAGAGGTTTCTAACAGACAAATCAAGGAGATCTTGGAGAAGACAGTTGGAAACACAAGGAAAGATTGGGCAGCTAAGCTTGATGATGCTTTATGGGCCTACAGGACTGCGTTTAAAACGCCATTGGGGACTACTCCATTCCATTTGCTGTATGGGAAAGCATGTCATCTGCCAGTAGAACTTGAGCACAAGGCAGCATGGGCTGTAAAACAGATGAACTTTGACCTCAAACCAGCTGCAGAGAGGAGATTGATACAGCTCAATGAGTTGGATGAGATTAGACATTTTGCCTATGAGAACTCAAAGTTGTACAAGGAAAGGACTAAGGCTTATCATGACAAAAAGATTGTCTCCAGACGGTTTAAGCCTAACGATCAGGTACTGTTATACAATTCTCGCTTGCATTTGTTTCCAGGCAAGCTGAAATCAAGATGGTCTGGACCCTACACGATCAAAGAAGTGCGTCCATATGGAGCTGTCATTTTAATCGGCAAGGAAGGTAATGAGTTTGCTGTAAATGGGCAGAGGGTAAAACACTATTGGGCTAAGGCCGAGATTCCCAGAGGTCAGATTTTGCCCCTGGATCTTGCTCCTGCTACCTGAAAATTCCCATCCGTCCGGTCAAGCTATTGACCTTAAACAAGCGCTGGGTGGGAGGCAACCCACCATTAGGTACTGGTATTTTTCTACTTAATTTTTGGTGTTTTTGTTAGGATTTTACGTTTGTTTTTGTTTTTGGTGCAGTTATGTTTGCAGGTCTCGGACAAAATCGCAGTGCAACGATCGACTCACTTCTGTGTCGATCGTCACAACACGAAAGGAATCGCATTGCAGCGATCGTTGCGGTCCTGAGCAACGATCGATCATACACGAAAATCGCCAAGTAACGGTCGATGCACTTAGTGCAACGATCGATGCCTGAGCGACAGAGGTAACCCGACATACATAATTTCATCTTTTCAATTTTTTATTTTCTTTTTACCGATCCTTCGCTGGACACTACTGGGGACAGTGTGTCTTAAGTGTGGGGGAGGTGCTACTGACTTTTGTTTTCTGTTTTCTTAAGAGTCAGTCCGTTTTTCAAAAAAAAATTTGTTTTATTGAGTCAAAATTGTTTAAGTAAGAAACTATGATTTTCTGAGAAGATTTACAAGACTTGCAGGAACTTAAGTAACCATTGGGATGAAGTTGCAGGATCTATCTCTGAATATTAGAAAACCCCATCACAGATCAACCTACTGGGAACACCCACATCACTTCAGGTATCAGAGGATCCTTTTACTGACTTCAATTTAATACTGACTTAGATTTCTCACCTAAGGGCTTGGTATACTCTGTGTCGGATTCCCTTGTTAGTTCTGACACAGCCTGTCAACCTATCCTATTTAGTTCCCTTCTCCCCTTCTATAAAGTAAAAAAAAAAAAGATAAATAAACTGAGGATGAGTTAGTAACTCCGAAGTGGTCATGGGAATGGTAGCAAACACTATTTTCTCTCATGTGATCCATGGAATGTGTCCAAAGTACACCCCATAACGGGAAGAACACTGATAAAAAAAATAAAATGATACCCAATGGGGAAAAATCAGTTGTTAAAGAAGGGAAAGAGAAGAAAGGGACTAGAGAAAGATAGTATGGTGGTCTAGAGCTGATAAGGTAAGAATCCATGTGCCCTTTGATCGATACTCCTTAGGTGAGACCGCACTTAAATACTTGCAGAAGTCAGTAGGGAGAATTTGAATGCTTGAATTGTTGGAATTGTGTCCAGCAATCTCTGTACTGTCTCTATAACGTAAGAGTATGTCAGTGATCAGACATAAGTCATACAATGCTGGGGGTCATGATGGCTTGCTAGAGTCCGCTCATGATCTATAAGTCTTGGACTTATTGCCTTTATTGTATGATCCCATATGGGTCACACGCTTAAGCTAGCAGGATATAATGTTGGAACGGCTTAGCAGAAGTACGACAAAAGTGCTAGGCATTTGTCGTACTAAGAGAGAAAGACTAATGGGTCTGATTAAATGGAATTTAATCAGATTGGGCCCAAAAGCCCAAAAGGGAAAGAGAAGGCTTTTAAATGACTAAAAGCCAATTCTCTTCTCCCTTAACCCAACCCTAGCCGCGCCTCTCTCCTATCTCTGCGCCAGCCTCCTTGTGGTCTAGCAACCAGTTTCCTGTGATTGCGTGTGTGAGCCTTTGGAGGATCCATCTCTCGGTGTATCTCCCTGATCATTGACCTGTTCTCAATTCCGCTGCCAAACAAACAGGTAAAAGGTGAGATCATATGATTCTAAATAAGAACACCTAGATCTAATGCATGTTTAGGTTGATATCAATATGAGAATTGAATCAGGATCAACCAAAACTTCCAACAGTGGTATCAGAGCCATTGGTTCTTAGGTTTCTTGTTTTAGATTCATTGTTTAGGTTGTTTATTCTGTTTAGATGTGTTTTGAATCCATTACTGATAAGAAAAACACATAAGAAACTGAATTAAATCCTGAACAAACTAAATCAGATCGCAAACTGAGCTATATGACTCAAGCTTGCGATAGGCCGGGTTGAAAGATGATCGGCTAGGCCGGTTGTTGATCACGGCCGATGGCGGGATCGGATCGCGAACGATCGCGAGAGATGGGCCGATCGAACGTCCCGATCGCATCTCGTCCGATCGTCCCGATCGATGCTTGGCGAGCGAGAGAGATCGACCACGATCGTTTGGCGATCGTCCGTGATCTCGTCCGCCTCGTCCCGTCCATCCCGACCCGAGCTGCCGAGCGAACGCACCGGACCGACCCGATGAAACGCGGCTGGCTTGCGGCTGTCATGTTTTGCGTGAGGCTTACGGCTGGCCGGTTAGGGTTTTGGGTCTAATGGGCCGGTTCGATTTCGGTTAGCTGGTTCGGTTTAAAACTTGATTAAAATCTTCGTTCTGGTTTAATAAACAGATTAATAAGTTTATTAAGTCTGGTTAAACCAGGATAAGAAATCCAAAGTCGAAAATTGGATTTGTGCCTAAACCAGGAATTTCTAATTTGATTTGGTTGGACCAAATAAATTGAGAAATTCCGGTTTAGTAAATAACCGGTTGACAATTGTGGTCATCGTAGTAATTAAAACTTGGTTAGACCAGTTTTAATGAACCAGACCGGTTATGTCAATTAATTGGACAATTGGGTCATGTCTTGGACATGGACCAATTCTTGGGCCTCGGGCCAAGAAGTTAAAACAATTGGGCCAGTTAATTGAGTCTTTCTTCAGATTAATTTAAAAACTATTTTATAAAATTATAAAGTCGGTTTTAAATTAAAGTTTCCGAAATTTTATAATTAGAAAGTTTCTTAAAATAGAATTTTCTGAATTTGCGGGTTTTGGATTTTAAAGAAGTTTCTAAAGTTAGAAAGTTTCCGGTTTTAGAAAGTTTCCAATTTTAGAAAGTTTCTAAAAATAGTAGGTTTCCATAAATAGAAAGTTTCCCGAAATAGTAATCTTCTATTTTGGGAATGATTTTAATAAACCTACGAACCTCAAACAATATCAAGCGTTGGATGTCTTGTCCAGGCTATGTCAGCTGTCAAAGCCCATTCAATTGCATTCATGGCCTTACAGTGTGAGGATGTCTGCTTTTGCGTGGGTAAGACGGTTTGTGATTCATAAATGTCATTGGGAGTCCCAGACATTAATGATTACATGACTGTATAGTCCGGTTTTCTTGACTAGGCCATCGGGAGTCCCGGGCCTTGAGACATCAGGGTGGATTGGGCCTCGGGCCCAGATTCACAACCAAGAGTTATATCACGGATATAATTAGCCGAAATAGGGCTTACCGATATAAGCTAAGGTTGGGTGACGGCCAGTGGCCCACTTTGATCTTAGTTATATGTGGATCTTGGAATCATTATATTCTATTGAGGGTAACTTAGGTTATTGAATATAATGCATGATTAATCATATTATACTTTAATACGAGATTAATCATTTTGAACATATAACTAATAACCTTTTTATTTATATATTTCAGATATGACTACTACAAGCACACAAAACACGTTCTCGATCCGGTCTGTTCTCGAGAAGGAGAAGCTGACTGGAACGAACTTCCTGACATGGTCAAGGAACTTGAGGCTGGTCCTCAAGCAGGAGAAGAAGGATTATGTCCTTCGAGATCCCCTCCCCGAGAGGCCTCTTGCCAATGCTGCCAGGACTCTGCACAATGCTTGGGAAAAGCATTCGTCAGATGAAAATGATGTTTATTGCCTGATGTTGGTGACAATGACTCCAGAGCTGCAAAAGCAGTTCGAAAGTGTATTGTCTCCAATCGAGATCATGGCAAGCCTGAAATCGCTTTTTCAGGAGCAGGCTAGGACCGAGAGGTTCCAGACAGTTAAGAACCTCTTGGACTGTAAGTTGGCTGCGAATGCGGCAGTGAGTCCTCATGTGTTGAAGATGATGGGTTATCTCGATCATCTTCACAAACTCGACTGCCCAATCAGCCAGGAACTTGCCTGCGACATCATTCTGCAGTCTTTACCTGCAAGCTATGATCAGTTCATTCTGAACTTTAACATGCATGGCTTGAGTAAGACACTACCTGAGCTTCACGGAATGCTCAAGACTGCAGAGCCCAACTTGAAGAAAACCGCCAAGGACCCCAATGTACTTATGGTACAAAAGGGCAAGGGGTTTAAGAAGTCTTCTGCTAAGGATAAGGGAAAGGCCAAGGGTGTCCAAGTCGTGGACTCAGACACGCCAAAGCCCAAGCCCAAGTCCAAGGCTGGGCCTACTGACATGTGCAGGTTCTGCAAAGAACTGGGGCATTGGAGAAGAGATTGCAAGAAATTCCAGGAAGGTCTAAAGGAATTAAAGAAGAAGACTTTCGAGACTTCTTCATCAGGTATTTTTGTTATAGAAGTTAATACAACTACTTCTGATAATACCTCATGGGTCATGGATACTGGTTGTGGGGCTCATATTTGTACTAATATGCAGGCACTCAGCAACAGTAGAAGGCTGAAGCAAGGACAAGTGGAACTACGAGTTGGGAATGGAGCGAAAGTTTCAGCACTAGCTGTAGGAACTTACTTGTTGTCTTTACCTTCGGGATTGATTTTAGAACTTAATAATTGTTATTTTGTACCTGCTATAAGCAGAAATATTATTTCAATTTCTTTGTTGGATTTGGAAGGTTATGATTTTTCAGTTAAGAATAAATTATGTTCCTTCAATCGCAACAATTTGTTCTATGGTTCTGCCCCTCTTACGAATGGGCTTTACATACTCGATCAATCCGCGCCAATTTATAACATTAATACAAAACGGTTTAAACCTAATGAGGAAAACCGAACGTTTCTATGGCATTGTCGTTTAGGGCACATCAGCGAGAAACGCATCAAGAGGCTCCATTCGAATGGACTTCTTGGCTCATTTGACTTTGAGTCATGTGAGAAATGCGAATCCTGCATGATGGGCAAAATGACACGGGCCCCCTTTAATAAACCTAACGAGAGGGCCAGTGACTTATTGGGCCTGATACACACTGATGTGTGTGGCCCAATGTCCACTAATGCAAGAGGAAACTATCAGTACTTCATTACCTTTACTGATGATTTCAGTAGGTATGGATATGTTTATTTAATGAAACATAAGTCTGAATCTTTTGAGAAGTTCAGAGAATTCCAAAATGAAGTACAGAACCAACTTGGCAAAAGCATTAAGGCTCTTCGGTCCGACCGAGGAGGAGAATACTTAAGCCAAGAATTCAGTGATCATCTGAGAGAGTGTGGGATCGTATCCCAACTCACTCCTCCTGGAACACCTCAATGGAATGGTGTGTCTGAGAGGAGAAATCGGACCTTATTGGATATGGTTCGATCTATGATGAGTCACACAGACCTTCCAATATCCCTTTGGGGATATGCTCTGCTAACAGCAGTGTTCACTCTAAATAGAGCGCCATCAAAAGCAGTAGCAAAGACACCATATGAATTATGGACTGGAGAAGTTCCAGTGCTGTCTTATCTAAGAATTTGGGGTTGTGAAGCCTATGTTAAGAGATTAATCTCAGATAAGCTTACACCAAAATCTGATAAATGCTACTTCATTGGTTATCCACGGGAAACCAAGGCTTATTACTTCTATCTACGTTCCGAGAACAAGATCTTTGTTGCCCGGGATTGTAACTTTCTTGAGAGAGAGTTTCTCTCTAAGAAAGACAGTGGGAGTAAGGTACTGCTTGAAGAAATTCAAGATGAACAGGATACTGCTCAACCTAATGAGGAAGAGCAGCAGGAGGATCTACAAGAAATTGTAGAGCCTGAACCTGTAGTACCTGAAGTTCGAAGATCCGGGAGGATCCGTCACGAACCCGAGAGATATCAGGGATTCCTCGTGACTGACTGTCATGATCTTTTGATCATTGATGGTGATGAACCATCGAACTTCAATCAAGCCATGATGGGCCCAGATTCCTCTAAGTGGCGCAAGGCCACTGATTCCGAAATGGACTCCATGTCGGTCAACCAAGTATTTTCGTTGGTTGACTTACCCGTTGGTGTAAAAGCCATCGAGTGCAAATGGATCTTCAAGAAGAAGATTGACGTGGATGGAAATGTCCAGATTTATAAAGCCAGGTTGGTGGCAAAAGGTTTCAGACAAGTTCACGGTGTGGACTACGATGAAACCTATTCACCGGTGGCTATGATGAAATCTATTCGGATTCTACTAGCAACTGCAGCTTTTCATGATTATGAAATTTGGCAGATGGACGTGAAAACCGCCTTCCTGAATGGTATTCTGGAAGAGGATGTGTATATGACGCAACCTGACGGTTACATAGATCCAAAGAATGCTGGGAAAGTATGCAAACTTCATAAATCCATTTATGGATTGAAGCAAGCATCGAGGAGCTGGAATCTTCGTTTTGATGAAGCGATCAAGCAATTTGACTTTATCAGAAACGAAGAAGAACAATGCGTGTATAAGAAAACTAGTGGGAGCAAAATCGTTTTTCTTATTCTGTATGTTGATGACATACTGCTTCTCGGAAACGACATTCCAATGCTGAAGTCTGTAAAAGACTGGCTTGGAAGTTGTTTTTCCATGAAAGACATGGGTGAAGCCGCATACGTTCTTGGAATTAGGATCTATCGGGATAGACCTAAGAGGCTGATAGGCTTGTGTCAAGACTCATACATTGACAAAGTCCTACAAAGATTCAGCATGAAAGATTCCAAGAAGGGCTTCACGCCAATGGTACATGGCACAACGCTAAGCAAGAAGCAGAGCCCTACGTCGGCTGCTGAGCTTGAGCGCATGAAGAATATTCCTTATGCATCTGCAATAGGATCTGTCATGTATGCCATGATCTGTACTCGTCCTGATGTTGCTTATGCATTAAGCATGACGAGTAGATACCAGTCAAATCCAGGTGAAAACCATTGGATTGCCGTAAAGAACATCTTGAAGTATCTAAGACATACTAAGGATAAGTTCTTAGTGTACGGTGGAAGTGATGTGCTTAAAGTCAGTGGATTCACGGACGCAAGTTTCCAGACAGACACAGATGATTTCCGGTCACAGTCCGGTTATGTCTTTTGTCTGAATGGCGGTGCAGTAAGTTGGAGAAGCTCCAAGCAGGACACCGTTGCTGATTCCACTACAGAAGCTGAATATATCGCCGCCTCGGAAGCAGCGAAGGAAGCTGTTTGGATACGAAAGTTCATTATGGAACTAGGTGTGATACCAGATGCGGCTGAGCCTCTGGCACTGTTTTGTGACAACAATGGTGCTATAGCTCAGGCAAAGGAACCAAGATCACACCAGAAATCCAAGCATGTTCAAAGAAGATATCACTTGATACGTGACATCATTAATAGAAAGGAAGTCAAGATCAGCCGAGTTCCGACAGATGATAACGTCGCTGATCCGTTGACAAAGCCACTCCCAAGGCCTAAGCTTGAGTTCCTGACTGAAGCTGTAGGCATTAGAAACATTGAAATGTAATCTAAATTTGAGTGGGAGTTTTGTGAGCTTTATTTTAGTTATTTGATATGTTCTTGTAAAACATTATTCTATGTTTTAATGAAATTATTATTTCAAGATTATTTTAACTGTGATGAAATAATCGTTCCAAAATGATATGAACCATTTTATAGGTCATCGAAGTAAATGATTTGATCTTGAGTCATCGAAGTCATTTAGCTTGATCATGAGATCCTATATTTGATAAATGTTTTATATCATCCTGTCCCTAGTCGAAGGTTGTTGAAATTGGAACACCAACAACCGTGTAAGATTGGATTGGTACGTGACTTATGACAAAGTCTCAGTGTGTCATAGATGCTCGGCATCAAAGTCAGTACATAGGTGTATGTTGGGAACATACGACCGGACAAGACCCGCTAATAAGAACTCTTCAGGATATTTATATCTGTGTCATAAGAGATTCTTACTACGACTATAGAGTATAGTCCTTAGACCTGAGTTCGCATGCATGTGACTGCATATGGACTGATGCACTTTGATCATTGTCTAACGCTATCGCTCTGCGATAGCTATAAGGACCTTGTTTGGGTACATCATGAAATGAGTAGTTTACAGTGATGGAACAAGATGGGATTTGTCCCTCCAATATAAATGGAGTGAATATCTCTAGGCCAATCGGAGATTTGAATACTGGAAAACGCATGGCCATGCTCAAACGGACTTTCCCGAGTCGTTTGGATTGTCAGTATCAAATCAGAGTCCGATGAACAAGATTAGGCTTTATAAGGATGACACTAATCTTGCCTTATGACTAATCGAGGTATTGAGACGAAAGGGATTATGAATACAGAGATTCCAGTTCAAGTGGGAGATTGTTGGAATTGTGTCCAGCAATCTCTGTACTGTCTCTATAACGTAAGAGTATGTCAGTGATCAGACATAAGTCATACAATGCTGGGGGTCATGATGGCTTGCTAGAGTCCGCTCATGATCTATAAGTCTTGGACTTATTGCCTTTATTGTATGATCCCATATGGGTCACACGCTTAAGCTAGCAGGAAATAATGTTGGAACGGCTTAGCAGAAGTACGACAAAAGTGCTAGGCATTTGTCGTACTAAGAGAGAAAGACTAATGGGTCTGATTAAATGGAATTTAATCAGATTGGGCCCAAAAGCCCAAAAGGGAAAGAGAAGGCTTTTAAATGACTAAAAGCCAATTCTCTTCTCCCTTAACCCAACCCTAGCCGCGCCTCTCTCCTATCTCTGCGCCAGCCTCCTTGTGGTCTAGCAACCAGTTTCCTGTGATTGCGTGTGTGAGCCTTTGGAGGATCCATCTCTCGGTGTATCTCCCTGATCATTGACCTGTTCTCAATTCCGCTGCCAAACAAACAGGTAAAAGGTGAGATCATATGATTCTAAATAAGAACACCTAGATCTAATGCATGTTTAGGTTGATATCAATATGAGAATTGAATCAGGATCAACCAAAACTTCCAACATGAATGTGATTGTGGAGTTTACCTAGGACAGTTGCTAAGTGTGGGGGAAGTACATGTTGGTCTTGATATCCTGTAATTGATTCTTTCAGTGGTTTACTAAGGGGAATCTGAGTATTGTAGCTTCTAGGATGAAATGAGTTTCTGAAGAGTTTTCAAACCTCTTCACCAAGCTTTAGTTCTATGTTTTGCTTGAGGGCAAGCAAAGGCTAAGTGTGGGGGGAGTTGATATATCATGGTTTTTACCGGTTTTATGCCATGATATAGTTGTGTTTTTAGTGTCTTTTGTGTTCTTTTAGAGTCTTTTACAGGTATAATCAGGTTTGGAGCTAAATTGGAGATAATGGAGCATTTTGGAGATTTTTGGAGTGATTGGCCAAGAGATAGAGTTCACTGTCCGAAACAGAGAAAGGTGTCGATCGTTGCATGCCTAGCATCGATCGATGCACCAGCGAGATGGGCCAAAACTCGGCGGTTTAGAAGAATCAAGATATTGCACTTTGATCCAGAAGTTCCTGATATTTACAAAGAAGCCCCTGGCCGAGATTAGACCTATATAATTAAGTTTTTGGTGTTTATTTTACTTACGCTTTCATAATTAAGAGCAGAAGATTTTTAGAGCTTTTGGGGCTGATCTGAACCTGTTACATCATCTGTATTTGGAGAAGATTTCGAACCCCTTTAATCTTTTATCTTTTATGCAATCTATTATTTCTATGATTATGTTTTCATCAATCATGTCTGAGTAGATTCCTTGTTAGGTTTAGGGTTTCTCACATAGGATTTCATGACCTGCTAGACTTGTTCAATTTTAGTTAAGGATTCAAACTATATCTGTTCTTCAATTTAATTGTGCTTAAAGCTAGTTCTAACCTGATCAATTAGAATCTAGACCTTAGGTTGCTAAATACGTCACAGGAGTGGGGTTTAGGAATTTGAACTAATTAAGTTGGGCAATTAAACTTTGCGCAAACGGAAGTTTGGTTTAGGATAATTGTGAACATATCAAACTTGGAAATAAAGCTGGTTTAATCTGTTAGTTCTCGCAAACGAAAGTTTGGTTTGCTGCACTTAGACTTAGAGAATTATCGCAAAGGAATTTGGTTAATTCTATATCTGTGTTTTGAGTTCTAGAACTGTGCTTAATTAGATCCTTGTTGAATGAACTGTCTGCTTGTCTGATTTCCTGAGAACTCCCTAGACCTAGCGCTCTTAATAACTTGCTTTCACAACCAACAATCTTCGCTATCTGCTTACTTTCTTGCATTGCTTTTAATTCAATTACATTGCTTTCTTCCTAGTTAAATTCCTGTTCTTGAGCTATTGAACACCGGAGTCTCTGTGGATTTCGATACCCTATATACTACATTGATATTGCTGTGCACTTGCAGTTTAGTATAGGGATTAATTCTTGACCTATCACCGCAGTGCTCCCGATTTCCTCTAATCGCCTTCTATTTCTTTTGGCAATTGATTGTGTGTGGGCTCGACACGACGTGGTAGTGCGTGATCGGCTATTTTGTTATGATTGATTGTTATTTTGGGGTTTCGGGCGGGAATCTATAGATGATAGATAGATTAGAAGCCTTAGTGGGGAACCGATTCACTGGGTGATCTTAGATCGCTCATTGGACTCTTTTGTGTTTTCAGGTTAAGCAGCGGCGGACGCGGGAGGTCCTCGGTGTAGCTTTGGGATGACTTGGGGCGGGGTTTTTGATTCGATGGTTTTGGGTTTTTCTCTCGGTTCGGCTTGGCGCCACTCTTGTATTGATTTGCGTGTTGATTTTTTTATTGATGAAAATGATTTGTAAAGTGACGGTTAAACGTTGTGCTGAACGTTTAATTGACTCAGAAATGAATATGCTTTCCTGATATTGTGTTTCGTCTGAACCGACACAACTCGCAAAAGTAGTGCAAGGCGATCGACTTGTACTATGGAAGTGAGGATAGCGGAGTCAAGGATGGGTTAGTGCAAGCCTTTGTCTCAAACCGATCTGTCTCTGGCTTCGTTCTGTGACGAACTTTTCTTATTCGACTTGCTCGGGTTCGATCGGTCATGTTCTTGTTTGATTGTTGACCGGCCAGCTCGACGGTCAGCGGAGAATGGGAAAGGGGCGTTACAAACAATGCTAGCAGACTGCGAAAAATACATCGCCCGTTGCGAAAAATGCAAAAGACACGCACCAGACATTCACCAGCCCGCTGAGCTCTTGACCACCTCTGCCACCCCTTACCCGTTAATGAGATGGGTGATTTACATAGTAGGCCCCATGCCAGCTTCTAGACAAAAGAAGTTCGTCATCATCATGATGTATTATTTCACCAAGTGGGTAGAAGCCGAATACTATGCCAATATTTGCGACCTCGACGTGCAAAAATTTGTATGGAAATACATCTTCTGCTTCCACGGCCTACCCTACGAAATCATGACGGATAACGGGCCGTAGTTCATATCAAGTGTTCGAAGGCTTTTGTGCAAGATGGAAAATAAGAATGAGCAAATCAACGCCTCGCTATCCTCAAGGAAACGGGCAGACCGAGGCCACAAACAAGACAATTATAGACGGATTCAAAAAGCGCCTTGAAAGAAAAAAACAAAAGAAATTTGGGCCGACGACTAGACGAGGTATTATGGTCCCACAAATCGAACCCACGCCTAGCAACCATGCAAACCCCTTTTTCATTACCCTACGTAATGGAGGCAATGACACCGGCCGAAGTTTGCATACCAACTATCAGATATAAACTCGCGCCACAGCACGAAGACCTCAACAACAACATGATTCTTGATCACCTCGACCAAATAGAAGAAAAGCGCGACCAAGCACTCCGCAGAATCCAAAACTATCAACAACAAGCCACACATTATTACAACAAGAAGGTAAAAGGAAGGCACTTCAACGAAGGATACCTTTTCCTGAGAAAGGTGTTGAAAACACGCAAGAATACATAGCAGGGAAACTCGGTGCAAATTGTGAAGGCATGTACATGATTTCCAAGGTCGTCAAACCAAGAGTGTATGATCTCGTCATCATGCAAGGCGAAGTGATACCCAAATCATGGAACCTGGACACACTCAAACGGTACTAATACTACAAAAAGAGGAGAAGTATGTCAAAATGAAACTACGATCGGCTTGATCCCTCCTTGAAGGGTACGTAGGCAACATTTTTCAAGGTTCAGCTATTTTAATAAAAAGATTTTATAAAATTCCCCTTTTCATCAAAGAAATTGCTCGCATTTTTACGCTTATCGACATTCTGGCCAAATAATCGTTAAGAACAATGCATTGCATAAAAATGACCAACGCACGTCATGACAATTAAAGCACTAATACTAAACGACCTAAGATGGGCCCAGTCCCGCAAAAAGTCTCCAATCGAACGTACAGAATAAACCGAACATCTCCTCACACGTCCAGTTCAAGCTAGACTTACGTACTCGCCCCTAAAATTTATTTACAGGATAAGCCGAGTAAGGCTTGCCTCTAAAAGGTTATTTACATGATAAGCCTGCATTAGTTTTGCACCTCGAAAGACCACATGATAAGTCGAGCACATACTCTCCCCTAAGACTTATTTATAGGAGAAGCCGAGAAAGGCTCGCCCCTAAAAGGTTATTTACAGGAGAAGTCGGCAACAATTCCGCACCTCAAAGGACCACAGGATAAGCTGATCACGTAATCGATCCAAAAGGTTACTATATGATAAGTCGGCAACAATTCCGCACCTCAAAAGACCACAAGATAAGTCGATCACGTACTCGATCCAAAAGATTACTACAGGATAAGCCTGCAGTAACCCACACCTCGACACGAACTACAAGATAAGTCGAGCACGTACTCGCCCCTAAAAGTTATTCACAAGATAAGTTGGCCATAATCTCGCGCCTATACATATATAACAAACAAAATAACAAACAACAAGCTTTGAAGGATAAGACAAATATAACCCGTCGCACCTACAAAAGAAAGTACAACCAAACAAAGTAAAAGAATAAACTCGCAAGGAGAACCGATACGTGTTGCAAAAACACACACATTTCCAAAAGGCGAAGCAAAAATCAAATCAAAAACTAAGACCTGGCGGGAATACAAGCGTCCGCAGGAAAGAGCCCCTCACCACGAAGTTTCGCGACGTCGGCAACAGTAATAATCCCGTTGTTTGAACCATGCACATCCCACACGATGCGACTTTCTGAAGAGTCTCGTCGACGTTTTCGACTACCCAGACGAGTCATGCAAAAATCCCCTTCAATAAGTTTGGTTTTATCCACCGAATAGAGCTCCTCCCTGAGGATCTTCTCATCGGGCAACTAATCGCTCGTTTTTTGATATCGGAACCTTCAAACCATCATTAACCAGAAGACGATACAATGCCAAAACGGAAACAACTTGGTTCAACTCCAGAAGTTTCTATTGGGATTGCGCGTCTTCCTCCCTAGCCCTCCTGATTTTCATCAAGAAAGCCTCGGCTTGGCCAAGAACCTCGGCCTTCGATCGAGCAACTTCATCAGCATAAAATGCTCGTAATTCAACACATTCGGACTAAGACGCATGCGCGACCTGAGCAACGATCAGCGCGTCTCGTTCCCACAACAAGTCAGCCGCCCGGAATTCGAGACCCTCAACCCTTTTCTTTTCCCGACGAAGGGCCTCACCGACCCCCTCGAGCTCGTGAAACTTCGCGTGCATTTTAAGAAGCTTCGCTCCCAGTTCTTCCTTTTCGAGTTTGAGAACCTTGATTTCATCCTCGTAAGCCTCCGCCAGACAATTTTCATCAGCAAGGGTCTACAACCGAAATCAAGAACTCAGAACAAAACGGAGAAAGAAGGAAAATAAAAGCACAAGGAAAGAAGCTCAAACCAAAAATACTAAATACAAACGACTAGGGAATAAAAAAACCCTACTCGGACGCGACCATAGCTGATCTCCGATGAAGGTCGGGCCTGAACGACGCATATACTGGGAAGTGCCTTTTGATCGGGCGCGTCCTCACCAACCGGAGAAACCGAACACACGCTTCAGGATCATTATTAATTGCATCAGGACCAGAGTACTCAAAACGAACGGAGAAGTCAGCCGCTTTGGTCCTGCTGCACCCTAGACTTTCCTAGTCAACGGAATCCTGGGCTAACGTCTCCAGCTTAGAATCAAAAGCGAAGTTCTCTTTCTCTATCTTCCTTTTCTTCATTTTCGACGATAAGATACCATCATTGCCCCTATCGTACCGAACACCAATTGACGCACTCCCATGCGACATTTCCCTCCTCTTATTGACTTCCGCCACAAGGGGACTAACGACCACACGATCCGAAAAAATAGGAATCCGACTTAAGCCATCTGACCCCCCCCCCAATCGGCTTGAGCTCCCATTTAGCCGCCCCAACGTCCATACTAGAAAACTCTTTCGAATCCTCGCTACATGGACGTCAGGCCACGATAAAAGACCAAACATAGTCAACTTCTTCAAACCCAAAGAAGAATATTTCGGGTAAGGAGCACTGTATATACGGTGATCTGGAAAGAGAAAACACAAAATGACTGGAACATCGAAAGCTCAGAAGAATGAAAAAGAGAAAGCAGGAACCATACCATGGTCGTGATTTCAAGACGACTGATACAGCATGTTCTCGTCAGGACCGACGCGCCATTGACCTTCGCAAAAACAATTATGATATTGCCAGTTGGTTATTTTTCTCACCGCACTAGTAACAATTTTAAGCCCATATCGACTCCTAGCCGAAACATGGCGTGTTCCAGTAATCGGCTTGTTAGTCGAGATCCTCATCACTTTGTCGAAGAAACGAAGAGTCATGGCAACCTTCCCCTCAGCACCAAGCAATATGGAACCCACCATATTATGAACAGCAGCCGGAAAAAGGTGAGAAAGAGCGATCCTACGCTGCTCACAATAACCAACCAAAAGCTTAGGAAGGGGAAACCAAAGATGGCAGTTGATAAACCAACAGTCATAAAGACAAATCCTCCTGTCATGAACCGACCACGACCGCTCATCCACAGTCGGAAGACGGAGCACGAGAAAAGGAACACGAGCATGGACACTTATTATGTTGTCTAGATTCGCCTACTTGCACAAAGATTTCCGAACTTCACGAGTCACCACGGCCTTTTTTGTCTTCTTTACCTTATGAACCACGTTCGAGTTGAGACAATCCATATGATATTCTGGAACGTCAAAACAAAGACGACGGCATACCGGGGCCGAGTCCTTCCCACAAATACGAGACTCACCCTCCTCATCAGCCAATTTCAGGACAAACGAATCCGCGCTCAGAGAAACGGACGAACCAGCATCGCCACTACTACTGCCGGAAGACGAACGACCAGACGAGGTACTCATGACCGGATTTCTAAAAAGGAACAAAAGAAAATGTAGCACAAAAAAGAAAAAAAAAAGAAGACTCAGCTGGAAAACTATTATACCAAAAACTTTTTACAAACACCAAGGGAGCATCATCATTACTTCTGCACGGATCCCCAGGCCCGACGGTTTCACAATCGATGACATCGCAGGAGATATACAATATTCTCGTCCGTATGACCGTTAGCTCTATTTTGTCCCCCTAAGGATAGCATGACACATGTCCAAGGGTATAAAGAAATGCAAAGGCCACACATGCCAAATAAGCCGATAAAATTTTCGACTGACTTAAATACTCGAAGAAATTCGCAGACTCCAATTCGAACCAAAGATTATCGAACTGAGGGGGGGGGGCTAATTGTTGGATATGAGTTTAGCACCCATCCATAAGCCCATTAGAAATCTTTCCTATTCACTCATGTCGGCCCAAGAGACAAGCCCGCTAAGGAGTCAATCCAGCAAGAAGTCAACCTTCACACGCTATAAATTGAACCTTCACTCTTTTTTTATTGGGACATTGTATTCTGCGAAGGCTATGAGCTACTCTTATAAAGCTCCGAGCTCAAGCAACATTTAGGGAGCACGTCATTCGATGGACTCCCACCTCGTACCATCATGTTCATTGTTCGGCTTCGGCCTTAATATTAATAGAACAGTTTTCGACCTCACTTAAAGTTAATCTCTCACCTCGTAGTTCGAACTTCTTTGATCGTAACCCGACTCTTTTACACTAGATCAAAATTCCGTAACAACAACCTGAACGAAACATGAATAAAAACCCTATAGTTTTAAGAGAGTCACAAGTCTTAGAGTTTTAAAAGAAACCTAAAGCCGGCCGAAAACAATCCTCCAGAGACAAGAACCTAAAATCAGGATAAAACAAAAGCAATCTACTAACCAAGAATAAGATAGATATAAACACTCGCAAATAAGGAAATGACTGGAAGAGAGCCGAAGACGCGGAACAACAAGCTCACAAAGATACTACCAAAAGGGCTACAACCAAAACCGGAAGAAAACTTAAGCTACACAATACCACAAGTAAATAAACTCAAAACAAGGATAGCCAAGACAAGAGATCAAAACCAGAATCTAACTCCTATCCATCTAATTTTTTCCTCAAATCTATATCTAGAACTTCGCATCGCCACAAGACTAGACAAGAGCCTAGCTTACCCGAGCTAACTATGGAAGACCTAGGAGAAAACTACTTATTCTCTAAACTAAAATGTGGTGGAAGGAGCACATTTAAAAAAAAAAACTCAAAATAAAACAAAACTACCCAAATACATTAACCCGAACTAACGAAAAAGCATGACCTACCATGAGAACGAACGATTAACCGAAAATATATTCAACAAAATATTACTATCAAAGAGGTATCCAAACCAACCCAAGCCATGCAAAAGAAAAACCAAATCAACCCTTTTAAACCAACCCCACAACAACAAACAATAAAATCAGAAAAGCTAATAAATACCAAACCAAAGCGGAGCAAGGACGGATTGAGACCACCGAGGAAGACGCGAACAGCCACAACCACCCTGAGAAGACACGCCAGAGGAGCACAGAAACACGCAACAAGCTCCTGTCAGATCCGCCACAAGAGACCTTCAAAGATGATAAGCCACTAGAGGACAAAATCGTAGAGCGCCACGCACCTGAATCATAAAGATTCATGCCGTCAAATAGGAGCAGGAGGAGAGGATGGATGTAATACCCTGTTTCCAAAAATTGGGTCAATGGGCAAAGAGAAAGTCAATAGGGGCAAAATTGTAATTTCCACGAGTTGGAGGGTATTTTACCAAAATGTGAGCCAGAAGCGGAGAGATGCCAAATTTTCTTCTTTTTAAATAAAGAAAATATTTAGAAGACCAAGAATGGTGAAAACGGACCGTAGATGAGTTTTTCGAACTATCGGGAATTGAAACCGATAAAACCGAGAAAACTTGTAAAATCCATATCAGGAGCTACGGAAGTAAAAATGAGCTGATTCAAGTTGATAAATTCATCTAAAATCATAAAGAAGCTGATTTTGTGGGTCGGGGGATTTATAAGAGCATCTATGGAGTTTTTAAAATATTAAACGCATAAATGACCAAAACCAAAGCAACATAATGCTTCGGGAATAAGAGCTTCTAGAAACTAATTGGAGCAATTTGATTGGTCAGAAAACACCCTAAAAGACAAGTGTCACCTACCCATTTTCACCACCTCATTCATATTGGTGCAAGGAATGTTTGGATGCATTGAACAAAACCTTGCATGGGAACAATCCCATCATCTTCATTCATTTCATCTTACCAAACAACTCTCTAGCCTCTCTCTACCACCAAAAACCCTCCTCTCTCTCTCCAGATTCATCCCACATTCATCTCCTCTTCATATCCTCAAAGAAACCCAAGAACATTCAAAGTGTTCTTCATGTGTTCATGTTGTTCTTCAAGACTTGTTGAGCAATTAACTTTCATATCTACAAAACCAAGATAAATATGCTCAGGCCACTTGTGTAATATTTCTCAGCATCTTCTTCTCTCCATTCGCTACCCCTCAGCCTCCTCTACTGTCGCCGGAGCCGCCGGAGAGTTGCAAGAAAAGTGATCGCCGGTGAGCCACTGCCGAGTTAATCTTATTCAACCGGTCTGTTCAGCTCCTTCTCCTTCCTTAGGACATTCTGCTCTCCTCAAAATTCTTCTCAGTCACCGGAGGATCTTCTCAGCTGTCAGAAAAGTGTTTGGGTCGCCGGTCAACGCCGGAACCGCCGTTGGTCAACGCCGGAGAATTCGCCAGATCGAGCCTCCTCCGCCGCCTTCTTCAGCCGGTTCATGGATGAGATGGTTAAATCGGTTCAGTGGGTAATGTGGTTAGGTCAAGGCTTGGTTTGAGCTGGTCAACCGGTTAAAATTGGCCAAACCGGTTTAATAGGTCAACGTCCGGTTTAGCGGTCCAATTCGGTTTACCTAAACCGGTTTGATTGAATTTTGGCTCAAGTCGGTTCAGATGGTTCAAGGTTTGGTCAACCGGTTAGGAGAAGTCAACGGTTGTGGTCAACGGTCAATGGACAACGCCCGTCAACGCCAGAAACCGATCCGGTCAACGCTCGGTCAACGACTGTTCCTTGATTATGTGGTTTGGGGTGTTCGTGTCAGGGTTTAGAAAAGTTTGGGATTCAGTCATTCGGTCTCAGGATCCGCTTTCGTCTCATCCGTCTGTCAGTATGCATTTCCCACTATGAGTCAGCTAAACTGCATCGTAGTTAGTTAATCATGTAGACTGAAAACCTTAAGCCATAAGTTAGGTTTGATGAAATGCATGATAGGTCGTTAGTCGTTGATTTCCTGATAAGTCATTAGTTGTTCATTTATTGTTGCATTCATATAGATTATGCATGCTAGGTCCTATATGCATATATACGTATTAAGAGCAATATTAAATGAATCTACATATGGGAATCAAGACATTGATAAAAGACGAGTTAAAACACTTAACCAACGTATAGAATAATATAGCGGGTGGGTTAAGTTTAATAGACATGTTATGGGTTAATGAATAAAAGTTAAGTTAATAATGAGATGTCGGGGGAATTAGTAATTTTACTAACCTTAAACCGACGTATTGAGGAGTTATTAAAAGATACTTAGGAAAGGCATTTACAGAATTGTTAAATGGTGAGCCGCCTACGGGTTAGGTATTCGCTAATCCAAGTTAACGGACTAAATGAGTTTAAAAGACGTTAATAAACTTAAAGGCTCGCTTAACTGTTTATGTGCGTGTTGTTGCTTTGATGTTGTGTGTGATGTGTGCATGCTTGTGTTTAGACTACTTTGGTGTTGGGCCGGGTAGTCGTTTGCGTGTTATTTACGCTGGTCATGGGACTGGGTAAGTTTGTAGTTACCCAATTTGGTATAGCACCGAGTATGGTTGGTGGTGGTGATGTTGGATTAGGACTTGCGGGATATATTGGGTGGTGTTTATCTTTCTGTTGACCTTTTCGGTATTGTATTCTGGGTTAGAGTCCCAGTGAGTCTGCGTGTTTATTTTATTGCACTAGGACTCTAGGATGCGTTAGATCCCGCAAGTCTAGGTGTTGAAAGCGTTCTGGTACTTCCGACCTGATTGGATCCTCGGGTGGTGACCTAACTATTTCACGTAGTGATTCTAGTTATGGTGTGAACCTACTGAGTGACGCCGGTAGGTGTGTGGTCCGGAGAATACAAGGTCATGTCCTAGGGCCAGTCTGCATGAAAACTTAGGTTACCGTGTGGTAGCCCAAGTCGTTTTGTATCGATGGACTAAGAACATTGTCCTAGGTCGTAGGAATTCGTGTTTACGTCTAGGAGTAATGGGTAATTTTAGTTACCATGTAGGTAGCTAAGTGTTCCTGTGGAAGTTACCGAGTTCTCAAAGTGGACCCATTGGTGTTAAGTTTGTTGTGCGCGATAGATAGATCGAGTCTAATCGCTGGCATGTTCCGCAGTATCTTCGATTTCCGTAATCTTTCCTTTCGTTTGAAAGTGCTTGTGTGTTGTGGGTCTATCATGTCGTGGTGGCACGGGATAGACTATTTCTTAGTTATGACTGTTATTTTGGGTTTTGGGGCGGGAATTGTAGTTATAAATAGATTAGAAGCTGTCAGTGGAGAGCCGACTCGCTGGGTGATCTTAGATCGCTCATTATACTTTTGTGTTTTTTTCAGGTTTAGTAGCGACAGACGCGAGAGGTCCTCGCGGTTCAGGATCGCTTGTGGGCTGCAAAATTTGATTCGATGATTTCATTGGTTGTTGTTTTCGGTTTGGCTTTATGGCGCATGTTTATTCATGTTTTGTTGTGATAAGAATTTTTAGGCAAATTGTTTTGTATAAACGTTATGTAAACGTTTATTTACTTAGAAATGAAATCGCTTCCCTGGTATATTGGTTTAGTCCGAACCGACACAACTCGCCGAAGCAGTACAAGTTGAAAAGCTTTGTATTGTGGAAGCGAGGTAAACCGGGGTCAAGGACGGTTTTGTGTGATCCTGTGTCTCAAACCGATCTGTCTCTGGCTTCGTATTGTGACGAACTTTTCTCGTTTGAATTGCTCGGGTTCGACTTGGTCATGTTTTTGTTTGATTGTCGACCGTTCAGCTCGTCGGTCAGCGGATGACGGGAAAAGAGCGTTACAATAGACGCGTCGAAACTGAAAACCAAAACTACACGACCACTCCTTTGTCCCGATGAGGAACACCAACGACCGAAGAGGCACAAGCGACAAGAAAAAAGGATGGCAGCAGAGATCCTTGGGAGTCGGACCCAAGAGTAAATTAGGGCGAACATGCAAAATATTTGATCTTTTATTGGTTAGTGTACAAATCTCCTGAGACATCACCATTTAATGATTTGAAAAATTTAAATAACAAATGCTAGTTTACACACATTTGAGAGTTAAAAGCGAGAGGTCAATTGATCATGGCTAAACCAAACTTTCTTTTTTATTAGGTCAAAGTTTGTCGGACATTTCGGTTTTTTGTGGAATTGTTAAATTCGACAATTTTTGACTTACAAGAATAAAAAATCGGTTTCGTGTTCTCGATCTTTTTGCAAACATATGAGCACAAATATTATCACTACGACGTCACCATAATAAGATGATATATTATACCAATTTTATAGGTAAAACACGTGGTTAAATATCATTGGGTTGTTAGTTAAGTGTGTGTTACCGATGTGATATTATCATGCTTCTTTGGGACCGAGAACTCCTGAAGCCATCCCATATGTTAATACTTAATACAGAGAACTAGCAGAGCCAAGTAGCCAACTAACCCCCAAACACACAAAATCCCTAATTTTCCAACCGTCTCTTCTTCTCCGTGGTAACTCCGTTACTCTTTTCTTTTTCCGACAATCAAACTCTCCTAGGTTGTCTGTTGTTCAATTGTAACTTGTAAATTGTTAAATTTTTGGTGGCTTTTTGTGTTTTTTTTTCTTGATTTCAGAGACTGCAACAAAAATGGCTACCGACGAGGAAATTGTATCTGTCGAGTTACCAGCACCTTCTTCGTGGAAGAAATTGGTTTGTTTCGTCTGATAATTATACCTTAATGAAGCAAGAAAAGCCCTAGAATTTGCTTTATATTATGTGAAATGCAATTAGCAAATCATGTACTTACGAAAGAATGTAAATTTGTCTTTGTCTTCACATTTCTTAAAGACATGAAAACGGTAGTTGTCGGTAGCAAATTGTTAGTATTGGTTGGGTGATTCAAAAGTTATAAACTTGGAAGAAAAAAACACAATTTGATTCGTAAACCCTGTTCTAATTTGCTACAGCTCAAAGGTTACGTCTTTTTCTCTTTGCAGTTCTTCCCCAACAAAGTGGGATCAGTGAAGAAATCAGAGATTGTGTTTGTTGCTCCAACGGGTGAGGACATCAGTAACAGGAAGCAGCTGGATCAGTATCTCAAATCGCATCCTGGAAACCCTTCTATCACTGAGTTTGATTGGACTACTAGTGGGACACCTAGGAGATCTGCAAGGATCAGTGAGAAGACTAAGTCGACTCCATCACCAGATAAAGAGCCACCCAAGAAGCGAAGTCGAACTAAATCTTCAGGGTCAAAGAAAGATACAGAAGAAGGGAAGAAACCAGAAGGAGGAGCGGAAAACTCTCATGTGCAAGAAGATATCGAAATGACTCATCCCAAGGTAAACAACGAGGACGAGAATGTAACTGTTAAGGATGGCTCTGGTGAACCTGAGAAGCTGGATGATGCAAAAGACGACATGGTTGCAGAGGAGACTCCTAATCCTGCTCCAGTTCAAGAAGCTGGTGAGTCAATGAAGGAGAAAGCACCGGATTTTGTTGAAGATAGTAGTAAGGAGAGAGTGGAGTCTCAGACTGACAAAGAAGAGGAGACTGGCTCAATCGAAAAGAAATCGGTTCCTGCAGAGATCAAGACTGCTGAAGCTAGTGCTGAGCAGAAGGACGTTGCAGGCCAAGGTGAGACCAGAAACAATGAGGGAAATGGTCTGACAACAGGAGCTGAGGGGAAAGAGAAAACGGCAGGAGCAGAAGCTACTGAATAACCCTGCCCTGTTCTGCTTCTGTTAGCTTATCAACTGTAAGTCAGTTGTTTCTAGTAATCTATTGGAGTATCTGTTTTCCTTTTCCTTTCATTCTCTTTTTTGGTATCTAATTAATGATTATCGCCGTGAAAGATGATGTTATTAGGCTGAGCTGTGTACCATGGGATGACTGCAGTATTATGTCTATGCATGTTCTTTTAGGTTTAAGATTATGTAAAGGATATGATTAACTCTTCTGTAGAACTATTGTAACCGCTATGTGTTGGTGTTTGTTCTACTCCTGCAATCTTTAGTTTCTTTTTACATTTTTTCATGGATAACTAAGTTAGAAATAAGTCTGCTTAAAGATTAGCAAATTGGTTGATCTTCTAAAGTAATATTTATTTTAGTCCAATCATCTGAAAGCGAAAATGGTGAAGAGGTTTTTTATGTCTATCTTTTTAATGGAATCCAAAACCCATAAGCCAACGAAATATTAAATCCGGCTATCAACACGATACCAAAAATGGTAAGGAGTTTAAAAAGAGGAGGAAAAGTTTTGCTTTGAAGGTAAAGTAAGAATCTAATGCAAAGAAAGACCGACATTGTTAGTTTTCTCATCTCCTTGATTCAATTTCAAGTGGAATCTTTTCATTTTGCCTCCTTAACAACGTCCCTTGATTCTTTCCTTTTGCATGGTCCCCGTGACAAAGGTTTAGAATCTTCCTATTAAGGAACAACATAAAATAGTATAAACTCTTCTTGTTCCCACGTTAAGACAAAAAAAAACCTGCTCTGTTGTAAAAAACAATCATTTTGAGACAAATCTCAAATGCATTTGCCGGAAATGAAATATTCACGTATGGTTTTCTCTTCTTACTTCCTCTCGCTTCTCTTTCTCGTCTCTATCTTCTCTTCACAAACGGCCGTAGCATTCATAGGAACATACGGCGTAAACTACGGTCGCATAGCAGACAATCTCCCGTCTCCTACCGCGGTAGCAACTCTCCTTAAATCAGCAAAGATCAGAAACACTCGTATCTACGACGCTGATCACTCCGTCCTCACGGCGTTCCGTAACACCGGTATCGAAATCATCGTTGGTTTAGGCAATGAGTTTCTCACGGACATTAGCGTTGGAGAAGACCGAGCCTTGACTTGGGTTAAAGAAAACGTCGAGCCTTTCATACGAAGCGGTACTAAAATTAGCGGTATAGCTGTTGGAAACGAGATTTTAGGTGGCACCACTATCGAGCTTTGGGAAGTTCTCTTACCCGCGGCCAAGAACGTTTACAACGCTCTTCGTCGTCTCGGACTTCACACTATGGTCGAGGTGTCGAGTCCACATTCGGAGGCGGTGTTTGCGAACTCGTATCCACCGTCTTCTTGCACGTTCAGGGACGATGTAGCGCCGTTTATGAAGCCGTTGTTAGCGTTTTTCTGGACAATTGGGTCGCCTTTCTACATTAATGCATACCCTTTCTTAGCTTATAAATCTGATCCGAGCCATATTGACCTTAATTACGCCATCTTCGAGCATACCAATGGCATCTACGATGCCAAAACAAAGCTTCATTACGATAACATGTTCGATGCCATGGTCGATGCTTCTTATGCTGCTCTCGAAAAAGCTGGCTTCCCAAAAGTGTCGGTATGTACATCTTAATTATCACTATTTATATTTATGTTAATTTGGGGTTGTTATGAACAATTGAAGTCCCGCGGACTTTAAATTAAACGGAATTAAACGCGCATAATATTAATTAGACTTAAACGGACATAACCTAAGTATGAACATGATTTAATCATTCTATTATGCGTAGGTCATTGTTTCGGAGACCGGATGGGCATCAAAAGGCGACGCAGATGAAGCTGGAGCGACGGTGAAGAACGCGAAAAAATATAATCGGAATCTTAGAAAACGTCTGAGCAAGAGAAAAGGCACACCGTACAGACCGGACACACCGGTGAGAGCTTATGTATTTGCTCTATTCAACGAGAATCTGAAACCAGGTCCCACTTCCGAGAGAAACTTCGGCCTTTTTAAACCCGACGGTAGTATTGCCTACGACATTGGTTTCACCGGACTTAAAGACTCTTCTGCCACACGGTGTCGATTTGGGACGTCCTTGAACGCTCTTGTTTCGGCTTGTGTTGTTATGTTTCTTCTACTTCACCGTTCGTTACCCTTGTGAGTCGTGAGAGTTGTGGTTTTCAAGGATTTCAAATTGACTACTTTGGTTTATGGAGATATATTAAACCTAACCCCGTAATTCTTGATTTGTTTGTGATTAGTCACTTTTTAAGTTTTTTAATTGTTAAACTGTTAATATAAAAACTTGTTATTTTTATATATATGTGCTTATATATTGGAATATATTGTTTATAAACTTAAAGTGTTAGATTTTTATACAAGCTCTTTATATGCTTCATACAAACTTTCGAAAGTTAGAAACACAAGCTGAAGATAAAATTTATAATCCGATTGAATGAACATATGTTGTGGAACTTAAAGAACTTATACAACTATTTTTCAAACATACACATTCATGAAAATTTAATATTAGTTATAGCTCTTATATTTTACTTTATCTATGGCCGGTCCTAAGAACATGACTATGGAAAACGGAACGAAGCATACAATTTGACCCCAAACCGTATACATATATATGTCATTTTATTTTCAAATTGTTATTGTTTCAAGCCCCATAAATTTCAAGACCGATTCTATTTTTGGTCCTATTTGTGGTATTGGTTAGTATATAACTAATATCAACTATACCTAATGAAAGGATTGTGAATATGCATAAGTATCCTTATATTATTTAATTGTGCACTTATGACAGAATGAAATTTTTGATTACGCTAACGAATCAAATATTTTTTAGAGTGGGAGCAAGTAGTCAAGATAGATTTTCTATCTTTATTAGATTCTTGATATACTAATTGTTTTATCAAATCTTATTCGACCACCACCTTCTATTTATGTATTAAAATTCTTACGCACTCTCTGATCTTTTGTCAACTGACACCTTACACCTATAAATAGAACCAAATAGAACCATTCACGAATCACGAGACTTATAGAATTTCCACTAGGCGTTAAACAGAAATACATGTGTACAAAACACGTAACGTGATTATTACATCTCAAATGTATAATAGTAGGATGAGTTCTTCTATAGAACTACATTGCAACTAGCTAGCACCGTTTAGTTAAGCTTATAAACTTTTATAAACATGAGAAGACGCAAGTGGTCCCGTGGTTGTGGTCCACTTCTGCGTCCATCTCATCTGGAGTTCGACTCTACCTTCCTTCCTCCTGCTGGAAGGACTGGGTCAGTGGGCAGGCCCATTGTGGCCCATATAGCGTTAAAAAAAAAAAACTTTTATAACGTATGATCATATTGTCAACGTATGAATCGATATAATACATAGGCCAGCTATTTAATATGATTAAGAATAAAAAACGAGAGTAGCAAAAAAAAAAAACGACAACTTCAAAAATACTTAAATACAAAAGGAAATCGATATAATTTTAAAGAAACATATGCTTCCAACCAAAGCCATAATTTTAAAGAAACATATGCTACATTTTGATCGTCTAAGTGTTAGAATAGTTGATTTAGATAGAGAGAATGAGGTAGAATACTTAGTAGAATTGAAGAAAAAAGCTTAGACCCGGTTAGGGTTTTCAGCTGCGGTAGAGAGAGAGAATTAGGTTTGGCGATTGTAGGAAGAATAATTCCTTAATCTAAATGTTACAATGGCTTTACAAGACATATATACTCAGGCTACTAGGGCTACAAGAAGAATAAACAATGAATATAAGAATAAGACAATAAAACAGCTAGTAGGAGAGAGAGGAGTGAGAAACGGTCACAAGGATGGTGACATCTCCTTCTCTTGTTTCAAGTGGATAGTGACAGGTCTGTACACGCCCCAGACTTGTTGGGATTAACATTCTGAGCTTCTGATCTTCATCAGACTTCCCTAAGAATGCGCAAAGGAGTCTTGAACATGTGACCCATGTTTTGAACACCATGAAGATAAAACCCGGATTTTGCACATCTCTCATTATCAAAGAATGCACAATGTTTGTACATTGTCTAGATTATGCATTCTTGATCTCCATTCCAATACTCCCCCTCAAGCTTGAATTCAAGGATTGAGATCAAGCTTGGATAGCAATGGAGATCTACCTCATTAAAAACCTTCATGAAGAAAACCACTTGGGATAAAACTTCATGAAGGGAAAAAGAGTGTAGTCTCCAAGACTTTAGAGGAATCCGGCAGCTCCATGAGTCCAAGTTTGGAGTGAATGGACTCACATACCTTCAAGCTTGCTGCCTTGGTAAACACATCAGCTAATTGTTCCTCACTCCTTGTAAAGCAAGGCAACACAACTCCTTGTTCTATCATCTGCCTCACTTTATGACACTCCACTTCTATATGCTTGGTTCTTTCATGGAAGACTGAGTTTGATGCAATGTGGATGGCTGCTTGATTATCACAATGCATAGTGATTGGTCTTGAAGTCTCAATCCCCAAATCCCCAAGAAGACCTTTGATCCACGCCAATTCTGTTGCTAGCTTCCTCATTGCTCTATACTCAGCTTCAGCACTTGAACATGACACTATCTTTTGCTTCTTGCTCTTCCAAGTAACAAGGTTGCCTCCAATGAATGTGCAATATCCAGTAGTAGACCTCCTGTCCACTCTATCTCCTGCCCAATCAGCATCACAATATCCAACTATCTCTGTACTTTGATTACAGCCCATCCAAATGCCTTGCCCGGGAGTACCACTTAAGTATCTGAGTATCCTTTCAACCATGTCCCAATGATGCATCTTTGGTGCTTGCATATGTTGACTTATCTGGTTCACAGCAAAGCACAAATCATGTCTGGTTATAGTTAAGTAGATTAGCTTACCAACCATCCTCCTATAGTGAGTGATGTCCTCAAATGGTTTGTCTTCAAGCTCCCCCTCTCTTATGACTTTGTAACCTTCCTCCAATGGTGTCTTAGCTGGTTTTGATCCAATCTTTCCTGCTTCAGACAACAAATCAAGTGTGTACTTCCTTTGAGATAAGAAGAGTCCTTCATCAGACCGACACACTTCTTTCCCAAGGAAGTACTTTAGAGTACCAAGATCCTTAATATCAAACACAGATTTAAGATAAGCTTTGGTTTCTTGAATACCTGATTTGTTACTCCCTGAAATGATAATGTCATCTACATAAACAAGGATGACAATGATACCTTCCTGATCTTGTAGAGTGAACAATGTATGATCTCCTTCAGATCTCTTGAATCCCTTTTGCATAAGTGTTGAACTCAGTTTATGATACCGAGCTTTAGGTGATTGCTTGAGTCCATAGATAGCCTTCTTGAGCCTTAACACCTTCCCTGGTTTTACAATGCTTTCAAGACCAGAAGGTGGTCTCATGTATACCTCATCTTCAAGCTCCCCTTGTAGAAATGCATTCTTGACATCCATTTGCCAAAGTTCCCAACCAAGGTTTGTTGCCAAAGATAAGATAATCCTTACTATGTGAAGCTTAGCTACTGGTGCAAAAGTATCCAAGTAATCCTTTCCATAGGTTTGAGTGAAACCTCTTGCAACCAGCCTTGCTTTGTACCTTTCCACTTCTCCATTGCTTCTATACTTAATGGTAAAAACCCATTTAGATGTCACTGCCTTCTTTCCTCTAGGAAGTTCAGCTTCATACCAAGTCTCATTGTTCTCCATTGCTTTGGTCTCTTCATCTACAGCTTGCATCCACCTCTTATCTCCCTTAGCTTCTTCATAGGTTGTTGGAACATGTTCTTGATCCAACTTCCCAATGAACACTTGATGCTCCAAAGGGACATGAGCTAAGCTGCAAACCGCTTGAATGGGATGAGCTACTGCATTGCTGTTGAAATACACTCTAGTCTTCTTCCATTCTGATGGATCCTTTTTCTCCCTTGTACTCCTTCTTAACACCTGAACTTGTTGCTCATTTACCTGAACCGGTTGTTCTTGTTCAACCTCTTCATGATGATCCAACTCCTCATGTTCTACCTCATGATCCTCATGCTCCTCAGCCTCAGCTTGATCATGTGTAAGTGAATCAGGTTCTTGCGGTTCTGAAGCTGATTCATGAGTGTCCCCCTCATGATCAAGATGGGGATGAGCTACTGAAGTTGGAGCAGAAACTGAAGGAGCACCACTTGTCTTGGCCGGTTGTTGAGGAGGCATACTAATACCAAGGTTTTCCATGATCATCCTTAGATTTGCAGCTCTATCTGATTGAGAAGTGGGAAGATCCTTCAAGCTATCCCAATTTTTCTCATCATAGAAACTCCTTGTCTCCATAAACTTCACATCTCTTGATATCAAAACCTTCCTTGTTTCAGGTACATAACGCTTGTATCCTCTTTGTGTTGTTGAATACCCAATGAACATGGCTTTGGTGCTCTTAGCATCCAACTTATCCCTTTGTTCTCCTGGTATTAACACAAAGAAAATACACCCAAATACACGTAAGTGATCAACCAATGGATTTGTGTTGTTTAATACCTGAAATGGAGATTGATCCTTAAGAACTTTGGTGGGAGTTCTATTGATCAAGTAGCATGCTGTCATGACTGCATCTCCCCAAAACCTCTTAGGGACATTCTTATAGAACATCATGTACCTTGCCACCTCCATTAAATGTCTGTTCTTTCTCTCAGCCACTCCATTTTGTTGTGGAGTGTAGGGACAGCTTGTTTGATGAAGAATCCCATGTTTGGACAAGTGTTGTTTGAAAGCATTGCTTGTGTACTCACCACCATTATCTGATCTAAAAATTTTGATCTTAGCATTGAAATGGTTAGTAACATGGCTTTGAAAATTCATAAAAGCTTCTAACACTCTATCTTTAGTTTGCATCAAGGTTATCCAAGTGTATTTAGATTTTTCATCAATGAAGGTGACAAAATACTTATGATTCTCTCTAGACAAACAAGGAGCAGTCCATACATCAGAGTGAACAAGATCAAAGCAACTTTCATAAATAGTTTTAGAAGTTGGAAAAACAGATTTGCAATGTTTCCCAAGAATACAAGCCTCACACTCATCATTCTTAAACACAACAGAAGGTAATAAAAGTCCTAAAGCCCTAGAGTGTGGATGTCCTAGTCTAGCATGCCAAATAGAGTCATCCACACCAACACAAGTAGATAAAGCAGTAGATAAAGCAGGAGATAATTCAGAAGAGGGATTGGAGTCTTCAATCATGTAGAGCTCATCCTTTGTCACACCTTTCCCAATCAACTTACTTGTCTTAATATCCTGAAACACAACATCATTAGGACTAAAAACAACATTGCAATTTAAATCAATGGCTATCTTTTTAACAGAAACTAAGTTGGATGTAAAGCTAGGCATAAAGAAAGCCTTGGATTCTTTATCAAACAATTTCAGATTTCCTATGCCTTGAATTGGGATTTTATCACCATTTGCAATCACTACACATCCTAAGGCTGGTTTCACATTTTCTATCAACTTAGGATCACTAATCATGTGATGAGAGGCTCCAGAATCAATGATCAAGGGTCTGATTTTATTTGCAGCAAAGAGAGAAGTACCAAGAGCCATACCAGAGTTCTCCTTGAGAGCTTTGATGAGAGCCTCAAGGTCTGACCTCCTTACCACATCATTCTGAGCAGTCACAGCTGGTGTTTGATGAACCACCATTGCTCTTCCTTCATCACATTGTTGCATTGAAGAAGAACCTGGTCCAGCTGCACCATTTGAGTAGTTTGCCCTTTGATCTTTGAACCGGCTGTTGTTAAATGAAGGTCTGAGGTTGGGGTGAAGGCGCCAGCATCTATCCTTCAAGTGCCCACTCTTCTTGCAAAAATCACACATCAAGACTCCTCTCTTGTCACCTCCATAGTTCTGCCTCTCCTCAGCCTTAAACACTCCTTTGTTGGCGGTTACCAACTCTCCTTTCCCTTTGAACAGCCCAAATGAACCTTGCTCTTTTTGAATCTGTCCACACACATCATCAATGTCTGGGAGAGTGTCTGCCCTTAGGATATGCTTTATCAGCCCATTGTAGGATGAGTTTAAAGTGAGCAGAAGAGCAAAGACTTTATCTTGCTCTCTCCTTTCTTGCAACACCAAAGGATCATTGCTTGGTGGCCTTAACATCTCCATCTCTGACCACAGTGAGCTAAACTTGCCAAAGTGAGCTTTAAACTCCATATCTTCTTGCTGGAGATTGTTAATGGCCAGCTTAACTTCAAAAACTCTGGTGAGGTTTGATTTATTCCCATAAACCTTCTCAATAGTATCCCACAGCTTCTTGGAAGTAACACAATAAGAATAGGCTTCCAATAGGTGCTGGTCCAGTGAGCTTTGGAGTATAGAAAGCACATTCTGGTCCCCTTGCATCCAAGCTTCTTCTTCTGCTTCAGCCGCCTCTTCAAGAGACTCATCAATGCCTTTAGTCTCTGCCTCAGCTCCTTTCTTGGCTTCAGCTTCAGACCTGGCCTTAAACACCTTATGTGGAGCAGTGTCACTCAGGATATACTTCCACAGACCTCTGCCTCCAAGTGCAGACTTCACCATCCTAGCCCAAACAATGTAGTTTGAGCCTTTTAAAATCACAGGAATAACAACTCTTGAGTTCTCCATTCCTAAGACTGATATGAAGCAAGGAGGGAGTATTCAAGATGAAATGAAGAGTTCTCAACTCACAGAGAACACAAACAGTAGATAAAGAAGCAAAAGAAATGAACTTAAGAGCTTAAGAACTTGTAAGAACCGAGAGAACTTTTAACAGCTCAAGAACAGAATTTTGTGAGAATCAGCGGAAGTAAAAGAGGTACAGAAGCTTATAGCTCTGATACCATGTTAGAATAGTTGATTTAGATAGAGAGAATGAGGTAGAATACTTAGTAGAATTGAAGAAAGAAGCTTAGACCCGGTTAGGGTTTTCAGCTGCGGTAGAGAGAGAGAGAATTAGGTTTGGCGATTGTAGGAAGAATAATTCCTTAATCTAAATGTTACAATGGCTTTACAAGACATATATACTCAGGCTACTAGGGCTACAAGAAGAATAAACAATGAATATAAGAATAAGACAATAAAACAGCTAGTAGGAGAGAGAGGAGTGAGAAACGGTCACAAGGATGGTGACATCTCCTTCTCTTGTTTCAAGTGGATAGTGACAGGTCTGTACACGCCCCAGACTTGTTGGTATTAACATTCTGAGCTTCTGATCTTCATCAGACTTCCCTAAGAATGCGCAAAGGAGTCTTGAACATGTGACCCATGTTTTGAACACCATGAAGATAAAACCCGGATTTTGCACATCTCTCATTATCAAAGAATGCACAATGTTTGTACATTGTCTAGATTATGCATTCTTGATCTCCATTCCAATACTAAGGACCAGACACCCGGTGATTAGTTTACTTCGGGACTGCTTACCTTCAGCGACTGTGGTGGATTTTTCAGGTCCGGATGATGCTTTCAAATGGAAAATTGGCAATAACAACCCATTCGACAATTTCTCAACGGCTGCGGTATGGCACTTTCTGCACCCTCCGGGTATTGAAGTGGAGTGGCACAAGTCCGTCTGGTTCTCGAAAAGAATTCCGAAGCATGCATTTATCACTTGGCTTGCTGCGAGAAATCGTCTCTCTACGCGAGACAGGTTCCGGAATTGGGGTCTTGATGTTCTGGCAGTGTGTACCTTATGCAATTCTGAACCGGAGTCGAGGCAGCACCTATTCTTCGATTGTAGCTTCAGCAAAGAGTTTTGGTCTTTCTTCTATTCTCGGCTCCATCTTTCTCCTCTCATTCTCTTTGAAGACGGATTAAGATGGGTGAAAGACCAAACGAGAGATAAGAACGTTGCTTTGATTCTGAAACTGTTATTCCAAGCCTCAATCTATTACATCTGGCGAGAAAGAAACGCAAGAATCCATAATCAGATCATTAGGCCATCTACCTCTTTGATCGCGGAGATCAAACAAACCGTGAAGTATCGCCTCATCCCTTTATCTTGAGAGCAAGGTGACTCATTCTCTGATACATTGTATCTGGGATTTTGGTTTTATGCATTTGACCATTAATCAAATCTCTGTAATGCTTTGATAGACATTGCGCGATCTTTTTGGATTGCCTGCGATGATGTATTCCCTTTTTAAAATGATATATAATATTATTATTAAAAAAAAGCCATAACTTCAAAACCTTTCACTACTAATCCGAATAATCATTTGACGCTGAAAACCGAATGAAAAATAAAAAACATGAGCCCGTAAGAAGAAAATCAAACCGTGGGCCGTCTTCTCTCTCTGACGCGATTTTCGAGAGAGAGAAAGGGTTCGCCCTAAAACATTAACTTCATGTAGCCACTGTCGTCCATTACTCTCAATGCTGTCGCCTTCCCGGTGGCTGGTGCTCCTCGCCGGCACCGGGAAGGCCCACCTTCTTCTTGCGTCGTTTGCTCTCGGTCTCCTCCGCGCTTCTCTCAATTTTCAGAGGCGGAGGAGTTTGCTTTTTCTGTTAGGATCTCCGGTGGTTCGTCGGCGTGGCTGCCAATTCGTCCTTGTGGTGGCTCGGCCACGGTAATGTGTAGCGCTTTGTCTCTTGCTCCCTTGGCCTGCGCTCGGACTCTCGTCGTTGATCCGTTTGTTTGTGGTTCATCGACGGCATGGCTTGGTGGTTTTGGTTGCTTATGTTCTCGTCATCGGTGTGGCTCCGACATCTAGGGGACGGGTCTCCGGTTCTGGTTGTGAGGCAGAGTAATTTATTTCCAAGATTTTCCGTCTGGTGGTGTGGCTCTCGTCGGCTAGGTTCTCGTCGGGTCCGGCGGCGGAGGCGACTGGCCGGATTCCGCTCTCCGGTGGCCATCTTGTGTCGGATCTTCACTTGGCAGCTCGGCGGTCGTCCGATTTGTTCTCGGTGTCGCTCCGTTTCTCTGAGGATTTGCAAATCCTTAGGTTCGGCTCATGTAAACCGGTTTCTCTGGTTTGGTTTGTGCTGGTTCAAGCTGGTTTGGTCATGTTCCGGTAAATGGTCTTCGTGTGGCTCCAATCGTGTTTGCCTTTTGTGAGTCTTCGTTTCCTAACATTATCATCTGGTTCAAGGGTGGGTCTTTAGCTCTGGTTTAGTTTGGCTCCGACTCGGTTCGGTGGTGGTGCTGATCGCTGCGGTCGTTAAATAGAGGCGGCGGTTTCTTTCATCGGCTTCATTGTTTATGTGGGAGTTGGTTTTTGAGACTGTTTTTGGCAGTTTCGGGAATGGAGGTTGGAGGCGGCTTCTCCGACTGTCTCTCGAGCTCTTGTGCCGCCAGGAACGAGGAAGTCCGTATGTTGTTTCCGGAGATCGTGTTAGTGCTCGGAGAAGCTGTAGGTGTTCGGTTTTGAGATTTTGAGGGCGGTCTCGATGGATGCTCGTGGAAACCACGATGAGGATTCCAGTTCTTTTGAGTTGCGGCAATACGGGGTGGTTCACGTTTCGGCGCGGATTGCTGCTTTATCGACATGCTCTGGTCCGCTCTTCAGTTATTAGCTTTCTAACCTATGCTCAAACATATTCTCTGTGTTCGGGTGATTTTTGTTATTGTATTTTCGGTCTTATCTTTTTATAGTATTCGGTCTTTCTGCTTTCTTGGTTGTATCTTTGTAACGCTGTCACAATTAAAATTGGTATAAAATTTAAAATTTTACCAAAAAAAAAACCAAACCGTGGAAAGACCTTAAAGGAATATTAATTAAGCTTATAAACTTTTATGATGCATGATCATATTGTCATTTTCTACAATATTTTAAAACATTTTCTGGTACGATGTAATTTTTTATTTGCCAACATTATGATACGATGTATATATGAATTAAAGTGAAATATAACATAATATGGTAAAAGTTTGTGTATATTCACATGTCAAAAAGAGTATTTATACAAGATAAGTTTCCTAAAATTAGGAGAGATATACTAGAATCGTATATTGTGATTACATTAGGATATGATAAATATACGATTCTAGTATATCTCTCCTAATTTTAGGAAACTTATTTTGTATAAATACTCTTTTTGACATGTGAATATACACAAACTTTTGGAGGTGAGAGATCTTAATCTCCAACTTGGACAACAAATAAGCAAATGTAGGATTTGGAAGAGCCTTCGTAAGGATGTCTGCTGTTTCTCTTTGGTCGAAATGTGCTCAATATTGATGAGTTTAGCTTGGACGGCATCACAAACATTATGACAATCCCTCTCGATATGTTTTGTAAGTTTACGGATTATTGGATTCGCTGCATTGTAAATTTCAGACTTAATATCGCAATACAAACGCATAGGAGATGAATGTTGTATGCCAAAAATGTGAAGGACTTGTTTGATCCACTTCAGTTCCTTGAGTGCCACGACCATGGATCGATATTCAGCCTCAGTTGAGGATAGCGAAACCGTGTCTTGCTTCTTCGTCTTCCAAGAGATAGGTGAATTTCCAAGAATAACAATATGTGCACTTAAAGAACGATGTGTAAGAGGACGAACACTCCAATCTGAATCGCAGTAAGCATTTAAGTGAAGATCTAAATATGCACGAAGGAAAATCCCTTGACCGCAAAAGCCCTTTAGATAGCGTACTGTGCGTAGAGCAGCGTCCCAATTAGTTTACAGAGGTGTCTTCATAAACTGAGATAGGATATGAATTGTATAACAAAGTTCGGGTCTAGTGAAGGTAGGATAAATGAGTCTGCCGACTAGTCGCCTGTAGGACTTCAGATTTGGAATTGGTTGTCCTTTGGCGATTTGCAGCTTGTGGTTAAGTTCAATGGGAACAGCTGACGGTTTACATCCAAGAATTCGTGTCTCTGTAACGATGTTCAACACATACTTTCGTTGAGATAGGAGGATACCGTCGTTTCGAGCGACCTTAATCCAGAAAATACTTGAGTTTTCTCAAATCCTTCATATGAAAGCACTTGCTCAAATAGTCTTTAAACTTATGAATGGTAGAAAGATCATTTCCAGCAACAATGAAATCATCAGCATAGATGAGAATATGAAGAAAAATCTCGCCTTTAAGGAAGTAGAAATGCGAATAATCGACCCGACTCTGCTGAAAAACGTATGTGGTTAGATTTGCGCAGACAGCAAACTTTAGTAGTATATGAACCTTCAAAAACCGGAGGTAACTTCATGTAGACCTCTTCGTGTAAATCACCATGTAAGAAGGCATTGTGCACATTCATCTGATGAATTTCCCACCTTTTTTCAGCAGCTATTTGAAGGAGAGTACGAACTATGGTTGGTTTGGCAACATGGGCGAAGGTATCAGTGTAATCCAGACTCTCGCATTGAAGATTGCCCAGAAGAACTAACCATGATTTATATTGTGCCACTTTGCCATTTGAATGTGTTTAATCTTGTAAACTCATTTGCTACCAATAACTCTCTTTCTAGGAGGATGCGTACTGATATCCCATGTATGATTCTGTTCAAGGGAAGAGTACGCATCTTGCATTGAGTGTTTCCAAGTATCATCGAGTATAGCTTCCTTAAAGGCCGATGGTTCGCTATTCGATTTTATAGCTGCCATGAAAGCCTTATGACAGGACAAGTATTTAATAGGAGCAAGATAATTAGAGATTGGGTAGAGTGTAGTACTTGAGACTGGATTAGAAGGACCAAGATGTGGAGAAGACAAAGCGAGAGAGGAGGGTGTATTAAGTAGAGTGGAGTTGACGACATAGTATTTGAGTATTACAGAAGGTTTTTGCGATCGTTTTCAACGACCAAGTATCTCGGGAAGACCTAGAGAATGACCCGCGACCTGATCAGAAGTAGTATCCAAGAATTGTTTTGGCGACGATGGTTGATCATGAACAGATGACTGTGGAGAATCACCAGAAGAGACATCTTGATCATGAGTTGAGAGACTGCAGTATCAGGCACCAAAGAAACATGAGAAGGTAAACTTGGGATTTCAATTGGTGATGACGACTCAGGAGATGGCACCAAAGGAGCAACATGTAGTAACCAATCATCGACGGCAAGGTCAGGCTGGAAAACCGGTGGTGTAACATGATCAGTGGATACGCATGGGAATTGTTATTCGAATAAGATGACATCCCTACTTGATAAAAACTCATTCCTTTCAATATCATATACTCTCCAAGCCTTACTTCCATAAGGATATCTAACAAAAATGCATTTACGACTCCGATCCTTTAGTTTATCCTTGTCGTGAGGCATGTGATGAGCGTAACTTAGACATGAAAAAGTGCAAAGCGTATCATAGGTAGGCGGCGAACCATATAGAAACTCGTATGGAGTCTTTCCTTAAAGAAGAGCAGTAGGCGTTCGATTAATGAGGTGAGACGCCGTGAGAATGCTTTCTCCCCAGAAAGTGACCGGTAACTTTTCTTAAAACAGTAATTCTCGAGCAGTGTTCAGAATATGACGATGTTTGCGCTCGACACGTCCGTTCTGTTGAGGAGTATCGATGCAAGACATTTGATGGAGGATACCCTTCTCACAAAAGAATGTTGAGAGTGCCATAAACTTAGTGCCATTGTCCAAGCGAATTGTCCTCACAGGTTTGTTAAATTTTTTTCACTCGTTGCACATAAGTTTTTGAGTAAGCCTTTGACCTCTTATTTTTCCAACATTAGATAAGTCCAGAGAGCTCTAGAATAGTCATTGACGATGGTCAGAAAGTAAACAGCGCTACATGAAGCAAGTGTACGATAGGGACCCCAAACATCACAGTGAATCAAAGAAAAAAGGTTCCATTGCTTTATTAGAACTTTCAGAAAAATAGAACGTGTTTGTTTAGCACAAAAACAGATGTCACATGGATACAAATCGCCAAAATAATCTTTAAAACTATCAAATAATGGTAAGGTAGAAAGCACTTTGTAGGAAGGATGCCCAAGTCTTCGATGCCACAGAACAGATGAAGGAATATTATATTTGCGAGTATGATGAGCGCGAGCAACGACCACTCCCTTGACGTAATACACCCCCTCTCTCTCTTCACCGGCTCCAATTAGGATCCTCGTAAAACGGTCCTGCGGTACACACAAAGTATCGGTAAAAATGGAAATACACCAAATTTGCTTGAGAAGGCATGAGACATATATAAAAGTGCAATTAAAGTTCGGCACATAAAGGTCATTCAACAAAACAGTCCTTATTTAACGACAATTTGCTAATCTTAGTAGCACGAGATGTGGTGTCGTCTGGGAATGTTACAGCCGATGGCATGATGTCGACATCGTCACCTAACAGAGACAGATCACCCGTCGTGTGGTGAAAGGTATATGTGTCAAGAATAACATCAGAGAGTTTCGTTTTACCATACATACGATCAGTAGAGAGTTGACTCTGTTGATTCTAAAGTATATTAATTAGAGCTTCAATCTGATCAGTAGAGACAGAGGAAGTGATGTTGTTGGTGTTGGGATAGTGTCCTGAAATCACACTTGTACTCACTCCTGATGATAGTTGTGTGTCGAGATCAGACATTCGTATGATACTGGGCGGTTGCAATGTTTTGCTAGAAGCCTCTTGCAATCTGTAAGTTGTAGACTTACTGCCAGTATTATATGATCCTATAGGGTCACACACCTAAGCAAACTGGAAGCTTAAATATGGGAATGGTCATTATGGTAATGATCATGTTAATGTGTATTGGATACACATTAATATCGAGTATATGGTGGTGTGTCGATCGACACAGTATGTGTGTCGGTCGACACAGTATGTGTGTCGGTCGACACAGATCGGGTTTCGAAACAGACGTTTCGATTTTATGACTTAAACGAGTCGGCCCGTTTTGAGTGATTCTAGGTCTTAATAAAAACATTGAGTTTCGACCTAGAAAAGTAGCCGTCGTCTTTTTCTTGACAGAGAAAGCAGGATCACCAAAAACTCAGAGATCCCAAAGATCCGGCACTAGCATCCCGGCTTTCTAGGTTTGTTTGCGTGTGTATCTAGTAGAGGCGAATCATCTGAGTCGCTTACTGATCTCGTCACCAATCATTCCGCTGCCAGTTCAAGGTAAGAACGAGATTGGTAATTTCAATATAACGAACCCTAGATCCTAGGCGATCCAACAGTGGTATCAGAGCTTTTTAGGGTTTAGTCTATTGAATCTGAAGCATTTAATTCGAAAACTGATGTAATTGAATCGATTGATGCTTGGTAAATCGCGTTTTCATGATGTTAATCACGGATTAAAGCCTCTGTTGAAAATACGATGTTTGTGTTTTCGCAGAGTGTCGATCGACACAAAGCGTGTGTCGGTCGACACGCAGCGAAAACGCATAAAATTTTAGGGCTTTCGATCAGTGATCGAATATCCGTTTTCGTACTGTATCGGTCGATACAATGGGTGTGTCGGTCGACACAGGCAATGCGAAAGGATAGATCAGTTCAATTGGATTGAACCGGTTATCTCGCATGGTTAATTCGATTAAATCGGTTTAATTGGATGAACCGCTTCAATTAGATTGGACTGGTTGTCTCAATTGGTTAAGAACCGGTTTAATTGGTTGATTTCGGTTAAATTAGATTTACCGGTTATTGACCCGGTTCAATTGGATTAAACCGGAAAAAACAATTTGGTTCTGGTTAGGTCATGTCGATCGACACCGTATTGTGTGACGATCGACATGGACCATTAAACCGGACCGGTTCAATTAGATTGAACCGCTTAAGGAAATTCGATCTGGTTTGACCGGTTATCGAAGTCCGGTTTAAATTAGGTTGTGTCGACCGATGCAAGGATGCATCGATCGATGCACCACTCGCAGACTTGAAGGCTGGACCTCAATTTGCAGATACCAGACCAAATTTATTCCTAAGTTCTAGATTAAATTTAAACATAATGAATCTAGATATTATAAGAAACTTAAAATATTCTTGGATATATATTGGATATACATCAAGATTAAATAGTTCATTTCCTCAAATAAATATCAAGTGATCTTGATGTCTTGCCCAATCTTGTCTACTGTCAAGATTTGTTTAGTTGTTGGATAGCCTTGGAGTCTTTGGTATCCACAGCTACATGAGTAAGGCAGGTGATCATTGATAGACTTGCAGTGCGACTGTCAATGATCACAAGACTGAAGAGATTGGTTTACTTGACTGGGCTATCAGAAGTTCTGGGCTCAGAGACATCAGAGTGGATAAGACATGGATTGTCTTATCTGCGACCAAGAGTTGTACTGGGTACAATTAGCAATGATTTGCTTACCTAGATAACTAAAGTTTGGGTGATGGCGAGTCGCCCACTCAAACTTTGGTGATCTGAGGATCTTGGTTTATTGTATTCATCTGAGGAAACATAGTTCTTGAATACAATGCGAGTTTTCTTATTAGATAAGAATTCTCATTTTCTTGAGCATCATAACTAAAACCTCTACCTCTTTTAATTCAAGCTATGTCTGTCTCAACTCACATCAACACTTTCTCGCTAAGATCCGTCCTTGAGAAGGACAAGCTTAATGGATCAAATTTCTTGGAATGGTATCGGAACCTGAGAATAGTTCTCAGGCAGGAGAACAAGGAATATGTCCTTACAAGAGTTCTCCCCGAGAGGCCACGTTCCAATGCCACGGAGGAAGATAAGAATGCTTGGGATAAGCATTCAACTGATGTCAAAGACGTTAATTGTCTAATGCTAGTGACTATGAACTCTGAGCTGCAGAAGCAATATGAGAACGTGATGTCACCGATTGAGATGATTAACAGCCTGAAAGCTTTGTTTCAGGAGCAAGCTCACACATAGAGATACCAGACAGTTAAATCTCTCATGGATTGCAAACTGGCTAAGGACAGTCCAGTAAGTCCTCATGTCCTTAAAATGATGGGTTACATTGATAACCTGGGGAAATTGGACTGTGCCATTAGCCAGGAGCTAGCCACTGACATGATTCTGCAATCTTTGCCGTCGTGTTTTGATCAGTTCATCATGAACTAAAACATGCAAAACATGACTAAGACATTGACCGAGTTGCACGGCATGCTTAAGACAGCAGAGCCGAATCTCAAGAAGGCTACTCCCAGTGTCCTGATGGTACAAGGGGGTAAAAGGTTTAAGAAACCTAAGAAGGATAAGGGAAAGGCCCAGGTTGTCGAGACTGAGAGTCAAGACAAGCCCAAGCCCAAGCCCAAATCCGGGCCTTCTCCTGAGGATAAGTGCAACTACTGCAAGCAGTTGGGGCATTGGAAGAGAGACTGCAAGAAGTTCAAGAAAGATTACAAGAAGCTGAAGAAGACGTATGATGCGTCTGACTCAGGTATTTATGTTATCGAACTCAATGTTATGTCTTCTAGTTCTACTTCGTGGGTATTGGATACCGGCTGCGGTGCTCATATTTGTACTAATATGCAGGCACTAAGAAACAGTAGGACGCTGAAGAAAGGACAAGTGGAGCTGCGGGTCGGGAATGGAGCTAAGGTTGCTGCACTGGCCGTAGGCACCTATGAGTTGTCTTTACCTTCGGGCATGGTTTTAGCTTTGAATAATTGCTACTTTGTACCTGCGATCAGCAGAAACATAATTTCAGTTTCCGTTTTGGATTTGGAAGGTTTTGATTTTGCTGTTAAGAATAAAGTTTGTTCTTTTAATCGTGATGGTACGTTTTATGGTAGCGCCCCATTAGATAATGGGTTATATGTCTTAAACCAAGAAATGCTTGTCTTCATCATAAATACAAAGCGGTTTAAATCAAATGACGAAAACCCGACTTTCTTATGGCATTGTCGTTTGGGCCATATCAATGAGAAACGCATTCAGAGACTCCATCGATATGGGCTTCTGGGCTCATTTGATTTTGAATCATGTGAGACATGCGAATCTTTCTTGATGGGCAAAATGGCTAGAGCCCCTTTCAACAAACCGAATGAAAGGGCCAGTGATTTATTGGGCCTCATTCATACTGATGTATGTGGGACAATGAGCATTGTTGCCAGAGGAAATTACAAGTACTTCATTACCTTCACTGATGACTTCAGTAGGTATGGCTATGTCTATTTGATGAGACACAAGTCAGAATCCTTTGATAGATTCAAAGAATTCAAGAATGAAGTACAGAACCAACTTGGCAAAAGTATCAAAGTTCTGCGGTCGGATCGCGGAGGAGAATACTTGAGTCAAGAGTTCAGTGACTATCTGAGCGAGTGTGGAATTGTTTCACAACTCACTCCTCCTGGAACACCCCAATGGAATGGAGTGTCAGAGAGGAGGAATCGAACCTTATTGGATATGTTTCGGTCTATGATGAGTCATTCAGATCTTCCATTATCCTTTTGGGGATACGCTCTAGAAACGTCTGCGTTTACACTAAATAGGGTGCCATCTAAATCAGTGGAAAAGACACCACATGAATTGTGGACTGGGAATATTCCAAGTCTGTCTTTCCTGAAGATTTGGGGTTGTGAGGCTTATGTCAAACGTTTAATCTCTGACAAGCTCGCACCCAAATCAGATAAATGTTACTTCGTTGGTTATCCTAGGGAAACCAAGGCTTACTACTTTTACAACCAATCTGAGAACAAAGTTTTTGTTGCTCGGGACTGTTCTTTTCTTGAGAGAGAATTTCTTTCTAAGAAAAGCAGTGGGAGTAAAGTACATCTCGAAGAAATTCGAGATGCACAGGAGATTGCTCAACCTTCTGAGGAAGAGCAGCAGTTGGATCCACAAAGTTCTGTGGAGGCCACGCCTGTGGAGCCTGAAGTTCGCAGATCCGGAAGGATCCATCACGAACCCGAGAGATATTATGGATTTCTCGTGACCAATTGCAATGATCTGATGATCATTGAAAGTGACGAACCTGCAAACTTCGCGGAAGCAATGATGGGCCTGGACTCCGAAAAGTGGCTTGGAGCCTCTAAATCCGAAATGGGATCCATGTCAGAAAACCAAGTATGGTCCTTGGTCGATTTACCTAATGGTGCAAAAGCCGTTGAGTGTAAATGGTGTAGGATTCTCCTAGGATCTAGGGTTTGATATATTGAATCACCAACCTCGTTCTTACCTTGTTACTGGCAGTGGAATGAATGGTGAACGAGATCAGTAGCGACACAGGTGCCTCGCCTCTACCACGTACACACGCACACAAGCTGGAAAACGGGATGCTAGTGCCGAATCTGTGGAATCTGTGAGTTTCTCATGTTTCTGCTTTTCTATCAAAGAGAAGAGAAGACGGCTAGGGTTCAGGTCGACCATATAAGCCTATATATATCGACCTGGAAATGACATCATCAACCGTCGGACAAACCCGACTCGGTTACGTCATTAATCTGAAACATCAGTTTTGAAACCCGATATGCAACGATCGACACACTTAATGTGTCGATCGTTACACCTCCACGAAAAGCTTGCATCGATCGACACACTCATGCATCGATCGACACATATCATAAAACTTTATGTCAATGTGTATCCAATACACATCAACATGATCATTACCATAATGATCATTTCCACATTTATGCTTCCAGTTTGCTTAGGTGTGTGACCCTATAGGATCATATAATACTGGCAGTAAGTCTACAACTTACAGACTGCAAGAGGCTTCTAGCAAAACATTGCAACCACCCAGTATTATACGAATGTCTGATCTCGACACACAACTATCATCAGGAGTGAGTACAAGTGTGATTTCAAGACACTATCCCAACAATCTCCCACTTGTACTGGAATCATCAATTCCTATAATCTTTTTGTCTCTATATCTCGATTTGGCATAAGGCAAGATTGGTGTCATCCTTATTAAGACAACATCGTATTTATCGAACTCCTGATCTCATACTGAACATTACAAACAACTGAACTACAGTTCGTTTGAGTGCGGCCACACATTTTCTCAGTATTAAATCTTCGATAGGCCCTGAGATATTTATCTCCCTTTATTCAGGAGGGACAAATTTCATCTTGTTCCATCCCTGTTTCAACGCACACTTCATGATATACCTGAAAAGTGCCGTTATAGCCGCCAGTTACGGGTCGACGTTTGACAAGGTCAAAGTGTACCAATTCATATGCAAGAAAGCATGATGAACTCAGGTCTAAGGACTATACTCTATAGTCGTAATGAGAACCTCTTATGACACAGATATAACTATCTTGTAGACTTCTCATTAGCGGGTCATGTCCGATCATATGTTCACCAACATATACCTATGTGACTGACTGCGATAATCATATCATTGGCTCCATGAAACTTAGCCAACAGTCACCTCACAATCTAGTCTCTCGCGGTTGTCAGCGTCCCACTTTGACAACCTCGACTAGGGACACATTATAATTTATGTCATCTATACTTATAAGGTTTCATGATCAAGTCCTCAACTTGATGACCTATAATATAACATAAACTTATTTGGAACCATTATTTAGATCACAATAAATAATGTTGAAATCAAATTTCATTCAAACATATCCAAAAGAATGTTTACAAGAACATCTTATTTTAACTAAAATAAAACTAAAAACTCCCACTAGAATCAAGATTACATCTTTAGATCTCTAATGCCTACAGCAGTCGTATGACTTTCATGCTTAGGCCTTGGGAGTGACTTAGTCAGAGGATCAGCGACATTCTCATCTGTCAGAACTCTGCTGATCTTTACATCACCTCTATTGACGATATCACGAATCAGGTGATATCTCCTCTCAACGTGTTTGGACTTCTGGTGTGACCTGGGTTCTTTCGCCTGAGCAATGGCTCCATTGTTATCGCAAAACAAAGTCACTGGCTCCAAGATACTAGGAACCACACCAAGTTCAGTCATGAACTTCTTGATCCAAACAGCTTCCTTTGCCGCTTCTGCAGCAGCAACATATTCAGCTTCCGTCGTGGAATCAGCTACGGTATTCTGCTTAGAGCTCTTCCAGCTCACTGCACCGCCATTTAGACAGAAGACATATCCAGATTGTGTTCGGAAATCGTCTCTGTCGGTCTGGAAACTCGCATCAGTGAATCCATTCACTACCAGTTCTTCACTTCCTCCATACACCAGGAATTTATCCTTAGTATGTCTCAAATACTTGAGAATATTCTTGGCGGCTGTCCAGTGATCTTCACCTGGATCAGATTGGTATCTACTCGTCATGCTTAACGCGTAAGCTACATCTGGACGAGTGCAGAGCATGGCATACATAATAGATCCTATTGCAGAAGCATAAGGAATCCTATTCATGCGCTCTCGCTCAGCATGTGTCTTCGGACACTGCTTTTTGCTGAGACTAATGCCATGAGACATTGGTATGAAGCCCTTCTTGGAATCATGCATCTTGAATCTGTGCAACACTTTATCAATTTAAGTGTCCTGGCACAGTCCAATCAGCCTGTTCATTCTATTTCTGTAGATTCTGATTCCAAGAATATACGCGGCTTCTCCCATGTCTTTCATGGAAAAACAACTTCCGAGCCAAGTCTTAACAGACTGAAGCAACGGAACATCATTACCGAGGAGGAGTATGTCATCGACATACAGTACGAGAAACGCAATTTTGCTCCCACTAGTCTTCTTGTAAACACATGGTTCTTCTTCGTTCTTGATGAAACCAAATTGTTTCACTGCTTCATCAAAACGAAGATTCCAACTCCGTGATGCTTGCTTCAAACCATAAATGGATTTATGAAGCTTGCATACCTTCCCAGCGTCTTTAGGATCAACAAAACCTTCAGGCTGTGTCATATACACATCCTCTTCCAGAATACCATTCAGGAATGCGGTTTTGACATCCATTTGCCAAATCTCATAATCATAATGAGCAGCAATTGCTAGAAGAATCCGAATGGATTTAAGCATAGCGACTGGGGAATAGGTTTCATCATAGTCAATACCATGAATTTGCTTGAAACCTTTAGCCACCAACCTCGCTTTGTAAATCTGTACATTGTCATCCACGTCAATCTTCTTCTTGAAGATCCATTTACACTCAATGGCTTTTGCACAATTAGGTAAATCGACCAAGGACCATACTTGGTTTTCTGACATGGATCCCATTTCGGATTTAGAGGCTCCAAGCCACTTTTCGGAGTCCGGGCCCATCATTGCTTCCGCGAAGTTTGCAGGTTCGTCACTTTCAATGATCATCAGATCATTGCAATTGGTCACGAGAAATCCATAATATCTCTCGGGTTCGTGATGGATCCTTCTGGATCTGCGAACTTCAGGCTCCACAGGCGTGGCCTCCACAGAACTTTGTGGATCCAACTGCTGCTCTTCCTCAGAAGGTTGAGCAATCTCCTGTGCATCTCGAATTTCTTCGAGATGTACTTTACTCCCACTGCTTTTCTTAGAAAGAAATTCTCTCTCAAGAAAAGAACAGTCCCGAGCAACAAAAACTTTGTTCTCAGATTGGTTGTAAAAGTAGTAAGCCTTGGTTTCCCTAGGATAACCAACGAAGTAACATTTATCTGATTTGGGTGCGAGCTTGTCAGAGATTAAACGTTTTACATAAGCCTCACAACCCCAAATCTTCAGGAAAGACAGACTTGCAATATTCCCAGTCCACAATTCATGTGGTGTCTTTTCCACTGATTTAGATGGCACCCTATTTAGTGTAAACGCAGACGTTTCTAGAGCGTATCCCCAAAAGGATAATGGAAGATCTGAATGACTCATCATAGACTGAAACATATCCAATAAGGTTCGATTCCTCCTCTCTGACACTCCATTCCATTGGGGTGTTCCAGGAGGAGTGAGTTGTGAAACAATTCCACACTCGCTCAGATAGTCACTGAACTCTTGACTCAAGTATTCTCCTCCGCGATCCGGCCGCAGAACTTTGATACTTTTGCCAAGTTGGTTCTGTACTTCATTCTTGAATTCTTTGAATCTATCAAAGGATTCTGACTTGTGTCTCATCAAATAGACATAGCCATACCTACTGAAGTCATCAGTGAAGGTAATGAAGTACTTGTAATTTCCTCTGGCAACAATGCTCATTGTCCCACATACATCAGTATGAATGAGGCCCAATAAATCACTGGCCCTTTCATTCGGTTTGTTGAAAGGGGCTCTAGCCATTTTGCCCATCAAGAAAGATTCGCATGTCTCACATGATTCAAAATCAAATGAGCCCAGAAGCCCATATCGATGGAGTCTCTGAATGCGTTTCTCATTGATATGGCCCAAACGACAATGCCATAAGAAAGTCGGGTTTTCGTCATTTGACTTAAACCGCTTTGTATTTATGATGAAGACAAGCATTTCTTGGTTTAAGACATATAACCCATTATCTAATGGGGCGCTACCATAAAACGTACCATCACGATTAAAAGAACAAACTTTATTCTTAACAGCAAAATCAAAACCTTCCAAATCCAAAACGGAAACTGAAATTATGTTTCTGCTGATCGCATGTACAAAGTAGCAATTATTCAAAGCTAAAACCATGCCCGAAGGTAAAGACAACTCATAGGTGCCTACGGCCAGTGCAGCAACCTTAGCTCCATTCCCGACCCGCAGCTCCACTTGTCCTTTCTTCAGCGTCCTACTGTTTCTTAGTGCCTGCATATTAGTACAAATATGAGCACCGCAGCCGGTATCCAATACCCACGAAGTAGAACTAGAAGACATAACATTGAGTTCGATAACATAAATACCTGAGTCAGACGCATCATACGTCTTCTTCAGCTTCTTGTAATCTTCCTTGAACTTCTTGCAGTCTCTCTTCCAATGCCCCAACTGCTTGCAGTAGTTGCACTTATCCTCAGGAGAAGGCCCGGATTTGGGCTTGGGCTTGGGCTTGTCTTGACTCTCAGTCTCGACAACCTGGGCCTTTCCCTTATCCTTCTTAGGTTTCTTAAACCTTTTACCCCCTTGTACCATCAGGACACTGGGAGTAGCCTTCTTGAGATTCGGCTCTGCTGTCTTCAGCATACCGTGCAACTCAGTCAATGTCTTAGTCATGTTTTGCATGTTGTAGTTCATGATGAACTGATCAAAACACGACGGCAAAGACTGCAGAATCATGTCAGTGGCTAGCTCCGGCTAATGGCACAGTCCAGTTTCCCCAGGTTATCAATGTAACCCATCATTTTAAGGACATGAGGACTTACTGGACTGTCCTTAGCCAGCTTGTAATCCATGAGAGATTTAACCGTCTGGTATCTCTCTGTGCGAGCTTGCTCCTGAAACAAAGTTTTCAGGCTGTTAATCATCTCAATGGGTGACATCACGTTCTCATATTGCTTCTGCAGCTCAGAGTTCATAGTCAACAGCATTAGACAATTAACATCTTTGACATCAGCTGAATGCTTATCCCAAGTATTCTTTTCTGTCTGCGGGCATTGGAACGTGGCCTCTCGGTGAGAACTCTTTCAAGGACATATTCCTTGTTCTCTTGCCTGAGAACTATTCTCAGGTTCCGATACCATTCCAAGAAATTAGATCCATTTAATTTGTCCTTCTCAAGGACGGATCTCAGTGAGAAAGTGTTGATGTGAGTTGAGACAGACATAGCTGTAATTAAAAGATATAGAGGTTTTAGTTATAATGCTCAAGGAAATGAGAAATCTTATCTAATAAGAAAACTCGCATTGTATTCAAAACTATGTTTCCTCAGATGAATACAATGAATCAAGATCCTCAGATCACCAAAATTCGAGTGGGCGACTCGCCATCACCCAAACTTTAGTCATCCAGGTAAGCAAATCATTGCTAATTGTACCCAGTACAACTCTTGGTCGCAGATAAGACAATCCATGTCTTATCCACTCTGATGTCTCTGGGCCCAGAACTTCTGATGGCCCAGTCAAGTAAACCAATCTTTTCCTGTCTTGCGATCATTGACAGTCGCACTGCAAGTCTATCAATGACCACCTGCCTTACTCATGTTGTTGTGGATACCAAGGACTCCAAGACTATCCAACGAACGACACGAGTCTTGACAGTAGACAAGATCGGGCAAGACATCAAGATCACTTGATATTTAGTTGAGGAAAGGAACTATTTAATCTTGATGCATATCCAATATACATCCAAGAAGTTATTAATTAAAACATTCAGTTTTATCAAGTTTAGGTTTTTTATTTGATTTGGTAATCGCAACTAGAGGTCCAACCCCTGAGTCTGCGAGTTGTGTGTCGATCGACGCATCCTTGCATCGATCGACACATCCTAACCACAATCAAAATTGGTTTCCGGTTCAATCCAATTCAACCAAAACCAACCAACTGAATCGATCGTTGCACCCAGTGCGTCGATCGATACAGTGCGAGTTTTCGCGGTGCATCGATCGACACAAGCTTAGTGTCGATCGACACTGTGCGATAAACCCTAAAGTTATTTGCGAGTTTTCGCTCTGTGTCGATCGATGCACGATTTGCACCGATCGACACGCTGCGACAAACCCTAAAGTTATTTGCGAGTTTTCGCTCTGTGTCGATCGATGCACGATTTGCACCGATCAACACGCTGCGACAAACCCTAAAAGGTTTACGTGTTTTCGCTCTGCATCGATCGACACACGCTTTGTGTCGATCGACACACTGCGAAAAACACAGGTATCGAATTTCCAACAGAAGCTTTTAATCCGAGATTAACACTTGAAAATACGATTTCAGCAGGCAATAATCAATTCAACAAACTCAGTTTTCGAATTAATTGCATCAGATTCAATAGTCTAAACCCTAACAAGCTCTGATACCACTTTAGGATTCTCCTAGGATCTAGGGTTTGATATATTGAATCACCAACCTCGTTCTTACCTTGTTATTGGCAGCAGAATGAATGGTGAACGAGATCAGTAGCGACACAGGTGCCTCGCCTCTACCACGTACACACGCACACAAGCTGGAAAACGGGATGCTAGTGCCGAATCTGTGGAATCTGTGAGTTTCTCGTGTTTCTGCTTTTCTATCAAAGAGAAGAGAAGACGGCTAGGGTTCAGGTCGACCATATAAGCCTATATATATCGACCTGGAAATGACATCATCAACCGTCGGACAAACCCAACTCGGTTACGTCATTAATCCGAAACATCAGTTTCGAAACCCGATATGCAACGATCGACACACTTAATGTGTCGATCGTTACACCTCCACGAAAAGCTTGCATCGATCGACACACTCATGCATCGATCGACACATATCATAAAACTCTATGTCAATGTGTATCCAATACACATCAACATGATCATTACCATAATGATCATTTCCACATTTATGCTTCCAGTTTGCTTAGGTGTGTGACCCTATAGGATCATATAATACTGGCAGTAAGTCTACAACTTACAGACTGCAAGAGGCTTCTAGCAAAACATTGCAACCACCCAGTATTATACGAATGTCTGATCTCGACACACAACTATCATCAGGAGTGAGTACAAGTGTGTTTTCAGGACACTATCCCAACAAATGGATCTTCAAGAAGAAGATTGACGTGGATGGCAATGTCCAAATTTACAAAGCTAGGTTGGTGGCTAAAGGTTTCAAACAGATTCATGGTGTTGACTATGATGAAACCTATTCCCCAGTCGCCATGCTTAAATCCATTCGGATTCTTCTAGCAACTGCCGCTTATTATGATTATGAGATTTGGCAGATGGATGTTAAAACCGTCTTCCTGAATGGTATTTTGGAAGAGGATGTGTATATGACACAACCTGAGGGTTTTGTAGATCCTAAGAATGCTGGGAAGGTATGCAAGCTTCACAAATCCATTTATGGATTGAAGCAAGCATCACGGAGTTGGAATCTTCGTTTTGATGAAGCAGTAAAACAATTTAGTTTCATCAAGAACGAAGAAGAACCATGTGTATCCAAGAAGACTAGTGGGAGCGGAATTGCGTTTCTTGTATTATATGTCGATGACATACTCTTTCTCGGTAATGATGTTCTGTTGCTTCAGTCTGTTAAGACTTGGCTCAGAAGTTGTTTTTACATGAAAGACATGGGAGAAGCCGCTTACATCCTTGGAATCAGAATCTAGAGAGATAGAGCGAACAGGCTGATTGGATTGTGCCAGGACACTTATATTGATAAGGTGTTGCACAGATTCAAAATGCATGATTCCAAGAAGGGCTTCATACCGATGTCTTATGGCATTAGTCTCAGCAAGAAGCAGTGTCCGGCGACACATGCTGAGCGAGAACGCATGGATAGGATTCCTTAAGCTTCTGCAATAGGATCTATTATGTATGCCATGCTCTGCACTCGTCCAGATGTAGCTTACGCGTTAAGCATGACGAGTAGATACCAATCTGATCCAGGTGAAGATCACTGGACAGCTGTCAAGAATATTCTCAAGTATTTTAGACATACCAAGGATAAGTTCTTGGTATATGGAGGAAGTGAAGAACTTGTGGTGAATGGATTCACCGATGCGAGTTTTCAGACGGACAGAGACGATTTCTGATCACAGTCTAGATATGTCTTCTAGCTAAATGGCGGTGCAGTGAGCTGGAAGAGCTCTAAGCAGAATACCGTAGCTGATTCCACGACGGAAGCTGAATATGTTGCTGCTTCAGAAGCGGCAAAGGAAGCTGTTTGGATCAAGAAGTTCATGACTGAACTTGGTGTGGTTCCTAGTATCTTGGAGCCAGTGGCTTTATTTTGTGACAACAATGGAGCCATTGCTCAGTCGAAAGAACCCAGGTCACACCAGAAGTCCAAACACGTAGAGAGGAGATATCACCTGATTCGTGATATCGTCAGTAGAGGTGATGTGAAGATCAGCCGAGTTCCGACGGACGAGAATGTCGCTGATCCTCTGACTAAGCCACTCCCAAGGCCTAAGCATGAGAGTCATACGACTGCTGTAGGCATTAGAGATCTTAAGATGTAATCTTGATTCTAGTGGGAGTTTTATGGTTTTATTTTAGTTATATTAAGATGTTCTTGCAAACATACTTTTGGATATGTTCAATAAAATTTGATTTCAGCATTATTTATTGTGATCTAAATAATGGTCCCAAAATAAGTTTATGCCATATTATAGGTCATCAAGTTGAGGACTTGATCATGGAACCCTATAAGTTATAGATGACATAAATTATGATGTGTCCCTAGTCGAGGTTGTCAACGTGGGACAATGTCAACCGCGAGAGACTAGATTGTGAGGTGGCTGTTGACTAAGTTTCATGGAGTCAATGATATGATTATCACAGTCAGTCAGATAGATGAATGTTGATGAACATATGATCGGACGTGACCCGCTAATGAGAAGTCTCCAAGATAGTTATATCTGTGTCATGAGAGATTCTCATTACGACTATAAAGTATAGTCCTTAGACCTGAGTTCATCATGTTTTCTTACATATGAATTGGTGCACTTTGACCTTGTCAAACGTCGACCCGTAACTGGCGGCTATAACGGCACTGCTCAGGTGTATCATGAAGTGTGTGTTGAGACAGGGATGGAACAAGAAGGGATTTTTCCCTCCTGAATAACGGGAGATAAATATCTCAGGGCCTATCGAAGATTTAATACTGAGAAAATGTGTGGCCGCACTCAAACGAACTGTAGTTCAGTTGTTTTTCTTGTTCAGTATAGATCGGGAGTTCGATAAACACGATATTGGCTAAATAAGGATGACACCAATCTTGCCTTATGCCAAATCGAGATATAGTGACAAAAGGATTATATGAATTGATGATTCCAGTACAATTGGGAGATTGTTGGGATAGTATCCTGAAATCACACTTGTACTCACTCCTGATGATAGTTGTGTGTCGAGATCAGACATTCGTATGATACTGGGCGGTTGCAATGTTTTGCTAAAAGCCTCTTGCAATCTGTAAGTTGTAGACTTACTGCCAGTATTATATGATCCTATAGGGTCACACACCTAAGCAAACTGGAAGCTTAAATATGGGAATGGTCATTATGGTAATGATCATGTTAATGTGTATTGGATACACATTAATATCGAGTATATGGTGGTGTGTCGATCGACACAGTATGTGTGTCGGTCGACACTGATCGGGTTTCGAAACAGACGTTTCGATTTTATGACTTAAACGAGTCGGCCCGTTTTGAGTGATTCTAGGTCTTAATAAAAACATTGAGTTTCGACCTAGAAAAGTAGCCGTCGTCTTTTTCTTGACAGAGAAAGCAGAAACACCAAAAACTCAGAGATCCCAAAGATCCGGCACTAGCATCCCGGCTTTCCAGGTTTGTGTGCGTGTGTATCTAGTAGAGGCGAAGCATCTGAGTCGCTTACTGATCTCGTCACCAATCATTCCGCTGCCAGTTCAAGGTAAGAACGAGGTTGGTAATTTCAATATAACGAACCCTAGATCCTAGGCGATCCAACAGTTGGCTGAAGTAGAAACTGCGTTGGCACGTCCTCATCCTCGACCCGATGAATTGGAGAAACGACCCCCACGTCTGCGGTTTCCTTGTCCGACTGAATTTCCAGATTGATTGTGTTGTTGTTTATGCTCGAGAAACCAGTCAGGATAGTCGTGAACCATAAAACATTCATAAACTTCATGACCTTTACGCTTGCAGTGGGTACAAGACCGACTTGGGTCACATGAACGAGAAGTAACAACAGTGGCGGTGAAGAGTAGAGATAGACTTTGAGAATCAGTTTTTACCGAAAACCTTAGAGTATCTTGTTTGATTTTCGAAGATCTCATATTGGTGATGTGTTGTTCATCCCTGATGACGCGAGAGTAGACGATATTCAGGTCAGGCAGCGGGTCTTCATCAATAATCTGCGAACGAATCGTTCTGAAGCGTTGATTATCAAGTCCGAAGAGAAACTTGTGAACCTTTGCATCTTCACGCTCTTTGTCCAACTCCACAGAAGCCGCACAAGTACATCTGATGGAAGGTTGAAAAGCTTGACTTTCTTCTCATAGCTTTGATAATTTACCAGTATTCAAGTTTGGACTGCTCATCTTGCTTACAATTAGTGATCTCATCTTGTAGCAGATGCTTACGAACAACATTTTTAACCGAGAACCGGCGTTTGATTGTTTCCAATAATTTGGCCGCCTCAGAGACATGACCCTCCGTGACACGAACTTGTGGATCAATCGATGTACGAATCCAGCCTATAATCATGAAGTTTGTAGCAATTCAGCATAAATCGGGGTTTGATTGTGGTTTTGGAATTGTTCCATCAATAAAACCTATTTTGCCTTTAGCCTGGAGAGAATTCCATAGCTCCAGTGCCTAATCGGAGTAGTTATCTCCTCGAAGAAAAACTAGTGTGATGAGTACACCACTGAAGGATATAAGAAATAGGGAGAGTCAGTAGGGAAACTCACCACTGAAGTAGTATGAAGGTGGTAGAAGTGTGGAAAATAAAATAAAGTATGTAGAATTAGGCCAGAGATTAATTAATTTCTAATACCATGATATAAAACATAATAGAGTAAAAGTCTGTGTATATTCACATGTCTAAAAGAGTATTTAGACAATGGAAGTTTCCTAGAACTTAGAAGAGATGTATTAGAATTGTATATTGTGATTACATCAAAATATGGTAAATATCTTAATCTCTATATAAAGGTAGACATTCAATTTGCAACATTAACATATAGTAACCATCAACATATAGTCAACAGATTCCCCAGACAGAGACTATATAGGATGTAACGTGGTTACTTAATATTTCTGAACATATGATACACAAACAGCCTCAAATGTCCGAATCCAAAGATTAGATTCGATTCATTAAACCGCAACATAACTTGACCGTTTAATAGAGATGAGAGACAAAGACTAATCCTCTACAAAAGGGTGCACCTGTTCATCACCAATCTCAACTGGATCATCACCGTTGATCTGGTCAAGCACGAGGATTAACCCCATCGCAAAAGCGCCGTCAAAACCGGGTTTAATCTCGAGAGTGAACACATCTCGTCCAAGCATCACGTTCGTTGATACGTCTACTTTGCGTTTGATCTCAGCTACAGTTTGCTTCTTCGTGTCGTATATGAGGCAGTTTCGTTGCGAGAAGTCACCGTCGATGATGTACTCTTCTCCGGTTCCGTCGTAAACATCTATTTCCATCGTGCACCGTCCGATTATTGACGATCTTCGTACGCTGAAGATCGGTTTCTGACCCTCAGATTTCTCGCCAAGAAAACCTTCCCATCTCTGGTGCAGAGTCGGTCTCTGTTCACCAAAACAGAAACAAAAAACAACTTGACGAGTTAACTCAGTATAATTGGGTACAGCGACTGAATCGATTTGACTGAATCAAGAACAAGAAACGATACCATCACTGAAATTCGTAAACCAAACAAAACCCATCTAATCAAATAGCAGAGCAAAAAGCAAAGCATCAAACTTTATTACTAATCACGGAGTCACCTTCACGAGTTTCACTGTAACTCGTCCCAACTCATTGAAAAGAAAAGAAAAAAAAAGCCAGAGAGAGAGAGGATGATGATTGGTGGACTTAATGAATCAAAGGTTATACCTTTCGTTTAACGGTGAGGAGACACTTTCCGATAGCGTTCATGAGCACAAACTCAACGTTATCTCTTGTGTCAGGTCCGTATGAATCGACCCTGAAGATGATATCGCCGTGACAGTCGTAGGCGGCGAAACCATCTCCGGTGGAGAAGAGAGAGGTTTTGCAGACGGTGAGTGGTTTGGCTTCTTCGTAGAGATAAGCTTTGTCCACCACAATTCTTTTTCCCATATTATTTCCTTCTTTTGGAAAGGTCTCTTCAACTAATTCCATTTTCGTGTGTGTGTGTGTGGATGGAAGTTAAGATCTTTTTTTTTGTGTGGTTTGATTAACGAATGATTATGATAATGGACACTCTGCTCTTCTCCTTCTCAACGCCTCTATTTATACACGCGCGGGACGCGTTTATATTTTATCGACAAAATATCTTTTATTTAGTCTCTTTCCTAAAGTCTAAATTGCTATTGGCCAGAAATAAAAAGTCATACATGAATAATTGAATAACATGCGATGACTTGGAAAAATGTTACTACTATTTTGATCAGGTTTAGTGAGATTAATTCTAAACCATTTTAGATTTTTTTTTTGTCGTTCGTAGATTTTTTATATCATCTATCTTTTCTTATAAAATGGTAAAATACATAATTAAAATTCAAATAAGATTAAAAACAGACTTTTAAATACGATGTAGAAGATATAACTAGAACTAGACATGATTTTGAAAATCCAACTCAAGGTGGATATACAAAAATCACAATTTACATAATATCTAATTATATAATTGAGAAATGAGAATGCATCAGATTCATTTTCACGAGTTTAATTACCAGCATACCCTTAATAAAATTTGAATGAAAAATATGTTTCATATCGGTAGTTGGAGAAATAATTAACTAATATATATAGGGTAAGGGTCAATCCAGTCGTTACCAATTGATTTTAGGTTGTAAGCCCATACAACTTAATAGAGAAAAAGCATAAATCGTTCTGAAAAATCAATCAACTATACATTTCATCAAGTCTAAATCTCATGAATCTAAAATATTTAATAATGAAAATAACTTCCAATTTTTTTAACTCTATCAAAATACCGCTATGCCCGCTCAGGTGCGGACACCCCACCTAGTATAAAGTAATTAAAAAGTAAAAATAATTTAAATAGAAATAATTAATTATTAGATATTTATCATATAATTATATTTTATAAGTAACTTATAATAATATATATAGTTAATATAATAATATATTAAATAATTTATTCACAAACTTTAATTTTATATGTTAATAGTTTTAATATATATATATATATATATATATTTATATATATTATGACCTCCGATTAACTTAGACCTAAGAAGTTACTATATAACTAGTTTTTTTTAATTAGAGACTCTAAAAAAGTGACTTAATTAGCTCCATTCAAAAACTCAAGAAACTCTCTCCATCTCACATAACCAAAAATTATACGAAAATCTAAGCTCTAAAGATTTTAGAAAAGCTAAAACCATCAAAAGCTACTCATCTGGAACCAAACGAAAAATAATACAAAGCCAAAAACTAGAAAACAAACTACTACAAGAATTGTAGGAATGTCCATTAGAAGTTTGTAGATATTTTAAAATTGTTTTATATATTTTTGTGTCGACGATGTTTTATGTATTCACACGGCCAATTTGTAATTGTAGTTTGGTAGAATACGTCTAGCTACACACCTTATGTTTAATTATGAGACTTTTTTAATAAATTATTACAAAAGGATGCATCATAGCATATGAGAAAATTAGAAATTGGAAATTGATGCTTGTGGTGGATACAATATTTGTAAATCAAAATCTATATCATTGTACGTGAGATCCATTTGTATGTTGATTTTTAATTGAAGTTTAAAATAAATAAATAAAAAATGTCCCAAATCCTAGCCTCGACCATTAGACAAACACCTAAAATTAGATCACGATTAGACAGACACGTCTAATTATTTGAAAACATATAAAATCACCACCTCTTGGTTTACATTTACATTTTACATAATTTACATAATTAAATTTACACAACCTTTTTTTGATAATTAAATTTACACAACCTTTTGAGTAATTTAATAGTTATGCTAAATTGAATCTATGAAATTTATTATTCTTCCGCAATTGCTAATATGACTTTAAACATATTTTAAAATCTTTAGTTTATGTAAATGTACAACATGATAAGATAAACTTGACTAAACTGCAAACTCATGACATTTTCGTAGTACACCAAAAACAAGAATCCTTAATAAGTAAAAATAATATTTTAGAAGAATACAAAAACTTCTCGTATCAAAATGGTTTAGATATATACTTGTAAAATACTACAGATGTTTAATAGAAGAATATCTTCAAAAAAAAAAAAATACTACAGATGTTGACAAAGAGATACTTAAGACAATTTTATTTGTAGAAGTGCGGGGAAAATAAAGGTTACTTCATTTGAGCTGTACTGTATAGTATTATATGTTTCATCCGCAGAGTCGAATCCGTTCTTACCAGCCAAATCCTTAGACCAAGTACATCGCTAGGTTCTTAAGCGATTTTGGCTCGGTTTCATAGGGTGTTTGTATTAAAATTAATTGAGAATGGGTTAATAATATAAGGATCGGTCTTTATATAAGGAACTTAAGATACCGGTTCTTAGCTACGTGGCGTCTTCCCATTCGTCTTTTTCCGCGTTGAAACCCTCTGTCTGAGCTAGTAGGTTCTCAAGACGGCTTCATTTCTCCGTGTTTCGCGAATTCACTTACGAGAGAGCTGTCTTGTTACTCGAGAGGCGATTGAAAGGGCGATTTTAGGGTTCATCGTGAAATCCTTTCTATCTCCATTTTGTATCCGTGATTTAGGTGTTTCTACGGATCATTTGCTCGTTTATTACTAGATTTAGGGTTTTCCTTTGGTTTCGGATGCGATTTAGGTCTAACAGTTAGGGTTTTTTGGGGTCGGAATTAGGGTTTTCTTATGGGATTTTAGGAATCGGCTAGAGTTTTCCCTTTTGGGTTTCGATTGGGGTTTTATTTACCGTTTGTTAAAGGTATCAAGAGCTATCAGTCGATTTAGGGTTTCAATTTCGCGATAGGGTTGTTATCCGATTTGTTGTTCTTGAACGCGTTTTGTGTGTTTTGATTCTTTCGTGAGTATAGTTACTGTGATCTGCTCTAAACCCTCTTGAGTGTTTTCGACTAAACCCTTTTATTCTTTTTTGCATCCTCGGCAACTCTCTAAAAATCATCTTGCACTATCTGAGATTCGTTGTTGATAATAGAGAAGTTGTAGTAAACTGTAGTGTATATATCTAGAGGTTGTAGTAAACTGTGATTCTGATAAAAGTTCCTTTTGATTTGTCTCTTAACCGACATAGTGTTATTAATAGTTGTTTGGTTTTGTGATTCTCTCTTGGTAAATAGACTGTGACTCTTTGTTGATAATAGAGAACATTAGCTTATAGTATATATATCTAGAGCTTGTAGTAAACTGTGATTCTCTGTTGGTAAATATAGACTGTGATTCTTATATGGCTTTTAGGACACTGTGATTCTTTGTTGATAATAGAGAAGACTAGCTTATATTGTATAATGTTACACTATAATTTTTGATTACTTTCCTCATAACTTTCTAATATTCTGTGTTGGTAATAGTGTTGTGCATAATATAGACTGTGATTCTTATATGGTTTTTAGTACACTGTAAGTCTTTGTCGTGCATAATGTTAGACTAATAGTGTTGATTATCTTTCTCATACTGATGCAGGCTTCATGACACACCCTTACGACGAGAGGAGAGAGATGAAGCGGCTCAAGGAATACATCGACAGGAGAGGCTACGTAGCTGATGCAGAGTATGGGATTCCTACAAGGTGCCCATGTGGAGGAATTATTGTGCCGGAGATAGCTGCAGAAGAAGCTCATGACAATCTTCCTGGCAAGCTCTTTTTCACCTGCAAAGTGTACGAGGTATTAACTCACATGTTTGTTTGCTATTCTAGATGTTGTTTAACTGATGAATAGTTTCAATTGTAGGACGATGGGTTGCATTTCCGACAACCCTGGGTTCATGGTGTTGAGCAAGAGATTCATAAGGTTACTAGGGAAAATGAGAATTTGAAGGTAACACAATTCCTTACATTAGTATAATCGCCAGTCTGTTTCTTTATAAATATTAACTCCATAATGTGTAACTTTTCAGGAAGAGCTGTGGAAGCTGACAATGCGAGTGGCTCAGCTTGAGAGAGCACTTAAGGTTAGTTTGAATCCTGGAGTACTACTATTATGTTGTATGCAGTTTGAAAGTATATTACTAAAACATTATATCTAAGAAAGAACATTACTAAAACATATAACTGAAACAGAACTAACTAAAAGTATATTACTAAAACATTTATAACTGAAACAGAACTAAACTGGAACATTATAACTGAGACTCAACAGAAGTAAATCCTTTGGTTTAAAATTGGAACTAAACTTTAACTCATTCTCCCAGCTGTTATGAAATGATGGGTATTAATGGCCTTAAGACGAAATAAATTAGGATATTACCAGGTCTTAATGGCTCGGTGGTTAGGATATGACCAAGTCATTGATTGCTAGAGCAATTGCTAGAGCATTGTTAGCTTGGCTTTGTTAGCTATAAAAACACAGAACCATATTAAACTTTAAAAACAACTAAGAATGGAATTTTCCAATTCATCTTCTTTAGATTCCCCCGGCTTTGTTAGCCTCCTTGCAAGCCAACAGGTAGATCTTGATTCATCAGAACTTCCACGCTTTAGCAGTCAATGTTCTGATGAATCACGTGTTAGGGAAAGGAGGAAATGGTCACCCAAAGAGGATGTAATCCTCATTGGTGCTTGGCTAAACACAAGCAAAGACCCTATAGTGAGCAATGAACAGAAAGCTGGTGCATTCTGGAGGAGAATCCAGGAGTACTACAACAGTAGTCCCCTACTGGTTGGGATGCACCCTAGAGAGCTTGGTCAGTGCAAACAGAGGTGGAAAAGACTGAATGACCAAGTTTGCAAGTTTTTAGGATGCTATGAGGCTGCATTGAAGGAGCAATCAAGCGGTCAGAATGAAAATGACGTGATGAAAGCATCCCTAGACATCTTCTACAGCGATTACCACTCCAAGTTCACTCTTGAACATGCGTGGAGGGAGCTTAGGCATGACCAGAAATGGTGCTCCACACTTTTGGCCAAAGATGGTGGAAAGGAGAAACGCAAAAACACTCTGGAGGTTGATGTGGAAGAAGATGATAGACCTCCTGGTGTTAAGGCTGCAAAAGCGGTCAAGCGTAAGAAAGGTTCAAAGGAAGAGACCATGGAACAGTTGCAGGTCATGTTAGAATTGAAACAGAAGTTAAACCAGCAACAGTTGCTTGACCGTTTAATAGCAAAGACTGAACCACTCTCTGAGATTGAAACTACCCTAAAAAACAAGTTAATTACTGAGATGATATGAGCTAACTAGGTTGTAATTAAAATGGTGTTTAGTGCTTGCTTTTCATATCTAAAAAATCTATTTGTTGTGTTGCTAAGTGAGATGTTTTCTTTTGTGTTTCAGGGTAAAGACGAAGACATGTGATAAAGCTGAAGTATCTTAGCTACTATTCGACTCTTTTGTTGTATTGTGTTATTCTCTTGTGTTCTAAGTCACGAGAGTACTATTATGTTGTCTTGTTGAGCTCACGGGACTAAAAGATGTTTTGTTGGCTTCTATGTTTGATATTTTGTTTCACGGGTCGTGAACTACTACCATGTTGTAATGTACTCTGCTCTATTTAACCTATCCATATGTTATACTCTATCACAAGAAGCTCAAGTTGCTTTTCATTTTTGGTTCATCTTTCAAATCTTGTTAGCTACATCTTCTCTACTCTATCACCAAAAACTATATTTATATTACTTTGGTTCATCATCTTGTTAGTTCCATCTGTTCTACTCTATACACAAAAAACTTGTTATAATCTTTACCTCTTTTACACAATTGACAAACATGTCTGCTTCTTCCACTGATGATCTTGGTAAACATTTAGATGGAGCTTTCGAAGACATCTTTGAGCAACATTTTGACAGTACCTTCAGCGCCATCCTAGAGGGTCAAACATCAAATTCGAAGAAACGTGTTTATTTAGAACGAAATCGGGAGGAAGGCCACGACCGATTATGGGAAGATTATTTCAGTGAAGATCCAACTTATCCACCTCGCATATTCAGACGCCGATTCCGAATGAACAAATCATTTTTCTTGCGTATTGTTGATCGCCTCTCACATGAAGTTCCGTACTTTCAGCAGAGAACAGATGCAGTTGGAAGGTTCGGGTTATCTGGATTACAAAAGTGTACGGCAGCGATTCGTATGATGGCTTATGGTACTGCGGGGGACGCCACAGACGAATATCTTTGACTAGGTGCAAGCACTGCCCTTTTATGTTTAGAAAATTTTACCGAAGGAATAATACAGTTGTTTGGAGATGAGTATCTAAGGAGACCCACACCAGAAGATCTTCAACGACTACTCGATATTGGAGAAATACGCGGGTTTCCTGGTATGATAGGAAGCATCGACTGTATGCATTGGGAGTGGAAAAACTGCCCAAACGCTTGGAAAGGGCAGTATACACGTGGTTCAGGAAAGCCGACAATCGTCTTAGAGGCTGTAGCATCACAAGATTTGTGGATATGGCACACATTTTTTGGACCTCTAGGTACCTTAAACGATATTAATGTTCTAGACCGGTCACCGGTTTTTGATGACATATTACAGGGCCGAGCTCCAAAAGTGAATTACATAGTCAACAGACACAACTACGATATGGCGTACTATCTCACAGACGGTATTTATCCAAAATGGGCCACCTTTATCCAGTCCATACCACTTCCTCAAGGCCCTAAAGCTGAGTTATTCGCTAAACGACAAGAAGCTGTACGCAAAGATGTCGAGCGTGCTTTTGGAGTATTACAAGCTAAATTTGCAATTGTTAAAAAACCGGCTCTTCTTTGGGACAAGGAAAAAATAGAGAAGATTATGAGATCATGTATCATACTGCACAATATGATAGTAGAAGACGAACGAGAAGGATACACTCAGTATGATATATCTGACTTCATAGAAGGAGAATCAAGCCGATGTTCACAGGTGGATTTCTCGTATTCTACGGATATGCCTTCAAATCTCGGTAATATGCTTGGCATTCAGAATCAACTTCGTGATCAACGGATACATCATCGTTTGAAAGCTGATTTGGTCGAGAATATATGGCAAAAATTTGGTCATCTTGAGACTTAATTATTGTATGTTTAAAATTTAAATTTATATAAATAAAAACTTTAAATAAAATTTTGGATAATATATATTCTTAATTTTAAGAACTCCAATTAGAGTAACACCAATGGAGTAGTAAAATAGAGATGAGTTCTTAACAAATCACATCAAACAAAAATATTAATAAAAAATTTCTAAGAATCCTTAGTAGAGGTATACGAATGTGTATGTTCTTAGTGAATGCAAACTGCAAATTAGAATGAATGAAGATAAAAACTACTAGCTAAGAAATACTAGTTTTTTTGGAAAAATCTGGGTGCATATTCACCCTCTCTCACCAGTGTATCTTAATCTTCCCCCTGTGTATCAATCATTTTGTTTGATCTCTTCATATATTTGTTTTTTTCTCTTTATCTGAAGCTTTCGGTGCTTTGGATTACAAATTGACAAGACATCTTTTTTACCTTATATCACATCATATGAGAAATTCTTAAGTATTTGCATTACAATCTTACATAAGCTCTAGCAGCAGTAAAATACCAAAATTTTGTCACAGATAATTTAACACAATTTATGAAATATTTAATAAATTTCAATTTTAGGTTTAATTTCAGATAAAATAAATTTTGGGTGGGGGGGGGGGATTGAATTACTTTAGACTTACAATACTCATCTTTTCATTTTAGAAATTTAGCTTTTGTTTTCCAATGGTTTTGTTTATTAGGTCAAGTTAAGAGCAAATTTCTCTAATGCTTCTTAGGCAAACAAAAAGATGATTACTTATCTTATCTTGAAAACTGATGTTAAATTATTTCAAAAACTATTTAAAACCTGTCATGTACAGGGGCGGACTCATGTACAGGGGCGGACGTAGTAAGCAACCAACGGGATCACATGCCCCCGACTAAAATTTTGATTTCTTGAAGTAATTAACCAATTTTTTTGATTTTTCTTGAATTAATTAGTATAAATCTATGACAATACTCCCGATTACTTTAAATTTTATGCTAATGCTCCCGACTAAAAATTCTCCTAGATCCACCCCTGGTCATGTATGTGAATGCCTTTTAATTAGTTGACCCTGGAATCTCGAAACAACACTACTCTGGTTTCGTTAATGTATTGTAATAAATTCCGTTTGTCTAGATTGATAGTTTCTAATTATGTTGTGATTGTCGAGTCTGTTTTGTGTCATAACTCAATTGAAAATTAATACCAATATCCTTTAGATGAAAAAAAAAACAAACGTTGAACGTTAATACCCAGAAGTAAATCCAGAAACGCAAAGCTTCAACCCATGAACAAGTGAAGTACACATAACCTTCTTAAAAAACGTCTAAAACTTTATTAACTTCATAACTTATTCATGTGTGCAAAAAACAATTTACAAAAAAGTTAAGACAAAACAAAAATGACAAGATATGCTTTCTTACGTTAAACGTTATATATTCTATAATAAAATAATCACAAACTTATTTTTTGCGAACAAACAGTGTCTTAAAGAAATAACCATATAAGCTTTCTATTCCCATTATAATCAAATCTTTAGAAGACTAAGACTTGATATCTTGTACTACTTGAAAATTTAAACCAAGAGCAGCGATGTATATTGTCGGGCTAGGATATTACCTGGGGGGGGGGGGGGGGGGGTTATTGGTGACAGAATTTGTTTGGAATTTGATTTTTTTTTTTAAAATTGAGAGTTTTTAAAAAGTTTTGTAGATTTAACAAATATTTTTGAATTCTTATCATCCATTTATATGAATTGCCACTGATTGTTATTGATTTTTATGGATTTGTATATATATTTTTGTCTCAAACAATTCTCTTTATATGGTAACATATATATGGTTTTTAGAAAGTTTCCAATATTTTTAATGTCTTAATAATAATTGAAAGTTTAATGGTTTTAAAGTCGTGAACTTTGTGAGCTCGGAAGTCATGTCCTCATAAAAATTTATACAATGTTTTAAAAGATTGACAATGTTTTAGATCATTTGCAGCAAAATCTCTTTCGTAAGTTATTAGTGAGATATTAGATGAAGAAAATATTGGAGCTCTTAAGATGCACACGAAGCTTTAAAAGATTGTCTTTGGAACAAGAAATTGTTTATTGTGCTCCACGATGTGCCCAACGAATATCAAACCAGATTTCTTATTGGAACACATAACTCTTGTATGTGTTAAAGTTTTTTTTTTTTTTACATAAATTTTAAGAATCTTATGAGTTTATATGATATTTTGAAAGTTGGGTCTTATGAATATTAATATGGAGAATTCATATTCCAATAACAATAGAATTTAATAAAATTACAAAATCAATGATATCTAAACTTTTTGAATAACAAAAGATTTGGAATAGAATTTAAAAATCCTTAAACCAATAACAATAGGTTTTATCAAGATTTTTAAAATCCATAAACCAATAACAACATAATTTCAAAATTTTATGAATTCTGAAAAATTCATCTACCAATAACCCCTCCTTAGAATATCAACATGATCATTTCTAATATATAACCTATATTTTACTATAAATTATAGCAATTTTAAAATAGAGTTGAATTAGTATCTTATGTATTACTTTATTTTTTCTTTCTAAAAAAGAATATTATAACTATATTAATATTATGTTTTATTATTAATATTTTTATTTATAATTTTACAATTTAATATTTCTTATTTTAATCTCCGCAAAACTTCCATAATTTATAATATTACAATTTAATAAATAATAATATTATTTAAACATGGAAACCAACATTACATCATATAAGAAAATAATAAAACATAACAGATTTATTATATAATAAATATTAAAAATTTAATAATAATTTTATAATAAAATTTGGTTAAACTTATTATTATTTTAGAGATAATTAAACAATTAAAAAAAATATTTTGTAAATAAAACATTCAACAGTAAATAGAATAAAAAATAGGTTTACTCTAAATATAGAATAAAATATATTTATACTATTTTATTTTTATTTATTATTTATTTTATACTATTTTAAACAAAGAAACATAACGAGATTGGAGATAATTTAGTCTAGATGAAGTTTAAAATGAGAAATAGAGTGATGTTGGTGAAACTCTCAAAATCGGAAAGTATATCCTTAATTAATGCATAAAATTAGTGTCGTATTAAACGAAGCACCAAATCTTTTGATATTCTCCATATCTTCGATTAGGATTGCATGCAATTTATTACTAATACATACGTACACACTAATGCGTGTTTTTCTAATGTGATAAACTAGTTGCTATAGTGATGCTTTTTTATGTTGTCGAAAATAGCACACTTGACATATAAAAAGAACAGCAAAAAGTAAAGCCTAAGAGCATCTCCATCGCTGGGTCTTAAGCGATTTTAGGCCCAGTTTCTTATGCAACATTGTATTTAAATAAATTAAAATGCCCAATAACGCTAAGGATCGGTCCTTAAACTAGAACCTTAAGATACCGGTTCTTACACACGTGGCGGCAGGTAATTCGTCCCCTTTTTTAATTTTTTTTTTCTTTTTCCGTAACTGAGTGGAAACGAAACGAAGTCGTTTCTTATTATTTCGTTTTGCATCCGCGAGAGAGCTCTTGGGCGATTGGAAGTGCGATCTAGGGTTCATCGTCAATCAAGGTGATTTTCGTTTCGTTTTGATGTTTTTCGTGTCTCGGTCGATGAGTCGATTGTCTATAACTAGCTATAGGGTCTCTATTTGCTATCGGAAGTGATTTAGGTTTAACAGGGAGGGTTTGATTTGGGGTCCGAGTTAGGGTTCTGTTTCGATTCGGATTTGGTAAAGGCTTTGTGTTCGATTGGTCTTTGATAAAAGGTTTTGATTCGGGTTCTGATTATGGTTTTGATTCGGGACTCACAGGGGAGTAGATCTATGGCTACTTGATTTGGGTAATGGTTTCATAGGGTTCGTTTTTGGATTCCGCATAGGGTTTTTATAGTTTATTCAATGATCAAGTGATTTATCGATTGTTTGATTTAGAGAAAGTGTTTTACAGAAGGAAAGTTTGTTTGTTGCTTGTTTTAGTTTGTTTCCGAGCATGGGTTCTATGATTTGTGTCTTCTGTGTGCCTTAGTTATCTGTTTATTTGAGGCTAGAGAATGAGTTGTATGTTTATGAACCATACTCTTGAAACCAGACAATGATTTGTATCTGTTTATAGATATGTTTGTTATAGTATCAGTGAAGCTTTTGATCTCTGTTTGCCTTAGTTTGTTTCCGTGCATGGGTTCTAATGATTTGTGCCTTGTGTGTGATCTTTTAATCCGTTTATGATCAGTTTAGCCGGCAATATGTCTAAAGGACAAAAACACCTTGACATGGACCATCCTATTTACACTATGGCAGAAGATTATGACCCACGGGGTATGATTTAAGTTAATGTGTTTATGAGAATAAGCTCTCATTGTTCAACAACTGGAGTAAACAATACTGATTCAGTTTAGTTTGTGTGCAGATTTACGAAAGTATGGCCTGATTGCTGGGAGTCTAGAAGTCCTCCAAGAACTTTTGTCAGAAGAGGAGCTGAATGTTTTAAAGCAAAATGCAGTAGGTTCTCTAAAAGTTATGGAAGCAGACAAGGTACCAAAGCTGGGACAACAACTAAACCCTAATGCCGATGATATTCAACAGAGTGAAGGTCTAATTTCTAACCTTGCTGTGGGATTATTTACTGATAGTTATTTGTGTTTATATATATATACCAATAATGACTTCTGCCTTTTGTGTGATCTAGTGAACCGCAAGCCATGGGTTTATGCCATTGAACAAGAGATAAAGAAGGTGACAAGAGAGAATGAGAAGCTGCATCTAGAGGTGGCGAAGCTCAACATGAGGCTTACTGAGCTTGAGAAGATAAAAGTACAGTTCTGACCTTTTCTCTTATTCCTTTTGTCTTTTTTATTGAATAACAACTACTAATTAAATGAAACTAAGTAACTTTTAGCTATCAGAAACTAATAAACTTTTCAAAACTTAACTCACAAATAACTAGATTTGACATCCAACCGTTCTGAATTGATGTGTCTTCAATACTAGTTTAATTTCATAAACACAGATTTGAATAAGTGTTTATTGTTAGGTGGTTGGGAGTAGGCTAAATAGTATTTTCTATTTATTGCCAAAACACAGTATAAATACATAAACCCAGTTGCATCCGTAAACATACCATAAACACAAGAACACTTTCTGAGATAAGTAAATCATAAGTATGGAATTTTCCAATTCCATTTCCTTAGACTCCCCCGGTTCCAGCTTCATTAGCCTTCTCGCAAGTCAGCAGGTAGATGTTAATTCATCAGACCTTCCATACTTTAATAGTCAAGGTTCTGATGAATCAAATACTAGAGAAAGGAGGAAATGGAGCCCCAAAGAGGATCTAATCCTCATTGGGGCTTGGTTAAATACCAGTAAAGATCCCATTGTTGGTAATGAACAGAAAGCTGGTGCATTCTGGAAGAGGATCCAGGACTATTATAATAGTAGTCCTCTGTTGTTAGGGATGCCTCCTAGGGAGTCTGGCCAGTGTAAGCAGCGGTGGCAGAGACTCAGCGACCAGGTTTGCAAGTTTGTGGGGAGTTATGATGCTGCATTAAAGGATCAATCCAGTGGTCAAAATGAAAATGATGTCATGAAGTCGGCACTAGACATCTTCCACAACGACTACAACACAAAGTTCACATTGGAGCATGCATGGAGAGAGCTACGACACGATCAGAAGTGGTGCTCAACACTTCTGTCTAAAGATGGAGGTAATGAGAAGCGTAAAGCTGTTCCTGAGGTTGACTGTGATGCTGATGAAAGGCCTCCGGGTGTGAAGGCTGCAAAGGCGGCCAAGAAGAAGAAAAGTGGAAAGGGAGATGCAATGGAACAGTTGCAGAGCATGCTAGAGATCAAAGAGAAAATTAACAAGCAGCAATTGCTTGATCGTCTCCTGGCCAGAAATGAACCACTATCTGACATTGAAACAACACTGAAAAACAAGTTAATCACTGAAATGATATGAGCTAACTTCTGTGTAAGTTTAGTCTAGTTAGTTTGTAGTTAGTGTAGTTTGTAGATAGTGTAGTTAGTGTAGATAGTGTAGTTAGTAATCTGAACTATCAAATGTCTAAGTATGTGTGTGCATTGAGTAGGTTTTGTGTGACTGATTCTGACATTTCTTTTTTTTTTTTGTTTCAGGGGAATGCAAGTCACGGGTGATGATCAAGTGGATGCTAGCTACATCTGACCTCTTTTTGTTGTGTTTATAAGTCACGGATGCATCTTGGTGTATGTTGGTCTCACGGGTGCAACTTTGTTTTGTATTGTTATGTCACGTGTACTCTAATCCTTTGTTGTATTATGACCCTCTATTCTATATATTACCTCGGTGTAGTAAGCAACAACGAACACAACTTATGGTTTTCATGTTTCATCTTCTTAAACTTCTATCTATTTTCAACAACTTAGTTTCATCTTCTTAAACTTCTATTTATTTTCTTGTTCAAAAGCTACAAAAATACTTGGCACAATGTATGGTTCTTCATCACACAATATAGATGATGAGTTAAATGAAGCTATCAACGAGAGATTTGAGCAACAGTTTGAAGATATGTTCACAGAAATCCTAGAGGGTCAAACAACAATGGTAAAGAAACGTGCGTATATAGAGCGAAATCGAGAAGAAGGCCACAACCGTCTATGGAGAGACTATTTTAGTGAAGATCCAACTTACCCACCACGCATATTCCGACGCCGTTTTCGAATGAACAAGGCATTGTTCATTCGTATTGTAGATCGCCTCGCTGCCGAAGTCCCATACTTTCAATACAGAAGAGACGCTACGGGAAGGGTCGGGCTATCTCCGCTACAAAAATGTACAGCAGCAATACGAATGCTGGGATACGGAACTGCGGGAGACGCGACTGACGAATATCTACGGCTTGGTGAATCGACGGCACTTTTGTGTTTGGACTATTTTACTAAAGGGATAATACAATTGTTTGGTGGTGAATATCTAAGGAGACCCACACCAGAAGATCTGCAACGTCTGCTCGATATTGGAGAGGTACGCGGGTTTCCTGGTATGATAGGAAGCATTGACTGTATGCACTGGGAGTGGAAAAATTGTCCGACCGCTTGGAAAGGCCAATATACACGGGGTTCAGGAAAGCCGACCATCGTATTAGAGGCTGTTGCATCACATGATTTGTGGATATGGCACGCATTTTTTGGACCTCCCGGAACATTAAACGATATTAATGTGCTTGACCGGTCACCTGTTTTTGATGATATTTTACAAGGCCGAGCTCCAAAAGTTAATTACATGGTCAACGGGCATAAGTATGATATGGCGTACTACCTCACAGACGGTATTTATCCAAATTGGGCAACCTTTATCCAGTCTATACCACTTCCTCAAGGCGATAAAGCAGAGTTATTTGCTAAACGACAAGAAGCCGCCCGGAAAGATGTCGAGCGAGCTTTTGGAGTATTGCAAGCTAGGTTTAGAATTGTTAAAAAACCGGCTCTCCAATGGGACAAGGAAAAAATAGGGAATATAATGAGATCATGCATCGTACTACACAACATGATAGTAGAAGACGAGCGAGAAGGACACACTCAGTACGATATATCTGAGTTCTTAGAATGCGAGGGAGAATCAAGCAGAAGCTCACAGGTTGATTTCTCGTACTCTACAGACATTCCTTCGAATCTCGGTAATATGCTTGGCATTCAGAATCAAGTTCGTGATCAACGGATACATCACCGTTTGAAAGCTGATTTAGTCGAGAATATATGGAAAAAATTTGGCCATCAAGTTGGATAATTATTGTATGTTTAAGGTTATAATTAAAATTAATAAAAATTATAATTCAAAATGTAAAAAAAAAAAAAAAGTTTAAGAACCCCTTTTACGGGTTCACTAAGAGCATGTACACTAGTGAACCCCCCTTTTAGGGGTTCTTAACTATTTTTATTAAATTTTTTTTTTTTTTTTTGCAGGTGGACGAAAAAAAAAACCAAAAAGCAAAAAAAAAAAATCATCCAACCACACGTCGCCACGTCGCCATGAACAGTCAAGAGCTGGCTCTTAGGGAAGAGTTGTTAGGGCATGTACATTGAGAGTTTTTAAGGGGTGAGGTTCTTAACTATTCACGTGGGTCCCACGTGAATAGTTAAGAACTGGGTTCTTAAAATCCTTATTTAAGAACCGGTTCTTACACTGTTCATGACACGTGGCAGCTTGTGATTCGTCTAAATTCTTTTTTCAATTTTTTTTTTTTTTACACTTTTCCCAAAAAAAAAAAAAAAAAAATTTTAAGAACCCCCCATAGGGGTTCAGGGATGTTCATGCCCTTAAGAACCAAGGTTCTTAATTTTAATATTTTTTTATTCTAATTGCCTATGAAACCGTGCCCATGAACCCCCAAGAACCTCTAGTAAACATGCTCTAATGGACCCTTAAAAACATCACAGTTTCTTAACTATTCATACACAACAAAATATATATTAAAATAATGTTTAAGAACCCCATTAGGATAACATTTTTTTTTTTTTTTTTTTTTTTTTTGCCAACTAGGATAACACTAATGGGGTTGCTCTAACAAAAGAGAAAAAATAAAAATAAATTTGCGTAAAATAAGCTTTAATGTCGCTCTCTAACCTCATATTCATCGTTTTCTATGAATTTTTGTAGCCCAAACATTCTTCCTTCCACACACAGTTCATAAAATAAAAAATAAATCCTCCGTGGAAATCTCCGCCTCGTATGTGTTATATAATCCGTCTCCTCCCAAACCTCGAAATGTTCCTCTCCATTAAATCCAACGGTCATGTCAACTAAAACCGTCGCCCCTCTCCGTCGCAGACCTAACCCTCTTAACGGAACCCACACTAACGGCGTCGCCATTGACGGAACACTAGACGACCGCAATAATCGTATCAGATCAATACGTCACCAAATGGAGGACATTGCTAAGAAAACCGACGAAGGTTACGTCGACGGAGGGGGTGGAGGGAGAAGCAAGGCGTCGTTTATGACGTGGACGGCGCGTGATGCTGTCTACGTCGCAAGAATCCATTGGATACCATGTTTGTTCGCGGTCGGGGTTCTGTTCTTTACTGGTGTAGAGTACACGCTCCAGATGATTCCCGCGAGTTCCGAGCCATTCGATATTGGTTTTGTGGCCACGCGCTCTTTGAATCGCGTCTTGGCATCTTCACCGGATCTTAACACCGTCTTAGCCGCTCTAAACACGGTATGTCGTAAGAAATTTAGGGTAAAAATATATTTAATGATTATCCTTAATTCTGCATGCCTCACCTAATTTTTTGTTTTTTTCATTATCATTTTAAATCCTAATAAATTATTGAATTAGTCAAAATAAAAGAAGTTGGGTGATGGATACAATTCAGATCTTTTTCTTTATTTTCATATTTAATTCTCCAGCTGGAACATGCATCCCAAGAGTGGGCAAAAGTGCAATAGTATTCAAATGGTCTTTAATTAGTAGATAATTAGTGGACAGAAATGTATTTAATGTAATCTCTTTGTTAAGTTATCATAATCATCTTTTTAACAACTGCCATTTTGTTTGTTTGCTTCTTTATAGCGAAGTAGTTTGACAATATAAATGTATATTAGATCGCTTTTAAACTTTAAAGATTTAAACACAATAAAAAGGGACACATGGTTATGAGCTGGAGATAAGATCACATGCAACACAATGAGATTGGTTAGATTCGACTTTTGAACTTTTTAGCTATTTAAAATTTTGTGGGGTCGTGGAGACAGGTGTTCGTAGGAATGCAGACCACGTATATTGTATGGACATGGTTAATGGAAGGACGACCACGAGCGACCATCTCGGCTTGCTTCATGTTTACTTGTCGCGGCATTCTTGGTTACTCTACTCAGCTCCCTCTTCCTCAGGTTACAATCAACATATTCCTCTCTTTATATATTATAACAATCCTATATAATACTATAATTTAGTGATATTTATTATTAGATGCAAAGTCCAACTTTTATCGTTGGATCGATTTCAAAAATCCAACATTTTGGACGTGTGATTTCTCTTGGCCACTACCACATAACAAGCGGTCTCTAAATAATTGATTAACTGGACACTCGTTCAAGATATATTTGATTATTAATAGTATTCTATTCTCATTGCGAAGTTCATTTGTACTATTCATTTTCTATTTTACACTTTAAAAATTAATTGACTATTGGCGTATTAGTTTTAAAAGTAGGATTATATATTCTCTACTCAAAAGTTACATTAAAATCCTAAAGCGACATTTTTTTCCTAAGAAAACAAAACTAGTGAATTAAACAAAACATTTATTGTGAATTGGAGTTGGAGTAAAAGATTGTATTTAATGCTTTAACTTGTGGAGTTTGGGTTAACTGTCATAATCATAGTGAATGTTTTACATTGATCACTATTTTGTTTTCGATTGTTACCTAACTTTTTGTCATCTTTGAAAATAATGTTACACGAGTTGATTGACTACATAATTATCAGATTCGCACCCATTTACGTCCTACGGTTCTAGCCACTCCTTTTTTTGTGATGTAACATCGATATATATGGCTTTATATATGTCGTCTTATTATAATATATATTATTAACACGTTCAAGAAGGAAAAACGGTTTAAGGTTAATTAGCTTAAGTGCTCGATTAAGATAAATATAATCCTGGAAAATGTTTAACTCTTTTTTTTACAGGATTTTCTAGGATCAGGGGTCGATTTTCCGGTAGGAAACGTCTCGTTCTTCCTCTTCTACTCGGGTCATGTTGCGGGTTCAATGATAGCATCCTTGGACATGAGGAGAACGCAGAGGTTGAGACTAGCGATGCTTTTTGACATCCTCAATGTATTACAATCGATCAGGCTGCTTGGGACGAGAGGACACTACACTATCGATCTCGCTGTCGGAGTTGGCGCTGGGATTCTCTTTGACTCACTGGCCGGAAAATACGAAGAGATGATGAGCAAGAGACACAATAACAATGGTTGTAGTTTGATTTCAAAAGAGTCGCTAGTCAATTAATTTTTGTTTTCTTTTTAAAATGTTTTAGTTTGAACATATTTAATTAGTGAAAGTCTAATGAATTAAATTTATTTTGTTACAAATGACTCTAATTGAATACGGACCTAACTTAATGTGTACGTTATTGTGCGTTACTGTAGAAGTGACGACAAAAAAAAAGGTTATTGTAAAAGTTTCTTATTAGGCTATGTACAATGGTAAAATGATTCAACATCCCATTTTACACTACACATCATCTTTTTTTTTTTAATATCATTTTTTTTTTCCACATCATAATTCAACACAACTTCAACTTTTACATTTTACAATGGTTTTGTTTTAAAAAAAATTCAACACTTTACCTCACTAATATATAAAACATAATAAAAATTATTATAAACAAATTAATAAATAAAAATTAATTAAATTATTGAACAATATGATATTGATTTCTATGAACGTATATATAGTTCTTATGAACATATGTATGATATATATGAACATACAAAAGTTCTCTTATCGATGAAAATTCATCACACCATTCTCGATATGAACGTACGAAGTTTTCATTGATAAAAAATGAAAATAAAATACAATAAACTTATATGAACGTATGAATGTTATAAATGAACATACATATGGTAGAAAAAATGAAAGAATGTAGTAAAAAAATTTGCTTTTCTTTTCTGCGTCTAAAATAAATAAAACAAGTCTCTATTTATAGAGTTTAAAAAGTTATGAATTTTGATATAAAAATTATATATATATATATATATATATAATTGTAATTACTATAAAATAACCAATGTTAAAGAATTGAGATGTAAAAATAAAATAAAGAATATAAATGTCCAATTGCTAATTTACATGTGTCATTTATTAAGATAATTAAAAACAAAATAAAAAGAAGGGCCCACTTTTTTGCTTTCAACGGGTGTTGAATCCACCTCATCAAAAAGCTATTCAACACCCCATTGCAATAACTCAATTAAATTCAACTGTTGATTTTTTTTTCCAACATAGCCACATCAGACCATTGTAAGTAGTCTTAGCCTTGTTCTTTTACAAGTCGCAGCGTCAGCGGCAACAACAAAGTAAAACAATGAAACATACACTATTACGGTGACAAAATACACCACCGTCTTTGACGCAGCAATCATGACCATGGCAAACGTATTAAATAAATCTGACGCTGAAAAATCTCGGCGACAGCCATAGCTGATTTTTCCGTTGATGTGTCTAAAGCTTTCTAAATCAGATACTTGGAACTACTTTGTTTTTAATTATTACGAGAAGGTGAGAAGAGTATTTGGGCTTTGATTTTTGAATGCAGCTACAAGTCGCAGCGTGTTTGAAAAGAACAAGGCTTGTCTTCGTGCAACTATTTCATTTTTTTGGGTCGGCAACATGTATATTGATAGACCCATTAACAGGCAAATTACATTATACAGAGCAATTGATTCAAAATACATGGGCTTATAATAAAAACGGATTAGTGTGGCCCATTAAACAACCTAGTCAACTCGAGGGAGGTTGCGGGATATCCACATGGTGTCGACAAACGGACAAGCGTCAACAGCACAATTTGTCCGTCATGCACGTCGGCGCCGGAGTAGTCGCGAACCGCCAACAACGCCGAATAGCCGAGTACATCGAGAATCGTTCTGCCGATCTATACTGAGGTGTAAGAAATGCCGGAGAAAGCTAAATGGAAATCCCAATCTTCGTACCACCGCTGCTTCGGGAAGAGATCTACGTCTAACAGGTCCTTCGAGAAGACCATAGAGATGTATTCCGAGCAGATCTGATGCCGTCGGTGCACGCCACGTTTACATACAGAGGTCACACATGCCGGAATGTTTTCCACACAAACGAAAGGGTCGGAAAATTGAAGATCCGCTTTGGCCGACAGAGGAGAGAGCCATCAGAAATAGATCGAGAAGCGGACATAAGAAACTGCCCAGAAGTTGACTAACCTAGTTGACACCGAACCCGGAAGCAAAAGTCGGGCGTCATATATAGAGAACAAAACCTGACGCCGAAGTTTTTATTGGCGGCGAAAGCCGCATCCAAAAGCAAACCAAAAGTAACCCGAACTACCGGACCCGAAAAGGCCAATCGCGGTGGTCAGAAACGAGATTTGCGTCGAAGAAACTAGAGAGAGAGGCGATAGGATTTGGGGAAAAGAGAGAAACTTTAGACGAAACTTTAAACCCCACTGAGCTGTGCAACTATTTAATTCAATTCAAATAATACATGGGTTAGGAGTTTATATAGGTGATATTCGTCTATACAAATTGCATACATGCTCTACAACTTAGTAAAACCATCTACCATATAAAGTTGGTGTTCTAATTGGTACTATTGAATAGGAAGGATAAGTCATTATACAAAAAATCTTAACCACCCATAAAACGGCTATTTTCACAAATTGTGTCAAAGGAGTTTCTATAACATTCTAATAGGATTATAAAAAAATCAAACTACAAAACTTTTAGACCATATTGATATTGCGTAAATTGCCAATAGAACCTAAATCTACCGATATCAAAAAATTGGTAACAAATTATACAGTAAAACTTCTACAAATTAATATTTTTAGATTATATTATTAATTTATTGATATATTGATATATTGATTTGTCGAAAAATTGTTGCATCGAAAATTGATTTACAACAAATTTTAATAATTTATCGAAATATTAATTCAAAGAATATGAATTTATAGATACTATAATGTGTCCTTCTTAACTAATTTTGGTGCAACATGTGTTTTGTTTTCCATTAGTAGGTGAAGATGGTTTTCGTATAAGTTAACGAGACAGGTACATCGATCCATGATCATTAAGTCTGGTCCAGGGAAAAGCAATAGATCATAATATTCTTGACCCAAAAGATCTTATTTTTTTGTCTCTTGGTTTGTTGAGAAAATTCTCCAACATAATACTTAAGTTATCTTTAAATTTGTTAGTTCATCTAGTGAATAGATCAACATGTTAATAACTTAATCATTTACAATATAATATGTGGGGGGCTTCGTTTGTATAAGTGGTTTGTTTAGTTTTATTTTCGACCGTAAATATAACCAATTACATATATCCTATATTATTGACTGTGTAATGCTTATTAGAAATGTAAATCGTTGTCATACGCGATTCAAGATGTCAAATATGCACTTTATTTTGAGAGAATTTTGGAAGTGTTAGTTAACGCGTCACTGTCTCATGACAAATATAAGACGTCATATTTTCTTAAACACCTACATGAATATAGATCTATTGTTTTCGGCCCATTTAAATATCCGGAGAAAAAATCTATCTATGGATTGTACTTCTTCTTGAGAATTAATCTGAATCCCTTCATAGACTTGAGATATCCCTAGGATAAATAAAAAAAATGTTATACCATTCTTCAATAGTATCATTAAAGGTCCTGTTTAATAAGTTTGTAGTCTCATGTATCTCGTTACTTTCTTTGTCTCGAAGAATATGCAATATTAGGTGGATCTTTTTGTGTGAGATCCATGTTTCAGTGATCGCCTAAGTCCACCTATATGTGTTCTTACATTCACGCCGAGGGAGATCGTTATGGATTTTTGGTGGGAAATGTGATTAGGGTCCAAGTATTTATGACACGACTACAAACATGGTTTGCTTTGAATGTTGGAGTATTGTTTTATTGTCGATCCATCTTGATATTACACTACCCCGAACGTTTGTTTTTTTATATCTGAATTTTCTTATATATTTCATTTTAAACTATATTTTGTGTATTTTTATTCACTAATATAATATCATCTGCTCTATCTTTTCTAACCTGCCATTTTTTAAACTATTTTATCTATAGTTATTTAGACTTTTTATATAAAATTTAAATATTTTAGATTTTTCTTAATGAAAATCATCGTTTTATCTTTCCGAAATTTAAAAAGTACACTTATAGGATGTTTAGTAATAATATAAAATTAGACATTTTATTTGTGTCATTGTTAATTCGTATTTGATATTGCTCTTTAATATAATTTAAGTATATATATTACTTTTTGTAGTTTGTTTTGCTTTTCTAAATTTTATATATTTAAATTATTTCATTTCTAACTATATTTTTATATGTTTTTTTAGTAATATAAAACTGTTTTGTTTCGTTTTTTTGTCTTTTGTCGAGAAACTCTTAACTATTTTATTTATATTTATTTTGATTTATATAAAAACCAAACTACATATTTTTTGTGTGGTTTATTCGTTGTTGTATTCCTATTTTATATAGCTTATGTAAATATTGGTTTTGTTTTATAGGGTTGGTTCTATTTTTTGGGAAAACATTTTTGTTTGAATCATTTTTTTTTATTTTTTTTCATTGGTCCAATCAGCAGATTCATTATTATGTATTTATGAAATTAAATGTTTTATTATTTTGTGCTTCCACATTTAAAATTTGTCTCTTTATTTTTTATAAATCTGGCATTAGTGTTTTATATATTTATTTGTATATTTGTTTCTTTTTTGCCAAGAGGTTTTTTATCATTATTTATTTTGCATTCATATAAGTTTAAAAAAAAATTTTCCTAAATCTTTTAATCTTCGAATCTATTTTTTTTGTTTGGTATAATTTAAAAAACTACAGTTTTGTTTTACGTAATAAATACCATTGTTTTTTATTTTTAGAATTTAAATGTATGAACATAGTTGTTATGGGAAAATTACTTATCTAGTATGCAAAATTGTAGTTATTATTAGAGTAGGATTAATCTTTTGGCATATTTTCTCAAGATTTTATTGCCTAAAGTACTCTTACCATCATTTGGAAGAAAAAAATAAACTACAGAAATGTCATTAATTTTTTTTTTCATGTCAGCAAAAAAATAAATTATTTACGAAAATACCACATTCCCTGCGAAATTAAATCCGCAGTCACGTGTTGTAGATTTATGTGGTTGCGGATTTGTTAGTGTAACTACGAAATTGGTGTAACAAATTTAAATGTACATGTCGCAGATTTGTTTCTTTGTTACGGATTTAACATAAATCTGCAACAAAGGAAATAAAATGTACTTTTTAACTACTAAAGTAGTACGAAGTGTAACAAATTTGTTTAATGTGTTGCAGTTTTTTTAATCCCTGCGGATTTGTTCATTTTTGGAAAATTTAGTTTGAAAATTATTTTGCTAGTGTTGAAGATTTTATTGGGTTTTTGCAGTTTTTTCATGATTTTGCAAATTGTTGTAGCAGATTTTATTCCCAGTGTTACATATTTTTTGTATTTGTTGCAGATTTCGAAAAACTTTGTAACACAAGCAAAATGCTTACAAAAATTACAAAACTAGTATTTTAGTGTTACAGATTTAATTGATGTGTTGCAGATTTAAGTTTAGTGTGTGCAGTTTTTTTTAAAATTGATGACGTGGCATTTTTACTCATCATTTTTTCTTGCGGATTTGTTAGTCTATTTCTTTAAATAGTTTTATAAATTAATTTATAGTTTAAAGTATAATTTATACTGCAAATAATGACTTTTTAAATTTTTAAATATTATATTGTATGAACCTAGGGCAAAAAATTCATTTTAGGTTGTAATATTTTAATATATTTTTTTAATATAAAAAATTAATTAGTTTTCAAGCATAATAAGTTTGCAAAATTAATTTTTAAATTCCAAATTGATTTGATGTGTTAAATAAATATTTAATATTAAGAAAATATTTTAAACTTATTATGTTTGATATTTCGAAATATATACATATATGATTTTATTTATTTTTAAAATTAATTTTGTTTCTAAAATCATTCCTTTTACGAACCAGCAATGATTTTAGGTAAGTAATTATACTAATTCGATTTTTGCATAAACGTAAACTTGTTTTTTTTATTATCATAAACTTGTTTTGAATGAATAAAAACTTATAAAATAATTATTTATGTAAGTATTTTTAAATATTTTTGAAATATTTTTAATTGATTTATGACAATTTTTGAAAATATTTATTTAAGGCAAATATTTTATATGATTATTTTAAATATGGAAATGTTATTTTCTTTCAAAAAGGGAAATATTCTTTGTTTCCTTTTTTAAATCGAATATTATATTAAATAAAATTTTATATTTTTATTTTTAAAGATTTTAAAATTTATTTTTGAAAAATTTCAATTTGAAAATCCCAAAAATTTATAACTAATTATGTATGCAAGTGTTTTGAATTAATAATAAATTTATGCAAATACCGGAATAAGCAATAATTTATGTAAGTGTTTTGAATTAATAAATTTATAAACTAATTATTCATGTAAGTATTTTTAAATATTTAGAATATTTTTAATTGATTTTATGGCGATTTTTGAAAATATTTATTTAACGCAGTTAAATAATATGATTATTTCAAAAAATGGAAATATTATTTTCTTTCAAAAACGAAAATATTCTTTATTTCGTTTTTGTTAAATCGAATTTTATATTAAATAAAATTTTATATTTTTATTTTTAAAGATTATTAAGGTAAAAGTATTATAAATGGTAAGTATATTGAAATGGATAATTATATCATTTTACACCTCTTTAACACTAAGTTAGTAAACTTAGGGTTATGAATACTAAGTTAGTAATTAATTTAAAGATTCATACTATTTAGAGTAAATTTCACTATAGTTATAGAATTTTTAGTAATAAATTAATGTAGATTTTTTGGGTCCGATGTATATATTAATGTATGTTTTGTACCAATAGTGTTCTTACTTCCTGGCATATTCTCGCACTCGACTTCGTTTGCACTTTACACTCATGCTGTGAATGGAGAGTGGTAAAAAGACGGTTCATCCACTGGTGTGGAGCATTCACACTTAAATTACCCAATATGCTTCAAATTTAGAAAATCGATAAGGCGTTGCAAATCTAGCGGATCAAACATAACTAAAACGAATCTAGCAGATCTAATGGTACAAGTGTGCATCAAGCGGATCTAGTGATCTAAAATATATATTTAAAATTTTGAATGGAGAAAACCGATCAAACGTTACGGATCAAGCAGATCAAATTTGGCTATTTTTAATACTTCAATGAACGGTTAATTGATTTTCATACATATTTATATTGAGAACAATTCTTATATTTGATCAATAAAATTAGTATATTAATTTTTTTCTAAAATGTTAGGATTTTTAAAATTTTCTTAAAATGGAAAATAAGAAAACGCTTGATATTTTAAAAATGTATAGAAAAAGTTGTATCATCTATTTAAATAAATATATCAAGTTGTTTTAATACATATATATATATATATATATATATATATATGTGAACTTCATTTAACCTATCTATATATATAAAGTTGACTTTTCTTTCTTCTCATGCTGCCACATCATCATCCACATCAATAATTAAATTCTAATTTGTTTTCTTTAAAAGCCAAAACACATATTTACCAATTTTATGGCAACAATTAGAGAATGAGTGTAGAATTTAATGTTCTACTCATCATTCTATCTTTTTTTTTTACCGAAATAACATATATAACAAACGTCTAACGAAAAATTACAAATTTGATAAGTAAATACAAAATTTCATATCAAAACTATACTAAAAATTAAAAAAGCTTTATATTTTTGTTGATAGTAGTAAGAAGGTTCGTGTTAACACATTCGATGACGACAATAATTAATAAAATAATAGAGTATACAGAATTTGGATATGGATTATGGATCTTGCTCACTACCAATATCAACCCAAATTTGTTTTAAAAGGTTAACCGTTTCAAAAATAAAATTTTGGCTTCTATATATAAATACCCATAACTAACTCAAGCAAATAAAATTCTACATCTCTTCGGTAACAAAAATCAATAAAGATGATAGAGAAATCGAAAACAAATTAAATTATGAAAGGGAGGAAACAAATAACAAAAAAATCTATAAACGCAATATCAAAAAAAAAAACAATGAACACCGGAGTTGAAAAATTAAGAAAATGTCAACTAACAACTACACATACATAATCTTTTTATTCACATCTAATGGATTATATTGAAATTAAAGGATGAAATACACATAGCCAACAAGAATTAAAATATTTCTAGAGATAGAACCGAGAAATTCATAAGTAAAACATCAATCCCAAAAGAGAGACTAAAACAATAGCTAAAATCTAAAAACCAACACTAAACTGATAACTACTCAAAGAAGTTATTAACAACAATCTAAGTGAAAACCGAGAGTAATAAGCCACTAGACATTAATAACATTAAGGATTGTAGATCTTAGAACATCTTAATATATTGCTTTCAATCTATTGAAGCCAAAAGAGCCTGGAACCATCAAAACCACTCGAAAACAGTTCAGACCCTGAAAAAGTTTCAGAATCTGCTTGCATTGACTATTACTACTCAAAATCACACCAAACCAAAGCAATACAAGCCTCATAACAGATTCTGTATATAAAATAAGACAAAATAAGACTATATACCAAAAATAACAAAAAATCATAAACGATAGAGAAAACCAAAACATTACCATCATGGAGAAGCAGCCACAACAACTCCAGAATGCACGAGCACCCCACCGATTTTTCAAGGAAGACAAATCGCCTTTGACGCAAGAACCATGACCCGGACACGAAGAAGATCGAAGACAAGAAAAACCGATAAAACGTCATAGAACAAGGACAAATAATACTTCTCTGATGGAGGCCATATATACAAACTTCAGAAAACCGGATATTCACTGACTGGAAAAAGGTAAAACTGAGAAGCCGAACATGAGAGGCGACCTCCTTCTCCACCGAAACCTAAGATAGAACTTCTAACGAGACTAAACACCAACACTGAATGACCCACTGACACCAGTGAAAATGGAGAAGAACTCAGATGACGTGTCTTGAGAGAAAATAAGGCGAAGTCTGGTTAATGTTCAAAAGAAAAAATATCTTATAAAGGAAAAAATGTAAAGACCTAGAAAAACTGTTAAAAAATAGTAAGACGAGAAAAAATAAAAACAACACGAGATACAAATCAAATAAACTAAAAAGTGAAAAACGAAAAGGTAAATGCAATATGCAACAAATTACAAAAATTGATTGACATACCTGCGCATAGCGCGGATCAAATACTAGTAATGTATAAACCACTCTCTATACACACTCTCTTGTACGAGTGAAGAAGACAAAGCATTTCATCTGTTTTTTACTAGAAGACAAAATAAACTGAACTGCTAGTGGTTCACCCATTTATTTACAATTTTTCTAAAAAAATCATAAATAGACAATTTAAGTGAATTTTTTATTTGGATGGTTCATCCGCTTATGAACCGTTCTCCATTCATAGCCTCAACTTAAAAACTAGATCCATGTGTTCAGTTATTAAAATAATAATGAACAAAAATTGATCCATTAGTGTGTCCAAATTAATGAACAAATATTGCAAATCACTTCCAACAGTAAAACCACATCATTTGTCATGTTTTCCACATGCGGTCCTCTTTATATATCAATTCAGCTATTTTATTATTATTTTTTTGTAGCAAACAACTATACATAAGTGTTAACAAAAAAATCAAACTGATCTAAAACAAACCAAAAGTTTACATTTAAACCATTGATTAAATTTCTTCCCAATCTAAACAGTTTAATTTTTATTTGGTTTAGCTTATAGTTGAACCAAAACAATGATTTTGTTTATATATTTTATTAGTAATAAGGAATAATATTATAGATATATAATGTAATTATAATTTTTTGTGTTTATACATTTTCTCTTTTCTTTTTAACTACGTTTCGTTTTGATGTGATTAAGTTTTTAACATATTACTTATGATTTTACTATTAATATGAAAATTATATGTTATCTTCGTAAGAATTTTATACTATTTGTTAAAAAATTGAATAAATATATTAAAATTGAACTAGAATATGATTTTAAAAATAAAAAATAATAATTTAAATGTTAACATTATATGTTTAAGATAAATATTGATTTTTTAAAAATGGACATACTGAAAATATGTTCTGGGTCAAATAGAAATATCCAGTTCTAATTGTTTTTCTTACTGATGTTGTATCTAAAGTTATCTTATGTGTATTAAAACATATACAAATACATATATTTATTACATTTATGTTGACAAAATAGTTATTACATTTTTATTTATTATTAATTATATTATCTACCATAGTTTGATCTATATTTGTACTGTTTGATTTTCTTGATCCGCAGTTGATACGCTTGATCTGCTTGATCCGCAACGCATGATCCGTTTTCAAAGTCATATTGAACTGTTTGTTCCGCTTGATCCACACTTGCACTGCCAGATCCGCTTTTCGCACTTAATGTAACCCTCCCTTCCCGTTTTCCGCTTACCGACGAGCTGATCGGCCAACAATCAAACAAGAACATGACCGATCGAACCCGAGCAGTCATATGAGAAGAGTTTGTCACAATACGAAAGTCAGAGACAATCCAGTTTGAGACAAAGGCTTAAACCAAACCATCTTTGACTCCGTTTACCTCGTTTCCACGATACGAGGCTTTTCAACCTGTACCGCTTCCACGAGTTGTGTTCGGTTCGGACGAAACCGTATATCAGGGAATTATTCCATTTTTTTATTACTTTGAAAAGATAAATCTTATGCATAGCAATATACGATCTAATACAAATCATTTAGCGAGCGCTCAATAAAATCCGAAACCGAAAATAAGTCAAAATGCGTAACAAACTACTACCCAATGCCAACCCGAGACTACTCCGAGTGTCCTACGCGTCCGCCGAGCTACGCCAAACCTGGAAAAACACAAAAGAGTCTAATGAGCAATCTAAGATTACCCAGTGAGACTCCCAACTAAAGGCTGCTAACCATCTAATAATCCCGCCCAAACCCAAAATAACAATCAAGAACAATAGCTGATCACGTGCTACCAAGACGTGATGAGCTCCACAACACACACAAACATTCAAATAACAACACATCACATCAACGAAGGGAATCGAGAACACTGCGGCACATGCTTTCGATTAGACTTGATCTATCTATCGCATCTCTAACGCAATTTCCACACCATCTAGGCCCACTATGCGAACTCGGTGACTTCCACGGGAACACTTAGCTGCCGCCACGGTAGCTAAAACCTCCCACGAATCCTAGGCGATAACACGAAGTCCTGCGGCTAGGACACCGTTCTCCGTCCATCGATACGCGGTGACTCATGCTACCCCTAGATAACCCAAGTTTTCATGCAGTCCAGCCCTAAGACGCGACCCCGTATTCTCCGGACCACACACCTACAGACGTCACTCCATAGGTTAACACCTGCCAGAACCACTACCAAAGGTACGTGAACTGACCAGGTTCTCAACTCCCGAGGATCCAATCGGGTCAAAAGTACCGGAACGCCATCTCTAGACTTGCGGGATCTAACGCGCCCTACAGAGTCCTAATAACAGAAATGTAAACAAGCAGACTCACTGGGACTCTATCACACAATACCAACAAGGTCAAACAGAAACACTATCTTAATCCCCCAATCCATCCCGCAAGTCCTATCACCAACCTCCACATCACCCAAACTTACTCGGTCCCGCACCAGAGTAAGTATCTACAGTACAATCTACTCGGCCCAACACCGAAGTAGATAAACAATCAAGCAATCACACAAACAATCAACAGTCTACTCGGCCCAACACCAAAGTAGCTAAACAATAACACAATCAACAGTCTACTCGGCTCTAACACCGAAGTAAATACACACAATCACACAAACAATCGATCACAACACCACACAAAAAATGATTTCGGTTTATTCGTCTTTTAATAATTCCTTAACCATTACTCATTCAATCCTTAACCTTTACTCACATTCAATCAGCTACCTTGGGATTAGTGGATTACTAATCCCGTAGACGGCCCATTAATCACACCACTTCTTTCTTATCACTTCCTAAGTATCTTTTAATACGTCCTCGATCTGTCGGTTTGGGGTTAGTAAGATTACTAACTCCCCGACATCTCATTATTCATTACTTTTCATTCATTAATCCACCCGTTATTATATTCTAAGTGTGTTATGTCATTTAACCGTATTTTAATCAACTCATAACTTCCCATATATAGATTCATTTAAATACGTTCTTAAATACTTATATATGCATATACGTCCTAGCATGCCGTTCTATATGTATGCATCACCCAATCAAGCAATCAACGAACTATGAATCAATTAATGCAACACTCAATCAAGCAATCAACGAACTAGCTAACCAGCATGCATCCCTTCACCTAACCATTTAATTAATTACCCGAGTTATTAATCAACCTAGCCGTTCTAACCAGTTCAATTATCAAGGTATGCGACCTAAATCTATGGTTTATAATTCATGGATCTGTATGTCCTATTCTAAATGCATCACACAATTTAGCCGACTCACAGTGTTATTATGACGACGGATGGTTGGATTGATGGAACTGCGAGACCCGACACGAACCCGCTGCAACACGAACCTTCCCCGAACCTCCATTGTTTTGACCCGACCTTGACCTGCACTTGACCTTGGTGATTCCGAACCTCCATATAACCCTCATATGATGGCTATTACAACCGTCTATCCTATTTCTAAATAAAAGAAATCCGGTTTATCGGGAAGATTATTACGTCGGAAAAATTCCTTTCCGAGGAATATTCTTCGGAATATTCTGACGTATTAATATTCCTTTCCCCATCTTTCTTCTATTTTCTCTCTCTCTCTCTCTCTCTCTCTCTCTCTCTCTCTCTCTCTCTCTCTCTCTCTCTCTCTCTCTCTCTCTCTCTCTCTCTCTATCTCTATCTCTCTCTCTCTCTCTCCTCCATTTCTCTCTCTCCACCCTCTCTCTCTCTCTCTCTCTCTCCTCCGACTCCTCCTTCTTCTCTCCTCCCTCCGGCTTCTTCTTCTTCTTCTCCCGGCTCCTCCTCCTCCTTCTTCTTCTTGCCGCCTCCTTCTTCTTCTTCTTCTTCTTCCTCCCTTCTCCGTCTCTTCTCCCTATCTTCTTTCTCTCTTATTTACTACTCTTGTTGAGAAGTGTTTTTGGTGTGAAGAAAAGTGAGGGGTGGAGGCTTCCTTTTATAGCCATAGTGGTTTGATCTCCACCTTCCACTTGTCTCCTCTTCCTCTTCATATTAAGCCACGACCTCTCCACCAAAATACATCCAAAAACAATTCATTTGATCAACCACCATCCACTTGTAGCCTCCTCCATGCAGCCCTTGGATTGATGACAACACACCACCTTAGATTCATGAACCTAAAATACTACGAAGCTTCTAAAATTATTGGGCTAGATTTCGTGGCCCATTATTCATACTGAGCTGGATTTAGGTCCAATATGATCTTAGTAATCAGCCCTACATACCCTGGTTCAAGCCCAAGCTCCAAAGAATTTATTTTGGATTTTTAGCCACTAATTACTCCTTAATGGTCTAAAAATTATAACTTCATCTAGGAGTCAAATCCTGATTAATCCTTTCACACATAGCTTCTACATTTTCTAATAGAGCTGTGGTCAAAATCGCATAATTTTTGGTGGACTGTAGAAGTCTTCTCGCTTACCCGAACATTGTATCGATTTCTCGGAAAACCTGGTTGTACGTTTAATATTTTAGAAACTCCTTAACTGCTTCCATAAATTCACCAAGCCTCATTTTCAGGTTCTAGATGATCTTATATTAATTTAGCAATTCGAATCACTCCGTTTGGACACCCTTAGCTCCGGTTATGGATTTAACAAGTTGATCGGTTCTATCGGTTTCCTTTCCCGATAGTCCGTAAAACCCGTTTAATCTCCGTTTCTTCCACGTCTGGTCTTCTAAATGTTTTTATGGACAAAAAGAAGAACACTTGGCCCGTCTCCACTTCCGGCTCGCATTTTGGTAAAATTACCAAAATGCCTTTCATCTTTTGGAATTTACAGAAATGCCTCTTGTTGACTTCCCGTTGACCATTTTCTTGATACCGGGTATTACATTCTTCCCCACTTAAAGGAATCCGGTTCCCGAATTCTCCGTTTCTACAAACTTCGAATCGGAACAGAACCCTGTAAATCGCCACTCTGAAACTGATTCCACTACTCCAATCAATCTGAACTACATTCCCGATGTTTACTGGCTTCCGAAACACCGTCTTGCACAAACCCAAAATACCAACGCCTTGAACTTCCCACACGGAGAACTTGACTCACGATCACTTCTTGGTTCTCCATCTTTGATTTTTTTCACCGAACTTCCGATTCAACTCTGATCCCACAACCACTGATTTCGTCGGAAGGATCCATGCTAATTCCTCAAAAAATTTGCGCCAACTGATGATCGTCTTGAATCGACACTTTTGGCTTCCCCACTTTGCTTCAACCTCCGCGAATGGCACAATACCGACTCTCCCTCCATTTGATTGCTTCATCGATTCTATCTCTGACTCTCAAATCCACCAATTCTAACTCAATTGCTATGTTTCGCTTCATACATTTCTCTGCGCCGATCAATGCTCCAGGCTTCCTCGATCACGCAATAATAACCCGCCCTCCATTCCCGCCGCTTAACTTGTTTTGAATAATTACCGCCTCGATTGACATATCGATTTTCTTCCTTCAAACTAAACCGCCATACTCATGCACGCCTCGATCCTCCTCGATCGCTGATTTCCATGCTTTGCTGACTCCAGAACTGTTCTTCCCACTGTTTCCCTCAAACGGTCGCTTCCACTGACTTTGGTGCTTCTGAATCTCTTCACTAACTCATCAACTAATCCGTCTTGATTTCCTCTGCCACTGATACCCAAACTATTTTCTGAATCCACACTATCTTTCTTGCAGGCTCGGGTCATACTTCTTCATGAAATAACTACTCGTCTCTTGGGTTCGGGTTCGGTCTCGTGTCCTCGTCAATCGCCCATCACGTCCTACATCAACAATCTTAACAACACTGGAACGGTTAGACCTCTTTTAACTTAATCCCGATATCACTTCCTCATAGAAATATGGTTACTTAGTCATGTACCTTATGGTCACACATGGCTAAATAACAATATCCTATCAATCCGTTCAATCTCGAATAAGCTTTCTAAAACCCGTTTTTACAATTCTGAGCTTATTTCTATTTAAGGGGCTCTTTATCTTTTCTTACCAAAAATAATTCTACTAAAGCAAACCAAACAATTTCGCTAATTAAAATCAAAGATCAATTTCTAGCAACCTAGCGATTAAACGAAATGCATAAATTCAAAATCAACAACTACCAACCTAGCGAACAATCACAACAATTCACAATTCTAACAACCTAGCAAGGCAATCAATCACACACAATCAATCAAACAAATCGGCGATTGCAGTTGTCTCTTAGGGTTCTGATGGAAACCGTCTGCTCGGACCATCATCTATTTTTACATCGTAACTATATTGCATTCACAACCATCATGAGTATGCAATATAACCACTCCGCTATTCAAAACAACAACCGAAATACTCGATCCACTACGTAAATAAAAAATCTATTCACCGCATAGAGTTTTAGATACGTAGGTCCGTCGGAGTCTACATACTAGCGGTTCCCAATCTGTCCCAAAAGAAACACCGCTACACAAAACCGATATACACACATCAAAAAGCGAGTTAGAGCCCTTACTTACCTAGGCCTAATCTACTTCCTAATCTCCAACATGAGCGGTACAACTCATGTGGATCCTAACCGACAGGTGCGCCATGAGGATGGAATGAGTGCGGTGGTGGTGGCGGAGCGACACGGTCTCGATCATGACACGAAAAGAGCGCAATGTACTTCTCGGCTGCAAATGAAACAAGGCAGGAGTTGTGCTGGTGGTGGCGACAAGTGATACTCCTGGGTAACAACAATGGTAATGATGGAAACATCTGGTGGCGGTGGCTGCTGCCGAGTGACCCCGAACACTTGAGTCTCCGATAACTTGATCACCATGTCATCGGTGATGAATATTGGCGATGCACGCGCTGCTGAAGGTGGTACTCCGGATGTAGCCGTATCATAAGGTGGCCCTAAAATGAGTGGAGCGGTCAACTGGCTTGACACTGGTAATAACGTGCTCTGGAATAGGCTGCGAAACACAAGAATGCTCTGCGGACTGGGAGTATGGCCCTGGACTAACTGGAGTAGATTTAATCGACTCACGGTCCTCCACGCTGATGTCGCTCATCATGTCGTCGCAAACCACACACACACACCAATCCTCCTAGGACAAATATGCTGTGTTTCTGCACCAAACATAAAATAGTTAGTACAATCCTAGCAAATTTCCTAATTTACCCATTCCCCCGGTTTGACGGATGCGACTCGGATTCCTAATGGTTACATTGGCGACACATTTTGACTCGATAAAACATTGAAAACTTTGAAAAACAGGAATATCCGAACCCATGACGAACCATGCTCTGATACCACCTTTTGTAACGCCCCTTCCCATTTTCCGCTGACCGACGAGCTGATCGACCAACAATCAAACAAGAACATGACCGATCGAACCCGAGCAGTCATACGAGAAGAGTTTGTCACAATACGAAAGCCATAGACAATCCGGTTTGAGACAAAGGCTCGAACCAAACCATCTTTGACTCCGTTTACATCGTTTCCACGATACGAGGCTTTTCAACCTGTACCGCTTCCACGAGTTGTGTTCGGTTCGGACGAAACCATATATCAGGGAATTATTCCGTTTTTTTATTACTTTGAAAAGATAAATCTTATGCATAGCAATATACGATATAATACAAATCATTTAGCGAGCGCTCAACAAAATCCGAAAAAGAAAATAAGTCAAAATGCGTAACAAACTACTACCCAATGCCAACCCGAGACTACTCCAAGTGTCCTACGCGTCCGCCGAGCTACGCCAAACCTGAAAAAAAAACACAAAAGAGTCTAATGAGAAATCTAATATTACCCAGTGAGACGGCTCCCAACTAAAGGCTGCTAACCATCTAATAATCCCGCCCAAACCCAAAATAACAATCAAGAACAATAGCTGATCACCTGCTACCAAGACGTGATGAGCTCCACAACACACACAAGCATTCAAATAACAACACATCACATCAACGAAGGGAATCGAGAACACTGCGGCACATGCTTTCGATTAGACTTGATCTATCTATCGCATCTCTAACTCAATCTCCACACCATCTGGGCCCACTATGCGAACTCGGTGACTTCCACGGGAACACTTAGCTGCCGCCACGGTAGCTAAAACCTCCCACGACTCCTAGGCGATAACACGAAGTCCTGCGGCTAGGACACCGTTCTCCGTCCATCGATACGCGGGGACTCATGCTACCCCTAGATAACCCAAGTTTCCATGCAGTCCGGCCCTAGGACGCGACCCCGTATTCTCCGGACCACACACCTACAGACGTCACTCCATAGGTTACCACCTGCCAGAACCACTACCGAAGGTACGTGAACTGACCAGGTTCTCAACTCCCGAGGATCTAATCGGGTCGGAAGTACCGAAACGCCATCTCTAGACTTGCGGGATCTAACGCGCCCTACAGAGTCCTAATAACAGAAATGTAAACAAGCAGACTCACTGGGACTCTATCACACAATACCAAAAAGGTCAAACAGAAACACTATCTTAATCCCCCAATCCATCCCGCAAGTCCTATCACCAACCTCCACATCACCCAAACTTACTCGGTCCCGCACCAGAGTAAGTATCTACAGTACAATCTACTCGTCCCAAAACTGAAGTAGATAAACAATCAAGCAATCACACAAACAATCAACAGTCTACTCGGCCCAACACCGAAGTAGCTAAACAATCACACAATCAACAGTCTACTCGGCCCTAACACCGAAGTAGATACACACAATCACACAAACAATCAATCACAACACCACACAAACAATGATTTAGGTTTATTCGTCTTTTAATAATTCCTTAACCATTACTCATTCAATCCTTAACCTTTACTCACATTCAATCCGCTACCTTGGGATTAGTGGATTACTAATCCCGTAGACGGCCCATTAATCACACCACTTCTTTCTTATCACTTCCTAAGTATCTTTTAATACGTCCTCGATCTGTCGGTTTTGGGTTAGTAAGATTACTAACTCCGCGACATCTCATTATTCATTACTTTTCATTCATTAATCCACCCGTTATTATATTCTAAGTGTGTTATGTCATTTAACCGTATTTTAATCAACCCATAATTTCCCGTATATAGATTCATTTAAATACGTTCTTAAATACTTATAAATACATATACGTCCTAGCATGCCATTCTATATGTATGCATCACCCAATCAAGCAATCAACGAACTATCAATCAATTAATGCAACACTCAATCAAGCAATCCACGAACTATCAACGATTACGATTATAAGCTAACCAACATGCATCCCTTCACCTAACCATTTAATTAATTATCCGAGTTATTAATCAACCTAGCCGTTCTAACCTGTTCAATTATCAAGGTATGCGACCTAAATCCATGGTTTATAATTCATGGATCTGTATGTCCTATTCTAAATGCATCACACAATTTAGCCGACTCACAGTGTTATTATGACGACGGATGGATGGATTGATGGAAATCCGAGACCCGACATGAACCCGCTGTTGAATCCCTAGGATCTAAGGGTTTGATATATTGAATCACTAACCTCGTTCTTACCTTGTTACTGGCAGCGGAATGAATGGTGAACGAGATCAGTAGCGACACAGATGCCTCGCCTCTACCAGATACACACGCACACAAGCTGGAAACGGGATGCTAGTGCCGGATCTATGGGATCTGAGAGTTTCTGGTGTTTCTGCTCTTTTTCTCAAGAAAAAGTGGACGGCTCACGTTTTTAGGTCGAGACTATCAAGTTTTTATTCGACCTAAAACCCACTTAACGGGCCAGACTTTCTTAAGTCATAATTTCGAAAAACCCTTTCGAAACCCGAACTGTGTCGACCGACACACATGCTGTGTCGATCGACACAACACCATTTTCTCGATACTAATGTGTATCCAATACACATTAACATGATCATTACCATAATGATCATTCCCATGTTTTAGCCTCCAGTTTGCTTAGGTGTGTGACCCTATAGGATCATATAATACTGGTAGTAAGTCTACAACTTACAGATTGCAAGAGGCTTCTAGCAAAACATTGCAACCGCCCAGTATTATACGAATGTCTGATCTCGACACACAACTATCATCAGGAGTGAGTACAAGTGTGATTTCAGGACACTATCCCAACAATCTCCCACTTGTACTGGAATCATCAATTCCTATAATCCTTCTGTCTCTATATCTCGATTTGGCATAAAGCAAGATTAGTGTCATCCTTATTAAGCCAACATCGTGTTTATCGAACTCCTGATCTCATACTGAACATTACAAACAACTGAACTACAGTTCGTTTGAGTGCGGCCACACATTTTTCTCAGTATTAAATCTTCGATAAGCCCTGAGATATTTATCTCCCGTTAATCAGGAGGGACAAATCCCATCTTGTTCCATCCCTATTTCAACGCACACTTCATGATATACTTGAACAGTGCCGTTATAGTCGCCAGTTACGGGTCGACGTTTGACAAAGTCAAAGTGTACCAATTCATATGCAAGAAAGCATGATGAACTCAGGTCTGAGGACTATACTCTATAGTCGTAATGAGAACCTCTTATGACACATATATAACTATCTTGTAGACTTCTCATCAGCGGGTCATGTCCGATCATATGTTCACCAACATATATCTATGTGACTGACTGCGATAATCATATCATTGGCTCCATGAAACTTAGCCAACAGTCACCTCACAATCTAGTCTCTCGCGGTTGTCATTGTCCCACTTTGACAACCTCGACTAGGGACATAACATAATTTATGTCATCTATAACTTATAGGGTTTCATGATCAAGTCCTCAACTTGATGACCTATAATATGACATAAACTTATTTTGGGACCATTATTTTGATCACAATAAATAATGCTGAAATCAAATTTCATTAAACATATCCAAAAGAATGTTTTACAAGAGCATCTTATTATAACTAAAATAAAACTAAAACTCCCACTAGAATCAAGATTACATCTTAAGATCTCTAATGCCTACAGCAGTCGTATGAATCTCATGCTTAGGCCTTGGGAGTGACTTAGTCAGAGGATCAACGACATTCTCGTCCGCCAGAACTCGGCTGATCTTAACATCACCTCTATTGACGATATCACGAATCAGGTGATATCTCCTCTCTACGTGTTTGGACTTCTGGTGTGACCTGGGTTCTTTCGCCTGAGCAATGGCTCCGTTGCTGTCACAAAACAAAGCCACTGGCTCCAAGTTACTTGAAACCACACCAAGTTCAGTCATGAACTTCTTGATCCAAACAGCTTCCTTTGCCGCTTCTGAAGCAGCAACATATTCAGCTTCCGTCGTGGAATCAGCTACGGTATTCTGCTTAGAGCTCTTCCAGCTCACTGCACCGCCATTTAGACAGAAGACATATCCAGATTGTGATCAAAAATCGTCTCTGTCCGTCTGAAAACTCGCATCGGTGAATCCATTCACCACAAGTTCTTCACTTCCTCCATACACAAGGAATTTATCCTTAGTATGTTTCAAATACTTGAGAATATTCTTGACAGCTGTCCAGTGAACTTCACCTGGATCAGATTGGTATCTACTCGTCATGCTTAACGCGTAAGCAGCTACATCTGGACGAGTGCAGAGCATGGCATACATAATAGATCCTATTGCAGAAGCATAAGGAATCCTATTCATGCGCTCCCGCTCAGCATGTGTCACCGGACACTGCTTCTTGCTGAGACTAATGCCATGAGACATCGGTATGAAGCCCTTCTTGGAATCTTGCATCTTGAATCTGTGCAACACCTTATCAATTCAAGTGTCCTGGCACAATCCAATCAGCCTGTTCACTCTATCTTTGTAGATTCTGATTCCAAGAATGTACGCGGCTTCTCCTATGTCTTTCATGGAAAAACAACTTCCGAGCCAAGTCTTAACTGACTGAAGCAATGGAACGTCATTACCGAGAAGGAGTATGTCATCGACATACAATACAAGAAACGCAATTCTGCTCCCACTAGTCTTCTTGTAAACACATGGTTCCTCTTCGTTCTTGATGAAACCAAATTGTTTTACTGCTTCATCAAAACGAAGATTCCAACTCCGTGATGCTTGCTTCAATCCATAAATGGATTTATGAAGCTTGCATACCTTTCCAGCGTTCTTGGGATCAACAAAACCTTCAGGCTGTGTCATATACACATCCTCTTCCAGAATACCATTCAGGAAAGCGGTTTTGACATCCATCTGCCAAATCTCATAGTCATAATGAGCTGAAATTTCTAGAAGAATCCGAATGGATTTAAGCATATCGACTGGGGAATAGGTTTCATCATAGTCAATACCATGAATTTGCTTGAAACCTTTAGCCACCAACCTCGCTTTGTAAATTTGCACATTGCCATCCACGTCAATCTTCTTCTTGAATATCCATTTACACTCAATGGCTTTTGCACCATTAGGTAAATCGACCAAGGACCATACTTGGTTTTCTGACATGGATCCCATTTCGGATTTAGAGGCTCCAAGCCACTTTTCGGAGTCTGGGCCCATCATTGCTTCCGCGAATGTCGCTGGTTCGTCACTATCAATGATCATCAGATCATTGGAATTGGTCACGAGAAATCCATAGTATCTCTCGGGTTCGTGACGGATCCTTCCGGATCTGCGAACTTCAGGCTCCACAGGCGACGGTTCCACAGAACTTTGTGGATCCAACTGCTGCTCTTCCTCAGCAGGTTGAGCAGTCTCCTGTGCATCTCGAATTTCTTCAAGATGTACTTTACTCCCACTGTTTTTCTTAGATAGAAACTCCCTCTCAAGAAAAGAACAGTCCCGAGCAACAAATACTTTGTTCTCAGATTGGTTGTAAAAGTAGTATGCCTTGGTTTCCCTAGGATAACCAATGAAGTAGCATTTATCTGATTTGGGCGCGAGCTTGTCAGAGATTAAACGTTTGACATAAGCCTCACATCCCCAAATCCTCAGGAAAGACAGACTAGGAATGTTCCCAGTCCACAATTCATATGGTGTCTTTTCCACTGATTTAGATGGCCCCCTATTTAGTGTAAACGCAGACGTTTCTAGAGCGTATCCCCAAAAGGATAATGGAAGATTTGAATGACTCATCATAGACCGAACCATATCCAATAAGGTTCGATTCCTCCTCTCTGACACTCCATTCCATTGGGGTGTTCCAGGAGGAGTGAGTTGTGAAATAATTCCACACTCGCTCAGATAGTCGCTGAACTCTTGACTCAAGTATTCTCCTCCGCGATCCGATCGCAGAACTTTAATATTTTTGCCAAGTTGGTTCTGTACTTCATTCTTGAATTCCTTGAATCTATCAAAGGATTCTGACTTGTGTCTCATCAAATAGACATAGCCATATCTACTGAAATCATCAGTGAAGGTAATGAAGTACTTGTAATTTCCTCTGGCAACAGTACTCATCGGCCCACATACATCAGTATGAACAAGGCCCAATAAGTCACTGGCCCTTTCATTCAGTTTGTTGAAAGGGGCTCTAGCCATTTTGCCCATCAAACAAGATTCGCATTTTTCACATGATTCAAAATCAAATGAGCCCAGAAGCCCATTTCGATGGAGCCTTTGGATGCGTTTCTTATTGATATGGCCCAAACGACAATGCCATAAGAAAGTCGGGTTTTCGTCATTTGACTTAAACCGGTTTGTATTTATGTTAAAGACAGGCGTTTCTTGGTTTAAAACATATAACCCATTATCTAATGGGGCGCTACCATAATATGTACCATCACGATTAAAAGAACAAACTTTATTCTTAACAGCAAAATCAAAACCTTCCAAATCCAAAACGGAAACTGAAATTATGTTTCTGCTAATCGCAGGTACAAAGTAGCAATTATTCAAAGTTAAAACCATGCCCGAAGGTAAAGACAAATCGTAAGTGCCTACGGCCCGTGCAGCAACCCTAGCTCCATTCCCGACCCGTAGCACCACTTGTCCTTTCTTCAGCGTTCTACTGTTTCTTAGTGCCTGCATATTAGTACAAATATGAGCACCGCAGCCGGTATCCAATACCCACGAAGTAGAACTAGAAGATATAACATTAAGTTCGATAACATAAATACCTGAGTCAGACGCATCATACGTCTTCTTCTTGTAATCTTCCATGAACTTCTTGCAGTCTCTTTTCCAATACCCTAACTGCTTGCAGTAGTTGCATTTGTCCTCAGGAGAAGGCCCGGATTTGGGCTTTGGCTTGGGCTTGTCCTGACTCTCAGTCTGGACAACTTGGGCCTTTCCCTTATCCTTCTTAGGTTTCTTAAACCTTTTACCCCCTTGTACCATCAGGACATTGGGAGTAGCCTTCTTGAGGTTCGGCTCTGCTGTCTTCAGCATACCGTGCAACTCAGTCAATGTCTTAGTCATGTTTTGCATGTTGTAGTTCATGATGAACTGATCAAAACACGACGACAAAGACTGCAGAATCATGTCAGTGGCTAGCTCCTGGCTAATGGCACAGTCCAGTTTCCCCATGTTATCAATGTAACCCATCATTTTAAGGACATGAGGACTTACTGGACTGTCCTTAGCCAGCTTGCAATCCATGAGAGATTTAACCGTCTGGTATCTCTCTGTGCGAGCTTGCTCCTGAAACAAAGCTTTCAGGCTGTTAATCATCTCAATGGGTGACATCACGTTCTCATATTGCTTCTGCAGCTCAGAGTTCATAGTCACCAGCATTAGACAATTAACATCTTTGACATCAGCTAAATGCTTATCCCAAGCATTCTTTTCTGTCTGCGGGGCATTGGAACGTGGCCTCTCGGGGAGAACTCTTTCAAGGACATATTCCTTGTTCTCCTGCCTGAGAACTATTCTCAGGTTCCGATACCATTCCAAGAAATTAGATCCATTTAACTTGTCCTTCTCAAGGACGGATCTTAGTGAGAAAGTGTTGATGTGAGTTGAGACAGACATAGCTGTAATTAAAAGAGGTAGAGGTTTTAGTTATAATGCTCAAGAAATGAGAATTCTTATCTAATAAGAAAACTCGCATTGTATTCAAAATTATGTTTCCTCATATGAATACAATGAGCCAAGATCCATACTTCACCAAAATCTGAGTGGGCAACTCGCCATCACCCAAAATTTAGTTATCTAGGTAAGCAAATCATTGCTAATTGTACCCAGTACAACTCTTGGTCGTAGATGAGACAAACCATGTCTAATCTACTCTGATGTCTCTGGGCCCAGAACTTCTGACAGCCCAGTCAAGTAAAACTAATCTCTTATGTCTTGTGATCACTAATAGTTGCACTGCAAATCTATGAATGATCACCTGCATTACTCATGTTGCTGTGGATACCAAGGACTCCAAGGATATCCAACAACAACACGAGTCTTGACAGTAGACAAGATCGGGCAAGACATCAAGATCACTTGATATTTGGTTGAGGAAAAGAATTATTTAATCTTAATGTATATCCAATATACATTCAAGAAGTTACTAATTTAATTAAAACATTCAGTTTTATTAATTTTAGGTTCATCTAGAACTTTAAGATTAAATTTGGTCTGGTATATGCAAATTTATGGTCAAACCAATAATTCTGCGAATGGTGTGTCGATCGACGCCAACCATTGGCATCGGTCGACACAACATAATTTAAACCGGTCTTCGATAACCAGTCAAACCGTATCGAATTTCCTTAACCGATTCAATCTAATTGAACCGGTTCGGTTTAACGGTCCATGTCGATCGTCACACAACTCTGTGTCGATCGACATTACCAAACCAGAACCAATTGGTTAATTAAAATTAACCGAGCGAGATAACCGGTTCAATCCAATTGAACCGATCTATCTAATCGCATTGCCTGTGTCGACCGACACACCCAGTGTATCGATCGACACAACAGGATTACGGGTACTCGATCTCAGATCGAAACCCTAAAATTATTTACGAGTTTTCGCTCTGTGTCGACCGACACACGCTTTGTGTCGATCGACACTCAGCGACAAACCCTAAAAAAATTTACGAGTTATTGCGCGGCGTGTCGACCGACACACGCTTAGTGTCGATCGACACAGTGCGTTTTTAACAATTCATCGTTTTTCAATAGGCACATAATCCGAGATTAACACTTGAAAACACGATTTTAGCAGGCAATAATCAATTCAACAAACTCAGTTTTCGAATTAATTGTATCAGATTCAATAGTCTAAACCCTAACACGCTATGATACCACTGTTGGATCCCTAGTATCTAAGGGTTTGATATATTGAATCACTAATCTCGTTCTTACCTTGTTACTGGCAGCGGAATGAATGGTGAACGAGATCAGTAGCGATACAGATGCCTCGCCTCTACCAGATACACACGCACACAAGCTGGAAACGGGATGCTAGTGCCGGATCTATGGGATCTGAGAGTTTCTGGTGTTTCTGCTCTTTTTCTCAAGAAAAAGTGGACGGCTCACGTTTTTAGGTCGAGACTATCAAGTTTTTATTCGACCTAAAACCCACTTAGCGGGCCAGACTTTCTTAAGTCATAATTTCGAAAAACCCTTTCGAAACCCGAACTGTGTCGACCGACACACATGCTGTGTCGATCGACACAACACCATTTTCTCGATACTAATGTGTATCCAATACACATTAACATGATCATTACCATAATGATCATTCCCATGTTTTAGCTTCCAGTTTTCTTAGGTGTGTGACCCTATAGGATCATATAATACTGGCAGTATGTCTACAACTTACAGATTGCAAGAGGCTTCTAGCAAAACATTGCAACCGCCCAGTATTATACGAATGTCTGATCTCGACACACAACTATTATCAGGAGTGAGGACAAGTGTGATTTCAGGACACTATCCCAACACCCACTGCTAACACGAACCTTCCCCGAACCTCCATTGTTTTGACCCGACCTTGATCCGCACTTGACCTTGGTGATTCCGAACCTCCGGATAACCCTCATATGATGGCTACTACAACCGTCTATCCTATTTCTAAATAAAAGAAATCCGGTTTATTGGGAAGATTATTACGTCGAAAAAATTCCTTTCCGAGAAATATTCTTCGGAATATTCCGACGTATTAATATTCCTTTCCCCATCTTTATTCTATTTTCTCTCTCTCTCTCTCTCTCTCTCTCTCCTCCATTTCTCTCTCTCCACCCTCTCTCTCTCTCCTCCAGCTCCTCCTTCTTCTCTCCTCCCTCCGGCTTCTTCTTCTTCTTCTCCTGGCTCCTCCTCCTCCTCCTTCTTCTTGCCGCCTCCTTCTTCTTCTTCTTCTTCTTCTTCCTCCCTTCTCCCTCTCTTCTCCCTCTCTTCTTTATCTCTTATTTACTACTCTTGTTGAGAAGTGTTTTTGGTGTGAAGAAAAGTGAGGGGTGGAGGCTTCCTTTGATAGCCATAGTGGTGTGATCTCCACATTCCACTTGTCTCCTCTTCCTCTCCATATTAAGCCACGACCACTCCACCAAAATCCATCCAAAAACAATTCATTTGATCAACCACCATCCACTTGTAGCCTCCTCCATGCAGCCCTTGGATTGATGACAACACACCACCTTATATTCATGAACCTAAAATACTAAGAAGCTTCTAAAATTTTTGGGATAGATTTCGTGGCCCATTATTCATACTGAGCTGGATTTATGTCCAATATGATCTTAGTAATCATCCCAACATAACCTGGTTCAAGCCCAAGCTCCAAAGAATTTATTTTGGATTTTTAGCCACTAATTACTCCTTAATGGTCTAAAAATTATAACTTCATCTAGGAGTCAAATACTGCTTAATCCTTTCACCCATATCTTCTACATCTTATAATAGATCTGTGGTCAAAATCTCATAATTTGTGGTGGACTGTAAAGGGTCTTCTCGCTTACCCGAACATTGTATCGGTTTCTCAGAAAACCTGGTTGTACGTTTAATATTTTAGAAACTCCTTAACTGCTTCCATAAATCCACCAAGCCTCGTTTTCAGGTTTTAGATGATCTTAGATGAATTTAGCAATTCCAATCACTCCATTTGAACACCCGTAGCTCCGGTTATGGATTTAACAAGTTGATCGGTTCTATCGGTTTCCTTTCCCAATAGTCCGTAAAACCCGTTTAATCTCCGTTTCTTCCACGTCTGGTCTTTTAAATGTTTTTATGGACAAAAATAAGAAAACTTTGCCCGTCTCCACTTCCGGCTCGCATTTTGGTAAAATTACCAAAATGTCTTTTATCTCTTGGAATTTACAAAAATGCCTCTTGTTGACTTTCCATTGACCATTTTCTTGATACCGGGTATTACACTTAGGCTTTGAATGGAGAAAGCGGATCAGGCGTTGCGGATCAAGCGGTTCAAACGGTTATAGGGAACAACTGCGGATTAAGGCTTCGAATGGAGAAAGCGGATCAGGCGTTGCGGATCAAGCGGTTCAAGCGGTTCAGACGGAACAATTGCGGATCAAGCGGATTAGGCGGTCAAGTGCGGATCAAACGATTTAAAATATAAAACTAAATGGAAAATATATAACGTAATTAAATAAATATAATTATAAATATAAATATGTTTATTATATATATGTTTGAATGGTAAAAACGGATTAATAATATCCAAAATATTATACAAATTCAAAGATATATACCATTATTCTATAGATATATACCACTTTTTGAATTGAATTAATTGAATTTAAGTTATAAAACAGTTTAAAAGTAACATTAAATCAATTATATACTCTTAGTACTAGTTCTAAAAAGAATTTCAATAAATATATAAAATTGTATCAATAGATAAATTTATTATTGATTTTTAACATCAAATGATTATTAATTATGTATATATAAAATATAATACAAAATTAAATTATATATATATATATGTATTAGATTATTTAAAAAACACTCCACTTGAAACACTTCCAATAGTAAACATATCATGTTCCGTAAGTGGTTCTTCACTTTTGCTTTACAATATTGAACCGCAAGCGTTTCTTTAATTTTTTATTATTATAATTTAAGAACCAAAATGAATAACAATTAATGTTGAATGGAAGATTCACATGCGTATCATCCGCTAGACGTAGAAACCGTTTAATAAACGCTTCACATTCAAAGCCTAAGCGGATCAGGCGGTACAAATGCGGATCAAGCGGATCAGACGATTCAAAATATAAGATCAAGGCTTTGAATGGAGAAAGTGGATAAAGTGTTGCGGATCAACTACAGATCAAACATAATACTATATATAATTACAATAATTTACATTAAAGTTAAAATTGCTATTTTATAACTTTTTAACATATTTTATATTTAAAGATTCTAAAAATCTATTTTTAATTTGATTTTTAAGTTGTATTTATATTAAATCAAGTAGCACAACATTTTTAATTTTTTTTTAAATAAAAAATGAAAAACACAAAATAACAGTAAGATATATGTTTTCATAATTTGGGTATATAAAACTAATATTTTGTTTTTAAAATGAATTGATATTAAAAAAAAACGCTGCGAAACTATTCAGATCACCTCTAATATGGGGTGGTTAAAGATCTGCTTGTTTCTTATAGTTTTTCTTCATTAAAATGAACCGTAAGTGGTTTTTAGTATTTTATTATTTTTATGATTGTGGATGACACACTAATTAATTAATATGCTGAATGGAGATAAAAAAAATGGACGGCTCTGTTCTGCATGTCTACCATCTTTGTACCGTCTTTCCATTCATAGGCTTAATCCATCTGATCCGCTTGTACCGTTTGATCCGCAACGCCTGATCCATTTTCTCCTTTCGAAGCCTCAGATTACTATATGGATAATACAAAGGTTTATATATGTAACGCATGCACTACAACAAAAAGCATGTATTGTGTCAATTATTTTATATGTTTGCATTACTTATAAGTGATGTAAATACATTTTGCATCATTTAAAAATTGATTATGGAAATGATGATGCAAATATTTACATTGTTTTAAACAACTGTTGCAAATACTTTCATCAAATATTATAATTAATGTTAATATGTATCAGTTAAAAAGTGTTGTAAATTTTCGTATCATCCAATGTAATTGATATTAATACTTATAACAGATATAGTAACTGATGTAAAATATTTACATTAATAGTAAATAATTGATGTTAATAATTAGTGTCGGTTTTTGCACATAATTATTTTATATAAAAAATTATCAGTAGCTGTAATTAATTTATGCATAAAACTGATTTTTTATTGTAAAAAAAAACTCCCGACACATATATTATTACCGGTTCCATTTTAACCTACTACTCTATTAGCAGGTTAAAGTCAATTTATCATCAATCCGATTAGACCAATTCATTGATCAATCTACCAGATCTACAACTCGATTACAGCCGGAGAAGACTATTGACCTTTTTAACTGCAAAATATATATCTTTCCCAGAAGTAACAGATGAAGATTGGTGGAATCGTAAACATGATATCAATAATGGGAGTTTCAGCATGGAACTACGAGAGGATTGGAAACCTACGCAGTATTCAAACTATCATTGATCTTATGGAGACCAAGAGCTTTCCAGAAGTGATTAAGGTAATAAGGAAGAAAATTAAATACGATCATGTCTCTACAATGGATCCAATTAGTAATCATGCAGTTGGCTCTCTTCTGGATAACAAGGCTACAAATCATAGAAGCATGTCACCCTGTGGAACTTCTTCAAGAATTATTTCTCACGCGGTCAATGCTCCTGGTTTAAACATCTTCATGACATAGACAAGCCCTCAGGCCTCTGAATGCTATATTCTTACATGGGTTTAAACGTAAGGAACATCTTTCACTTGTTTCAGTTCATTAAGCTTTGTTTTCTTTCTATTACTCTGTCTTATAGTAGGTAGCATTACAAGAAATATTGGTATTAACAGTACATCAGGATAGCACTAATTATGTAAGTGCTGTTGTAGAGTTTTTGCTGGATCTGGGTAGTATATTACAACATTTTATCAATGTTGTGTTGTTATTTCATTAAGAGGGAAACCAATTTGGTTTCTGGAGCCCAAATTTATGCTACGAAAAGTGGGCGCCAACACTTAATGAAATTTCGGAGCCTAAATCTTTTTGTGCCTAATTATTGACGGAAATTAAAAACTCTCAACTAAAAAAACTCTCTTTCTCTCAGCTCTCTCGTTCTCTCCGTCAAAATCTCTCTCTCGTTCACCATAAGCTCTCTGCTCCGACAATGTCTACCGCCACTACGAAGCTTTTGATCGGTAATAATCGCTCTCAGTCGTCCTCGGTTTTATAGGGAGGGCCGTCTCTTTCTATCTAACTTCACATGTTTCCCAATTACAGATCTGTGAGCTTCAGTAGCGAGTCCGGAGTTCGTTATTATCACTCTTCGCCCTCATCTTACCTCCTCTGGTGCCGTTCTCTGTTCTCTGCATCAAGAAGAAACACAAAAGGTACCTAATTTCACTAATTTGTATAATTTTTTATTATCATTCTTCTGTCGCTTAACTCTCTTTGTAACTGGTTTGGAAGTGGAGATAACGAAGCTGAGCTTAAAGGAAGAGAAGATACAGATTCGTTGTCAAGAAGCCGTGTGTTGTAGAGGTAAGATAGGATGTTCCCAAAAATGAGTTTTGGATTTCGGTTTGCCTTGGATCTATTGAAGTTTGTGTATGAGATTAAATCTGAAGCCTTAATAACTTTCATTCTTGGGTTTTTCAGGTTGCTAAAGTGGTGAAATAAAAACTTTGGCTACCTTAACTTGAAAAGGTTGTGTGTACCCTGACTTGATTGTTTATGATAGTTTGTGAGTTGAATGTATCTGATTTGTTGTGGTAGTTGCGGTTTGAATTTTGTGAAGTTTTTTGGATGTGGTTGTGTTCTGTTCTTCACCATTTGGGTTGTTGTGTGTATGCTTTTACTTTATTTTGTTATGGGTGTAATAAGGTGACAAAATTAATGGTGGACAAGGCATGGATACATCTATGCAGGTATGAAATTTATATATTTAGTTTATAGTTTAACATGAAGTCATTGCTTGAAAATCATCTAACGGTTTGTTATTCTTTTCTTTATCTGTTTCATACTACTGAGCAGATCCTGTTGGGAATCCGAGCCAATTCTACAGATTCAGAATTCTCGCGAGTTCCCGATAGCCTAGGATCTAGGGTTTAGTTAATTGAATCATGGATCTCACCTCGTGATTACCTGGTGTTTAGCAGCGGAAGATTGATCAGGTAGCACGAGATCTATTGCGCCTCAGATGCTGCGCCTCTATCGTAGTCCACACGCACACAAGCTGGAATCCGCCGGGATGCTAGGACCGGTGCTCGGATCTCCCTGGGACTTTAGTTTCTTCAGGTTTCTGTGTTTTCTCTCTGAGAAAACACTATGGGCGGCGCACAGCAACTCTCTAACGGTCGAAATACATAAAACGAGTTTATATATTGACCTCGCGGTGAACCGAAACATCAGTCTCGGTTTCGCCCTTGTGTCGACCGACACACTTAGTGGTGTCGATCGACACACGCCCTGTATCGACCGACGCACCCAATGGTGTCGATCGATACACCTATTAGAAACTCAACTCGATGTGTATCTAATACACATCGATCAGACCATATGCCAATGATCAATCCCATGCAGAGTATATCCAACTTGCTTAGGTGTGTGACCCTGTAGGTTCACACGATACCAGAAATGAGCTACAACTCATTTGTCATAAGTGGTTTCTAGCAAAACATTATGACTACCTAGTATCACATGAATTGTCCGATCTCGACAATACAACTGTCATTAGAGTTCGTACAATGTGATTTCAGGACATAATCCCAACAATCTCCCACTTGTACTGGAATCACCTATTCCTATAATCCCTTCGTCTCTATATCTCGATATGGCATAAGGCAAGAGACTGTGTGTCATCCTTATTATAGCCAACATCATGTTCATCGAACTTCTGATCTATACTGATAAAACAAACGACTGACAATCACCTCGTTTGAGCACGGCCATGCATTTTCTCAGTATCAAATCTTCGATGGGCCCTGAGATATTTATCTCCCGTTATTACAGGAGGGACAAATCCCATCTTGTTCCATCCCTGTTTCTACACATACTTCATGATACGCACAAGCAATGCCGTTATAGCCGCCAGTTACGGAACGACGTTTGACAGGGTCAAAGCGCACCAATTCATATGCTAGAAAGCATGATGAACTCAGGTCTAAGGACTATACTCTATAGTCGTAACGAGAACCTCCCATGACACTTATATATAACTATCCTGTGGAGTTCTCATAAAGCGGGTCATGTCCGATCATATGTTCACCAACATATATCTATGTGATTGACTGTGATAATCATATCATTGACTCCATGAAACTTAGTCCAACAGTCACCTCACATACTAGTCTACGCGGTTGTTAGTGTCCCATTTTAACAACCTTGACTAGGGACAATTATAATTTATGTCATCTTTTACTTATAGGGTTTCATGATCAAGTCTTCAACTTGATGACCTATAAGATGACCATAAAGTACTTTGGGACCATTATTTAATTATCCAATAATTAAATAATACTGATGTCAGTTTTAACTTACACAAACACTGCCAAAGCATGTATATGTTAAGTTTACAACATAACTAAAATAACTCCCACTAGAATCAAGATCATCTCTTCAGATATCTTATACCTACAGCAACAGAATAAATTCTGTGCTTAGGTTGTGGGAGAGTTTGGGTGTTCTGCTTGAAATAATTTCAATAGAGCACACCACCATTCAGATAAAAGCACTATTCTACGGTCCACTGCTTGGAGCCTTTCCAACAGTTAGCACCGCTATTTAGACAAAGAGACATAACCAGGTGGGAACCGGGAATCGTCTTTGTCCGACTAACTACTTTCAACTGGTTCGTCACTTTATCAGTTTACCACGAACCTATCCTTGGTGTTTCTCAACACTTGGGATATTTCTGGTAACTGTTTAGTGACTATTACCGGAATATATTGGTATATTCTCGTCATGCTTAAGCTGCATCTAGACGAGCGCAAAATATGGCATTTATGATGGATTCTATTGCAGCAGCATTAGAACTCACACTCATTAATATTAGTTCAGACAGTGTTCAGAAACACTTCTTCTTACTAATATTGTTACTAGCTCAGCTAGTGTCCAAGACACTTCATCTTGCTCAGATTATTGCCATAAGACCTTTGGTATGAAGCCATTCTTGGAATCAAGCGTATTAGATCTGTCCAATACCTTATCAACATAAGGATTTTGACACGATCCAATTAGCTATTCTGATCCATTCCAATGGATCCTTATTCCAAGAATTCACGCGGCTACTCCTATGTCTATCGTGTAAATTTGACTTCCGACCTAAATCTTGACAAGACTTTAGCGTCGGAACGTCGTTTGTGAGATTCATGTATGTTAACAACACACTGTGTGAGGATTGCTATTACGCTCCCACTAGTCTTCTTGTGAACGCATAGTTTCTTTTCTTTCTGATCAAGTCAAAGCCTTTGACCACATTATAAGAATGTTGATTCCAACTCCAAGATGTTCGCTTCAATCCAGAAATGAATTGGTGAAGCTAACATGCATACCTAGCCAATTTTCGGAGTTGGGGCTCACCATCGCTTCTTTGAATTTCGCATGTTCGTCACTTTTCAATGATCAACAGATCACGGCAATTGGTTACGAGAAATCACTCTCGAGTTAGTGACGGATCCTTTCGGATCTGCGAATTTCAGGCTTCACAGGTGTAGATCCTACAATACTTTGCAGATCTCACCGCTGCTTTCCCTCAACAGGTTGAGCAGCCTCCTGTGTTTATCGAATTTCTTCGATGTGTACTTTTACTCCCACTGTTCCTTTTGAAAGTATGATCTTTCTTAAAATACACAGTTCTGGGCAATAAAAGTACTAAGCCTTGGTTTCCTTAGGACAACCAGCGATGTGGAACTCATCATATGTGGATTCAAGTTTGTTTTTTGACTACTGTCTTACACAAACCTTGCAATCCCAATTAATCAGAAAAACAAATTTGGAAATCACCCAGTCCAAATCCAATGTGGTGTTTTTCACTGATTCTGATAGAAACACTTTTCTGCGCAAAGACAGACATTTTGGAACGTATTCTTAAATCGTTCATGGAAGATTCTTGTGACTCATCATTAATCGGAGCATATCCAATAAGATCCGATTCATTCTGTTAGATGATCACCCAATTGTTGACTCTAAGTATTTTTCCTCCACGATCCAATCGAGGATCTCAATACTTCTGTCAAATCAGTTCTACACTTCATCTTGGAACTCCTCAAGGGATTCCTGCTCGTGTCTCATCAAATGAACACAGCAATACTTATTGATGCCATCAATAAGGTAATGAAGTACAGAAGATTTCCTCTGGCACTAATGCTCGTTTGGGCCGCATACATCAGTATGTTTAAGGCCCAATAAGCTTCTGGCCCATTTCCTTTAGCTCTGCTAAAAGGGCCTTAGTCATTTTGGTCTAGTGAACGGAATTCATATCTCAAATGATTAACAATCAAATGAGTCCAAAACTATGGATTTACCGAATCTGCTTCACTTTTGTGGTTAAACGACTATACCAAAGAAAGGTCGAGTTCGAGTCATCAGACTTAAACCGTTTGGTATTTATGTTATATTCTAACTCTTGTTGGTTTGAGATACAAAACCCATTTCAAACGGGGTGCTACCATTAAATATTTCATTAAGATCAAAAGGACAAAACTTGTCTTTTATCAGAATGAAAAACATCCAAATTCTCAAAAAGAAAATGAAAGACATTTTGCATATAGCAAGTACATGGTGGCAATTACTTAATTTCAAAAACCAAGTAGGAAATGTTGGAACGTTTAGATGAATCCTGATTCAATTCCAGATTCAGATTATCCTAAACATGCGATCTAGGTTCTTCTCAGAATAGAAACAAATGATGATCTCACCTTATACCTGTTATTGCAGCGGAAGAAGATGGTATGTCTGAGATCAGAGAAACACCGAGGGATGAATCCTCCAAAGGTTCACACACGCTTTCACAGGAAACAGCTGCTAGACCACCAGGGGAACTCGGCGCAGAGAGAGAGAGATTTCGGCTCAAGCGTTCGGGTTTATCAGTCTGAAACTCGAGTTTTATGACACAAAACTCGTCCTGTTCCGTTTGGGCCATTTGGCCCAAATACCAATTAACTCGTCGGTGTTTGCGCACTGCATCGATCGTTGCACCTTATGCATCGATCGATGCACAGTGGCTAAACCTTTTATTCTCTCTAAGTACAGTAAATGCCTAGCACTTTTACTGTACTTCTGCTAAACCGTTCCTACACATTTTCCTGTTAGCTTAGGCGTGTGACCCATATGGGATCATATAATAAAGGCAATAAGTCCAAGACTTATAGATCATGAGCGGACTCTAGCAAGCCATCATGACCCCCAGTATTATATGACTTATGTCTGATCATTGACATGCTCTTACTTTCTAGAGACAGTACCGAGATTACTGGACACAATTCCAACAATCTCCCACTTGTACTGGAATCTCTGTATTCATAATCCTTTTGTCTCAATATCTCGATTAGTCATAAGGCAAGATTAGTGTCATCCTTATAAAGCCTAATCTTGTTCATCGGACTCTGATTTGATACTGACAATCCAAACGACTCGGGAAAGTCCGTTTGAGCATGGCCATGCGTTTTCCAGTATTCAAATCTCCGATTGGCCTAGAGATATTCACTCCATTTATATTGGAGGGACAAATCCCATCTTGTTCCATCACTGTAAACTACTCATTTCATGATGTACCCAAACAAGGTCCTTATAGCTATCACAGAACGATAGCGTTAGACAATGATCAAAGTACATCAGTCCATGTGCAGTCACATGCATGTGAACTCAGGTCTAAGGACTATACTCTATAGTCGTAGTAAGAATCTCTTATGACACAGATATAAATATCCTGAAGAGTTCTTATAAGCGGGTCTTGTCCGGTCGTATGTTCCCAACATACACCTATGTACTGACTTTGATGCCGCGCATCTATGACACACTGAGACTTTGTCATAAGTCACGTACCAATCCAGTCTCACATGGTTGTTGGTGTTCCAGTTTCAACAACCTTCGACTAGGGACAGGATGATATAAAACATTTATCAAATATAGGGCCTCATGATCAAGCTAAATGACTTTGATGACTCAAGATCAAGTCACTTACTTCGATGACCTATAAAATGATTCATATCATTTTGGAACGATTATTTCATCACAGTTAAAATAATCTAGAAATAATAATTTCATTAAAACATAAAATAATGTTTTACAAGAACATATCAAATAACTAAAATAAAGCTCACAAAACTCCCACTCAAATTTAGATTACATTTCAATGTTTCTAATGCCTACAGCTTCAGTCAGGAACTCGAGCTTAGGCCTTGGGAGTGGCTTTGTCAACGGATCAGCGACATTATCATCTGTCGGAACTCGGCTGATCTTGACTTCCTTTCTATTAATGATGTCACGTATCAAGTGATATCTTCTTTGAACATGCTTGGATTTCTGGTGTGATCTTGGTTCCTTTGCCTGAGCTATAGCACCATTGTTGTCACAAAACAGTGCCAGAGGCTCAGCCGCATCTGGTATCACACCTAGTTCCATAATGAACTTTCGTATCCAAACAGCTTCCTTCGCCGCTTCTGATGCGGCGATATATTCAGCTTCTGTAGTGGAATCAGCAACGGTGTCCTGCTTGGAGCTTCTCCAACTTACTGCACCGCCATTCAGACAAAAGACATAACCGGACTGTGACCGGAAATCATCTGTGTCTGTCTGGAAACTTGCGTCCGTGAATCCACTGACTTTAAGCACATCACTTCCACCGTACACCAAGAATTTATCCTTAGTATGTCTTAGATACTTCAAGATATTCTTTACGGCAATCCAATGGTTTTCACCTGGATTTGACTGGTATCTACTCGTCATGCTCAATGCATAAGCAACATCAGGACGAGTACAGATCATGGCATACATGACAGATCCTATTGCAGATGCATAAGGAATGTTCTTCATGCGCTCAAGCTCAGCAGCCGACGTGGGGCTCTGCTTCTTGCTTAGCGTTGTGCCATGTACCATTGGCGTGAAGCCCTTCTTGGAATCTTTCATGCTGAATCTTTGTAGGACTTTGTCAATGTATGAGTCTTGACACAAGCCTATCAGCCTCTTAGGTCTATCCCGATAGATCCTAATTCCAAGAACGTATGCGGCTTCACCCATGTCCTTCATGGAAAAACAACTTCCAAGCCAGTCTTTTACGGACTTTAGCATTGGAACGTCGTTTCCGAGAAGCAGTATGTCATCGACATACAGAATAAGAAATACAATCTTGCTCCCACTAGATTTCTTATACACGCATTGTTCTTCTTCGTTTCTGATGAAGTCAAATTGCTTGATCGCTTCATCAAAACGAAGATTCCAGCTCCTCGATGCTTGCTTCAATCCATAAATGGATTTGTGAAGCTTGCATACTTTCCCAGCATTCTTTGGATCTATGTAACCGTCAGGTTGTGTCATATACACATCCTCTTCCAGAATACCATTCAGGAAGGCGGTTTTCACGTCCATCTGCCAAATTTCATAATCATGAAAAGCTGCAGTTGCTAGTAGAATCCGAATAGATTTCATCATAGCCACCGGTGAATAGGTTTCATCGTAGTCCACACCGTGAACTTGTCTGAAACCTTTTGCCACCAACCTGGCTTTATAAATCTGGACATTTCCATCCACGTCAATCTTCTTCTTGAAGATCCATTTGCACTCGATGGCTTTTACACCAGCGGGTAAGTCAACCAACGAAAACACTTGGTTGACCGACATGGAGTCCATTTCGGAATCAGTGGCCTTGCGCCACTTAGAGGAATCTGGGCCCATCATGGCTTGATTGAAGTTCGATGGTTCATCACCATCAATGATCAGAAGATCATGACAGTCAGTCACGAGGAATCCTTGATATCTCTCGGGTTCGTGACGGATCCTCCCGGATCTTCGAACTTCAGGTACTATAGGTTCAGGCTCTACAATTTCTTGTAGGTCCTCCTGCTGCTCTTCCTCATTAGGTTGAGCAGTATCCTGTTCATCTTGAATTTCTTCAAGCAGTACCTTACTCCCACTGTCTTTCTTAGAGAGAAACTCTCTCTCAAGAAAATTACAATCCCGAGCAACAAAGATCTTGTTCTCGGAACGTAGATAGAAGTAATAAGCCTTGGTTTCCCGTGGATAACCAATGAAATAGCATTTGTCAGATTTTGGTGTAAGCTTGTCTGAGATTAATCTCTTGACATAGGCTTCACAACCCCAAATTCTGAGATAAGACAGCACTGGAGCTTCTCCAGTCCATAATTCATATGGTGTCTTTGCTACTGCTTTTGATGGCGCTCTGTTTAGAGTGAACACTGCTGTTAGCAGAGCATATCCCCAAAGGGATATTGGAAGGTCTGTGTGACTCATCATAGATCGAACCATATCCAATAAGGTCCGATTTCTCCTCTCAGACACACCATTCCATTGAGGTGTTCCAGGAGGAGTGAGTTGGGACACGATCCCACACTCTCTTAGATGATCACTGAATTCTTGGCTTAAGTATTCTCCTCCTCGGTCGGACCGAAGAGCCTTAATGCTTTTGCCAAGTTGGTTCTGTACTTCATTTTGGAATTCTCTGAACTTCTCAAAAGATTCAGACTTATGTTTCATTAAATAAACATATCCATACCTACTGAAATCATCAGTGAAGGTAATGAAGTACTGATAGTTTCCTCTTGCATTTGTGGACATTGGGCCACACACATCAGTGTGTATCAGGCCCAATAAGTCACTGGCCCTCTCGTTAGGTTTATTAAAGGGGGCCCGTGTCATTTTGCCCATCAAGCATGATTCGCATTTCTCACATGACTCAAAGTCAAATGAGCCAAGAAGTCCATTCGAATGGAGCCTCTTGATGCGTTTCTCGCTGATGTGCCCTAAACGACAATGCCATAGAAACGTTCGGTTTTCCTCATTAGGTTTAAACCGTTTTGTATTAATGTTATAAATTGGCGCGGATTGATCGAGTATGTAAAGCCCATTCGTAAGAGGGGCAGAACCATAGAACAAATTGTTGCGATTGAAGGAACATAATTTATTCTTAACTGAAAAACCATAACCTTCCAAATCCAACAAAGAAATTGAAATAATATTTCTGCTTATAGCAGGTACAAAATAACAATTATTCAGTTCTAAAATCAATCCCGAAGGTAAAGACAACAAGTATGTGCCTACAGCTAGTGCTGAAACTTTCGCTCCATTCCCAACTCGTAGATCTACTTGTCCTTGCTTCAGCCTTCTACTGTTGCTGAGTGCCTGCATATTAGTACAAATATGAGCCCCACAACCAGTATCCATGACCCATGAGGTATTATCAGAAGTAGTTGTATTAACTTCTATAACAAAAATACCTGATGAAGAAGTCTCGAAAGTCTTCTTCTTTAATTCCTTTAGACCTTCCTGGAATTTCTTACAATCTCTTCTCCAATGCCCTAGTTCTTTGCAGAACCTGCACATGTCAGTAGGCCCAGCCTTGGACTTGGGCTTGGGCTTTGGCGTGTCCTTGTCCGCGACTTGGACACCCTTGGCCTTTCCCTTATCCTTAGCAGAAGACTTCTTAAACCCCTTGCCCTTTTGTACCATAAGCACATTGGGGTCCTTGGCGGTTTTCTTCAAGTTGGGCTCTGCAGTCTTGAGCATTCCGTGAAGCTCAGGTAGTGTCTTACTCAAGCCATGCATATTAAAGTTCAGAATGAACTGATCATAGCTTGCAGGTAAAGACTGCAGAATGATGTCGCAGGCAAGTTCCTGGCTGATTGGGCAGTCGAGTTTCTGAAGATGATCGAGATAACCCATCATCTTCAAGACATGAGGACTCACTGCCGCATTCGCAGCCAACTTACAGTCCAAGAGGTTCTTAACTGTCTGGAACCTCTCGGTCCTAGCCTGCTCCTGAAAAAGCGATTTCAGGCTTGCCATTATCTCGATGGGAGACAATACACTTTCGAACTGTTTTTGCAGCTCAGGAGTCATTGTCACCAACATCAGGCAATAGACATCATTTTCATCTGACGAATGCTTTTCCCAAGCATTGTGCAGAGTCCTGGCAGCATTGGCAAGAGGCCTCTCGGGGAGGGGATCTCGAAGGACATAATCCTTCTTCTCCTGCTTGAGGACCAGCCTCAAGTTCCTTGACCATGTCAGGAAGTTCGTTCCAGTCAGCTTCTCCTTCTCGAGAACAGACCGGATCGAGAATGTGTTTTGTGTGCTTGTAGTAGTCATATCTGAAATATATAAATAAAAAGGTTATTAGTTATTATGTTCAAAATGACTAATCTCGTATTAAAAATTAATATGATTAATCACGCATTATATTCAATAACCTAAGTTACCCTCAATAGAATATAATGATTCCAAGATCCACATATAACTAAAATTAAAGTGGGCCACTGGCCGTCACCCAACCTTAGCTTATATCGGTAAGCCCTATATCGGCTAATTATATCCGTGATATAACTCTTGGTTGTGAATCTGGGCCCGAGGCCCAATCCACTCTGATGTCTCAAGGCCCGGGACTCCCGATGGCCCAGTCAAGAAAACCAGACTATACAGTCATGTAATCATTAATGTCTGGGACTCCCAATGACATTTATGAATCACAAACCGTCTTATCCACGCAAAAGCAGACACCCTCACACTGTAAGGCCATGAATACAATTGAATGGGCTTTGACAGCTGACATAGCCTGGACAAGACATCCAACGCTTGATATTATTTGAGGTTCGTAGGTTTATTAAAATTCATTCCCAAAATAGAAGATTACTATTTCGGGAAACTTTCTATTTATGGAAACCTACTATTTTTGGAAACTTTCTAAAATTGGAAACTTTCTAAAACCGGAAACTTTCTAACTTTAGAAATTTCTTTAAAATCCAAAACCCGCAAATTCAGAAACTTCTATTTTAAGAAACTTTCTAATTTCAAAATTTCGGAAACTTTAATTTAAAAACGACTTTATAATTTTATAAAATAGATTTTAAATTAATCTGAAGAAAGACTCAATTAACTGGCCCAATTGTTTTAACTTCTTGGCCCGAGGCCCAAGAATTGGTCCATGTCCAAGACATGACCCAATTGTCCAATTAATTGACATAACCGGTCTGGTTCATTAAAACTGGTCTAACCAAGTTTTAATTACTACGATGACCACAATTGTCAACCGGTTATTTACTAAACCGGAATTTCTCAATTTATTTGGTCCAACCAAATCAAATTAGAAATTCCTGGTTTAGGCACTAAATCCAATAATTCTTTCGACATTGGATTTCTTATCCCGGTTTAACCAGACTTAATAAAATTATTAAATCTGTTTATTAAACCGAGATGTTTAATTTTAATTAAATTAAACCGAGCCAAAACCCTAACCGCATCGATCGATGCTCACAGCATCGATCCTGCAACGATCGTTCATCGATCCTGCATCGATCGATGCTCTCACGTGTGCACGAACGGTTATCGGGTTTGGCCGAGAGATTCTCGTGAGATCCATGCGATCGTTTGAACGATCCATGCGATCGCGGTCAATCTCTCGCGACTGCAACGATCGATCCTTGCATTGCATCGATCGATGCAATGCGATCTCAGTCGATGCAAAATCAGTTTAGATCACATACCAAATCAATATAGTTTGGTCATGCGATTTTTAAACAGTTTGTTTAGGATTCAATTCTTGTTTCTTAAGTGTTTTAATCTTATCAGTAGATTGATTCAAAAACACCTCTCTAAACAATCCTAAACATGAATCTAAACAAGAAAAACCAGAACCTAATGCTCTGATACCACTGTTGGAACGTTTAGATGAATCCTGATTCAATTCCAGATTCAGATTATCCTAAACATGCGATCTAGGTTCTTCTCAGAATAGAAACAAATGATGATCTCACCTTATACCTGTTATTGCAGCGGAAGAAGATGGTATGTCTGAGATCAGAGAAACACCGAGGGATGAATCCTCCAAAGGTTCACACACGCTTTCACAGGAAACAGCTGCTAGACCACCAGGGGAACTCGGCGCAGAGAGAGAGAGATTTCGGCTCAAGCGTTCGGGTTTATCAGTCTGAAACTCGAGTTTTATGACACAAAACTCGTCCTGTTCCGTTTGGGCCATTTGGCCCAAATACCAATTAACTCGTCGGTGTTTGCGCACTGCATCGATCGTTGCACCTTATGCATCGATCGATGCACAGTGGCTAAACCTTTTATTCTCTCTAAGTACAGTAAATGCCTAGCACTTTTACTGTACTTCTGCTAAACCGTTCCTACACATTTTCCTGTTAGCTTAGGCGTGTGACCCATATGGGATCATATAATAAAGGCAATAAGTCCAAGACTTATAGATCATGAGCGGACTCTAGCAAGCCATCATGACCCCCAGTATTATATGACTTATGTCTGATCATTGACATGCTCTTACTTTCTAGAGACAGTACCGAGATTACTGGACACAATTCCAACAGGAAAGGCTCCTACAAGTGGAGAATCTCTACGGCTCATGCAGCAACCATTGCTTCAACCAGACACGCAGTTCCACTTGTCCTTTCTTCAACGTTCTACTGTCGCTTAGGTCCTGCATATTTCAAAAATATCAGTACCACAACAAGTATCCAATACTTATGTAGAACCTGAATTAATAACACAATACCTGAAGAAGAAGTACCATACATCTTCTCCATCTCTTGTGAATCTTCCAAGAATTTAATGCAATCTCTCTTCCAATGCCCCGACTCATTACAGTAGAAGCACTTACTAACACCAGATGGGCTTGACTTGGGCTTAAAAGATGACACAAGCTTATCTTGATTCCAAATCTGGACGGCCTTGCCTTCACCCTTGTCTATAAAAGATTTCTCAAATCTTTTACCCTTTATGATGTCATACTCTGCTGTTTTGAGCATACCATGCAGCTCAGTCAACGTCTTCGTCAAGCCTTTCTTGATATAGTTCTTAATGAACTTGTCATAGCTTGACGGCAGTGACTGCAGAATGATGTCAGTGGCCAACTCGAAGCTGACAGGACATCCCAGTCTCCCCAGGTTATCAACGTAACCCATCAGTTTAATGACATGAGGATTTACTGGAGCATCCTTTGGTAGCTTGTACTCAGTTAGAGACTTCAACGTCTGGAATCTCTCAACTCGTGCCAAATCCTGAAACTTCAGTTTTAGGCTGGTGATCATCTCTATTGGCGACTCCATGTTCTCGTATTGACCTTTCAAGTCCGAGTTCATGGTAGCCAACATCAGACCACGCACATCTACCACATCAGTATAATGCTTATTCCAAGCATTATATGCTGCATGCGAGCGATTGGTCCCAAGCCTTTCTGGAAGAGCCTTTTCAAGGACATAGTCCTTGCTCTCCTGCTTGAGAATGAATCTCAGATTCCGATACCAATCCAGGAAGTTGGATCCATTTAACTTGTCCATCTCAAGGACGGATCGCAACGAGAAAGTAGTCATAGACATAAGCTGAAATCCAAGAAAAACAAAGATTTAGTTATGTATATGATGAGAAATCTTATTTTTAATAAGAAAACTCGCATTATATTCAAATAATGTTTTCTCTTTGAATATAATAATCCAAGATCCATACTTCACCAAAATTTGAGTGGGCGACTCGCCATTACCCAAACTTTAGTTATCTAGGTAAGCAAATCATTGCTAATTGTACTCTGTACAACTCTTGGTTGTGGATGAGACAAACTATGTCTAATCCACTCTGATGTCTCCGGGCCCAGAACTTCTGACAGCCCAGTCAAGTAAAACCAATATTTTCTGTCTTGTGATCATTGACAGTTGCACTGCAAGTCTGTCAAAGACCACCTGCCTCACTCACGTTGCAGTGGATACCAAGGACTCCAAGACTATCCAACAAACGACACGAGTTTTGACAGTAGACAAGATTGGGCAAGACATCAATGTTACTTGATATTTAGTTGAGGAAACTAAACCCAAATGTTTAGCAAATCAATCTCTTAGGTCATGTAATTGTTGATGTTAATGCACTGCAAGTCCATCAACATTATTACCTGCCTTACTCATGTAATTGGGGACACCAAGCTCTTGGCTAGACGTCACACAACGAAATGAGTCTTGACAGTTGACCACATTGAAGCTAATCTTTGATCAATGTTCAAGTCTAGTTTGGTTTCTGCAAATTCAAGGTTCAATAACCAGAATTTCGAATACTGTGTCGATCGACGCAGACAATGTCTGTCGATCGACATTACCAAACAAAACCGGACTTCAATAACCAGTTAATTCAATTAACCCGGTTCATCGAACCAGTCATGTCGATCGACACAACCCATGTGTGACGGTCGACATAGACCTAAACCGAAGATCATTTTGATAACCGGTCCAATCGAGTTGAACCGACTTATCTGATCAAACTGATCTTAACCAATCGGTTTATACTAATTGGTATAATTAGTTCAATCCAATTGAACCAATTCATCCAATTTAAACCGTTTAAACCAGTTTCAACTAATTGCGATAATCAGTCCAATTCCATTGAACCGTATTATCCAATCAAACTGATTCAAAACATCGGTTTATGCTGATTGAGATAATCAGTTCAATCCAATTGAACCAATTCATCTAATTTAAACCTATCTATTCGGACTTAACCAAGCATAATAACCGGTCCAATCCAATTGAACCGATTAACCATTCGCTTGGTCTGTGTCGACCGACACTAACCTGTGTCGATCGATACGTGACCAAATCTGCTCTGTGTCGACCGACACTCAACCTGTGTCGATCGACACATAAGGCTTTCGGTTTTTCTTCGCGAAAAACCCTAGCCGCCGAATCTTGTCGTTTTCGCCGTTCTGTGTCGACCGACACACCTAGTGTGTCGATCGACACTGTGCGAAAACACAGACTCGAGCTTGATCGAAATCGATCTGACCTGTTCAATCTAAACAACTTGTTCCAGCGAATCTAAATCATCAAATTCAATAAACAGGTCTGATTCAATGATAAAACCCTAAGGCTCTGATACCACTGTTGGGAATCCGAGCCAATTCTACAGATTCAGAATTCTCGCGAGTTCCCGATAGCCTAGGATCTAGGGTTTAGTTAATTGAATCATGGATCTCACCTCGTGATTACCTGGTGTTTAGCAGCGGAAGATTGATCAGGTAGCACGAGATCTATTGCGCCTCAGATGCTGCGCCTCTATCGTAGTCCACACGCACACAAGCTGGAATCCGCCGGGATGCTAGGACCGGTGCTCGGATCTCCCTGGGACTTTAGTTTCTTCAGGTTTCTGTGTTTTCTCTCTGAGAAAACACTCTGGGCGGCGCACAGCAACTCTCTAACGGTCGAAATACATAAAACGAGTTTATATATTGACCTCGCGGTGAACCGAAACATCAGTCTCGGTTTCGCCCTTGTGTCGACCGACACACTTAGTGGTGTCGATCGACACACGCCCTGTATCGACCGACGCACCCAATGGTGTCGATCGATACACCTATTAGAAACTCAACTCGATGTGTATCTAATACACATTGATCAGACCATATGCCAATGATCAATCCCATGCAGAGTATATCCAACTTGCTTAGGTGTGTGACCCTGTAGGTTCACACGATACCAGAAATGAGCTACAACTCATTTGTCATAAGTGGTTTCTAGCAAAACATTATGACTACCTAGTATCACATGAATTGTCCGATCTCGACAATACAACTATCATTAGAGTTCGTACAATGTGATTTCAGGACATAATCCCAACAGATCCTGCATATGAGATAGGTGCCATCAATTTTGTTTCCTCTTTGGTTAGGAGATAGTGACATGGTAGTATGCCCTTGTATAGACTATCGTAATGTTGATCGTCATGAAGCGAGCGTCGTAGTGGATCATCTTGTATAAAGGAGAATGGATGAGGCATACAAGATGGGAAAGGAAATGTATCATCATGGAGAAGTGAAATCAGATGATAAAGGTCGAAGACAGATAAATCTGTGGGGAGATGAGATTGCTCGGTTGTTCAAGGCTGCTAAAGGTTTAGATGAAGAAATGCTGGACAAGGGTGACTTATGTGATGTTGCTGAGGTTGAGGACAAGAGAGAAGACGAGTTTCTAGAAAAACTAGCAGACGCCGAGACACCTTTGTTTCCAAGTTGTGCAACACATAGCAAGCTATCGGCTATTGTCTCTTTGTTTAGGCTCAAGACTCAGAATGGTTAGTCAGTGATAAGTATATTTTTAGGATCTTGCTATCAATCCCTCAAAATACTAATGTGTCATTGTAGTATTTGAGGTTGTCAATGCAAATGGGTATGAGTCTAGCCAAAAGGAATACATACAACTAAAAGAGCTAAGCCAATTAAAGTTGATTTTAAGTTAACTACCTAAGTGACAAAAGAAAGCAAACAAGTAAGCAAATGAAATAAGAGATTAAGTAATAGATAAGAGAAAATGGTCTAAGATGAGGTCAATGAGTTAGGTCAATGAAGGGATGATCTTATCTAGATGTTTATCATTCAACCAAGCCCAAGAAGATGATTAAATGAACTATCAAGTAGCTAATCATATTTCCATACAACTAACTGTATGCTAATCAAGAATTAACCCATTTCTCAATATCAAATCCAAGATAACATGCATTCATTATCAACCATTTAACCATTCAAGCAAGTTTTAATCCTAGTCTAGAACTCAAAACATTAGATCAATCATATCTCTAAGAAAAGATCCTTTTAATCAATTCCTAATCAAGAACAACCTATCAATTGTGATCAGGAATCAATTCAGCATGAAAGACAAATTCATTTGACTATTAAACACCTTATACATCAATTCCCATTGGCTAAGCATGCAAAATATCTAATTTGGTTCTAACAAGCATTTCTGCAAACACCTTGTGGGCAAGGAAAAGCCTAATGTCTAGATTCAACAACTTCTTGCAATCTAACTTAGAGAACAATCTAATAGAGAAGGATTAATAAAAATGAAGCACTAAACACCTTTAGATCATCCCTATTCAAGTCCTAGTCTACCTCATCTCAAAACCCAAAAAGACTACTCACTAATCATATTGATCTCATCACAATCTATAGAGAAAATAATGGAAATCATGATTAGAGAAAATAAATTAAAGAGATAACAATACTTGACTAAGACTTAAAATAAAATTTTACAAAATGTTTTAGATTCAAAAGGGGTGAAAGAAAATACAAGGAAGAAGATGGATCCTCAAAATTAGGTGTAAAACAAGTATATAGTGTGTTTGGCCGTAGTGGCATTTTTGTAATTAAAAGCAGATTGGACATGTCTCCCATCGGTTGAATCTTGTTGATACACCAGGTCGATAAAATCTCTGGACAAATTCTTGGTTTAGTGCATAGACTTATATCGGCCTCGTTTTCTCGATATACGTTGGCCGATATATACACATAAGCTGCATGCCATTTTGTCTTGTTGTGGAGTTGGGTTTCGCTCGTGATGTCGCATTATGGAGCTGGGCTGGAATTCACACGTAGAGCAGGAACAAAGACTGGATATTTCAAAGCTCTTGAGAGAAGGAACACAATAGAGCAGAAAGAAAAGTTCGAAGGTTTCAAGTGGAAAAAAGAGATATGGAATTTAAACACAGCACCAAAGAACAGGATTTTGATGTGGAGAACAGCCAGAGAAAGTCACTACCTCCCCAACCTGCACCAGATGCGACCAACCGGAATCCGAAACTCACCTCTTCTTCCACTGCAGCTTCGCAAAAGAGGTATGGAGGAAAGCACCTTTTGAATCAGACCTCAAAACCGATGATATACAAAATATGAGAGAGGGGATCATACAGGGGAATCAACTAAAGTATGTCATTCCAAACGAAAATCCAGAGATAGCTCTGTTCCCTTGGATCATTTCTGCTCTATGGACAGCCAGGAATCGAAAGGTGTTTGAAAACAAGATTATGACGACGGAGGAGACTCTCCAATCAGCTCTGAAGTACTCAAACGAATGGGAGAAAGCACAACACACCATAGAGAAAACACCAAACCAGGGAAGTAGAAATAACAACAAAAACCTCAAGCCAATGGAACACTGAGAAGCGTTATGTTATACATATGCATCATGGCTGGGACAGGATAAGGTAACAGGTTTCGGATGGCACATGGAAGACATAACGGGGACAACAATCATGGAAGGAACAAAAACCGCAAGTCACATCAAATCTCCGCTAGCCGCAGAGGCTTTCGCAATCCGGGAGGCACTCATGGTGGCAAAAGACCTCGGGCTACAACAAGTATGTGTAGCGTCAGACGCAAAGAACGTGATCACGGCTCTCAACAAGACCCAACCACCTATGAAAGCATTGACAATTTGTGAAGACATTCTCGCCATTACCAAATCTTTTAAGAGTGTTGCTTTTATCTATATCCCTAGGTCTAATGGGATTGCCGATTCACTTGCGAAAACAGCCGTAAGGTCCATGACTATAGGCTTTGTAACTGCAGTAACAGACACAAACTGTCTAAGTTTCTAATGAAGTTTTCTTCCAGGACCAAAAAAAAGGCTTCACACGTGATGGTTTGGGCTTGCATTAGAATAGTCATGCATGCTATATGGGAATGATTACGTGTATATCAGCTGATATATGCTCTTAAGTGGTTATATCAACGTGTATATCAACGTTCATGGTCCTGACTCTTAAGTGATATATGTTCCAATATTTATTCTCCATTCTTCTTTTACTCCAAATAATTCTAAAGTTTCCAAATCATCCAAGCCACAACTCCAACACTTAAAATGAACAAATGCAAATATATATACATATACCCATATCTAAATGCAAGATCTATGACCAAAATATACTAAAATGTTGATGCTAAAATATCTAAATTATGCATTTATCAATTCCCCGAAACTTATCTTTTGTTTGTCCGCAAACAAACAATCAAAGATAAGATGGAAGAAAGGTTTGAAAGTGAGAACTCAAAGCTTCTAAAAATAATTGTCAAGCAAAAGTGGAAACAAAGTATAGACAAGCAATTAAGAGCTACAATCAAGCTTGCTCTTTCAAAAGAGTTAGCCATTCTTATCAACACAAGCATTAAGTCCAAAGCTCAACCTACACATGAGTTCCTATCCTCATTCCCTTTAACATTCATTAAGCAATGATGGATCATGATTGTACAAATAAAATGAACACATTTGACTAAGAAGTTAAGGTCTTGAGATAAAAGTGATCTCAAATGAAGTGTGAGTTTCAAGAAAAAGGGATTTCTTAAGGAATGAATGAACTATAGCAAAATGCTAAGAGTAAGAAACAACTCATGCATACAAAGATAAATTCTCATTTTACCCAAATCCCTATAATGATATTAACTCTTCTTCTAAACACAATGTTCCCTTCCTAAGCTACCCTTTCCTTGAGGAAAATTTTGCCTTCTTAACCCAACTTTGGTCACTTTCTTTCTTTTTTAAACACTTAGATGATCTATTTTATTTGCTTAGCTTCTTTTTTTTTTCACCAGTCTCTTTTATTTTTCTTTTCTTTCAATGCTTGAGCCAACTTTGGCTTTTTTTCTTTCTTTAACACTTGAGACTTATCTTTCAAAAACACTTAGATCTATCAACTTTTTTTTTTCCTTTTTAAATCCCTCTTTCTGTTCTCAATATTTACCTCATTGCCTTTTTCCTTTTCTTCTCAATTCTCCCAAACTTCTTTCCTATCCTATGCATAGTCCAATGATGGAAGCCTAGCTCTATAATGGAAATCTATCCTTGTCGTTCCAAACTCAACATTTTTTGCCTAGTTGATTCAAGAAAAAGGCCTCTCATCTCTCACTAGAGTGTTTATTCTTGACGGAAAGCTTGGTTCAAGGTGGGAAAATCTACATGGACTAACAAAAGAGTGGTATAAAGGGAGAAGATAATCCAAGTATTCATTAGGTATCCATGAGTTCACCTTTCAATGCACAACATGATAATTCAAGTCAAGACTAAGAGTGTAAAATAAGGGGTTTTGGCTTATAAATGAACAGTGGTCGAAACCGGCTCAACCCGAGATAAACCGGATATTAACCCGATTTTAAGTGGATTCACGCAACGTTCACCGGACGAGGGGTATCCAGTGTAGTGGTCCTGAAACGAATGCTTATCCCAAGCAGAAGAAAAGGTAGTGTCGATGCACTACTGTCGCAGTTACGGCATGAATCTGAATATGTAGCATGTTGATTAGATTGGTTGAATCTGAATCTGTGTATGGTTGATACAAACTTGCTAAAATTCGTTTTCATGAAAAACCTAGTTTGAGTGCATTCAACCATACACAGATTCATTCAGTGGTATCAGAGCTTTAGGGTTCCATTGAATCTGTAGCATGTTGATTAGATTGGTTGAATCTGAATCTGTGTATGGTTGATACAAACTTGCTAAAATTCGTTTTCATGAAAAACCTAGTTTAGGGTTCTGTTCGAAAACGTTTTAGGGTATTTTCGCATGGTGTCGATCGATGCCAATCCGGCATCGATCGATACAGGGCGAAAACCCAAAAAAATATTTAGGGTTTTTCGCATGGTGTCGATCGTTGCCAATCCGGCATCGATCGACACAAAGCGAAAACCCGAATAAAACTCAGTTTTCGCCTAGTGTCGATCGACACAAACCTCGCGAGATTGATGAATCGGTTCAATTGGATTGGACCGGTTATCGAGCTTGGTTAAAGATGGTCGAACACTGTGAATGGTTTAATTGCGATTGTCTTGATTAGGTTGACATCGACCGATGCTAACGTAGCATCGATCGACGCTGACCGGTATTCAAAACCGGATCAATTGGATTGATCGGTTATCACGGATTGCTTTTGGTTATCCTGCATCGATCGACACTATAGTAGTGTCGGTCGACATCAGATTGATGATTGGGTTATTAAACCTGAAATCACAGAACCGAAGCAAGACAAATCAATTATTTATAAGAATTAAAACATAATAAAACTAAACGTTTTAAATGGTTCCGTTCCTCAACCAAATATCAAGTAATACTTGATGTCTTTCCAATCTTGTCAACTGTCAAGACTCATTTCATTGTACGATAGGCTTGCAGTGCAAGGTATCAACAATTACATGAGTAAGGCAGGAAGTAATCGTGTTAATGGGCTTGCAGTGCAAGGCATCAACAATTACATGACTGAAGAGATTGGTTTGCTTGACTGGGCTATCAAAATCGTTTTGGGCCCAGAGACATCAGGTGGATTGGACATGAGATGTCGATCCACAACCAAGAGTTATATTGGATATAACTAGCAAAGTTGTTGCTTACCTAGATAGCTAAATTTGGGTGATAGCCAGTGGCTCACTCAAGTTTAGTGAAGTATGGGTCTTGGATCATTATATTCATCTGAGGAAACATTGTTTTGAATATAATGCGAGTTTTCTTAAAAGTTAAGATTTCTCATTTCTTGAACATCATAACTAAACCTTTTCCTTTCTTTGTTCTCAGCTATGACTAACACTCATAATAACTCTTTCTCCCTGCGATCCGTCCTTGAGAAGGACAAGTTAAATGAATCGAATTTTCTCGAATGGTATCGGAACTTGAGAATTGTTCTCAAGCAGGAGAAAAGGGACTATGTCCTGGAAACTGTTCTCCCTGAAAAACCGAGAGCCAATGCTGCACATGCAGAAAGGAGTGCTTGGGATAAGCATTCCAATGATGTGGTCGATGTGAATTGTCTCATGTTGGCTACCATGAACTCGGACTTTCAGAAGCAATACGAGAACGTGGAGTCGCCAGTGGAGATGATTACTAGCCTGAAAAGCATGTTTCAGGAGCAAGCACGAACTGAGAGATACCAGACGGTTAAATCTCTCATTGAATGCAAGCTACCAAAGGACAGTCCGGTCAGTCCTCATGTCATTAAGATGATGGGTTATATTGATAACCTAGGGAGACTGGATTGTCCCATTAGCCAAGAGTTGGCTACTGACATCATTCTGCAGTCACTGCCGTCAAGTTATGATCAGTTTGTTATGAACTATAACATGAACAACTTGACGAAGACGTTGACTGAACTGCATGGCATGTTCAAGACAGCTGAGCCAAATATCAAGAGGGGCACTCCTAATGTACTTATGGTACAAGGGGGTAAGAAGTTTAAGAAACTTGGCAAAGGCAAGGGAAAGGGCAAGGCAGTCCAGGTTGAGAACCAGGACACGCCTGCGCCAGCCCCGAAACCCAAGACGGGCCCATCTGAGACTGATAAGTGCCATTACTGTAAAGAGCCTGGGCATTGGAAGAGAAATTGCAATAAATTCTTGGAAGAGAAGAAGAAGAAGAAGAAGACTTTCGAGACTTCATCTTCAGGTATTTATGTTATAGAAGTAAATGTTACTACTTCTGGTTCTACTTCTTGGGTATTGGATACCGGCTGTGGTGCTCATATTTGTACAAATATGCAGGGCCTAAGCAACAGTAGGACGTTGGAAAAAGGAAAGTGGACCTGCGCGTGGGGAATGGAGCAAGAGTTGCTGCATTAGCCGTAGGAACATATAACTTTTCTTTACCTTCTGGTTTGGTTTTAAAGCTTAATAATTGCTACTATGTACCTGCTATAAGCAGAAATATTATTTCCATTCCTGTTTTGGATGTGGAAGGATATCAGTTTTCAATTAAGAATAAATGTTGTTCTTTTGATTACAATGATATATTTTATGGTAGCTGCCCATTAGAGAATGGGCTTTATGTTTTAAACCAGACTACACCAATATATAACATTAACACCAAGAGATTCAAATCAAATGACACGAATCAGACTTTTCTTTGGCATTGTCGTTTGGGCCACATAAACGAGAAACGGATCCAAAAGCTCCATAGTGATGGGCTTCTTGGCTCATTTGATTATGAATCATGTGAGAAATGTGAATCTTGTTTACTAGGCAAAATGACTAAGGCCCCTTTCAACAAATCAAATGAAAGGGCCAGTGACCTATTGGGCCTTATACATACAGATGTGTGTGGCCCAATGAGCACAAGTGCCAGAGGAAATTTTCGATACTTCATTACCTTCACTGATGATTTCAGCAGGTATGGCTATGTCTATTTAATGTGACACAAGTCGGAATCTTTTGAAAGGTTCAAAGAATTCCAAAATGAAGTACAAAATCAACTTGGCAAAAGTATTAAGGCTCTTCGATCAGATCGTGGAGGAGAATACTTAAGCCAAAAATTCAGTGATCATTTGAGAGATTGTGGAATTGTTTCACAACTCACCCCTCCTGGAACACCACAATGGAATGGGGTGTCCGAGAGGAGGAATCGAACTTTATTAGATATAGTTCGATCAATGATGAGTCTCTCAACTCTTCCATTATCCTTTTGGGGATACGCTCTAGAAACGTCTGCGTTTACACTTAATAGGGTTCCGTCAAAATCAGTTGCAAAGACACCACATGAGATGTGGACTGGAAATGTTCCGAATGTGTCTTTCCTAAAGATTTGGGGTTGTGAAGCTTATGTTAAGAGATTAATTATAGATAAGCTCGAGCCCAAATCTGATAAATGGTACTTCGTTGGTTATCCTAAGGAAACCAAGGCATACTACTTTTACAACCAATCCGAGAACAAAGTGTTTGTTGCTCGGAACTGCGTCTTTCTTGAGAGAGAATTTCTTTCCAAGAAAAACAGTGGGAGTAAAGTACAACTCGAAGAAGTTCGAGAACCGCAGGAAAATGCTCAACCCATAGAGGAAGAGCAACAGTTGGATCTACAAAGAGTTGTAGAGACGGTGCCTGTGGAGCCTGAAATTCGCCGATCCGAAAGGATCCGTCACGAACCCGAGAGATATGGATTTCTCGTAACCAATTGTCATGATTTGTTGATCATTGACAGTGACGAGCCAACGAATTTTGAAGAAGCGATGATGAGCCCTGACTCCGAAAAGTGGCTGAAAGCCGCTGAATCCGAAATGGGATCCATGTCATAGAACCAAGTATGGACTTTGGTTGATTTACCCGATGGTGCAAGACCCATTGAGTGTAAATGGATTTTCAAGAAGAAAATTGATGTGGATGGAAATATTCAGATATATAAAGCAAGGCTAGTGGCAAAAGGTTTAAAACAAATTCATGGTATTGACTATGAAGAAACCTATTCACCTGTCGCCATGCTTAAATCCATTCGGATTCTCCTAGCAACAGCTGCTCATTATGATTATGAGATATGGCAGATGGACGTGAAAACAGCTTTCCTTAATGGAATTCTGGAAGAGGATGTGTACATGACACAACCCGAAGGTTTCATCGATCCAAATGCAGCTAGGAAGGTATGCAATCTTCATCGATCCATTTATGGATTGAAGCAAGCATCTCGGAGTTGGAATCTTCGTTTTGATGAAGCAGTCAAAAAGTTTGATTTCATCAGAAGCGAAGAAGAACCATGTGTTTACAAGAAGACTAGTGGGATCGCAATTGCATTTCTCGTGTTGTATGTAGATGACATACTTCTTCTCGGAAATGACGTTCCGTTGTTACAGTTTGTTAAGACTTGGCTCGGAAGTTGTTTTTCAATGAAAGACATGGGAGAAGCCGCGTATATTCTTGGAATAAGAATCTATAGAGATAGATTAAACAAGTTGATTGGACTGTGTCAAGACACTTATATTGATAAAGTCTTACACATGTTCATAATGCAAGATTCCAAGAAAGGCTTCATACCAATGTCTTATGGCATAAGTCTCAGCAAGAAGCAGTGTCCTGAAACACCTGCTGAGCGAGATCGCATGAGTCGGATTCCCTATGCCTCGGCGTTGGGATCCATCATGTATGCCATGCTCTGTACTCGTCCAGATGTTGCTTGTGCTTTAAGCATGACGAGTAGATACCAATCGGATCCAGGTGAAAGTCACTGGACAGCAGTCAAGAATATTCTGAAGTATTTGAGAAATACTAAGGATAAATTCTTGGTGTATGGAGGAAGTGATGAGCTGGTAGTAAGTGGTTACACAGACGCAAGTTTCCAGACAGACAGAGATGATTTCCGATCGCAATCTGGTTACATCTTCTGCCTGAATGGCGGTGCGGTCAGCTGGAAGAGTTCCAAGCAGGACACTGTAGCAGATTCCACAACTGAAGCTGAGTACCTCGCTGCTTCTGAAGCGGCAAAGGAGGCTGTTTGGATCAAGAAGTTCATCACTGAACTTGGTGTGATTCCTAGCATTTCTGAGCCAGTGGCCTTATATTGTGACAACAATGGAGCCATTGCGCAAGCAAAGGAACCTAGATCACACCAGAAATCCAAACACATAGAAAGGAGATATCACCTTATCCGTGATATTGTGAATAGAGGAGATGTGAAGATCAGCAGAGTCCCTACGGATGAGAATGTTGCTGATCCACTGACCAAGCCCCTCCCAAGGCCTAAGCATGAGTTTCATACAACTGCTGTAGGCATTAGATTTCTTAAGATATGATCTTGTTTTCAGTGGGAGTTATATTTGGTTTTTAGTTATGACTTGATGTTCGTAAAACATAATTTGGTTATGTTATTTTAATGAAATTGTTTCAGCATTATTTAATTGTGTTATTAAATAATTGTCCCAAAGTAATTTATGACATTTTATAGGTTATCAAGTATGTGACTTGATCATGAAACCCTATAAGAAACAAATGACATAAATTATAAATGGTCCATAGTCGAGGTTGTTAAAATGGGACACTAACAACCACGTGAGACTAGTATGTGAGGTGACTGATGACTATGTTTCATGGAGTCATTTAATAAGTGTATTAAAGTCAATCACATAGATATGTGTTAGAGAACACATGATCGGACTTGACCCGTTAATGAGAACTCTACAAGATGTTATATGAGTGTCATAAGAGTTTCTCATTACGACTAAAGAGAGTAGTCCTTAGACCTGAGTTCATCATGTTCTCTCTTATATGGATTGGTTCGTCTTGACTTTGTCAAACGTCAGCCGTAACTGGTGATCATAAAGACACTGATTAGGCGTATCATGAGATATAAAAGAGACATGGATGGAACAAGATGGGATTTGTACCTTCTATATAACAGGAGTTAAATATCTTTGGGCCTATCGAAGATTTGATACTGGAAATGCGTGGCCGCGCTCAAACGAGGTGATTGTCAGTCGTTTGTTTTATCAGTACAAATCAGGATTCGATAAACGTGATCTGGCTTAATAAGGATGACACAGTTCTTGCCTTATGCTAGATTGAGATATAGCTACAAAGGGATTAAAGGAATAGATGATTCCAGTACAAGTGGGAGATTGTTGGGAATGTCCTGAAATCTATTGTACTTGCTCTAAGTGAAAGTCGTATAGTCGAGATAAGACAATCGCATAACATTGGGTAGTCATAACGCTTTGCTAGAAGCCACTTATGATCAATGAGTTGAGAACTCATTGCTAGTGTTATATGATCCTACAGGGTCACACACCTAAGCAAACTGGGCGTTAAAGACGAGGTTGATCATTAATGTAATGATCCAGTGAATGCATATATGATATGCATTCGATATCAATATTCTGGGGCAGTGTCGATCGTTGCAGTAGTGCATCGATCGATGCAACTCGCGGATTAATCAGATTAATTCGGTTTAATCGTTGGTTAATTCCGTTGTGGTTTAAGCCGACATATATAAGATATATGGTCGACCTAAACTTGTTTCTAACCTAATTCACAGCCACCAGAACATAGAAAGAAACCTCTCTGGAGATTAGATCTCTGTAAGGCACTAGCATCCCTGCGGTCCAGTTTGTGTGCGTGTGGATACCAGTAGAGGCACAACATTTGAGGCGCTTCGTGATCTCGATTATCTGCTAATACTTCCGCTGCAAATCAACATGTAAATCTGAGATCCCATAGATTCAATTATATGAACCTTAGATCCTAGGCTCGGAATTCAGACTAGGGTTGCTAATCCTGATTAGAACTGCTAGAAATTCCTTCAGCAATCTCCCGATCATTACATTAATGATCATTACATTAATGATCATTACATTAATGATCATTCACCCGATCATTACATTAATGATCAACCTCATATACTACGTCCAGTTTGCTTAGGTGTGTGACCCTGTAGGATCATATAACACTAGCAATGAGTTCTCAACTCACTGATCATAAGTGGCTTCACTACAAGAAATATTGGTATTGATAGCACCACGAAAACGCTATCATATGTCTATGGTAGCGTTTCCATAAACGCTATGTTTGCCGCTGCCATCTTAGGTCAGCCATCTACGATAGCACTAATTTGACATGCTATCATATATCTGTCTACGATAGCGCTAATTTTGATGTGATTATATAGTTTTCAGTAGCATTGGTTTATAGCCATTTTATAAATTAATGCAGCATATTATTCGTGCAATAATATATACTGTGGTGGCAATATTTTAGGGCTGTATTATACTTTATCCTAGCATTTTTGTTGTTGTTGTATTATTATTTATAATGACCAATCTTTATGGCTATTGTATATCTTATAAACACTTTTATATTTTGCCATATTTAATATTAATTGGAACTATAAATTTTTTATTATATAATTATTTTTGACTTCTGGTTTTAAATTATTATTTGAAAATCAATTAGAATTGCAGAAATGTATTTAGAATTTATAAATATATAATTACAAACAATTAAATTTCTCCAACTTAAACATAAACATCCACAAACAAGAAATACATACTCAAGTATACCAACAAACACAAACACAAGTTCAACGGAAAACATAAACTTAATAGTTGTAATGTATTAAGTATGATCCCTGGAAGCTTTATCCATGGAGGATTCTCGGATAAGTGATGGCTGTCCAAGTATCTGGTTAATATAACCCCATGTAACCTTAACACCCTCTCTGTAATCATAAAAGAACCATATAAGAATTCTACAATATGCTTCCTAAATCACAGCTATATAGTTTCTTAATGACCAACAAAATATGTAGTTAGGAACAGCCTGAAGAAACGCTTAATGTTCGAATATCCCTTTTAAAGAACTGAACTAAAAAAGCTTGTTATCTCGAGCTATCACCTGAGCAGCAGTAGATGATAGAAGACATTGGAACACCAGCATAGCATGGTTCCTCCCCTGCAAATTAATACGCGAAGGAAATTTTTGTTGTAAGTGTCAGAAGATGAACTTAAAGAGGCATAGGCATCTAGTGTTCTGTGTAACCCATTTTCTAATTTCTATGTGTTTCAACTCAGTAGACTATACGGTTTAGTTTCCATGACAATACCTCTGTCATCAGAAATGGTGGAGATGATGTGAGTAGGAGCTCGGATTTTCCCACTCTTAATTGCAGAACTGAGATCCTCAGGGATTTTTGGAGGAGTGTCTTCCTTGATAGGAGAGACCTTTCCTTCTTCAACCTTTTAGGATGAATTGATATAAACACATAAGCTAGCAACAAAAGACAATGCTAGCTAGCAAAGAACACTAGGAAACTGACCAGTCTCTCAAAAGTCTCATTGATTGCAGATTCGAGGGCTTCAAATGAAGTGAGAACGATAGCTCCAGCATCCATTAGAGCTTGATTCTTGGCTTGTGCAGACTCCATCAGACAGATATGAAATATATAATCATGTCGCTAAGGCAGTTTCTGTTTATCACTATGGTTGGTCACGGGCATGTATTCAAGCATCCTTGTAGACATAAACTGAGATACAAAAAAATGTAATCACCAAGAAGAAGAAGAATCATTCCGATTGGACATTATACCTCATGATCAGCACAAATCAGACCAGATTAAAATAGAAGCGAACTCCGAGTCTTGTCTTTGAAAACAGAAAAGGGAAGCGAACTCAGTCTCAAACAGAAACAAACTCATACTCAAATGAACAATACAAATCAGACTTAGACTCAAACTCAAATGATTTTCTTTGAAAACCGAAAACAGACTAATAGAAAACATAAAACAACCGTAAAAATGGTGGCTTTTACCATAGTATGATCAAGATCCGAGACTATCATCAGACGAGGAGGAGATGTTAGCCTCTGTAAGACGAGCAAAGAACCGGTTCCAAACAACGAGCAAAGCCTCTGTAAGAATCGGTTCCAATGACGAACATGAGGATATTCTTTGCTGAACGACTGAAGATGCGAGTAGTTCTCCACAACCTTAGGTTAAAAAATTAAACCCCAAATTAAAGTCTGATGAAAATTTACAACTTTCCATGAATCTGAGGAAATTTGAACAAATTGATTGGTAGCATTGCATATTATCATACCGTTTCTCAAGCAAGAAATAAGTTCTCTCCGATGGCTGACTCGTAATTCCGAGTTGACCCACTACAAATTGAAGCCATTGCACGGTTTGAAATCGCCTTGCCGATGCAGGAGAAAACAAATCAGCTGCAATCGGATTAGGTACACACAAACTCTCAATCACTAAATTACTACAATGGCCATCACGACGAACAAAGAACTTATCAGGATCTGCAGGTAACGAGTCGAGTTCAGAGATAGAGATAAAACCCTAACTTCAAATTATCTGGAAAAAAGTGGAGTTGAATCAGCAAACGGAAGCATCAACGAAGGAGAGGTCTTCGTGTGGAAGAAGAAACGAAGGACATGGCAGAGTGGTGAAACTCCTTCGCCTGTTTCTAACTTCTTCAACCTCAGATGGAAAGAACGAGATTTTGGACAAAAGAGCACCCTAAGGAAAAAAAATGAAGAAGAAAAGAAAAGCATGTGAATCCTATGGTCGGTATGAAATTGTGCCACTTAAACAATCTTGGTGATCTCTTTCTATTAGCTATGTTTAAAAAGCTTTATAAAAAGAAAGAAGAATAGAAGATACTGCAAAAACAAAACTTTTTTAATTAACTACATTCATTATCAATTAGTTTTTTATTTAAATACATTCATTAGATTTTGATTTATAATTCTTTTCTAGTAATTAGATTTTGATTTATAATTTGGAGTTTTGATATTTATTTGGAATTTAGGATTTAGGGTTTAGATTTACGTTTGGATTTAGTGTTTAAAAATATTAGATTTTAAAAATAATAATTCTTTTATAAGTATTTTGGATTTAGGGTTTAGATTTAATTATTTGCATTTGGGAATGAAGACTTAAAATGTAAACAATAATTAGAGTTAGAATTTTTAATTTAATATTTAATGGTTTATCTTTTTTCTTGAATGATCCTTTTGTTCTTATAATTTATGATATGATTTAGGTTTGGTTGGATTTGAGGTTTAGGGTTTGGGGTATTGGAATATAGGTCTAGGGTAGAGATTAAGGCATTGTAATATATGTTTAGGCTTTAGGGTATTGGAATCTTAGTTTTATATATATAATAGTAATTATATTTTGTTTTGTAATTTAAGGTTTTTATATTTATTTGGAGTTTAGGGTTTAGGGATTGGAGACTTTGTGAGACTTAATGATTTTTAAAGTCTTACCCTCAATACCCTAAACCCTAAATCTTACATTCTTACTCTTCAATACTCTAAATCTTTAACTTGTTTGATAATATATTACAAATGTGAATCTTAAACTCTTACCCTTCATTACCCTAAACCCTAAATCAAATATTTATGCTCTTAAATGATATTTGTGTTATATTTTGATTTCGTAGGTTATGATTAAAAGTTTAAGTCTTAGTGAATAAGATTTATATTTGTATTTTGTTTACAATTATACCTTTATGTAGGGTTTAGACCCTTAGGGTTTGATTATATGTTTGCAATTTTACATTTCTTTTCCAATTTTATGTTCTTAGAATAATTTTATTGTATTTTAAAATCTATATATTTTATAGCCAGCTAAAATATTTATATTTAAAATTTGGTTTAGAAGATGATTTTATTAAAACCCAAAATTTACACCAACAATACATACATCAAAGATAAGACAAAGTGACAAACTAAAAAAATTATCAACTTCATATTGCTTCTCCTAGTCTTCAACAGCTTGCTTCTCGTCAGCATCATCAAGTCTGTCCAACCTGGTCTATACGACACTGCACAAGCCAACAAACATGTACTAACATTAAACAGCTTAGTTAATAAATTACGAACCCTATTACTCTACCGACTTACCATCTCTGTTATGTGAAGCCGTTACATACTTGGTCCCCTTGGATACTTGTAATCTGGAAAAGCAGCATGGTAATCGTAGTGCTAGTCATGTTTTTATTTTATTTTGTAACACACACACACACCAAACAGACGCTATAGAGCAGTCTCAACAACATAAATACCTGAGCAAGTGTGCCAACTTTGTGAAGCAGTTCAAGCAAATCTTTCCCTTTTAGCTCATTTATGTTTTTCTCTACGTCGGTGCTTGAAGAAGAATCAGTTGATGGGGCATCCACCAGAAGGAAAGCTCCAACAAATGGAGCTTATCGTCTTCTGCTCTCTTGTAAGGCTGCGAGTACTTTAGGATCCTGAACACAGCACATAGAACATGCTAGTCAGAGACGCAACATATGACATCTCCCAAACCAAAGATAATGTTATAGCCATGGTTGCAGATAAGTAGTTTTGGGTAATTGTCCAATTCCAAACTCATCGAATGAGCCACATAATATATATAGCTGATGTTTGCACTCAAGTCATTATGATTACAAACACACATTCTAGATATTCGTGTATAGCTGAAAAAGCCAATCGATTGTCCAATATATAACTGAAAATATTAGATTCAAAGACTGAATGAAAGAGTGAAACTAGAAAATAGAGTTATGGTCCTTCAGTCAAAGAAAAGGAGTCAATGAGCATACCTACAATCGCCAAGCATACCAAGGACTGTACCAAGCTGTGAACACAACTCTGGTGTATTTCCATCCCTCCTTAGTTGATCTCGAGTGTCCTCGGTACACATTGCCAACCTTAGGTGCAATAGCATCAGGTTTGGCTCTCCTTACAATCTGTTTCAAGACGCCACCATCTCCACTCAAATAAATCGCCATTGCCAAGCTACCTGAACATATTAACACTAATCATCATACTCACAAAGGCAACAATCACATAGTAATCAAGTCTTGGCAAATATCACAAGTCATATCAAGAAGATAGAAAGAGAAATGTTTTACCACGTATGCACAAAGAGAGAGAGTTGTGTCGTTTCATGCTGTTTTCTTCAAGAGAACAGATGATGCGCTTATTCTCCATCATCATCCCTGCCGAGTCTTTGGCCTGCAAAGTGATCAAAACACATCTTTGGTCTGTATAAGGAAACATGAATTAAGTAAAGCCTTCTTTCAATAACACTAGAAACCACACATTGGGCCATTCTGAACTTCTAAGAAGAAAGAAAGTAGTAAAAACAGATAGGATTTCTCCTTACACACAGAACATTGTGGCAACGATGTGGCTTAACATTCCAGCATTTTGGACAGTAAGCTAAAGAACCAAAAGATCCTATATCCTACGAAGTACCAGCCTCCAAATTATCACCCCCAAGCTCTCTTCTAAAATGCTCAAGAACATAACCTGGATCCATAAACACTACAGTCAAACAGCTCCACAACAGCATTATCACTGCAAAGCAAGCATCGTCTCATCATCATTATATATGTAAATCTAAATTCTTAGAAAGTAAAAATCAAGACATTCTATAAAGTTTATTAGTCTTCAACAATGATTATGTATCTAAACTGGCTCATGGCTGATAAAATTAACTGCAAATTCCGAAGAATTTTGGGCTTAATTCAACTGCAATTCTCATCCTCTTGGCTACACAGGTTTCATGCCACATCCATACTATTACAATTTAGGGTTAACAGCAAAGACCATGAGATTTCAGCTCCAGAAACGAGCTAAATTAAAAACCTTATCTGAAACAATAAGACTTGACATTACCAGGAAATGGAAAACAAAGTTGGTGAAGCAGGCAAGGCCGAGAGAGATTCGTGGCTGCTTTCAATAAATATCGGCCACCATGTGCTAGCAACGACGGCGTAGTAAGATACGGCGACTACGGCGACGACAAGAAGGATAGCTGGGGACTTTCAGACCGAGCAGAACCAGAAAAGGTTCATCTCCAGCACGGTGAATCACGGTGATATCGGGTAGGTCTTCGAGAGAGAGGGAGACAGAGAGAGAGAGAGATAGAGAGAGAGAGAGAGAGAGAGAGAGAGAGAGAGAGAGAGAGAGAGAGAGAGAGAGAGAGAGAGAGAGAGAGAGAGAGAGAGAGAGAGAGAGAGAGAGAGAGAGGCAGTGAGATCGGATTTTGTGAGTCACTGTGAGAAATTTCTCAGACGATAGAGAGAACAGTGAAATCAGATTTTGTGTATCAAGAGAAGGAATGTGTTTTTGTGATATGTGTGGCTTTTTTGTTTTAATGTGATAAAAAGATTTAGACAAATTTCAGCAAAACCTTTTCATTTTGGTGCATTAAGTGAATTTTTATTAAGTTTTTGGCGGACTAAGTGTTACAAAGGATTTTTTTCTTCCCGCTTAGTTAAAAATCAATAAAAATTATGCTTAGCATTGATTGAATGCTATAATAAAGTTATTATTTCATCTTGCTATTTTTAATAGCAGTTTGTGAATTCGTGCTATCGTGATCTGCTATCAATAACCAGATTTCTTGTAGTGCTTCTAGCAAAGCATTACGACTTCCCAGTGTCATATGATTGTCTCATCTCGACAGTAATGAGTTCTCAACTCACTGATCATAAGTGGCTTCTAGCAAAGCATTACGACTTCCCAGTGTCAATTAATGATCCGTCCTTGATCAGTGATCTCACGCAACGTTCACTGATCGATGCACTACTGTTGGGAATGTCCTGAAATCTATTGTACTTGCTCTTGAGTGAAAGTCGTACTGTCGAGATGAGACAATCATATGACACTGGGAAGTCGTAATGCTTTGCTAGAAGCCACTTATGATCAGTTAGTTGAGAACTCATTGCTAGTGTTATATGATCCTACAGGGTCACACTGTTGGAAGTTTCGGTTGATCCTGATTCAATTCTCATATTGATATCAACCTAAACATGCATTAGATCTAGGTGTTCTTATTTAGAAACATAAAGATCTCACCTTTTACCTGTTTGTTGCAGCGGAAAGAAGAACAGGTCAATGATCAGGGAGATACACCGAGAGATGGATCCTCCAAAGGTTCACACACGCACACCGTCAGGAAGAAGGCTGCTAGACCACAAGAGAGGAGGCGCAGAAAGAGAGGAGGCTGGCGCAGGAGGCTCAGAAAATTAGAGAACTTTTAGGTCAAGTTTTATTCATTAAAACTCCCTTTAGTTCTCATGGGCTTTTGGGCCCAATTCTCAGTTCTAATTAAATCCCATGGATTTAATCAGGCCCTTTAGTCTCTCTTAGTACAGTAAATGCCTAGCACTTTTACCGTACTTCTGCTAAGCCGTTCCTACACATTTTCCTGTTAGCTTAGGCGTGTGACCCATATGGGATCATACAATAAAGGCAATAAGTCCAAGACTTATAGATCATGAGCGGACTCTAGCAAGCCATCATGACCCCCAGCATTGTATGACTTATGTCTGATCATTGACATACTCTTACTTTCTAGAGACAGTACCGAGATTACTGGACACAATTCCAACAATCTCCCACTTGTACTGGAATCTCTGTATTCATAATCCTTTTGTCACAATATCTCGATTAGTCATAAGGCAAGATTAGTGTCATCCTTATAAAGCCTAATCTTGTTCATCGGACTCTGATTCGATACTGACAATCCAAACGACTTGGGACAGTCCGTTTGAGCATGGCCATGCATTTTCCAGTATTCAAATCTCCGATTGGCCTAGAGATATTCACTCCATTTATATTGGAGGGACAAATTCCGTCTTGTTCCATCACTGTAAACTACTCATTTCATAATGTACCCAAACAAGGTCCTTATAACTATCGCAGAACGATAGCGTTAGACAATGATCAAAGTGCATCAGTCCATGTGCAGTCACATGCATGCGAACTCAGGTCTAAGGACTATACTCTATAGTCGTAGTAAGAATCTCTTATGACACAGATATAAATATCCTGAAGAGTTCTTATAAGCGGGTCTTGTCCGGTCGTATGTTCCCCAACATACACCTATGTACTGACTTTGATGCCGCGCATCTATGACACACTAAGACTTTGTCATAAGTCACGTACCAATCCAGTCTCACACGGTTGTTGGTGTTCCAATTTCAACAACCTTCGACTAGGGACAGGATGATATAAACCATCTATCAAATATAGGGTCTTATGACCAAGCTAAATGACTTTGATGACTCAAGATCAAGTCATTTACTTCGATGACCTATAAAATGGTTCATTTCATTTTGGAACGATTATTTCATCACAGTTAAAATAATCTTGAAATAATAATTTCATTAAACATCATTATATGTTTTACAAGAACATATCAATAACTAAATAAAGCCCTTTGCTTACTCCCACTGAAATTAAGACTACATCTTAATTTCACTTATCCTACAGCAACAGTCCGCGACTCGTGCTTAGGCTCAAGGAGTGGCTTCGTTAATAGATTAGCAACGTTCTCATTCGTTGAAACTTGCTGATCTACTTAACATCTCTGTCATTTATCTTACGGAATAGGTTATTCCACTAAGTGTTTGGATCTTTGATGTGCAGCTAGTCTCATCTAAGCTGGGAATCACATCAAGTTCAGTGATGAACTATTCTTTCCAAACAACCTCTTTCGCCGCTTCTTAAGCTGCGAAACCTTCAGTTTAAGTCATGGAGTCAGCAACAGTGCCGTGCACCGCCAGACAAACACAAGACATATCCGGACTGTGACCGAAAATCATCTTTGTCTGTTGGAAACTTGCCTTTCAGACTCTATCGACTTGTAGCACCTCACTTTCTTCTTTACCTAAAGAACTTATCCTTAGTATTCTTCAAATACTTTAGAATATTCTTTACGGCAATCCAGTGATTCTTTGCTGGATTTGACTGGTCTTTACTTGTTTTGCTTAACATTAAAGCAATATCAAAACAAGTACGTGCCATGGCATACATGATAGATCCAATTGCCGTCGCATATGAATCCTATCCATGCATTTAAGCTCAGCAGTTATCGTAGGACACTGCTTCTTGCTTAACGTATTGCCATGTGACATTGGCTTAAAAACCCTTCTTGGAGTGCTGAAAACGTGTAGGACTTTGTCAATTTAAGAATCCTGACTTTGTCCTACCAGCTCTTCTGGATCTCTATCTTTAGATCCAGAATCCAAGACTGTCGTGGCTTTACCCATGTCAATCACTAAACCAACTCCCAAGCCAGTCCTTTACCGACTACAGCATTGGGACGTTATTTCCGAGAATCAGTATGTCATCAACATACAATATGAGAAATGCAATATCGCTCCCATTTATCTATTTGTAAACGCATAGTTCCATTTCGTTCCTGTTCAAGTCAAAAACTTGACTACTTCAACAGAACGAAGATTCCTATTCCGATATACTTGCTTCCATCCATGAATGGATCGTTGAAGTCAACTTACACAAAATGTAATTTTCGGAGTCCGAGCTCACTTTCACTTCTTTGAACTTCGCAGATTCGTCGCTTTCTATGATCATCAGATCATGCGAACTTTCAATGATCATCAGGTTCAACTAATGACGAGAAATCACTCTCGTATTAGTGACTGATTCTTTCATATCTGCGAACTTCAGGCTCTACAGGTGTAGATTCTACAGAAATCTGTAAATCCATTCGTTGCTCTTCCTCAACAGGTTGAGCAGCCTCCTGTATATCTCAAATTACTTCGAGTTATACTTTTACTCCCACTGTTCTTCTTGGAAAGTAACTTCCTTTCTTAGAAAACAGAATGGTCGTAAAAGTACCGAGCCTTGGTTTCCCTAAGAAAACTTCGAGTTATGCTTTTACTCCCACTGTTCTTCTTGGAAAATAACTTCCCTTCTTAGAAAACAGATTGGACGTAAAAGTAACAAGCCTTAGTTTCTCTAGGACAACCAGCGAAGTAGCACAACTACAAATACTCAGTAAAGACAAATTTTGGATCGATTCCAATCCACATTTACGTGGTGTCTTTCAACCGATATTTGTGGAACTATTTTAGCGTAAACTTAGATATTTCTAGAGCGTTATTCTTAAAATATCATGGAAGACTTGTGTGACTCATCTTTAATCATTTCTAATAAGATCTGATTCTTTCTCACAGAAATACCTCAAGGTTTTCAGGAGAAATTGAGCTGTGAAACGACTTCACACTCATTCAGATGATCGCACTATCAATGACTTAAGTATTCTCACTCGTGGTCTTATCCAGAGTCTCAATACTTCTGTCACTCACATTCTATACCTCATTCTGGAACTCTTTCGACCATGTCAAAGAATTCCGACTTCTTTCGACCATGTCAAAGAATTCCGACATGTGTCTCATCAAGTGAACACAGTCTTACTCACTGAATTAATCAGTCGAGACAATGAAGTACAAGAAAAATTTTTCTCTGGCATTGTTGTTCATCGGACCACATACATGAGTATGTTCAATCTCCAATAAGCCTTTGGGCCTTTCTCTAGCTTGGCTAAGATGGGCCCTTTGTCTTTTGGTCTAGTAAGCAGAATTCAAGTCTCATAAGACATTCATTCAATTGAGCCCAACAGTTCATAACTATGGGATTTTTGAATTCGACTCACTCTCTGTGACCAAGACATTTATGCCAAGAAAAATCAGGTTTAATTCATCAGATTTAAACCAATTTGGTATTTATGTTACACTTAGGCAATTTTTGGTTTAGGACATAAAACCCATTCCTTGAATAGGGTGCTACAATCAATATTTCATTAAGATCAAAAGAACAAAACCTTGTCTTTTATCAAAATAAAATCATTCAAATTCTTATAAGAAAATGAAAAACAACTCTGCTTAAAGCAGGTACATTGTAGCAATTACTTAATACAAAACCAAGCCTCGAAGGCATCTACAAGTGAAAAACCCTATGACTGAGGCAGCATCCATAGCTCCTTCCAGACATGCAATTCCACTTGCCCTTCCTTCAACGTTCTACTGTTGCTTAGGCTCTGCATATTACAACAAATATCAGTGCCACAACCAGTATCCAATACCTGCAAGGTAGAACTTGAAGTAATAACATGAATACCTGAGGAAGTAGTCTCATACATTAACTTCAACTCCTCATCGTCTTCCATGAATTTTATGCAATCTCTCTTCCAATGCCCTGTCTCTTTACAGTAGCAGCACTTACCAACGTAAGAGGTATCTGACTTGGGCTCGGAAGACACACGCTTGCCATGATTCATAATCTGGACAACTTTGTCTTCACCCTTGTCAATACTAGGTTTAATAACCCTACCCTTCACGTTTGGCTCAACCGTTTTGAGCATATCATGCAGTTCAGTCAACGTCTTCGTTAAGCTTTTCTTGATATAGTTCCTTCTGAACTTATCATAGCTTGACGGCAGTGACTGCAGAATGATCTCAGTTGCCAATTCTTGGCTAACTGGATAATCCAGTTTCCTCAGGTTATCAATATAACCTATCATTTTACTGACATGAGGACTCACGGGATTATCATTTGGTAGCTTGCAGCTAGTGAGAGATTTAACCAACTGGTATCTCTCCACTCTTATCTGCCCCTGAAATTTCAATTTCAGGCTGCTGATCATCTCTATTGGCGACTCCATGTTCTCATATTGCTCCCGCAAGTCTGAGTCCATGGTAGCCAATATCAGACCACGCACATCTACCGCATCATTATAATGCTTATTCCAAGCATTATATACTGCATGGGAGGCATTGGACCCGATCCTTACGGGGAGAGCTCTCTCAAGAACATAGTCCTTTCTCTCCTGTCTGAGGACTAGCCTCAGGTTCCGCGACCAAGTCAAGAAATTTGATCCGTTCAGCTTGTCCATCTCAAGGACAGACCGGATCGAGAAAGTGTTTTGATTGTTTGTGCTAGTCATAACTGAAATATAAGATAAAAGGATTTTAGTTAATATGTTCAATATGATTAATCTCGTATTAAAATTTAATATGATTAATCATGCATTATATTCAATAACATCAGTTACCCTCAATAGAATATAATGATTCTAAGATCCACATATAACTAAGATTAAAGTGGGCCACTGGCCGTCACCCAACCTTAGCTTATATCGGTAAGCCCTATATCGGCTAATTATATCCGTGATATAACTCTTAGTTGTGAATCTGGGCCCGAGGCCCAATCCACTCTGATGTCTCAAGGCCCGGGACTCCCGATGGCCTAGTCAAGAAAACCGGACTATACAGTCATGTAATCATTAATGTCTGGGACTCCCAATGACATTTATGAATCACAAACTGTCTTACCCACGCAAAAGCAGACATCCTCACACTGTAAGGCCATGAATGCAATTGAATGGGCTTTGACAGCTGACATAGCCCGGACAAGACATCCAACGCTTGATATTATTTGAGGTTTGTAGGTTTATTAAAATCATTCCCAAAATAGAAGATTACTATTTCGGGAAACTTTCTATTTATGGAAACCTACTATTTTTGGAAACTTTCTAAAATTGGAAACTTTCTAAAACTGGAAACTTTCTAACTTTAGAAACTTCTTTAAAATCCAAAACTCGCAAATTCAGAAACTTCTAATTTTGGAAACTTTCTAATTTCGAGATTTCGGAAACTTTAATTTAAAATCGACTTTATAACTTTATAAAATAAATTTTAAATTGATCTGAAGAAAGACTCAATTAACTGGCCCAATTGTTTTAACTTCTTGGCCCGAGGCCCAAGAATTGGTCCATGTCCAAGACATGACCCAATTGTCCAATTAATTGACATAACCGATCTGGTTCATTAAAACTGGTCTAACCAAGTTTCAATTACTACGATGACCACAATTGTCAACCGGTTATTTACTAAACCGGAATTTCTCAATTTATTTGGTCCAACCAAATCAAATTAGAAATTCCTGGTTTAGGCACTAAATCCAATATTTCTTTCGACATTGGATTTCTTATTCCGGTTTAACCAGATTCAATAAACTTATCAAATCTGTTTATTAAACCGAAACGTTGATTTTTAATCAAATTTTAAACCGAACCAGCTAACCGAAATCGAACCGGCCCATCAGACCCAAAACCCTAACCGACCAGCCGTAAGCCTCACGCAAAAAGCGATAGCCGCAGGCCAGCCGGGATGGTTTGGGCTGCATGAACCGGACGTACGCTCGGCAGCTCGGGACGATCGTGGTCGTGGGACGATGGCGGGATGATCGTGACGCGGGTGAGAGCTGGACAACGCACGGCTCTCGGTCATGATCGGGACGGCATGACGCAACGCGATCCATACGATCGATCCGCGATCGACGAATGCGATCGGCTCGTCATGCATACCGCGATCGTCCGGGACTATGCCGAGACCATCATGAGACGATCGTGGCTCGGTCCAACCGTTCCACTCGATCGCTCGTTCTCGGTCGATCATGCGATCGATCATGGATCGATCCATGCATCTAACTCGTCGGCCAATCACAAAAATCGAGTCATATAGCTCGGTCTTGTGATTCAAGTGTTTGTTCAGGATTTAATTCAGTTTCTTATGTGTTTTTCTTATCAGTAATGGATTCAAAACACATCTAAACAGAATAAACAACCTAAACAATGAATCTAAAACAAGAAACCTAAGAACCAATGGCTCTGATACCACTGTTGGAAGTTTCGGTTGATCCTGATTCAATTCTCATATTGATATCAACCTAAACATGCATTAGATCTAGGTGTTCTTATTTAGAAACATAAAGATCTCACCTTTTACCTGTTTGTTGCAGCGGAAAGAAGAACAGGTCAATGATCAGGGAGATACACCGAGAGATGGATCCTCCAAAGGTTCACACACGCACACCGTCAGGAAGAAGGCTGCTAGACCACAAGAGAGGAGGCGCAGAAAGAGAGGAGGCTGGCGCAGGAGGCTCAGAAAATTAGAGAACTTTTAGGTCAAGTTTTATTCATTAAAACTCCCTTTAGTTCTCATGGGCTTTTGGGCCCAATTCTCAGTTCTAATTAAATCCCATGGATTTAATCAGGCCCTTTAGTCTCTCTTAGTACAGTAAATGCCTAGCACTTTTACCGTACTTCTGCTAAGCCGTTCCTACACATTTTCCTGTTAGCTTAGGCGTGTGACCCATATGGGATCATACAATAAAGGCAATAAGTCCAAGACTTATAGATCATGAGCGGACTCTAGCAAGCCATCATGACCCCCAGCATTGTATGACTTATGTCTGATCATTGACATACTCTTACTTTCTAGAGACAGTACCGAGATTACTGGACACAATTCCAACACACACACCTAAGCAAACTGGACGTAGTATATGAGGTTGATCATTAATGTAATGATCGGGTGAATGCATATTTGATATGCATTCAATTCAAAGTTTCTGGACAGTGTCGATCGACACAATAAGTGTGTCGGTCGACACAGATCGACAGTGTCGATCGACACAGAGAGTGTGTCGGTCGACACGACTCGCGGATTACCAGATTAATTCGGTTTAATCGTTGGTTAATTCCGTTATGGTTTAAGTCGACATATATAAGATATATGGTAGACCTAAACTCGATCTTAAGCTAATTTACAGCCACCAGAACTAGAAAAGAAACCTCTCTAGAGATTAGATCTCTCATAGGCACTAGCATCCCTCCTGTTCAGTTTGTGTGCGTGTGGATACCAGTAGAGGCACATCGTTTGAGGTGCTTCGCGATCTCGATTATCTGCAAATCTTCCGCTGCTAATCACCAGGTAATTCTGAGATCCCAATGATTCAATTACATGAACCCTAGATCCTAGGCTTGGAATTTAGACCAGGGTTGCCTAATTGGATTAGGAACTGCTAGAAATTCCTTCAGTGGTATCAGAGCCTTAGGGTTCTATTGAATCTGTAGCATGTTGATTAGATTGGTTGAATCTGGATCTCTGTATAGTTGATACAAACATGTTAAAATTCGTTTTCATGAAAAATCTAGTTTTAGGTTTTTTTGACTTGAAAAACGATTAGGGTTTATCGCCCTGTGTCGATCGACACCAATCCGGTATCGGTCGACACAGAAGGATAACCCGAATAAAACTTGTTTCGCCTAGTGTCGATCGACACAAGAGTTGTGTCGGTCGACACAAACCTCGCGATAATTTGATGAATCGGTTCAATTGGATTGGACCGGTTATCTAGCTTGGTTTATAATGGTTGAACACTGTGAATGGTTTAATTGCGATTGGTTTGATCAGGTTGGTATTTACTGATTCTAATGTAGCATCGATCGACACCGACCAGTATTAAAAACCGGATCAATTGGATTGATCGGTTATCGCGGATTGCTTTTGGTTATTCTACATCGATCGACACTATAGTAGTGTCGGTCGACATCAGATTCGATGGTTTAGGTTATGGAACCTGAAATCACAGAACCAAAGCAAGATAAATCAATTAATTAGAAGAATTAAAACATAATAAAACTGAACGTTTTAAATGGTTCCGTTCCTCAACCAAATATCAAGTAATACTTGATGTCTTTCCAATCTTGTCAACTGTCAAGACTCATTTCATTGTACGATAGGCTTGCAGTGCAAGGTATCAACAATTACATGAGTAAGGCAGGAAGTAATCGTGTTAATGGGCTTGCAGTGCAAGGCATCAACAATTACATGACTGAAGAGATTGGTTTACTTGACTGGGCCATCAAAATCGTTTTGGGCTCAGAGACATCAGGTGGATTGGGCATGAGATGTCGATCCACAACCAAGAGTTATATTGGATATAACTAGCAAAGTTGTTGCTTACCTAGATAGCTAAATTTGGGTGATAGCCAGTGGCTCACTCAAGTTTAGTGAAGTATAAGTCTTGGATCATTATATTCATCTGAAGAAACATTGTTTGAATATAATGCGAGTTTTCTTAATAGTTAAGACTTCTCATTTCTTGAACATCATAACTAAACCTCCCTTGTTTTTCCAGCTATGTCTAGCACAAACCATCGTAACAATTTCTCCCTGCGATCCGTCCTTGAGAAGGACAAGTTAAATGGATCAAACTTTCTTGAATGGTGTCGGAACTTGAGAATTGTTCTCAAACAGGAGAAAAAGGACTATGTCCTTGAGAAAGTTCTCCCCAAGAAGTACCGAGCCAATGCCTGGCAGTCAGATAAGGATGCTTGGGATAAGCATTCTAATGATGCGGTGGATGTGAGTTGTCTCATGTTGGCTACCATGAACTCGGAATTGCAGAAGCAATATGAGTACGTGGAGTCGCCAATAGAGATGATCACTGGCCTGAAAAGTATGTTTCAGGAGCAGGCACGAACTCAGAGATACCAGACGGTAAGATCTATGATAGAGTGAAAGCTACCAAACGGCGAACCAGTTAGTCCTCATGTCATTAAGATGATGGGTTATATTGATAACCTGGGGAAACTGGATTGTCCAATTAGCCAAGAGTTGGCTACTGACATCATTCTGCAGTCACTGCCGTCAAGCTATGATCAATTTGTTATGAACTATAACATGAACAACTTGACGAAGACGTTGACTGAATTGCATGGGATGCTTAAGACTGCTGAACCTAATATCGAGAAGGACACCCCAGATGTCCATATGGTACAAAAGGGTAAAAAGTTTAAGAAACTTGGTAAGAAAAAAGGTGATGGCAAGACGAGCTCGATTGTGAATCCAAGCGAGTCTGGCCATGCTCCGAAGGTTAAAACCAGTCCCTCTGAAGATGTTAAGTGACGTTATTGTAATGGTTATGGGCATTTGAAAAGAAACTGCAATAAATTCATGGAAGATTATGAGAAGCTGAAGAAGACGTACGAGACTTCTTCTTCAGGTATTTATGTTATAGAAGTAAATGTTACTTCTTATAGTTATACTTATTGGGTATTTGATACCAGCTGTGGTACTCATATTTTGTGAAAATGTGCAGGGCCTGAGCAAAAGTAGGACTATGGAGAAAGGACAAGTGGATCTACGCGTGGGAAATGGAGCAAGAGTTGATGCATTAGCCGTAGGAGTATTTCATTTGTTTTCTTTTATGGCATGTTTTGAACTTAAAACTGCTACTATGTACCTGCTATGAGCAGAAAGATTATTTCTATTCCTTGTTTGGATATGGAAGGATATCAGTTTTCAAATTAAGAATAAGTGTTATTCATTTGATTACAATGATATATTTTATAGTAGAAATCCATTAGAGAATGGACTTTATGTTCTAAACAAGAATGTGCCTAACTATAACATTAATACCAAGAGATTCAAGTCAAATGATACGAATCAAACTTCTCTCTGGCATTGTCGTTTTAGGCCACATAAATGAGAAACAGATTCAGAAGCTCCATAGTGATGGGCTATTGGGCTCATCTGATTATGAATCATAATGAGTAAAGTGAATCTTGCTTTATTGGGTAAAATGACGGAGGCCCCTTTCAACAAAAGGTAGTGTCGATCGACACAAACGGTGCGTCGGTCGACACAGGTCGCGAACGAACAAAATGAAAGGGCCAGTAACTTATTGGGCTTTGTACTTACGGATGTGTATGGCCCGATGAGCACAAGTGCTAGAGGAAACTTTCAGTACTTCATTACCTTTACTGATGATTCCAGTAGGTACGGTTATGTCTTATTTATAAGACATAAGTCAGAATCTTTGAAAAGTTCAAAGAGTTCCAAGATGAAGTACATAATCAATTTGGCAAAGGTATTAAACCTCTACGATGAGATCATTGAGGTGAATACTTAAGTCAAGAATTTAGTGATCATCTGAGAGATTGTGAAAGTATTTCACAATTCACTCCTCCTGAATCAGACTTTATTAAATATGGTTCGATCAATGATGAGTCACTTAGATCTTCCATTATCTTTCTAAGAATACGCTATAGAAATGTCTGAGTTTACATTAAATAGAGTTCCATCAAAATCAGTTACAGAGATACCACGTGAGATGTGGAATGGAAATGTTTCTGATTTATCCATCATGAAGATTTGGGGTTGTGAGGCTTATATAAAACGTTTAATCTCTGATAAGCTCACATCCAAATCTGATAAGTGCTACTTCATTGGTTATCCTAACGAAACCAATGCATGTTACTTTTACAACCAGTTCGAGAACAAATTGTTTGTTGCTCGGAACCATGTTTTCTTATGAAAGACTTTCTTTCCAAGAAGAACAGTGGGAGTAAAGTACAACTCGAAGAAATTCGAAAATCACAGGAGACTGCTCAACCTGATGAGGAAGAGCAGCAGTTGGATCTACAAAGAGTTGTAGGACCTGCACCTGTGGTGCGTAAAGTTTGCAAAGGATCTGGTAAATGTATATTCGATGTACATTTAAATGGCGAGTTTCTGAAGAAGTGTCGATCGACACAAAAGTTGCATCGATCGACACAGATCGCGAACCAAAATATTGATTTTGGTTTATGACTTAATTAACTACGGTTTGAATCTTGGTTAATTAGGTCGTGGTAAAAGTATACATATGAGATATGTGCACGACTTTTACACAAAACTGAAGCTCGCAGATCCAAAAGGATCCGTCACGAACCCGAGAAATGTGGATTTCTCGTAACCAATTGCCGTGATCTACTGATCATTGAAAGTGACGGGCCTGCGAATTTTGAAGAAGCAATGATGGGCCTTGACTCCGAAAATGGCTGAAAGCCGCTGAATCCGAATGGGATCCATGTCACAGAACCAAGCATGACTTGGGTTGATTTACCCGATGGTGTAGAAGCCATTGACTGTGATGGTGTAGAACCAAGCATGTACAAAGCAAGGTTGGTGGCAAAAGGTTTCAAGTAAATTCATGGTATTGACTGTGAAGAAACCTAATCCCAGACACCGTGCTAATGTCCATTCGGATTTTCCTAGCAACCACCACTCATAATAGTTATGAGATCTGGCAGATGGATGTGAAAACAGTTTTCCTTAATGGAATTCTGGAAAGGGATGTGTACATGACACAACCTGAAGTTTTCATTGATCCTAATGAAGCTAGGAAGATATGCAAGCTTCGCCGATCCATTTATGGATTGAAGCAAGCATCTCGGAGTTGGAATCTTCGTTTTGATAAAGCAGTCAAAAGGTTTGACTTCGTCATGAATGAAGAGGAACCTTGTGTTTACAAGAGGACTAGTGGGAGCGAAGTTGCATTCCTAGTATTGTATGTTGATAACATACTACTTCTTGGAAATGAAATTTCATTGTTTCAGTCTGTTAAGACTTGACTCGAAAGTTGTTTTTCGATAAGAAATATGGGAGAAACCATGTACATTCTTGGAATAAGAATCTATGGAGATAGATTAGGTAAGCTAATTGGATTGTGTCAAGATACTTATAGTGATAAGGCCTTGCACAGGTCCAATATGCAGGATTCCAAGAAGGGCTTCGTGCAAATGACTCTTGGTATTACTCTTAGCAAGACGCAGTGTCTTTCGACACACGCTGAGCAAGGGCGAATGAGGGTCAGGCTACTGCTAAAGGCATTAGATGTCTTAAGATGTGATCTTAATTTTAGTGGGAGTCATTGTTATTAATTTTAGTTATGACATGATGTTCGTATAAACATAATTTGATTATGTTATTGAAATCTGACATCTGTATTATTTAATAATGGTTATTAAATAATAGTCCCAAAGTAATTTATGACATTTTATAGGTCATCAAGTATGTGACTTGATAATGAAACCCTATAGATAATAAATGACATAAATTATGTTGGTCCCTGGTCAAGGTTGTTAAAGTGAGACATTAACAACCACGTGAGACTAGTATGTGAGGTGACTGATGACTAAGTTTCATGGAGTCATTAATAAGAGTATTAAAGTCAATCACATAGATATGTGTTGGAGAACACAGGATCGGACATGACCCACTGATGAGAACTCTACGAGATAGTTATATAAGTGTCATGAGAGTTTTCATTACGGCTATAGAGTATAGTCCTTAACCTGAGTTCATCATGTTTTCTTACATGTGAATTGGTCCGCTTTAACCTTGTCAAACGTCAGCCGTAACTGGTGACTATAAAGGCATTGATTGGGCGTATCATGAAGCGTGTGAAGAAACATGGATGAAACAAGATGGGATTATTCCCTCCTATATAACAGGAGATAAATATCTCAGGGCCCATCAAAGATTTGATACTGAGAAATGTGTGGCCACACTCAAACAAGGTGATTGTCAGTCGTTTGTCTTGTCAGTATAAATCGGAGTTCGATGAACATGATCTTGGCTAAATAAGGGTGACACAGATCTTGCCTTATGCCAGATCGAGATATAGTGACGAAGGGATTATAGAATAGATGATTCCAGTACATGTGGGAGATTGTTGGGAATGTCCTGAAATCTATTGTACTTGCTCTTGAGTGAAAGTCGTACTGTCGAGATGAGACAATCATATGACACTGGGAAGTCGTAATGCTTTGCTAGAAGCCACTTATGATCAGTGAGTTGAGAACTCATTGCTAGTGTTATATGATCCTACAGGGTCACACACCTAAGCAAACTGGACGTAGTATATGAGGTTGATCATTAATGTAATGATCGGGTGAATGCATATTTGATATGCATTCAATTCAAAGTTTCTGGACAGTGTCGATCGACACAATAAGTGTGTCGGTCGACACAGATCGACAGTGTCGATCGACACAGAGAGTGTGTCGGTCTGTGTCGGTCGACACGACTCGCGGATTACCAGATTAATTCGGTTTAATCGTTGGTTAATTCCGTTATGGTTTAAGTCGACATATATAAGATATATGGTCGACCTAAACTCGATCTTAACCTAATTTACAGCCACCAGAACTAGAAAAGAAACCTCTCTAGAGATTAGATCTCTCATAGGCACTAGCATCCCTCCTGTTCAGTTTGTGTGCGTGTGGATGTTGGAATTATGTCCAGTAATCTCTGTACTGTCTCTAGAAAGTAAGAGTATGTCAATGATCAGACATAAGTCATATAATACTGGGGGTCATGATGGCTTGCTAGAGTCCGCTCATGATCTATAAGTCTTGGACTTATTGCCTTTATTATATGATCCCATATGGGTCACACGCCTAAGCTAACAGGAAACTATGAGGGAACGGTTTAGCAGAAGTACGGTAAAAGTGCTAGGCATTTACTGTACTTAGAGAGATTAAAGGGCCTGATTAAATCTAAGGGATTTAATCAGACTGGGAATTGGGCCCAAAAGCCCAAAAGGAACTAGGCATAAGTTTTATGATTAAAACTTAACCTAGCCACCTTTTTCCCCTAAGCCTTCTGCGCCTCCTCTCTCTCTTCTCTGCGCCTCCCTCCCTTTGGTCTAGCAGCCAACTTCCTGAAGTGTGCGTGTGTGAACCTTTGGAGGAGCTGTCTCTTGGCGGTTCTGCTGATCTCTGACTCATACCTCTCCATTCCGCTGCATAACAAGGTATTAGGTGAGATCCTTTATGATTCAGCAAGAGAACCTAGATCCAAGAATGTTTAGTAGGATCAATCAATGAGTAATTGAATCAGGATAAACTAAACAATCCTACAGTGGTATCAGAGCCATTGGTTCTATTAGGATTTCTTGTTTAGAATCATGTTTAGGTTGTTTAGAAGTGTTTGAATCAATCTGTGCTTGAAATTGATAAGAAAACACTTAAGAAACAAAAGTTAAATCCCTAAACTTAAAAATTGCATCGACCGATGCAGAACAAGGATCGGATTGACGCACGGATCGATCGCTTTGCGGATCAAGTCGCGTGGTCATCCGATCGCGAGAGATCGACGGCGATCGCGTCCCGTCTCGACCCGAGCTTATGCGATCGCGTCCCGTCCCGTCCCGTCCCGTCGCCTCTCGTCCCGATCGCATGACCCGAGCCGTCCCGATCATGTCCCGCCTCACATCCCGATCGATCGCGTGAAGCTTGCTGTCCGGATCGATGGTGAGTGAATGGGCCGGTTCGTTTCGGTTTGGTTTGTGGCTCGGTTTAAGATAATTAAAACTTAATCGTCACGGTTTAATAATTACAGATTTAATAAAATTTATTAGATCTGGTTAAACCGTGATAAGAAATCCAAAGTCGTAAAATTGGATTTAGTGCCTAAACCAGTGGTTTTCTAATTTGATTTGGTTGGACCAAATAAATTGAGAAAATCCGGTTTAGTAAATAACCGGTTGACAATTGTGGTCATCGTAGTAATTAATTTTGGTTAGACCAATTTTAATGAACCAGACCGGTTATGTCATTTAATTGGATAATTGGGTTATGTCTTGGACATAGACCAATTCTTGGGCCATGGGCCAAGAAGTTAAAACAATTGGGCCAATTATTTGAGTCTTTTCTTCAGATTTATTTTAAAATTCATTTAATAATTAAAATTTGATTTTAAAATTAATCATTTTCCAAAATTTCAAATTAGAAAGTTTCTTAGAATAGAAGTTTCTAGATTTGCATGTTTTGGATTTTTAGGAAATTTCTATGGTTAGAAAGTTTCCAATTTTAGGAAGTTTCCAATTATAAAAGTTTCCAAAAATAGTAGGTTTCCAAAAATGGAAAGTTTCCAAAAATAGTAATCCTCTATTTTGGAATGAAACTTTAAGAAAACCTACAAACCTCAAATAATATCAAGCGTTGGATGTCTTGTCCAGTCTATGTCAGCTGTTGAAACCCATTCAATCGTACACATGGCCTTACAGTGTGAGAGTGTCTATCTTTTGCGTGGGTAAGACAGTTTGTGATTCATTAATGTCATTGGGAGTCCCAGACATTAGTGATTACATGACTGTATAGTCTGGTTTTCTTGACTAGGCCATCGGGAGTCCCGGGCCTTGAGACATCAGAGTGGATTGGGCCTCGGGCCCAGATTCACAACCAAGAGTTATATCACGGATATAATTAGCCGAAACAGGGCTTACCGATATAAGCTAAGGTTAGGTGACGGCCAGTGGCCCACTTTGATCTTAGTTATATGTGGATCTTGGAATCATTATATTTTATTGAGGGTAACTGATGTTATTGAATATAATGCGAGATTAATCATATTGAACATATTAACTAAAATCCTTTTATCTTATATTTCAGCTATGACTACAACAAGCACACAAAACACATTCTCAATCCGGTCTGTTCTCGACAAGGAGAAGCTGACTGGAACGAACTTCCTGACGTGGTCAAGGAACTTGAGGCTGGTCCTCAAGCAGGAGAAGAAGGAATATGTCCTTCGTGATCCCCTCCCCGAGAGGCCTCCTAACAATGCCGCCAGGAATCTGCATAATGCTTGGGAAAAGCATTCGTCAGATGAAAATGATGTCTATTGCCTGATGTTGGCGACCATGACTTCTGAGCTGCAAATGCAGTTCGAGAGTGTGCTGTCGCCCATCGAGATAATGGCAAGCCTGAAATCGCTTTTTCAGGAGCAGGCAAGGACTGAGAGGTTCCAGACAGTTAAGAACCTCTTAGACTGTAAGATGGCTGCAAATGCGGCAGTGAGTCCTCATGTCTTGAAGATGATGGGTTATCTCGATCATCCTCAGAAACTCGACTGCCATATCAGCCAGGAACTTGCCTGCGACATCGTTCTGCAGTCTTTACCTGCAAGCTATGATCAGTTCATCCTGAACTTCAATATGCATGGCTTGAGTAAGACATTGCCTGAGCTTCACGGAATGCTCAAGACTGCAGAGCCCAACTTGAGGAAAGCCAAGGACCCCAATGTGCTTATGGTGCAAAAGGGCAAGGGCTTTAAGAAATCCTCTGCCAAGGACAAGGGAAAGGCTAAGGCTGTTCAAGTCTCGGACAAGGACACGCCAAAGCCCAAGCCCAAGTCCAAGGCTGGGCCTACTGACATCTGCAGGTTCTGCAAAGAACCAGGGCATTGGAGGAGAGAATGTAAGAAATTCCTGGAAGGTCTAAAGGAATTGAAGAAGAAGACTCTGGAGACTTCTTCATCAGGTATTTTTGTTATAGAAGTTAATACAACTACTTCTGATAATACCTCATGGGTTATGGATACTGGTTGTGGGGCTCATATTTGTACTAATATGCAGGCACTCAGCAACAGTAGGAGGCTGAAGCAAGGACAAGTGGAGCTACGAGTTGGGAATGGAGCGAAAGTTCCTGCACTAGCTGTAGGCACATACTTGTTGTCTTTACCTTCGGGATTGGTTTTAGAACTCAATAATTGTTATTTTGTACCTGCGATAAGCAGAAATATTATTTCAATTTCATTGTTGGATTTGGAAGGTTATGATTTTTCAGTTAAGAATAAATTATGTTCCTTCAATCGCAACAATTTGTTCTATGGTTGTGCCCCTCTTACGAATGGGCTTTACATACTTGATCAATCCGCGCCAATTTATAACATTAATACCAAACGGTTCAAACCTAATGAGGAGAACCGAACGTTTCTATGGCATTGTCGTTTAGGGCACATCAGTGAGAAACGCATTAAGAGGCTCCATTCGAATGGACTTCTTGGCTCATTTGACTTTGAGTCATGTGAGAAATGCGAATCCTGTCTGATGGGCAAAATGACGCGGGCCCCCTTTAATAAACCTAACGAGAGGGCCAGTGACTTATCGGGCCTGACACACACAGATGTGTGTGGCCCAATGTCCACAAATGCAAGAGGAAACTATCAGTACTTCATTACCTTCACTGATGATTTCAGTAGGTATGGATATGTTTATTTAATGAAACATAAGTCTGAATCGTTTGAGAGATTCAGAGAATTCCAAAATGAAGTACAGAACCAACTTGGCAAAAGCATTAAAGCTCTTCGGTCCGACCGAGGAGGAGAATACTTGAGCCAAGAGTTCAGTGATCATCTAAGAGAGTGTGGGATAGTTTCCCAACTCACTCCTCCTGGAATACCTCAATGGAATGGTGTGTCTGAGAGGAGGAATCGGACCTTATTGGATATGGTTCGGTCTATGATGAGTCACACAGACCTTCCAATATCCCTTTGGGGATATGATCTGCTAACAGCAGTGTTCACTCTAAATAGAGCGCCATCAAAAGCAGTAGCAAATACACCATATGAATTATGGACTGGAGAAGCTCCAGTGTTGTCTTATCTTAGAATTTGGGGTTGTGAAGCCTATGTCAAGAGATTGATCTCTGACAAGCTTACACCAAAGTATGATAAATGCTACTTCATTGGTTATCCGAAGGAGACCAAGGCTTATTACTTCTACCTACGATCCGAGAACAAGATCTTTGTTGCCCGGGATTGTAATTTTCTTGAGAGGGAGTTTCTCTCTAAGAAAGACAGTGGGAGTAAGGTACTGCTTGAAGAAATTCAAGATGAACAGGATACTGCTCAACCTAATGAGGAAGAGCAGCAGGAGGACCTACAAGAAATTGTAGAGCCTGAACCTGTGGTACCTGAAGTTCGAAGATCCGGGAGGATCCGTCACGAACCCGAGAGATATCAAGGATTTATCGTGACTGACTGTCATGATCTTCTGATCATTGATGGTGATGAACCATCGAACTTCAATCAAGCCATGATGGGCCCAGATTCCTCTAAGTGGCGTAAGGCCACTGATTCCGAAATGGACTCCATGTCGGTCAACCAAGTGTTTTCGTTGGTTGACTTACCCGCTGGTGTAAAAGCCATCGAGTGCAAATGGATCTTCAAGAAGAAGATTGACGTGGATGGAAATGTCCAGATTTATAAAGCCAGGTTGGTGGCAAAAGGTTTCAGACAAGTTCACGGTGTGGATTATGATGAAACCTATTCCCCAGTGGCTATGATGAAATCTATTCGGATTCTACTAGCAACTGCAGCTTTTCATGATTATGAAATTTGGCAGATGGACGTGAAAACCGCCTTCCTGAATGGAATTCTGGAAGAGGATGTGTATATGACACAACCTGACGGTTACATAGATCCAAAGAATGCTGGGAAAGTATGCAAGCTTCATAAATCCATTTATGGATTGAAGCAAGCATCAAGGAGCTGGAATCTTCGTTTTGATGAAGCGATCAAACAATTTGACTTCATCAGAAACGAAGAAGAACAATGCGTGTATAAGAAGACTAGTGGGAGCAAGATTGTATTTCTTATTCTGTATGTCGATGACATACTACTTCTCGGAAACGACGTACCAATGCTGCGGTCGGTAAAGGACTGGCTTGGAAGTTGTTTTTCCATGAAAGACATGGGTGAAGCCGCATACATTCTTGGAATAAGGATCTACCGGGATAGATCTAAAAGGCTGATAGGCTTGTGTCAAGATTCATACATTGACAAAGTCCTGCATAGATTCAGCATGGCAGATTCCAAGAAGGGCTTCACGCCAATGGTACATGGCACAACGCTAAGCAAGAAGCAGAGCCCTACGACGGCTGCTGAGCTTGAGCGCATGAAGAATATTCCTTATGCATCTGCAATAGGATCTGTCATGTATGCCATGATCTGTACTCGTCCTGATGTTGCTTATGCATTGAGCATGACGAGTAGATACCAGTCAAATCCAGGTGAAAACCATTGGATTGCCGTCAAGAATATCCTAAAGTATCTAAGACATACTAAGGATAAGTTCTTGGTGTACGGTGGAAGTGATGTGCTTGAAGTCAGTGGATTCACGGACGCAAGTTTCCAGACAGACCAAGATGATTTCCGGTCACAGTCCGGTTATATCTTTTGTCTGAATGGCGGTGCAATCAGTTGGAGAAGCTCCAAGCAAGACACCGTTGCTGATTCCACTACAGAAGCTGAATATATCGCCGCTTCAGAAGCAGCGAAGGAAGCTGTTTGGATACGAAAGTTCATTATTGAACTAGGTGTGATACCAAATGCGGCTGAGCCTCTGGCACTGTTTTGTGATAACAATGGTGCTATTGCTCAGGCAAAGGAACCAAGATCACACCAGAAATCCAAGCATGTACTAAGAAGATTTCACTTGATACGTGACATCATTAATAGAAAGGAAGTCAAGATCAGCCGAGTTCAGACAGATGATAACGTCGCTGATCCATTGACAAAGCCACTCCCAAGACCTAAGCTCGAGTTCCTGACTGAAGCTGTAGGCATTAGAGACATTGAAATGTAATCTAAATTTGAGTGGGAGTTTGAGGGCTTTATTTAGTTATTGATATGTTCTTGTAAAACATTTAAGATGTTTAATAAAAATTGTTTTTCAAGATTATTTTAACTGTGATGAAATAATCGTTCCAAAATGATATGAACCATTTTATAGGTCATCGAAGTAAGTGACTTGATCTTGAGTCATCAAAGTCATTTAGCTTGATCATGAGACCCTATATTTGATAGATGGCTTATATCATCCAGTCTATAGTCGAAGGTTGTTGAAATTGGAACACCAACAACCGCGTGAGACTAGATTGGTATGTGACTTATGACCAAGTTTCATGGTGTCATAGATGCGCGGCATCAAAGTCAGTACATAGGTGTATGTTGGGGTACATACGACCGGACAAGACCCGCTTATAAGAACTCTTCAGGATATTTATATCTGTGTCATAAGAGATTCTTACTACGACTATAGAGTATAGTCCTTAGACCTGAGTTCGCATGCATGTGACTGCACATGAACTAATGCACTTTGATCATTGTCTAATACTGTCGTTAAGCGATAGTTATAAGGACCCTGTTTGGGTGTATTATGAAATGAGTAGTTTACAGTGATGGAACAAGACGGGATTTGTCCCTCCAATATAAATGGAGTGAATATCTCTAGGCCAATCGGAGATTTGAATACTGGAAAATGCATGGCCATGCTCAAACGGACTGTCCCGAGTCGTTTGGATTGTCAGTATCAAATCAGAGTCCGATGAACATGATTAGGCTTTATAAGGATGACACTCATCTTGCCTTATGACTAATCGAGATATTGAGACAAAAGGAATATGAATACAGAGATTCCAGTACAAGTGGAAGATTGTTGGAATTATGTCCAGTAATCTCTGTACTGTCTCTAGAAAGTAAGAGTATGTCAATGATCAGACATAAGTCATATAATACTGGGGGTCATGATGGCTTGCTAGAGTCCGCTCATGATCTATAAGTCTTGGACTTATTGCCTTTATTATATGATCCCATATGGGTCACACGCCTAAGCTAACATGAAACTATGAGGGAACGGTTTAGCAGAAGTACGGTAAAAGTGCTAGGCATTTACTGTACTTAGAGAGATTAAAGGGCCTGATTAAATCTAAGGGATTTAATCAGACTGGGAATTGGGCCCAAAAGCCCAAAAGGAACTAGGCATAAGTTTTATGATTAAAACTTAACCTAGCCACCTTTTTCCCCTAAGCCTTCTGCGCCTCCTCTCTCTCTTCTCTGCGCCTCCCTCCCTTTGGTCTAGCAGCCAACTTCCTGAAGTGTGCGTGTGTGAACCTTTGGAGGAGCTGTCTCTTGGCGGTTCTGCTGATCTCTGACTCATACCTCTCCATTCCGCTGCATAACAAGGTATTAGGTGAGATCCTTTATGATTCAGCAAGAGAACCTAGATCCAAGAATGTTTAGTAGGATCAATCAATGAGTAATTGAATCTGGATAAACTAAACAATCCTACAGTGGATACCAGTAGAGGCACAGCGTTTGAGGTGCTTCGCGATCTCGATTATCTGCAAATCTTCCGCTGCTAATCACCAGGTAATTCTGAGATCCCAATGATTCAATTACATGAACCCTAGATCCTAGGCTTGGAATTTAGACCAGGGTTGCCTAATTGGATTAGGAACTGCTAGAAATTCCTTCAGAGTTCACCTTTCAATGCACAACATGATAATTCAAGTCAAGACTAAGAGTGTAAAATAAGGGTTTTTGGCTTATAAATGAACAGTGGTCGAAACCGGCTCAACCCGAGATAAACCGGATATTAACCCGATTTAAGTGGATTCACGCAACGTTCAGCGGACGAGGGGTATCCAGTGTAGTGGTCCGGTGTGACTGCAATGGACTGGATGCGTCCGGTGTTGTGGTCCGGTGAAGTTGCATTGGAAGTGGTGCGTCTGTTGTCTCGGTCCGTGGAAGTTACGGCTAAATATCGAGTTGATGGTTGAAACAAAACATTGGACTGACTCCACCGATGTGCTCGTCCGGTGTAAGTTCATTGGACGAATGTTGCCCGGTGTGCTTGTCCGGTGTAAGTGCATTGGACGAGCACTGCCTAATGTAACCGTCCAATGTTCTACTCTCGCTCTCCACATGGTTTTCTCCTTGTACTTAGCTCCCTTTCATCATCTAAATCCAATGTTCATAACTCATATACTCCAACAACCTAAAATCCAAAGAGAAAACACTCCAAAAGACACAACAATGCATGATGCTAAATCTAAATGCATGAAACTCCTTAATGCACTAAAAATCATGAAAACAAACAAGAATGAATGTGAACTGAATCAAAACATGAGCATAGAAAGAACCTAAAATGCCTAAAATTTGATAACATCAGTTAGACAAAAGCTTCAATGAGCTGCTTGTGACGTTGCCGAAAATGTTACTTGCGGATAATGTTCTTCACACATCGTTGTATGAAGTGAATAAATTCCTGAAGTCATTTGATATAGAATAGCAGAAGATTCACGCGTGTGTAAACGACTGCTGCTTATTCAGGAAGAAGTACAAGAAGCTTGAGGCTTGTCCAAAGTGCAAAGCTTCGAGATGGAAGTCAAACATCAACACTGATGAGGTGAAGAAGGGTGTTCCACAAAAAGTATTATGGTATTTTCCGATAATACCACGCCTTAAAAGGATGTTCTGATCCGAGGAAATGGCTAAGGACTTACGGTAGCATTCTAGCAGCAAGAGAAATGATGGAAAGATCCGTCACCCTGTAGATTCTGTTGTTTGGGAGCACATAGACAACAAGTATCCTTCATCTGCCAGTGAAGAAAGGAACATGCGGCTAGGACTTTCAACTGAGGGGTTCAATCCAATCGAAATGAGAAGTTCTAATTACAGTTGTTGGCCGGTGTTGTTAGTTAACTACAACATGCCTCCTGACTTATGTATGAAGAAGGAGAACATCATCCTTACCTTGTTGATTCCTGGACCGCACCAACCTGGAAACAGTATATATGTATACCTAGAACCACTTATATAGGATCTAAACCAGCTGTGGAAGACATGAGAGGTAACATATGACACATACAACATAAGTACTTTCACACTTAAGGCAATCCTTCTTTGGACAACAAGTGATTTTCCTGCTTACGGTAATCTCGCATGCTGCAAAGTAAAAGGCAAGATGGCATGTCCTATATGTGGGAAACAGACTGATAGTATGTGGTTGAATAACAACAAGAAGCATGTTTATATGTGTCACCGCAAGGGTCTGCCTCCGAGTCATAGTTATCGGACTAAGAAATCATGGTTTGATGGAAAACCAGAACATGGGAGAAAGGGTCGTATTCTTACAGGACACAATATTTCCCAAATCCTTAAGAACTACAAGAATGATTTCGGGAATGTTAAAAGAAGTGAAAGGAAAAATAAAATTTCTGAAGCTGCAATGTCAAACTCAGATGGGGAGCGGGGAGCATGAAGATAGTGAATCAGAGGAGGAGGAAGAAGAACTCGAAATAGACGAGGAGGAGTTATCTAGATGGAAGAAACGGTCCATATTTTTCAAACTGCCATATTGGGAGGTATGCATATTTTTGATGTATACACACAGTTTAGCAATTTGGCTTTCTATAACTGAGTTTATTCTTATGTTTTTGTATTTTTTCAGGAACTCCCAATTAGGCATAACTTAGACATAATGCATGTGGAGAAAAATGTGGGTTCAAGCATAGTCTCTACATTGTTGCACAGTGGGAAATCGAAGGATGGTATGAACGCTCGTAAAAATCTGCACACTACAAGAAATATTGACAATGATAGCATATTAGGATAGCACATTTTCTTAAACTGCTATTATAAATGAGTTTTTAATTTGTATACAATACGATAGCATTTCGTTAGCGTTAAGAATACAATTCAACAAGTTCTTGGAATTCGGAAGGATTTGCATCCTCAACCCATAGGAAAGAGGACTTACCTTCCTGCTGCTCCTTGGTCATTGACGAAAGCAAAGAAGAAAACATTTTGTAAAATACTTGTTGACTTCAGGGGACCGGATGGGTATTGTTCAAACATATCTAGAGGCGTGTCTATGTAGGATTGCAAGGGATCAAGATAGAAATCACATGATTACCACGTGTTGTTGCAGCAACTACTCCTGGTTGCGCTTAGAGGCTTATTGCCTACTGGTCCGAAGATAGCGATTACACACTTATGCGCATTCTACAACAAGTTATGTCAGAGGGTTATTGATAGGGAGAATATCTTAGTAATGGAATCTGAGATAGTAGAAACCTTGTGCATGTTTGAAAGATTTTCCCACCAAGATTCTTTGATATTATGGTGCACTTGACCGTGCACTTAGGAAGGGAAGCACAAATTTGTGGGCCTGTCCATTTCCGATGGATGTACCCATTTGAGAGGTAACTTCTACTGTCTTCAATTTTTCAATTCTTTGATCTCTTATAAATCATTGTGATCTTATAAAAACTTGTTGGTAATTGTGTTTAGGTACATGAATGTTTTGAAAGACTATGTTAGAAACCCCGCAAGACTCGAAGGTTGCATTGCTGAGGCGTATCTTGGTGAAGAATGCATGCAATTTTGCAGTGAATTCTTGAAAAAGGAAACAAGTGTGGTGGAAAAAGCTGAGAGAAATACAGAGTATGAGAACAGCTCTATCCTAGAGGGTCATCCAATATATGCATCCACACCAATTACACTTATTGAAACGGAAAAGAAGATAGCTCATCTTGCTGTCATACAAAACATGGCTATGGTTGATCAGTATGTCGAGTAAGTGAGACTGTTTTATTTGTGATTTCAAAACTTATTTGCTTAAACAATATCCTAGTGATCTAATAGTTTTCTTATTTTTTTGCATTATGCACCTACAACACCTTCAAGACACATACCCGAGGTGTTATCGTGATGCTACAGTGTCATGGAGTATGCATACGCAACATTTTGCATCATGGCTAAAAGAACATGCAAGTTTTATTTTGTCAAAATTACTGAAGATTGACTTCTATGTAGAACTTATATGTTGGCTGACACACTGATTTCTTTGTATTTCTTAGATACCTCTTGATTCTGAAGTACATGATGATAGACTGAAGTGGTTGGCTTATGGTCCACGCAGTAGCACACATTCATATAATGGCTACATAGTGAATGGGCAACGGTTTCACACCAGTTCAGTTGCAAAGCAGAGTCAAAACAGTGGTGTTCTCTATGAGGCAACAACAATGTGTAGAGCTAGTGCTAAAGACACTTCGCAGACAATTGATCTGGTTTCTCACTATCGAAGAGTGGTTGACATAATTCTGCTGGACTACAACGTTTTTTACATTCCTATTTTCCGGTGTCAGTGGGCAGTCAAAGGCAATGGAGTCAAGGTGCAAGATGGCTTCACACTAGTAAACCTTCACCAAAGCCAAGTATCATTTGCAAGAGATCTTTACATTTTAGCATCTCAGGCTAAGCAGGTTTTCTATTCAAGGGAAGATGAATCATCCAGTTGGTATGTCGTCATGAAAGGACCTTCAAAAAGATATTGTGGGGAAGATGATGAAGATGAAAACACAGATGTTGGGCCACTGCCTACACAAGTAGACATGGATATTGATGACTTGGACGAGGCAGCTTGGAATGCCAGAGTTGATTGTGAAGGAAAATCTGTCTGAATGAGTAGTGTAGTAACTTTGTTTTGGGGAAATGGAACTAGCAATATTCCTATTTAACTTTGTTTAGCTGAATGTGTCCTTTTTGTTGCGTTTGAGTGATGCTTGCTGTTTCTGTGTTTTAGAATCTTCCTGTGTAAATTTTTGTTGTTTCTTTTTTTTTTTTGTACAAGTCTTCTAACCCTCTTTTGTTTATATTTTCAGGTGAATGCAGATGGCTCGTACCAAGCACTTCGTCAAGAGACGAAAAGGAAAGAGCTCTGTAATTGTACATTGCGAGCAACCACCTACTGAAGACGAAGCTGCTGGTGATGATGTGGTTGATGTTAATGAAGATGTGGTAGATGTTACTCAAGAATGCAACAAAAATGAACAAGAAGAACATAAGGATGGTTCTGAAGATGCCAAGAAAGAAGAGGTTGAAGCAAGTAATGAAGTGAATGATGATAACAGTGATAATCTCCCTCAGCAAGAAAAGGAGCCAGTTCAACCTACACGTAAGAGAAAGCGAGGACCAACAAGGATGAAACACATAGCCATGGATCCAAGTGTCCGTGAAAACGTAGACTTCAATGAATATGGTGAACCATTTGGTCCAGGTTCAGTTAAGCTGTCTTCATACCTTGGTCCCTTGGTGAGGGAACATGTTCCTTTTATTATTGATGACTGGAGAAAGATTGGCGAAGAATTGAAAACCGTGTTGTGGAATTCCATTCATGTAATGTAAACCTAAGATTTTCCTAAGGCATATATTCATATGCTTTCTCTATTTAACTTTGACGCATGTGGTCATTCAATGTAGGTAAGATTTGAACTGGATGAAGAGTACCAAAAAACGGCTGTGTTTAAGCAGATGGGCTGCATCTGGAGGTCTTCTAAATCTCGAATAGTCACAAATATCAGGAATGCTAAGACTATGAAGCCGTGGATGGATCTGAGACCCAAGAATATTGCTCCTTTGGACTGGCGCAAGTTTATCAGCCAGAAAACTAGCTCGACATTTAAGGTATGAATTACATGACATTATATTCTAGGATTTAAGATTGTTTATTGGTTTAAACTGTGTTCATCAACTATAGGTTGTGAGTAATATGTACAAGGAGAGAAGGAAGAACCACATTCCTCACACTTGTAGCCGTAAAGGAATCACTAGGCTGACAGAAGAAATGGTAAGCCAATATAAATTATCTCTTAACATTGGTCTTTTTTTTTTTACAGAAATATGATGATATGGGTGAAACATCAGCTCCAAGAGTATGTCATGTACCTGGTATTCGGATTCATTGTTATTTTGTATGTTAAACAATTTAACTAATTTTAGGTTTTGTGTCGGTAGAGTGTAAACAAAAGTTTGCCAGCTAAGTGTCACTTGATTGATTGGTCTGGAACCGAGGATTGTCGCTGAGGGGCGTATTATTTCTGATGATCCGGAAGAATTTGTCAATGATATTCCCTTAGGCCCTAACGCAATGAAAGTTTTGATTGAATCCACCACCAACCTAGAAGCATTTTTATGGATACATGCGCCAAGCATTTTTATGGAGACCTGCGCCAAGCATTTTTAACATGGAGGAAGCCGTTGGACATATTATTGCTTGGCCTGCAGATTGTTGTGTTTCTTTAAGTACTGATAATGTGCCTAAGGTAATGAATTTGTTTGTGTTAGATTATATGCCTTTGTCATTACTGTAGTAGTCTCTCTCTTTTCTCAGTTTTTGGTTCACTATTGCATTGTGACTGTGTTTCACAGAGTCCATGTGCAAGTTTGGTGAATAAATGCAAGCTAATGGATTGGGATAGGAATGATGTAGTTGTTGCTATTGGTCGTTGGTAGTCTCGAGACCCAAAAACTCTGGTTAATGGTTTACCACTTGGCCCAAACGCAGTTAAGGTTTATGTGGATGTTGTACTTGCACCCCATGCTTTTCTCTAGAGACCTACTACTGAAGTGACAAACGTGGAGGACTCTTTGAAGTCTTTTGTAGCATGGCCTGCGAATAGAGTTGAGTTTGAAATAGAGAAAGAAGCATCAGTTCATAAAAGCTCCTCCCTAGAAGTTAGAGAGAAGAGCTTCACGACATTAATGGTGAGATTGGTCGTTTCATTTAGTTTTGTTTTGTTTCCTCGATGAAAACTGGTTTGAATTTCTTTGCCCAGAGACGCTCCAGATCAGCCGCTTGTTAACCGACGATTTCACCTCACCAAATATCGACGAAAAAACTGAATAATTGGTCAGGTTTTTCATCAAAGGTAAACCGGTTATCAAAATGATATTCAGAAATAGTTTATTATTACAAACATCAGATAGTACCATGAACTTGTTCTATTATTGTAGTTATCACCATAACCATGCTAACTAACTGAATTTATTTGGATACATTATTTGTTTTTTTATAATGTTTTATGCGACTCATCAAAATTTTCAAACATAGAATTTTTTCTCGTCATATGGTTAGAGCAGCGGCTATCAAAAAAAAAAAATACAAATTCAGAACCATTAATAATGCGGAAATAAGTCATGAGTCAAAACTAACGGCTCATTTTTTGTGGAATGATGTTGATATGGGATTAAAAAGAAAAAAATCTGAAAATGAACAAATGTTACACAAGGGGAACTAGGAACTAAAACATGAGATTTTTTGAGTAAGTTATGAGTACCTTTTTCATTGTTTAAATAGAAAAGACTTGAACTGTAATTCCTACCAAAGCTGGAAACAAATAACAACAACTTGAGACTCTTGGAGAAGTGCTCACGATTACTGAAAACTAGAGATAAAAAACACTTAAGCCTACACCATATCATGCAGCACACGAACGTCTTAATTCTTCACTAGCGTTTAGAGAACATGAATAGAAAAATTGAGTAAGCACCTACAAATACCACAATGCTACCACTTCATTTCACCCAATTTCTCATTTGAAAAATTCAGAAACATGGTCAATGTGATTGCCACTATGGATTCAGAAGCGGCGAAGAGGTCGTCGCATCCATAAAGCTTCATCAAACTGGTAAGATGAAGAAACAAGCAGAAATAAAATTCATTCGCATATTCTTTCCATTAGTGATGTTCTTCTATGAAGTTGGACAGCATCACGAAGTCCACCAACACCAAGAGAATTCCGGAAGCTTTGCAAATCACAAGAAGAGGACTATACTTATGCTCTCAGTCCTCCAGAAAGCGCGCAATGTCCATGTTAAATATCCCGTGAAAGCATGCAGGATGTCATGAAATATCCCAATCCAATACTCACAATAAGAAGCTTGGTGGTGTTTCTCATGTCCTGCGTCATCAACATGCAATAGAATACACTCATACCCGACATCAGTGCGATAATGAATAGACTAACTATGTCCAACAAAAAGTTAGCCACTAGAATCGCCACAAATTTGGCCATGAATTCTTCAACAGCGTCATGAACAGACAGAGCAATCTGTTAGAGTGATCTGCGCTCACCAACTTCTATCAAACATCGCTCACCACCTTCTACCAAGCGATTCCCTCATAAACGGTTCATTGCGATACATAGCGAAAAAATAAGGTAGAGAGGAGATGAGACTTTTCTAGAAAATTTGAAAGATAATTCATGTTGCCCTGATAATTTGACAGCTTAGGCTATTCATTCATATCTTATGCTTATGTTTATCATGCTAAGATGAGAGATGAGATGAGATCAGTACCGTGCGAAGATTGTACCTAGTTTAAGACAAGTTTACAAATTAAATTCTCTTTATAGTCATACAATATTAATGAAAATAATAAAAATAAAATTTTAAAGTGTTCAAGGAATTGATGATAAAAGAATTTTATACATCAAAATTTTGAAACACATTCATTGATTGTTAACACCCTCTCTTACGTTTATGTTTTTTCAAGAACGTTGTATGCTACAAGACACACATATATGTTGTATTCATATGGCTTACCCGTGATAACACCATAATGGATCACACACCTTAGAAAAAGTTGGTGCCATTATCTTGTGAGAGGTTGTAGATAAGCTGATGGTGGTGTTGGTGTGCATTATAGCGATATGTGTGTGTGCCTTTTTCAAATCCATCAACCATGAGGATCCAAAGCCGTCTTTTTGGTCAAGCAAAAAAAGTTATGTTTCTGGCCTATTATTTTATAAACTATTTCGGCCATAAAATTTTAAAAATTTTCCTTAGTCTAGTGGTAATATCTCATGAGTTTTGTATTAACAAAAACAATAAGAGTTCTAATTTTTCCTAAAAACATATTATTTTTTTCCTTATTTTTCCTCAAAAATGGCGAATATTATCTTCGTATTTCTAGGATACTAGTATGATTCGCTCGCACCATGTGCGAGCACAACATTATTAACGCACAAATTTTTTAAAAAAATATAAAACCATCAATTTAATTTTACAACAATAATATTATAAAATAAATATATTAGACTATTTGTAATTAAATATATATATATATAAATACTATTATATCTAAATTCTTATTAAAAAATATAGTTTATCTAAAATAAAATTAATAACAAAAAAATTATAATTATATATATGTGATAACATAAATATATAATTTTTATTCAAAATAGTTTATCTTTTATATAAATTAAAAATTAATTAAATAATACAATTTACCATATACTCCTTCTGTTTCAATATATAAGTAGTTTTAGTGTTTTTGTTTTGTTTCATATTATAAGTTGTTTTCATATATCCAGATAACTTTTTATTTTATCAAAAGCCGTGTGACCAATAATATTTTGTTGTTTCTTTTATAATTGGTTAAATTGTTTTTAGTTATATTTTTAATAATGTTTTTTTAAAGAAAAATTACATGTCTTAATCTTTGTGCTTTTAGGCAAAACTGCTTATATTTTGAAACAGAGGGAGTAAATTTTATTATATATAACAATCGTATTTACCGATATTTAAAAATATTCATTAATATTTTTATATTTATCATGTTATTTTTAATTTTTATTCATGGATATGTATATCTCATAAATAAAATTAAAAATATAATATATTAAGAATATATATATAAATATTATAAATGTTTATTAAAGTACTTTACTGTTTATATTTATCAGAATTTAAAATTTATATAATTAATACAAATGACTATATAAATTTGTATTATCCACAACAGTCATAATTATCAATACTAAAAAATCACAATTCAAAAATATTTTTCGTATTTATAGTTTTATACTCATAATTTTGTATTTCTCCGATGATGCATATCTCTAATATAAAACAAAAAAGATTTTTTTATCCGTTTGATGTATATCTCTAAAACAAAACAAAAACTAACTTTAAAACTAATATAATAAATAATAAAATTATCAATGTAAACTAAGGTTAACAAAGTAAAAAACCTAATTTCATTAAGGGTAATCATGTAATCAACCGTTTTGAGAATAAATATAAGACCAAAAGCATTTCCCAATTAATATAAAGATAAAATTTCAGGATCAGTTATGCTTGTGATTGGTACAATTTTCCAACGCTCAAGTCTCAACTATGCTTCCCGAATCCAATGTTAATTCCAAGTGGAGGTTTATGTTTGTATGTGTTCAAGTGATGATTCTTTATATATGAGGAAGGAGGGATGTAGTTGTAAAAAACAATCGATATATATACATGTTAACGTTAGAAAATATATGATCTATGTATATTTAAATAGTTCAAAACCCACTCAAAACATATAAACTATTTCATGGCATCACTCCACTTTTTTTTTTACATTCCACACGTAAATTTGTTTCTTACTTCCTCATTGCAATAGAGTTTAGAGTTCAAAGAATGCAACATGGTTTATAAGAGTGAGATTATGAGTCATATACAAAGCATCATAAATGGAAAAAAAAATCAATTTCAATTTTTTTGTAAGTCTAACTGTGTTTATTTTGTATTTTAATTTTTTGCGTAATTATTAGTCAATATTTATTCATCTATACATGGCTAACTTGATGCAATGAGAAACAAAAAAAAAATCAATATTGATCTCTACTAAAAAAATAAGTTTTTGAAAGTTAAACACAACCATACAAGTAGGATCCTAAATATTAACTCTAAATTTGTAATTATTTAAAATATAACTTTTTAATTAAAAATCTCCTTTTAATTGTCTTATCATCTAAAATCCTGAAAACCATAAAAAGAAAAAAGAGAACTGAAACCATTTTAACTTTTTTTCTCTCTCGTGTCGTTCTCCTACCTCTCTCTAAAAGCGTCGTCAACTTTGAATCTATGCTTCCGACCGTCGGCCGGCGTTTGCTGGTCCGACGGTCGGGTTACTTTTGTCATGCTTTCTTTTCTCTTTGTTTGGTTGTTTTGTTAATAGTTCCGATAGCCCATCGGATTTAGTTTCCGGTTATCATGCCGGAGTTCTAGTTCTCGTATTTGCGAGATTTTGTCTGCTCCTTTTTCAAGCTTATCTTAGATCCCGAAAGTAATTTGCTGGGCTTTGCTTTCTCTGTCACCTTGATTTCGTCTCCTTTGCAGGAATAAAATCTTCGTCGTTATGCCGTACTGTGATGGCGGACCTTCTCGGTTCCAAGACGGAGCTTCCTCACTGAAGATCTAATCAAGCTTTTCTCTTATGATCGAGCTGTTCCCGACTGATTTAATGGCGGATCGCAAAGTTTCCTTGGCGGATTACGACGATTGTTGATGGAATCGGAGCTCCGGTGGTGTCTTGCTCGGAAATCCGACGATGAGGTAGCGTTGTTTCATGGTATCAACCGCCTTAGCGTGTCTTCAGATCTGTCTTTCACGTGTCCCAGCATCACACGTGGCCGTTTTTTACACATTAAAATCATTAGATTGAGTTTTAATGTTGGGCTTTATTTATATGAATGTGTAAATGGGTCAGATTGGGTTTCCTTGTAACACTGCCTTTAGCCCTTTGGCTTTAATAAAATGTGGTCGACAAAAAAAAAAGAACTGAAACCATTTTACATTGTCGATCCCTAAAATTTGGGTATGATTTTCTCCTCGTCTAACCGCTGGGCTCTTAAGTTAAAACAGAGTCATGGTTCCAAACATAAGGCTATTTGGGTTTGACAAATGGGCCCAAAGTGGTAAAGTGGTAATTTGGTTTAGTGGTTTCACAAATGGGCCCAAAGTTGTAAATAGGCTCAAATTCTAAAGGCGGCGAGAAGAAAAAATTAGAAAAATACTAAAATAGCATAAATAACATTTTTTAGAGCAAACTTCATCACCAGGAGAGAACGTAGAGCAGCACAGCTACACTAAAGAGCGACTTTTGTGGATTTTGATTCTATTCAAAGATCGTCGTGATTATTCTGAACTTGATACATCACTAGTGTGGTAAGCTATCGTTTTGTTTGATTTTGTTCGTCTCTTACGCTTGATTTGATACTACTCAAATATATAAGATTAGGGTTTCCAGTGGTTGAATTAGGGTTATATTTCGCCGCCGCTCCTCGTTACCTGAATTGGTTGGTCGGAGACAATTCGGCTTATTGTTTATTAAACTTTGATCTGAATTGAAACGAATATTTTCTATAAACACACGCGATTTTGAGAACAGTTTCTGCTCGTACGGATTTTGAGATAGTTTATTGCTCTGTAGATTTATCAGCTGACGAAAGTGTGTAGAGTTTCTGTTCATTGTAGAGATGGCTTTGTTTTGCAAGTCACTTAAAATTTTGAAATTCGATGCAGGGCCATGCCGAAGAACAAGGGAAAGGGAGGAAAGAACAGGAAGAGAGGAAAGAATGATTCTGAAGATGAGAAGCGTGAGCTTACCTATAAGGAATATGGGCAAGAGTATGCACAAGTTATCCGCATGCTTGGCAACGGCCGATGTGAAGCATTATGCATCGACGGCACCAAACGTCTCTGCCATATCCGTGGTAAGATGCACAAGAAGGTTTGGATCGCAGCTGGTGACATCATACTTGTTGGGCTGAGGGACTTCCAAGTTGACAAAGCTGACGTCATCCTCAAGTACATGTCTGATGAGGCAAGGCGTCTCAAGGTGTATAAGGAGCTTCCGGAAAATATCCGCCTTAATGAAGGCATTGTTGGTGATCTTGATGAATATGGCGAGGATGTGGGAAATGATGATTACATTCAGTTTGAAGATGAGGATATTGATAGGATCTAAGTTTGTTTACGAGCATGTACATCCATGAATCTCAAGGAGCATGAATCTCAAGGAGGGTTCTTAACTATTTTATTATTATTATTTTTTTTTGACAGATGAAAATAAAAATCCAAAATCCAAAAAAAAAAAAAAATCAATAAGAAGTTGCTATGTCAGCATGAACAGTGTAGGATCGGTTTTTAAATAAAAATCGATTTCTAAACAAGTTCTTAGAAATAATATTTTTTAATTGTTATACCTAAGATCGGTAATACTATTACCGTTCTACGAGAATCCATCAACGGTCACGATCAACGGCTCCACCTACTCCTGAAAACTTCACGATTAACGGCTCCACCTACTCCTGAAAACTTCCTTATAAGCTTGCCTCCATTAATCTTGTAAACTGCGCCTTCGAAGATTCGAACCCAGTACCTGCCAGTGTAAAGCTTTAACCACTTGACCACTAGGCCACGGTTGCTTCACGTATATATATATATATATATATATATATATATCATTAATATATAATTTACAGACAGTTGTTACCTGATTCGAAAGAACAAACTATTCAGGATACAAGATCCTGGAATTCTCTAAGACCTGGATCGTACATAGAGATTACAACAAGGTCAAAGAAGAAGACATGGATCTGTTTTTATTTTGTTTCTCCTACTTTGCATGGAAACGAAGCGAAACGCATGGAAACGCAGAAACAATTTTTATTTTTTTTTAAAAAGTAGGAAACGAAACGTTTGGAACGTTATATACATATATATAATACATATAATATAAGAATAATATATATATATGTATTGTTTAAAAAGCACTAAATCACTAAGAACAAACTAATATATATTATATTGGAGAAGCATTAATTCACAAAGGAACTTTCACTTTCACTTATATGATAAATAAGCAATTGAGAATTATCATTACTAATAAAAAATAAGTCAATTTCAAATTGATGATCAAATGGAAAAATCTATAAAGTGAATATTTTAATTCAATTCTGAAACAATCGATTTTAGTAGAAGAAAAGTACCTCGTAAATGGTAAACTCGTCTTCTTCTCTACGATTTTCTGATTAGTTTTTAGGGAAGAATTATGATTTAAGTAAAGCGTTTCATATTCTTTCTAATAGTTACGTTTTTTTCTTAAATAAATTATAAAATATCAATTAAACATTGCATTTTTAAACTAATTACAATTATATTTTCAAATAGATAATCGAGTTTCCAAATAAGATAGAAATGATGTTTCTGGAAACGGATATGTCGTTTCTGTAAAGAAACCCCGATAGTGCTTAGCACTAGCCCAAGACCGTAATAACCAAGAGACCCGAAAGAAACCTTCTAAGTATGAAGAAATTTATGGAAGAACACTTAGAGAAATTTGGAGACACTTAGAAAAATTTAGAGAACTTAAGAAGAAGGACACTCTTTCTTTAAACATGTTTTTATTTCACTTGCTTAACTTGTTTACAAATGAAGGGGTGAAGAGCTATTTATAGCCTCCACAAGAACTTACAACAAGGATCTAGATATTTCTACTATCACCTCCTTGACCTAGATATTTCCTAAATCTCTAGAATTCTCTAATATTAGTTTATTACAACTATCTAGATTTTTTACTAAAAGAGCTCTCTAGAAAATCTTAAGGAGGTGGAGAGATATTTCTAGAGAATTTCTAGAACTTGGGCTTAATTTTGGGTTTATGATGATTGGATTATGAACCCATAATCAAGCTTGATCCAAAATCAAGTTTAACTTCAATACTCCCCCTTAAACTTGATTTTGTCAACCATCCCAAGCTTCGAACGAAGTAACTCGAACTGGCCTTTCGGTAATGACTTGGTGAAGATATATGCAACGTTGTCTTCACTTCGAACCTCCAAAGCTTCAATCGTTCCATCAAGCACCTTTTCTCGTATGAAGTAATGCTCCAATTCAATGTGCTTCGTCCTTGCATGAAACACTGGATTATTAGCCAACTTGATTGCACTTTGGTTGTCTCCATAGATGGTAACCGGCTTATTGATTGGCTCGAACAAGTCTTCAAGGAGTCTTCGAAGCCATATACACTCTTGAGCTACAAGTGTCGAAGCTTTATACTCCGCTTCAGTGGTAGATAACGACACCGTTGCTTGCTTCTTGCTGCACCATGAAATGCTTGTGTCTCCACATAAGAACACATAACCCGAAGTTGACTTTCGATCATCTAGATCTCCACCAAAGTCAGCATCGGTGAAACCATAGAGTGAAACCTTGGCATTGTACTTGTACAGCAATCCCATACCAAGAGTTGTCTTCACATACTTTAAAATCTTCTTCGCCGCTTCTAGATGTGGTTTCCTTGGTTCTTGCATAAACTGACTTACAAGACCAACCGCAAAGGAGATATCAGGTCTTGTAATGGTTAAGTTTATAAGGCTTCCGACAAGAGAGCGATAAGGTCGAGGATCGGGTAGCAAGGATCCTTCATCGCGTTTAAGCTTTATGTTCACATCCATCGGAGTAGTACGCGTCTTTCCTTCGTGTACGCCGAACTTCTCAACAATTCTTCTTGCATAGCTTTGTTGGCCGATGAATATTCCATCCTTTACCCTTTCAGCCTCCAAACCAAGAAAGTTGTTCAGCTCACCCAACTTCTTCATCTCAAACCTTATCGACATATCCTCTTGTAGACGAGCTATTTCCGCTTCATCATTTCCGGTAATTATCATATCATCCACATAAAGGAGAACTACCACGTGGACTCCTCCATTCTTCTTGAAGAATAGACTCGGATCAGAATTTGATGGCACATACCTGCAAAACTGAAGAAACTGAGCAAGCTTTCCATACCAGGCTCGTGGAGCTTGTTTTAACCCATACAAAGCCTTCTTGAGCTTGCACACATAATCAGGATGCTCTCGTGATTTGAAACCAAGTGGTTGCTCCATGAAGATAGTCTTATCAAGTTCTCCATATAGAAATGCATTCTTCACGTCTAGCTGCCATAACTTCCAACCAAAGCTTGCAGCTAAAGATAAAAGTGAACGTACCGTAGTCATCTTTGCTACTGGGCTGAAAGTCTCATCATAATCTTCTCCATACTTTTGAGAGAACCCTCGAGCAACCAACCTTGCTTTAAATCTGTCAATGCTCCCATCCGTCTTCATGAGAGCATTCATCTCTTCATTCATTGCGGTCTCCCACTCGGTCACACCTTTTGCTTCATCATAAGATGATGGTTCTTCTTCATCTAATGGAGCTGCAAAGTAGCATGAGTAAGTAGTGACAAACCTGTCATCCCTGAACCGAGCAGGCCTAACAAAGATCCTTTTAGGCCGTTGATTAGCCATCGAACCATGGTCTTCCTCATCCTCTTCCTCTTGGTCACTGCTCCCCCTTTCACCTTGTGTCTCCTTTTCAAGACTTCCACTTTCACTTGGAACTTGGAGAACTGGTTCATCTACCTTGGAGGAACTTGCACCATCTTGCTCAACCAAGACTTGAGGTGGTCCATAAAATGAGGAAACTTCATCAAAGACAACATCACGAGACACAATGTACTTATGTGTCTCAGGATCCATACACCTCCAGCCCTTCCTTTGCTCATCATAACCAACAAAGATGCACTTCTTCGCCTTCGCCTCTAGCTTGGTCCTTTGAGAGTCAAAAACATGGACGTAGCAGATTGATCCAAATATTCTGAGATGTTTCACCGTTGGCTTCTTCCCATGAATCATCTCATAAGGGGACTTCATATTGTTTGGGCTTAGTGGCATCCGATTGATGACATAAGCTGCACATCTCATGCCTTCCGCCCATAAAGCTTTAGGCAAGCTCTTGTCATGTAGCCAACTTCTGCATGTCTCACTTAGATGTCTGATCTTCCTTTCCGCTACTCCATTTTGTTGAGGTGTATATGAACATGTAAATTCTCTCCTTATACCATGCTTTTGGCAAAAAGAGAGAAACTCCTTTGACATAAACTCCCCTCCATTATCCGTCCTTAGAGTCTTGATCTTCCGACCTAACTCTCCTTCCACGGTGACCTTGAATTCCTGAAACCTTGAAAATACCTCGGACTTTTCCTTCACGAAGTAGACCCAGGTGTACCGTGAGAAATCATCAACGAACAGCAACATGTAGCGAAACCCGGAATAGGAGGATGTTCTTGTCGGACCCATCAAATCGCTATGGATCCTCTCCAATGGAGCACCGCATCGTGAGGTAGAATTGTCAAATGGAAGTCTATGTGATTTTCCATACTGACAACCTTCACAAAGCTTTACATCATCTTGAATCTTCAACTTTGGGAGCCCATTAACCAAATCTTTATTCACCATAACCTTGAGCTTAGTCATATTTATATGACCAAGCCTAGCATGCCATATGAAGGCATTATCATTGGTGCTCATCTTCTCAACATACGAGTTAGAGGCTGATAGAACGTATAAATCTTTGACTCGTGCTCTGGTGTGAACCACGTCCGCCTTTAATTCTTTAATATTCTTCAAGAATTTGACATCTCTTGGTCCAAATAAAACGTAGTTACCTGAGTCCACCGCATTTACCACAGAGAGAAGATTCTTCTTTACTCCAGGAACATGGTATACATTCTTGAGAGTAATTGGGCTTCCGTCATCTCCTTCAATGACAACCGTCCCTTCCTTTTCAACATGGTGGATTGAATTATCCGCGGTAATGATGGTTTCTTTCCCGTCATGGCGCTGAAGACTATAAAATAACTTCTCGTATCCGGTAATATGATGGCTACAACCAGAATCTACAATCCAATCACTTCCAAGATTTTTAGTTGTAGATGTACCTGAAGATGCAGCCTCCACCGTGAAACATTTTCCCCATTCTTCATCTTCAGCATGACCTTTTGATTCCGCCATATTTGTTTCCTTCAGCTTGACCCGACAATCCTTTTTGATATGCCCAAGTTTTCCACACCGGTAACACTTGAATCGTTTCTTGTCTCCCATGGAAGATCCTTCTCGTCCATCATTATTCTTTGCACCGCCATCTTTGGGTTTGGCTCTGAAGCTTTGGTGTCTTCTTGCTACAAATGCATGGCTAATGATTCTTGCGAAGCTAGCAGATTTTCAAACTCCTCCAAGGAAGGTTGCGTAGCCCATCCTTGAACTGATGTCACGAACGGTGTATACTCGGGGCGCAAACCTCGAATAATAGACCGCTTCAACCGTTCTTCCGAAATAGATTCTTCCGGATTAAGAGTATTAATCTCAGAGCAAAGGTTTTTTACCTTGATGAAGAACTCCGAGATTGAAGACTCCCCCTGCTTTGCATTTGCTAGCTCATTCTCTAACAGTTGTAATCTTGCTTCATTTTTCTTGTTGAACAATTGGTCCAACGCCTGCCAAATAGAACTAGCGGATGTACACCTTGAGACATGCTCAAATACTCCCGAGGATATAGACCTCTTCAATGCAAACTCCGCCTTGGCATTCTTCCGTATCCACTCTTTTGTCGTTTACGCGGTTGCAGCATCTCCCCGTGGTGGTGTTGTGCTGCTACCACCGACAACTTCCTATAAGTCCTCACTCACCAAGTATGACTCCATACATGACTTCCATAAACGATAGTTAGATTGGTTTAAAATCTCCATTCCCAATCCAACAACACGACCCGTCGACTCCATACTTAGATTAAACTCAAGCTCTCTTAAACCCCGATCTTGAAAAGAACCAAATTAATTTGGCTCTGATACAATGTAAAGAAACCTCGATAGTGCTTAGCACTAGCCCAAGACCGTAATAACCAATAGACCCGAAAGAAACCTTCTAAGTATGAAGAAATTTATGGAAGAACACTTAGAGAAATTTGGAGACACTTAGAAAAATTTAGAGAACTTAAGAAGAAGGACACTCTTTCTTTAAACTTGTTTTTATTTCACTTCCTTAACTTGTTTACAAATGAAGGGGTGAAGAGCTATTTATAGACTCCACAAGAACTTACAACAAGGATTTAGATATTTCTACTATCACTTCCTTGACTTAGATATTTCCTAAATCTCTAGAATTCTCTAATATTAGTTTATTACAAATATCTAGATTTTTTACAAAAAGAGCTCTCTAGAAAATCTTAAGGAGGTGGAGAGATATTTCAAGAGAATTTCTAGAACTTGGGCTTAATTTTGGGTTTATGATGATTGGATTATGAACCCATAATCAAGCTTGATCCAAAATCAAGTTTAACTTCAATAGTTTCCGTCGCATTTCCAAATCACAATGTTTACGAATCGCGTATCTTCCGCATTTCTAACCCGTTTCCGTTACGTTTTAGTTTTCAAAACGTTTTCAAAACGGGAAACAATTCTCGGACGGAGTTTCCATGCAACGTAGGTTTCTCACCTCTTGATTCTTTTTTTTTTAATTTGGACGGACTTGGGCCTTATCCTTCTCAGGGTCCACTCAATCCAACCAAAATTGGATGGGTATGAAGTAAAATAAGATCCGCATACTTGACACACAAGGTAGAGTTTCTTAATTAAACCACAACAAAGAAAGCTTGCAACAAAACCAAATGAAGGGGTGAAGAGCTATTTATAGACTCCACAAGAACTTACAACAAGGATTTAGATATTTCTACTATCACCTCCTTGACTTAGATATTTCCTAAATCTCTAGAATTCTCTAATATTAGTTTATTACAAATATCTAGATTTTTTACTAAAAGAGCTCTCTAGAAAATCTTAAGGAGGTGGAGAGATATTTCAAGAGAATTTCTAGAACTTGGGCTTAATTATGGGTTTATGATGATTGGATTATGAACCCATAATCAAGCTTGATCCAAAATCAAGTTTAACTTCAATAGTTTCCGTCGCATTTCCAAATCACAATGTTTACGAATCGCGTATCTTCCGCATTTCTAACCCGTTTCCGTCACGTTTTAGTTTTCAAAACGTTTTCAAAACGGGAAACAATTCTCGGACGGAGTTTCCATGCAACGTAGGTTTCTCACCTCTTGATTCTTTTTTTTTAATTTGGACGGACTTGGGCCTTATCCTTCTCAGGGTCCACTCAATCCAACCAAAATTGGATGGGTATGAAGTAAAATAAGATCCGCATACTTGACACACAAGGTAGAGTTTCTTAATTAAACCACAACAAAGAAAGCTTGCAACACAATAATTACTACAAATCCTTAAACCATACGAATTAAACCGAAAAAACATGGGTCCGAGAGAGCCAGAAACCAAACACACATTAAAACACAAACATAAATTAACTAACAACAAACACATAACAATTTAAGTTAAGGAGAACATCAATACTTGTCTATGGTAGAAACGCTTTCATCTTGCCGCATGATGATATTATTGACTAGAGCCCTCACTGTTGTGGTCCCTATGATTCTTAGGCCTATTGGGGTTTCTGCATGCAGCTCAAGCCTCTCTTTCACCTCTTCGATTGATAGATTTTGGAATGGACTCCACTCCATCCGATCATCCTCTACAATCGTTGAATCAGTCCACTCTTGGGTTTCTAAATTGAGATGATAAATTCTATTATGAAGAGATGACATCCGAACCGAAAGCATGTGTGTATAAGGGGTGATGGACTCAATATGAGGAAAATAAAGCTCGTCGCTAGGTAAAGAACTAACTGTCCACGTAGCTTCCCAATCCCCATTCCTCTTGGCCACAGAATACATCTCGAGCTTAGGAATTGTAGGTCGTAAAATTCCGGAACCAGAAACTGTGTTTGATAAATCAATGAAGACGATTAAGGAAAACGATTAAACGGAGGCGGGATGATCTTTCCTTAATTTAAAATACTTCATGCAGTGTAACGGTATGACGAGATAATGAATCTCAGAATACATCCGGTTTGAGACTAAGATCGTACCACTCGATCAAAGAATCTGCGAACTTAGAATTTACGTATACTCTCAGAACTTACGTTTGGTAGAATAAAGAAGGCAGAGAGAGATTGCTGGTTTTCGAGTTAAGAAAAAATTCCGTGAAAAAGAATGTTTCGAGTAGAGAGGAGTTTTAGATATATAGGAGAAGAAAGAGATTGGTTCGGTTAAACTTGCGCATAAAGTATCTCGTAAAACCGTTACGCAAATCACGTAACTGATGCGGGGATCTCGTGAAGTTAATGCTCGCACGTTATGAATATACTTTTAATTTTCGAACAAAATTAATTTAAAGGTCCAAAATTCTTTTGAATTTTCCCCAAAATATATATGCATGCGGGAGCCTCATTCCACGAGCCGGCCGGATGGCAGCGGCGGCGCACGTGTGTGGTCCCTTCTCTCTCTCCATAGACATATAAACAATTGTATCCATAGCCATGTAAACAATTGTATGACAATATCAAATTCTGAAAGACTCGTCGGAAATTGCCGGTGCCGGTTGGTCCAACCGAGAATACGCTGTTTGAAAGGTCTCGGAATTTCTTGTCCGATTGAAATGGTAGAAACGACTTCTCTTGCTTCAAATGTGGGACAAATTAAGTTCTCACTTAAGTTTGGAGAGCAAAAAGCTTGATCAATTTTATTGGTCCATGCCCATTTCTTTTCAACTCATGCAATCAACTCCAAGGTCTTCACATGAGCAATCTCCACCAGTGAAGTCTCCAGAGAAGTCGACATCATTACCATCTTCTCCAATAAATATTGCAACAGCAGATCAAACGAAAATCAATGGTATTTTCCTTGGAACTCTTTTATACCTTGACAAATAATGATATCTGAAATGTTGTGGTATTGGATGGTTATTCTGAAACTTGGCTTTTCATTGCCAACATCGCAGCGTAATGCAACCAACATCAAGGAGAATCAGAAGTGCAAGCAGTTGGATATCGCCGGTAAAAGAAGAGTTGTTGCGGAGGGCCACTAGGCTTCAAACAATCCATAACAAGTTATCTATTTCGTTACCTTGGGACCAAATGCAGATCGAGACTATGGAAGATGCTCTTGGTACATCTATTGCATGTCCAGAGGACAAAGTGATAATGTGCTGAACTAAAGTCTTAGGAACGGTCGGTTGAACGTGTTGGTTTTTAGAACCTGTTTTCTTTTATTTCAAGGCATGGTTGTTATGGTAAGAAATGGTATCTCTGATTCTAAGACTTGTGTTGCTATTTGGTTACGGGTATTGTACTTGTGGATTTTGTTAGTAATGGATAATCTTTGGTTGCTCGATTTTTGGTATTTTCATTCGTAAATCAGGTATAAGAATCCAAATTATTGCATAAACCAGGCCAGCTGTCGCAGCAAAAACCAATTCCTCCAACAACAATGTTACGGCTCACATTGAAAGCTAGGACAAGATCCAATATGGCTAAAATCTAGAGCCACTATAACAAATAAAATGGCGAGGTTCTAGTGCCACAATACAGTTTTAAAGAGCGAAATATTAGAGACATTGTAAATTATAAAATGACAATAATATGTTGCTATTATTAACTTTCTAATAGCAAATGATTTCATGCTATTGTATATCAATCTATAATAGCAGTCTATATTTACGCTATTGTATTTGGGGGGAGGGTCTAAGATAACTCTTTATGTCATGACTAACATTAAAACGCCATAAAAGGCATATTATAGCGTTTCCATGACGTTAACAATATCTATTTTTCTTGTAGTGTAGTTATGTTCTCTGCATTTCGTAGACTATGTCTTTTTCATTTTCTGTATACACTCTATCATTGGGTGTTTCTCGCCTCATCAATATCATACCAACAGTCTTCAGCTTTTGCCAAAAAAAAAAGTTAATTTATAACAAAATACAAAAGGCCTATCAAAATGAAAGCCCATATTATTATGGTTTAGAATGGATGATACTTCTACAGTTCTACTTTTATATATATAGGCCTGGGCATAAAAACCGAAACCGAAGAACCGAACCGAACCGAACCGAAAATAACCGAACCGAATGACCCCATGGATACTACAAAATTACCCTATGGATCTTAACCTCGGTATCTATGGGTATTTGGAACCGAACCGAACCGAACCGAATACCCATGGATACCCATATAGAACCGAAATAGAGGAGGTAATATTCTATACTATTCTCTTTACTCTTCTATTATGAGAGAGCCAAAGAAGTTACATGAAATCTTCTATACTCTTCTCTTTCTGTTTCGATATTGTTTGGTATATAACTTTTTGGCATGTGTTACATGAGGACTGAAAGACTAGAAGAAGCTTGTAGACATTTTTTGTTTTAGACTTTAAAATATAGGAGATAACTTTGTTAGACTTCATTAGTTTATTGAACTTTGTGGATCATATTGGTTTAGGGTCTGTACTTTTAGACATAAGACTTTGCATTTTGTAATCAGGAATCACAAAGATTTTTTGTGACCTTTGATTCATATACTACATTAGGTTTTAAATGTTTATTAGTTCGGTTATTTTAAAGAGTATCCGAACCGAACCGAACCGAACTAGAAGAGAACCGAACCAAACCAAAATTCTTGTGGTTCCCTTATGGATCCTAAGTGTCTGGAACCAAAGAACCGAAGAACCGTAGGAACCGAACCGAACCGAACCGAGGGACCGAAACCAATCCCCACTTAACATATAGGCGATGTGGGACAAGAATAACCGAAAACAAAATTAGACCTACAATGCTTTTCCACACATGCACATACTCTATATACATATATTTTCCTTACTTAATTAACTAAAATATTATTATTACTTTCTAATAGCAAGTAATTAACGAATCAAACATAGGCATCTTTATGATGAGCCACCATGAAGCTCTCTAACATTAATCTTATCCAATAGATATAAACAAGTAATATAATTACGTCAATTTCTACAATCGATGTTTAATCATTTAAATTACTTTGATCTAAATACTTAACTTTATATTTGTATTGTTTATTGTTGATGTAAAATTTATATCATTTTCTAAAGCGATGTTAACAAAAACTTATGAATATTGTCTAATTGGTATAAATTCATTTTTTGTATTAATATTTTACAAGTGATACAAACTAATATAAATTTGTATCAATTTATATGAAATGATGTTATATAAGTTAACAACAACATAAATTATCATAAGTGATGCTAAACAACATATTTTGTATCATTTATTAATAATTTATTCAAAATAACATCACTTAATTTTGTGATACTATTTAATTGATGTAATCCACCATTTTTTTTGTTGTGATGGAAGCAAGAATATACCACAAAACTTTAATTAAACATAGATTTTGTTATAAGTTTGTTGATAATGTACGAATAATAAATTAATCCCAAAAAATCAAAAGAAGAAAAGAATCATAACCCAACAACTTAACACAAACTTATTTCAGAAGCCATAACGATGAAGAAAGATGTATGTAACTGTCTATATAATAAGCCAAATTCCTCAAGACCACATAAGCTGTATAATAAAAAGTGATGTTTTTATTTATCAATGATTCACGGGTCCTTTCTTCTTGAGAAGATTCCCAACTTTACCAAACATAGTCTTCTTCTTCTTCTTCCCCTTTTCATTCACCAGTTGATCTTCCGGTTAATCCATTTCTGGATTCTTTCTTGTTTTGGTGTGATGTTTTCTTGCATTTGTCTTCCACTTATTTTTGTGGAAAGCTTCTTTCTTCTAAATCTGACAACTTTCCGACATTTTACATTCAACTTCAACTGTGTCATCATCATTACCATTTGGAGAATCTTCTTTCTTTTCTTTATCCTCTTTAAGTTTCATATTCATGCTGTCGAATATTTCTACTTTAGAAAGACTTCTCGTCTGCACTTGCGAGCATTTTCCTCAGAAAACTCAACCACTTTTGGAAGCAAATCATAATCTTTTTCGCTCTCACTGAACAGCTGTTATATTTTTTTTTTGTATGTTTCTTGGCCAATGCTTCCTCGAGTAACATCGATAACTCCTTGATCTTCTTCATAAAATCATCATGTTTTACTCTGAGTAAAGTGTTCTTATGAACAACGCTTTGAAAAAAATTTTATTTGTCCAACATTTTCTCATATAGTTTGAATCTTTCAGCTGTTTTACCCTGAGAGTTTGTTGAAGATAAATTACCTCATCTTTGACTTTTTTAAGAATATCTCTGGATTCTTTCTTCTTCCTTTGTCCTTCTAGCCAAGTTACCCAACCTATTCATTGAAGAACTTATTCACCAATTTCTTCAGGTGATTTACCTAACTGGCTTCTCTCATCTCCCAGTCTACCATTGATCTCTCGAACTCTTTCTTAGTTTGTTCACCGCACTGACAAGAACATCGATCTCATGTCTCGCCTCGTTAAGCATCTTCTCGTGGTACCTTTGGATAATCGTCGAAGGATACACTTGAACAAGATATCACAAATGCTAACAATTATCATCTATATAGAGAGGAAGATGAGTGAACATTAACTAAACTTAAGTGAACATTAATCGCTCAGAAAAGTAAGATAGAAAGAAAAACTGCTAACCTGTGAGTGATTCATGGTATGTATGCCATCCACACCAAGATGGGATGGGATCATTGATTTGCGTAGTGCTGGATGTAAGACAACATGTCCGAAAATTAAGTACCTTTATCACACAAATGCAAATTCGACTTTTAAAGAGGCGTGCATAACATGTCTTCTCAAGTATTAACCACACGGGACTAAACTACAACAGTAAATCAGCAGAGTAAAATCTACATCTAAATTTTACCTATCCTGTGTAGGAAAATAATAAAGCAGACGTCCTTTGTGACACCGAGAGCCAAGTAGTATATTTTCAAGATTTTTCATTTCATGTTGTTTTGTACCCTTGGACACTGCAAATCATGGATTGTGAAAGGCTTCAGAGATTAGAGTATGACATAAATATGGGAAATTTCTATCTATTCAAGGATGTTCGAAGATAGATTCAATAACCCCGGAAAAATTACTTACCATATTGATCACATTGGTAAGCTACCATCAGCCCAAAACATCATTTTAATTACCAAGAGCTTTGAAAGCTGTCATATAAAAGTAACAGTCAATTATTTGGAGGGAAATAAAAATGCGGAAAATAAAAAAGAAGAGATTGCAAACGCACGCAGATACCAGAGATTGTTAAACTCTATGGCACTGATACGTAATATAAAATAGCAATTAGTTCTCAAAGACGAGACACCAAAAAGTGATTTCTGATCAAAAATATTAACAACATGCAAATGTAAAGCAAGTATCACCTAGTTACCTCCTTCGAGTTCCGGCAAAGAATTCCTTGGCCACATGTTTGTTCCACAATACCATGGATACCTACATGATAAATGGAGGTGAAAAAAATGAAGATAAAATAACGAATTAAAAAAAGAGAAGAAGTTTGTTACTCCTAATGCAGACAAGAACAAATAGTTCATTTATACATAACACCAAATAAGCAAATATTTTGTAAACATAAACTATTGACATTCGCCACCCTTTCTCACTGAAGGATTGGTTGTGCTTTAGGATTAATTCTTTTCTCAGTCTCTCTAACTTTTCTTCTTATGCTAACTAAATTCATAAATAATCCATAAAAAGTCAAAAACATTTACATAAGAAGTAAAGAGAAGAGTTTCTTATTGGTGTAATCGTTCTCTTTCCGCTTTGTATTGCTCTATTAAGCTTGTTTTCTCAGCAACCTGAAATCAAATGGTGGAATCTAGGTAGTGAATTTGACTCAAGGATTCAAGATTCGTAACATACAAAATCCAGACCAACAGACAGATATTCGTAACATTTGGTTCATGGGATTAAAGAAACGTTTGATGAACCAAGAGAGAGTGATCATAGAAGTTGGTGAGGTTTGTGGCCATACTCCTAAAAAGCAAACAAAAATTAAAAATATGTATAAATGGTTTTAAAATAAAAATCGGAAAACAAAAAAAAACTGATTCGCATTCCGGATCATACGCAAATGATAACGACCAAATATAACATAATTGGCTCCAACACATCGTGGTTTCTGAAACTAGCGGCGAGGAGCTTATGGACTGCATCACTCTGTCGCCGTCGCTTTGGGTAGTCACTACATTGAGTCTTCGAGAACTCCACATCACTTACATGTGAAAGATTTCAAAAATCTCTCCTTTCTGTTTGGACCTTCTAGGAAAACAAATGCTTGTGCAGGTGGGGTGAAGAATTGTGTTGCCGGTGTACGAATTTTCATATGACTAGATAAAGAAATATATGGAATCGCTAGAATGGAATTTGAAATGATATATTTGTTGAGTAAGATGCAAAAGTAATAATAATAAGGGCAAATCGCAAAAATAGCACAAAACATGTCTTGTCACAAATATAGCAACAAAGAAGAAAAATCATAAAAATAGCACAAAAACATGTTTTGTCACTAAATTAGCCATAACCCTTAACCTTAAATACTAAACCCTAAACCCTTAAATACTAAACCCTAAACCCTTAAATCATAAAACCCTAAATACTAAACCCTAAACCCTTAAATAATAAACCCTAAACCCTAAATAATAAACCCTAAACCCTAAATAATAAACCCTAAACCCTAAATAATTAACCCTAAACCCTAAATTATATAATGCTATAAAAATCTTTGTAATTAAAATAATGCTAAAAATGTGAATTATTTCTCTTGGTGCTATATTTATGACAAAGTATGTTTTTTGCGCTATTTTATGCCTTTTCTCTAATAATAATGAGAAATAAAGTAAGAATGTATACCTTGAGTACTGAGAAAAATATATATTTTGTTTGATAAAAAGGTTTTCATATTAAAATTGCATGAAAATAAAATAGCTTACAAGCTAAGAGGCTAAAGTTTTTTCGTAGAAAATACCACAAACACATAAGTTATATGGAAAGTAATAGAAAGGTTAGTACTCGAGTCTTACCCCTCGTGTAAAATAAGAAGAGGACAAAGATAACCAAGCTAGTCACGACCACCTTTGTTACCTCTACCTCGGTTACCACGGCCCGATGCACCAGCGGAAACTCTCTCTATTCGATTCCCAGATCCGGCAATCGTTCATGAGGAATCACCCTCGGTTTAGTGACGGATCCATTAGGATCAGCGAATTTCAGGCTCCACAGGTGTAGATCCTACAGCACTCTGTAGATCCAACCACTGCTCTCCTTTAACAGGTTGAACAGCCTCCTGTGTTTCTCGAATTTATTCGAGCTGTACTTTTACTCCCACTGTTCTTCTTGGAAAAACAGAATTCCGAACAACAAAACTTTGTTCTCGGATTGGTTGCAAAAGTACTAAGCCTCGGTTTGAGATGCCTTTTTCGAAAAATTCTCTTACCGCAGAGGTTAAGAATTCCCCTTGACCGATGTCAACGTCCATAGAAATTTCTTCATCCTCAGCAGAATCCAAAGACGAAAATCTGTTGTTACCCAAAATTGCAGTAGATAAATCTTCTGAGATGTTTCACCGTTTGCTTCTTCCCATGAATCATCTCATAAGGGGACTTCATATTGTTTGGGCTTAGTGGCATCCGATTGATGACATAATCTGCACATCTCATGCCTTCCGCCCATAAAGCTTTAGGCAAGCTCTTGTCATGTAGCCAACTTCTGCATGTCTCACTTAGATGTCTGATCTTCCTTTCCGCTACTCCATTTTGTTGAGGTGTATATGAACATGTAAATTCTCTCCTTATACCATGCTTTTAGCAAAAAGAGAGAAACTCCTTTGACATAAACTCCCCTCCATTATCCGTCCTTAGAGTCTTGATCTTCCGACCTAACTCTCCTTCCACGGTGACCTTGAATTCCTGAAACCTTGAAAATACCTCGGACTTTTCCTTCACGAAGTAGACCCAGGTGTACCGTGAGAAATCATCAACGAACAGCAACATGTAGCGAAACCCGGAATAGGAGGATGTTCTTTTCGGACCCATCAAATCGCTATGGATCCTCTCCAATGGAGCACCGCATCGTGAGGTAGAATTGTCAAATGGAAGTCTATGTGATTTTCCATACTGACAACCTTCACAAAGCTTTCCATCATCTTGAATCTTCAACTTTGGGAGCCCATTAACCAAATCTTTATTCACCATAACCTTGAGCTTAGTCATATTTATATGACCAAGCCTAGCATGCCATATGAAGGCATTATCATTGGTGCTCATCTTCTCAACATACGAGTTAGAGGCTGATAGAACGTATAAATCTTTGACTCGTGCTCCGGTGTGAACCACGTCCGCCTTTAATTCTTTAATATTCTTCAAGAATTTGACATCTCTTGGTCCAAATAAAACGTAGTTACCTGAGTCCACCGCATTTACCACAGAGAGAAGATTCTTCTTTACTCCAGGAACATGGTATACATTCTTGAGAGTAATTGGGCTTCCGTCATCTCCTTCAATGACAACCGTCCCTTCCTTTTCAACATGGTGGATTGAATTATCCGCGGTAATGATGGCTTCTTTCCCGTCATGGCGCTGAAGACTAGAAAATAACTTCTCGTCTCCGGTAATATGATGGCTACAACCAGAATCTACAATCCAATCACTTCCAAGATTTTTAGTTGTAGATGTACCTGAAGATGCAGCCTCCACCGTGAAACATTTTCCCCATTCTTCATCTTCAGCATGACCTTTTGATTCCGCCATATTTGTTTCCTTCAGCTTGACCCGACAATCCTTTTTGAAATGCCCAAGTTTTCCACACCGGTAACACTTGAATCGTTTCTTGTCTCCCATGGAAGATCCTTCTCGTCCATCATTATTCTTTGCACCGCCATCTTTGGGTTTGGCTCTGAAGCTTTGGTGTCTTCTTGCTAAAAATGCGTTCCCGGAGTCATCATGGACTTTAACTCCGGCCATTTGCATGGCTAATGATTCTTGCGAAGCTAGCAGATTTTCAAACTCCTCCAAGGAAGGTTGCGTAGCCCATCCTTGAACTGATGTCACGAACGGTGTATACTCGGGGCGCAAACCTCGAATAATAGACCGCTTCAACCGTACTTCCGAAATAGATTCTTCTGGATTAAGAGTATTAATCTCAGAGCAAAGGTTTTTTACCTTGATGAAGAACTCCGAGATTGAAGACTCCCCCTGCTTTGCATTTGCTAGCTCATTCTCTAACAGTTGTAATCTTGCTTCATTTTTCTTGTTGAACGATTAGTCTAACGCCTGCCAAATAGAACTAGCGGATGTACACCTTGAGACATGCTCAAATACTCCCGAGGATATAGACCTCTTCAATGCAAACTCCACCTTGGCATTCTTCCGTATCCACTCCTTTGTCGTTTCCGCGGTTGCAGCATCTCCCCGTGGTGGTGTTGTGCTGCTACCACCGACAACTTCCCATAAGTCCTCACTCACCAAGTATGACTCCACACATGACTTCCATAAACAATAGTTAGATTGGTTTAAAATCTCCATTCCCAATCCAACAACACGACCCGTCGACTCCATACTTAGAATAAACTCAAGCTCTCTTAAACCCCGATCTTGAAAAGAACCAAATTAACTTGGCTCTGATACCATGTAAAGAAACCTCGATAGTGCTTAGCACTAGCCCAATACCGTAATAACCAAGAGACCCGAAAGAAACCTTCTAAGTATGAAGAAATTTATGGAAGAACACTTAGAGAAATTTGGAGACACTTAGAAAAATTTAGAGAACTAGAGAATTTCTAGAACTTGGGCTTAATTTTGGGTTTATGATGATTGGATTATGAACCCATAATCAAGCTTGATCCAAAATCAAGTTTAACTTCAATAGTTTCCGTCGCATTTCCAAATCACAATGTTTACGAATCGCGTATCTTCCGCATTTCTAACCCGTTTCCGTCACGTTTTAGTTTTCAAAACGTTTTCAAAACGGGAAACAATTCTCGGACGGAGTTTCCATGCAACGTAGGTTTCTCACCTCTTGATTCTTTTTTTTTAATTTGGACGGAATTGGGCCTTATCCTTCTCAGGGTCCACTCAATCCAACCAAAATTGGATGGGTATGAAGTAAAATAAGATCCGCATACTTGACACACAAGGTAGAGTTTCTTAATTAAACCACAACAAAGAAAGCTTGCAACACAATAATTACTACAAATCCTTAAACCATACGAATTAAACAAAAAAAAAACATGGGTCCGAGAGAGCCAGAAACCAAACACACATTAAAACACAAACATAAATTAACTAACAACAAACACATAACAATTTAAGTTAAGGAGAACATCAATACTTGTCTATGGTAGAAACGCTTTCATCTTGCCGCATGATGATATTATTGTGTAGAGCCCTCACTGTTGTGGTCCCTATGATTCTTAGGCCTATTGGGGTTTCTGCATGCAGCTCAAGCCTCTCTTTCACCTCTTCTATTATGCAGAGATGACATCCGAACCGAAAGCATGTGTGTATAAGGTGTGATGGACTCAATATGAGGAAAATAAAGCTCGTCGCTAGGTAAAGAACTAACTGTCCACGTAGCTTCCCAATCCCCATTCCTCTTGGCCACAAAATACATCTCGAGCTTAGGAATTGTAGGTCGTAAAATTCCGGAACCAGAAACTGTGTTTGACAAATCAATGAAGACGATTAAGGAAAACGATTAAACGGAGGCGGGATGATCTTTCCTTAATTCAAAATACTTCATGCAGTGTAACGGTATGACGAGATAATGAATCTCAGAATACATCCGGTTTGAGACTAAGATCGTACCACTCGATCAAAGAATCTGCGAACTTAGAATTTACGTATACTCTCGGAACTTACGTTTGGTAGAATAAAGAAGGCAGAGAGAGATTGCTGGTTTTCGAGTTAAGAAAAAATTCCGTGAAAAAGAATGTTTCGAGTAGAGAGGAGTTTTAGATATATAGGAGAAGAAAGAGATTGGTTCGGTTAAACTTGCGCATAAAGTATCTCGTAAAACCGTTACGCAAATCACGTAACTGATGCGGGGATTTCGTGAAGTTAATGCTCGCACGTTATGAATATACTTTTAATTTTCGAACAAAATTAATTTAATGGTCCAAAATTCTTTTGAATTTTCCCCAAAATATATATGCGTGCGGGAGCCTCATTCCACGAGCCGGCCGGATGGCAGCGGCGGCGCACGTGTGTGGTCCCTTCTCTCTCTCTCCATAGACATATAAACAATTGTATCCATAGCTATGTAAACAATTGTATGACAATATCCATATATATACTATTTTAAAACTTCTCTTGCTTCAAATGTGGGACAAATTAAGTTCTCACTTAAGTTTGGAGAGCAAAAAGCTTGATCAATTTTATTGGTCCATGCCCATTTCTTTTCAACTCATGCAATCAACTCCAAGGTCTTCACTGTTGGATCTCCTAGGATCTAGGGTTTGATATATTGAATTTTACCAACCTCGTTCTTACCTTGAACTGGCAGCGGAATTGGTGAACGAGATCAGTGAGCAACGCAGATGCCTTGCCTCTACCAGATACACACGCACACAAGCTGGAAACGGGATGCTAGTACCGGATCTGTGGGATCTAAGAGTTTCTAGTGTTTCTGCTTTTCTGTCAGAGAGAAGAGAAGACGGCTAGGGTTCAGGCCGACCATATAAGCCTTTATATATCGACCTGTAAATGACATCACAAACCGTCAGACAAATCCGACTCGGTTGCGTCATTAATCCGAAACATCAGTTTCGAGACCCGATATGCAACGATCGACACACTTAATGTGTCGATCGTCACACCTCCACGAAAAGCCTGCATCGATCGACGCACTCATGCATCGATCGACACATACATTGTAAAACTCTATGTAAATGTGTATCCAATACACATAAGTATGATCATTACCATAATGATCATTCCCACTTTCATGCTTCCAATTTGCTTAGGTGTGTGACCCTATAGGATCATATAATACTGGCAGTAAGTCTACAACTTACAGACTGCAAGAGGCTTCTAGCAAAACATTGCAACCGCCCAGTATTATACGAATGTCTGATCTCGACACACAACTATCATCATGGGTGAGTACAAGTGTGATTTCAGGACACTATCCCAACAATCTCCCACTTGTACTGGAATCATCAATTCCTATAATCCTTTTGTCTCTGTATCTCGATTTGGCATAAGGCAAGATTGGTGTCATCCTTATTAAGCCAACATCGTGTTTATCGAACTCCTGATCTCATACTGAACATTACAAACAACTGAACTACAACTCGTTTGAGTGCGGCCACACATTCTCTCAGTATTCAATCTTCGATAGGCCCTGAGATATTTATCTCCCGTTATACAGGAGGGACAAATCCCATCTTGTTCCATCCCTGTTTCAACGCACACTTCATGATATACTTGAACAGTGCCGTTATAGTCGCCAGTTACGGGTCGACGTTTGACAAAGTCAAAATGCACCAATTCATATGCAAGAAAGCATGATGAACTCAGGTCTAAGGACTATACTCTATAGTCGTAATGAGAACCTCTTATGACACAGATATAACTATCTTGTAGACTTCTCATTAGCGGGTCATGTCCGATCATATGTTCACTAACATATATCTATGTGAATGACTGCGATAATCATATCATTGGCTCCATGAAACTTAGCCAACAGTCACCTCACAATCTAGTCTCTAACGGTTATCAGTGTCCCAATTCTACAACCTCGACTAGGGACAAAACATAATTTATTAACTTATAGGGTTTCATGATCAAGTCCTCAACTTGATGACCTATAATATGTCATAAACTTATTTTGGGACCATTATTTAGATCACAATAAATAATGCTGAAATCAAATTCCATTAAACACTTCTAAAGAATGTTTACAAGAGCATCTTATTATAACTAAAATAAAAACCAAAACTCCCACTAGAATCAAGATTACATCTTAAGATCTCTAATGCCTACAGCAGTCGTATGACTTTCATGCTTGGGCCTTGGGAGTGACTTAGTTAGAGGATCATCGACATTCTCGTCTGTCGGAACTCGGCTGATCTTCACATCACCTCTATTGACGATATCTCAAATCAGGTGATATCTCCTCTCCACGTGTTTGGACTTCTGGTGTGACCTTGGTTCTTTTGCCTGAGCAATGGCTCCGTTGTTATCACAAAACAAAGCCACTGGCTCCAAGATACTAGGAACCACACCAAGTTCAGTCATGAACTTCTTGATCCAAACAGCTTCCTTTGCCGCTTCTGAAGCAGCAACATATTCAGCTTCCGTTGTGGAATCAGCTACGGTATTCTGCTTAGAGCTCTTCCAGCTCACTGCACCGCCATTTAGACAGAAGACATATCCAGATTGTGATCGGAAATCGTCTCTGTCTGTCTGAAAACTCGCATCGGTGAATCCATTCACCACAAGTTCTTCACTTCCTCCATACACAAGGAATTTATCCTTAGTATGTCTCAAATACTTGAGAATATTCTTGACAGCTGTCCAGTGAACTTCACCTGGATCAGATTGGTATCTACTCGTCATGCTTAACGTGTAAGCTACATCTGGACGAGTGCAGAGCATGGCATACATAATAGATCCTATTGCAGAAGCATAAGGAATCCTATTCATGCGCTCTCGCTCAGCAAGTGTCGTCGGACACTGCTTCTTGCTGAGACTCATGCCATGAGACATCGGTATGAAGCCCTTCTTGGAATCTTGCATCCTGAATCTGTGCAACACCTTATCAATATAAGTGTCCTGGCACAATCCAATCAGCCTATTCAATCTATCTCTGTAGATTCTGATTCCAAGAATGTACGCGGCTTCTCCCATGTCTTTCATGGAAAAACAACTTCCGAGCCAAGTCTTGACAGACTGAAGCAATGGAACGTCATTACCGAGGAGGAGTATGTCATCGACATACAGTACAAGAAACGCAATTTTGCTCCCACTAGTCTTCTTGTAAACACATGGTTCCTCTTCGTTCTTGATGAAACCAAATTGTTTAACTGATTCATCAAAACGAAGATTCCAACTCCGTGATGCTTGCTTCAATCCATAAATGGATTTATGAAGCTTGCATACCTTCCCAGCGCTCTTAGGATCGACAAAACCTTCAGGCTGTGTCATATACACATCCTCTTCCAGAATACCATTCAGGAATGCGGTTTTAACATCCATTTGCCAAATCTCATAATCATAATGAGCGGTAATTGCTAGAAGAATCCGAATGGATTTAAGCATAACGACTGGGGAATAGGTTTCATCATAGTCAATACCATGAATTTGCTTGAAACCTTTAGCCACCAACCTCGCTTTGTAAATCTGTACATTGCCATCCACGTCAATCTTCTTCTTGAAGATCCATTTACACTCAATGGCTTTTGCACCATTAGGTAAATCGACCAAGGACCATACTTGGTTTTCTGACATGGATCCCATTTCGGACTTAGAGGCTCCAAGCCATTTTTCGGAGTCCGGGCCCATCATTGCTTCCGCGAAGGTCGCTGGTTCGTCACTGTCAATGATCATCAGATCATTTGAATTGGTCACGAGAAATCCATAGTATCTCTCGGGTTCGTGACGGATCCTTCCGGATCTGCGAACTTCAGGCTCCACAGGCGCCGGTTCCACAGAACTTTGTGGATCCAACTGCTGCTCTTTCTCAGCAGGTTGAGCAGTCTCCTGTGCATCTCGAATTTCTTCAAGATGTACTTAATCCCAATGTTTTTCTTAGAGAGAAACTCCCTCTCAAGAAAAGAACAGTCCCGAGCAACAAATACTTTGTTCTCAGATTGGTTGTAAAAGTAGTATGCCTTGGTTTCCCTAGGATAACCAACGAAGTAGCATTTATCTGATTTGGGTGCAAGCTTGTCAGATATTAAACGTTTTACATAAGCTTCACAACCCCAAATCCTCAGAAAAAACAGACTAGGAACATTCCCAGTCCACAGTTCATGTGGTGTCTTTTCCACTGATTTAGATGGTACCCTATTTAGTGTAAACGCATACGTTTCTAGAGCGTATCCCCAAAAGGATAATGGAAGATTTGAATGACTCATCATAGACCGAACCATATCCAATAAGGTTCGATTCCTCCTCTCCGACACTCCATTCCATTGGGGTGTTCCAGGAGGAGTGAGTTGTGAAATAATTCCACACTCGCTCAGATAGTCGCTGAACTCTTGACTCAAGTATTCTCCTCCGCGATCCGATCGCAGAACTTTGATACTTTTGCCAAGTTGATTCTGTACTTCATTTTTGAATTCCTTGAATCTATCAAAGGATTCTGACTTGTGTCTCATCAAATAGACATAGCCATACCTACTGAAATCATCAGTGAAGGTAATGAAGTACTTGTAATTTCCTCTAGCAACAGTACTCATCGGCCCACATACATCAGTATGAACAAGGCCCAATAAGTCACTGGCCCTTTCATTTGGTTTGTTGAAAGGGGCTCTAGCCATTTTGCCTATCAAACAAGATTCACATTTCTCACATGATTCAAAATCAAATGAGCCCAGAAGCCCATTTCTATGGAGCCTTTGGATGCGTTTCTCATTTAAGTGGCCCAAACGACAATGCCATAAGAAAGTCGGGTTTTCGTCATTGGAATTAAACCGCTTTGTATTTATGTTAAAGACAGGCATTTCTTGGTTTAAAACATATAACCCATTATCTAATGGGGCGCTACCATAAAACGTACCATCACGATTAAAAGAACAAACTTTATTCTTAACAGCAAAATCAAAACCTTCCAAATCCAAAACGGAAACTGAAATTATGTTTCTGCTTATCGCAGGTACAAAGTAGCAATTATTTAAAATTAAAACCATGCCCGATGGTAAGGACAACTCGTAGGTGCCTACGGCCAGTGCAGCAACCTTAGCTCCATTCCCGACCCGTAGCTCTACTTGTCCTTTCTTCAGCGTCCTACTGTTTCTTAGTGCCTGCACATCAGTACAAATATGAGCACCGCAGGCGGTATCCAATACCCACGAAGTAGAACTAGAAGACATAACATTAAGTTCGATAACATAAATACCTGAGTCAGACGCATCATACGTCTTCTTCATCTTCTTGTAATCTTCCATGAACTTCTTGCAGTCTCTCTTCCAATGCCCTAACTGCTTGCAGTAGTTGCATTTATCCTCAGGAGAAGGCCCGGATTTGGGCTTCGGCTTGGGCTTGTCCTGACTTTCAGTCTGGACAACTTTGGCCTTTCCCTTATTCTTCTTAGGTTTCTTAAACCTTTTACCCCCTTGTACCATCAGTACACTGGGAGTTGCCTTCTTGAGATTCGGCTCTGCTGTCTTCAGCATGCCGTGCAACTTAGTCAATGTCTTAGTCATGTTTTGCATGTTGTAGTTCATGATGAACTGATCAAAACACGACGGCAAAGACTGCAGAATCATGTCAGTGGCTAGCTCCTGGCTAATAGCACAGTCCAGTTTCCCCAGGTTATCAATGTAACCCATAATTTTAAGGACATGAGGACTTACTGGACTGTCCTTAGCCAGCTTGCAATCCATGAGAGATTTAACCGTCTGGTATCTCTCTGTGCGAGCTTGCTCCTGAAATAAAGCTTTCAGGCTGTTAATCATCTCAATGGGTGACATCACGTTCTCATATTGCTTCTGCAGCTCAGAGTTCATAGTCACCAGCATTAGACAATTAACATCTTTGACATCAGCTGAATGCTTATCCCAAGCATTCTTTTCTGTCTGCGGGGCATTGGAACGTGGCCTCTCGGTGAGAACTCTTTCAAGGACATATTCCTTGTTCTCCTGCCTGAGAACTATTCTCAAGTTCCGATACCATTCCAAGAAATTAGATCCATTTAACTTGTCCTTCTCAAGGACGGATCTTAGTGAGAAAGTGTTGATGTGATTTGAGACAGACATAGCTGTAATTCAAAAGAGGTATATTTTAGTTATAATGCTCAAGAAATGAGAATTCTTATCTAATAAGAAAACTCGCATTGTATTCAAAAACTATGTTTCCTCAGATGAATACAATGAGCCAAGATCCTCAGATTACTAAAATTCGAGTGGGCGACTCGCCGTTACTCAAATTTTAGCTATCTAGGTAAGCAAATCATTGCTAATTGTACTCAGTACAACTCTTGGTCGTGGATAAGACAAACTATGTCCAATCCACTCTGATGTCTCTGGGCCCAGAACTTCCGACAGCCCAGTCAAGTAAAACCAATCCATTTTCTGTCTTGTGATCACTGACAGTTGCACTGCAAGTCTGTCAATGATCACCTGCCTTACTCACGTTGCAGTGGATATCGAGGACTCCAAGATTATCCAACAAACGACACGAGTCTTGACAGTAGACAAGATCGGGCAAGACATCAAGATCACTTAATATTTAGTTGAGGAAAGAAACTATTTTATCTTGATGCATATCCAATACACATCCAAGAAGTTATTAATTCAATTAAAACATTCAGTTTTATTAAGTTAAGGTTTATTATGATTTGGTATTCGCAACTAGTAGTCCAACCCCTGAGTCTGCGAGTTGTGTGTCGATCGACACAGCCTTTGCATCGATCGACACATCTTAACCACAATCAAATTGGTTTCCGGTTCAATCCAATCCAACCGAAACCAACCAACTAAGTCGATCGATGCACCCAGTGCATCGATCGATACAGTGCGAGTTTTCGCGATGCAACGGTCGACACAAGCTTAGTGTCGATCGACGCTTTGCGAACAACCCAAAAGATTTTACGAGTTTTCGCTCTGTGTCGATCGATGCACGCTTTGCACCGATCGACACTCTGCGACAAACCCTAAGATTATTTTGCGAGTTTTCGCTCTGTGTCGATCGACGCACGCTTTGCACCGATCGACACGCTGCGACAAACCCTAAAATTGATTACGTGTTTTCGCTCTGCATCGATCGACACACGCTTTGTGTCGATCGACACTCTGCTAGAACACATGTATCGAATTTTCAACAGATGCTTTAATCCGAGATTAACACTTGAAAACACGGTTTTCACAGGCAATAATCAATTCAACAAACTCAGTTTTCGAATTAATTGCATCAGATTCAATAGCTAAACCCTAACAACGCTCTGATACCACTGTTGGATCTCCTAGGATCTAGGGTTTGATATATTGAATTTTACCAACCTCGTTCTTACCTTGAACTGGCAGCGGAATTGGTGAACGAGATCAGTGAGCAACGCAGATGCCTTGCCTCTACCAGATACACACGCACACAAGCTGGAAACGGGATGCTAGTGCCGGATCTGTGGGATCTAAGAGTTTCTAGTGTTTCTGCTTTTCTGTCAGAGAGAAGAGAAGACGGCTAGGGTTCAGGTCGACCATATAAGCCTTTATATATCGACCTGTAAATGACATCACAAACCGTCAGACAAATCCGACTCGGTTGCGTCATTAATCCGAAACATCAGTTTCGAGACCCGATATGCAACGATCGACACACTTAATGTGTCGATCGTCACACCTCCACGAAAAGCCTGCATCGATCGACGCACTCATGCATCGATCGACACATACATTGTAAAACTCTATGTAAATGTGTATCCAATACACATAAGTATGATCATTACCATAATGATCATTCCCACTTTCATGCTTCCAGTTTGCTTAGGTGTGTGACCCTATAGGATCATATAATACTGGCAGTAAGTCTACAACTTACAGACTGCAAGAGGCTTCTAGCAAAACATTGCAACCGCCCAGTATTATACGAATGTCTGATCTCGACACACAACTATCATCATGGGTGAGTACAAGTGTGATTTCAGGACACTATCCCAACATTCACATGAGCAATCTCCACCAGTGAAGTCTCCAGAGAAGTCGACATCATTACCATCTTCTCCAATAAATATTGCAACAGCAGATCAAACGAAAATCAATGGTATTTTCCTTGGAACTCTTTTATACCTTGACAAATAATGATATCTGAAATGTTGTGGTATTGGATGGTTATTCTGAAACTTGGCTTTTCATTGTCAACATCGAAGCGTAATGCAACCAACATCAAGGAGAATCAGAAGTGCAAGCAGTTGGATATCGCCGGTAAAAAAAGAGTTGTTGCGGAGGGTCACTGGGCTTCAAACAATCTAGAACAAGTTATCTATTTCGTTACCTTGGGACCAAATGCAGATCGAGACTATGGAAGATTCTCTTGGTACATCTATTGCATGTCCAGAGGACAAAGTGATAATGTGCTGAACTAAAGTCTTAGGAACGGTCGGTTGAACGTGTTGGTTTTTAGAACCTGTTTTCTTTTATTTCAAGGCATGGTTGTTATGGTAAGAAATGGTATCTCTGATTCTAAGACTTGTGTTGCTATTTGGTTACGGGTATTGTACTTGTGGATTTCGTTAGTAATGGATAATATTTGGTTGCTCGATTTTTGGTATTTTAAACCAGGCCATCTGTCGCAGCAAAAACCAATTCCTCCAACAACAATGTTACGGCTCACATTGAAAGCTAGGACAAGATCCAATATGGCTAAAATCTAGAGCCACTATAACAAATAAAATGGCGAGGTTCTAGTGCCACAATACAGTTTTAAAGAGCGAAATATTAGAGACATTGTAAATTATAAAATGACAATAATATGCTGCTATTATTAACTTTCTAATAGCAAATGATTTCGTGCTATTGTATATCAATCTATAATAGCAGTCTATATTTACGCTATTGTATCTGGGGGGAGGGTCTAAGATAACTCTTCATGTCATGGCTAACATTAAAACGCCATAATAGGCATATTATAGCGTTTCCATGACGTTAACAATATCTATTTTTCTTGTAGTGTAGTTATGTTCTCTGCATTTCGTAGACTATATCTTTTTCATTTTCTGTATACACTCTATCATTGGGTGTTTCTCGCCTCATCAATATCATACCAACAGTCTTCAGCTTTTGCCAAAAAAAAAGTAAATTTATAACAAAATACAAAAGGCCTATCAAAATGAAAGCCCATATTATTATGGTTTAGAATGGATGATACTTCTACAGTTCTACTTTTATATATATAGGCCTGGGCATAAAAACCGGAACCGAAGAACCGAACCGAACCGAACCGAAAATAACCGAACCTTATGACCCATGGATACTACAAAATTACCCTATGGATCTTAACCTCGGTATCCATGGGTATTTGGAACCGAACCGAACCGAACCGAATACCCATGGATACCCATATAGAACCGAAATAGAGGAGGTAATCTTCTATACTCTTCTCTTTACTCTTCTATTATGAGAGAGCCAAAGAAGTTACATGTAATCATCTGTACTCTTCTCTTTCTGTTTCGATATTGTTTGGTATATAACTTTTTGGCATGTGTTACATGAGGACTGAAAGACTAGAAGAAGCTTGTAGACATTTTTTGTTTTAGACTTTAAAATATAGGAGATAACTTTGTTAGACTTCATTAGTTTATTGAACTTTGTGGATCATATTGGTTTAGGGTCTGTACTTTTAGACATAAGACTTTGCATTTTGTAATCAGGAATCACAAAGTTTTTTTGTGACTTTTGATTCATATACTACATTAAGTTTTAAATGTTTATTAGTTCGGTTATTTTAAAGAGTATCCGAACCGAAGGGAACCGAACCAAACCAAAATTCTTGCGGTTCCCTTATGGATCCTAAGTGTCTGAAACCAAAGAACCGAAGAACCGTAGGAACCGAACCGAACCGAACCGAGGGACCGAAACCAATCCCCACTTAACATATAGGCGATGTGGGACAAGAATAACCGAAAACAAAATTAGACCTACAATGCTTTTCCACACATGCACATACTCTATATAAATATATTTTCCTTACTTAATTAACTATAATATTATTATTACTTTTTAATAGCAAGTAATTAACGAATCAAACATAGGCATCTTTATGATGAGCCACCATGAAGCTCTCTAACATTAATCTTATCCAATAGATATAAACAAGTAATATAATTACGTCAATTTCTACAATCGATGTTTAATCATTTAAATTACTTTGATCTAAATACTTAACTTTATATTTGTATTGTTTATTGTTGATGTAAAATTTATATCATTTTCTAAAGCGATGTTAACAAAAACTTATGAATATTGTCTAATTGGTATAAATTCATTTTTTGTATTAATATTTTACAAGTGATACAAACTAATATAAATTTGTATCAATTTATATGAAATGATGTTATATAAGTTAACAACAACATAAATTATCATAAGTGATGCTAAACAACATATTTTGTATCATTTATTAATAATTTATTCAAAATAACATCACTTAATTTTGTGATACTATTTAATTGATGTAATCCACCATTTTTTTGTAGTGATGGGAGCAAGAATATACCACAAAACTTTAATTAAACATAGATTTTGTTATAAGTTTGTTGATAATGTACGAATAATAAATTAATCCCAAGAAATCAAAAGAAGAAAAGAATCATAACCCAACAACTTAACACAAACTTATTTCAGAAGCCATAACGATGAAGAAAGATGTATGTAACTGTCTATATAATAAGCCAAATTCCTCAAGACCACATAAGCTGTATAATAAAAAGTGATGTTTTTATTTATCAATGATTCACGGGTCCTTTCTTCTTGAGAAGATTCCCAACTTTACCAAACATAGTCTTCTTCTTCTTCTTCTTCCCCTTTTCATTCACCAGTTGATCTTCCGGTTAATCCATTTCTGGATTCTTTCTTGTTTTGGTGTGATGTTTTCTCGCATTTGTCTTCCACTTATTTTTGTGGAAAGCTTCTTTCTTCTAAATCTGACAACTTTCCCACATTTTACATTCAACTTCAACTGTGTCATCATCATTACCATTTGGAGAATCTTCTTTCTTTTCTTTATCCTCTTTAAGTTTCATATTCATGCTGTCGAATATTTCTACTTTAGAAAGACTTCTCGTCTGCACTTGCGACCATTTTCCTCAGAAAACTCAACCACCTTTGGAAGCAAATCATAATATTTTTCGCTCTCACTGAATAGGCTGTTATATTTTTTTTTTGTATGTTTCTTGGCCAATGCTTCCTCGAGTAACATCGATAACTCCTTGATCTTCTTCATAAAATCATCATGTTTTACTCTGAGTAAAGTGTTCTTATGAACAACGCTTTGAAACAAATTTTATTTGTCCAACATTTTCTCATATAGTTTGAATCTTTCAGCTGTTTTACCCTGAGAGTTTGTTGAAGATAAATTACCTCATCTTTGACTTTTTTTAAGAATATCTCTGGATTCTTTCTTCTTCCTATGCCTTCTAGCCAAGTTACCCAAACTATTCATTGAAGAACTTATTCACCAATTTCTTCAGGTGATTTACCTAACTGGCTTCTCTCATCTCCCAGTCTACCATTGATCTCTCGAACTCTTTCTTAGTTTGTTCACCGCACTGACAAGAACATCGATCTCATGTCTCGCCTCGTTAAGCATCTTCTCGTGGTACCTTTGGATAATCGTCGAAGGATACACTTGAACAAGATATCACAAATTCTAACAATTATCATCTATACAGAGAGGAAGATGACTGAACATTAACTAAACTTAAGTGAACATTAACCGCTCAGAAAAGTAAGATAGAAAGAAAAACTGCTAACCTGTGAGTGATTCATGGTATGTATGCCATCCACACCAAGATGAGATGGGATCGTTGATCTGCGTAGTGCTGGATGTAAGACAACATGTCCGAAAATTAAGTACCTTTATCACACAAATGCAAATTCGACTTTTAAAGAGGCATGCATAACATGTCTTCTCAAGTATTAACCACACGGGACTAAACTATAACAGTAAATCAGCAGAGTAAAATCTACATCTAAATTTTACCTATCCTGTGCAGGAAAATAATAAAGCAGACGTCCTTTGTGACACCGAGAGCCAAGTAGTATATTTTCAAGATTTTTCATTTCATGTTGTTTTTACCCTTGGACACTGCAAATCATGGATTGTGAAAGGCTTCAGAGATTAGAGTATGACATAAACATGGGAAATTTCTATCTATTCAAGGATGTTCGAAGATAGATTCAATAACCCCGGAAAAATTACTTACCATATTGATCACATTGGTAAGCTACCATCAGCCCAAAACATCATTTTAATTACCAAGAGCTTTGAAAGCTGTCATATAAAAGTAACAGTCAATTATTTGGAGGGAAATAAAAATGCGAAAAATAAAAAAGAAGAGATTGCAAACGCACGCAGATACCAGAGATTGTTAAACTCTATGGCACTGATACATAATATAAAATAGCAATTAGTTCTCAAAGACGAGACACCAAAAAGTGATTTCTGATCAAAAATATTAACAACATGCAAATGTAAAGCAAGTATCACCTAGTTACCTCCTTCGAGTTCCGGCAAAGAATTTCTTGGCCACATGTTTGTTCCACAATACCATGGATACCTACATGATAAATGGAGGTGAAAAAATGAAGATAAAATAAAGAATTAAAAAAAGAGAAGAAGTTTGTTACTCCTAATGCAGACAAGAACAAATAGTTCATTTATACATAACACCAAATAAGCAAATATTTTGTAAACATAAACTATTGACATTCGCCACCCTTTCTCACTGAAGGATTGGTTGTGCTTTAGGATTAATTCTTTTCTCAGCCTCTCTAACTCTTCTTCTTATGCTAACTAAATTCATAAATAATTCATAAAAAGTCAAAAACATTTACATAAGAAGTAAAGAGAAGAGTCTCTTATTGGTGTAATCGTTCTCTTTCCGCTTTGTATTGCTCTATTAAGCTTGTTTTCTCAGCAACCTGAAATCAAATGGTGGAATCTAGGTAGTGAATTTGACTCAAGGATTCAAGATTCGTATCATACAAAATCCAGACCAACAGACATATATTCGTAACATTTGGTTCATGGGATTAAAGAAACGTTTGATGAACCAAGAGAGAGTGATCATAGAAGTTGGTGAGGTTTGTGGCCATACTCCTAAAAAGCAAACAAAAATTAAAAATATGTATAAATGGTTTTAAAATAAAAATCGGAAAACAAAAAAAACTGATTCGCATTCCGGATCATACGCAAATGAAAACGACCAAATATAACATAATTGGCTCCAACACATCGTGGTTTCTGAAACTAGCGGCGAGGAGCTTATGGACTGCATCACTCTGTCGCCGTCGCTTTGGGTAGTCGCTACATTGAGTCTTCGAGAACTCCACATCACTTACATGTGAAAGATTTCAAAAATCTCTCCTTTCTGTTTGGACCTTCTAGGAAAACAAATGCTTGTGCAGGTGGGGTGAAGAATTGTGTTGCCGGTGTACGAATTTTCATATGACCAGATAAAGAAATATATGGAATCGCTAGAATGGAATTTGAAATGATATATTAGTTGAGTAAGATGCAAAAGTAATAATAATAAGGGCAAATCGCAAAAATAGCACAAAACATGTCTTGTCACAAATATAGCAACAAAGAAGAAAAATCATAAAAATAGCACAAAAACATGTTTTGTCACTAAATTAGCCATAACCCTTAACCTTAAATACTAAACCCTAAACCCTTAAATACTAAACCCTAAACCCTTAAATACTAAACCCTAAACCCTTAAATCATAAAACCCTAAATACTAAACCCTAAACCCTTAAATAATAAACCCCAAATCCTAAATAATAAACCCTAAACCCTAAATAATTAACCCTAAACCCTAAATTATATAATGCTATAAAAGTCTTTGTAATTAAAATAATGCTAAAAATGTGAATTATTTCCCTTGGTGCTATATTTATGACAAGGTATGTTTTTGTGCTATTTTATGCCTTTTCTCTAATAATAATGAGAAATAAAGTAAGAATGTATACCTTGAGTACTGAGAAAAATATATATTTTTTTTGATAAAAAGGTTTTCATATTAAAATTGCATGAAAATAAAATAGCTTACAAGCTAAGAGGCTAAAGTTTTTTCGTAGAAAATACCACAAACACATAAGTTATATTGAAAGTAATAGAAAGGTTAGTACTCGAGTCTTACCCCTCGTGTAAAATAAGAAGAGGACAAAGATAACCAAGCTAGTCACGACCACCTTTGTTACCTCTATCTCGGTTACCACGGCCCGATGCACGAGCGGAAACTCTCTCTATTCGATTCCCAGATCCGGCAATCGTTCATGAGGAATCACCCTCGGTTTAGTGACGGATCCATTAGGATCAGCGAATTTCAGGCTCCACAAGTGTAGATCCTACAACACTCTGTAGATCCAACCGCTGCTCTCCTTTAACAGGTTGAACAGCCTCCTGTGTTTCTCGAATTTATTCGAGCTGTACTTTTACTCCCACTGTTCTTCTTGGAAAAACAGAATTCCGAACAACAAAACTTTGTTCTCGGATTGGTTGCAAAAGTACTAAGCCTCGGTTTGAGATGCCTTTTTCAAAAAATTCTCTTACCCGCAGAGGTTAAGAATTCCCCTTGACCGATGTCAACGTCCATAGAAATTTCTTCATCCTCAGCAGAATCCAAAGACGAAAATCTGTTGTTACCCGAAATTGCAGTAGATAAAGATCTACGAATAGGATGCTCTACAATTGCTGGAGGAGAGACCACCTCATTAGTGTTGGCCTCATTCAATTTAGCCAAAGTCAAATCGTTTGTGAAACTTGTAGGAGTTGAAGGATTTGTAGAGATAACTGAAGTAGCTTTAGCCTTTGGTAAGGCAATTGTAGAAGTAGTAGAGATCCGTGCATTTGTTTTTTGAGTACACACCTAAGAGACCTTGATCGGGACACTAATACAAGAATTTCGTTTCTCTGAACTTTCCACTTGAACAATAGGAAGTGAAGCAATAATAGCCTAATAGGAGCTTCACCATTGTTACTTTTGAACTTTGAAACCACAGCTCTATCATTAACCTTTGGAGCATTGGCGGTATTTTCACGTAGAAGAAGACATCTTGACGCTTTGTATCTTAATTGACCACAACCACTATATGTTGATGGCAATCACGCGTACGAACATCCACCATTGTGATTGCATCACTCTTATCAATTAAAGAAATTCTCTTAGGAAAATGTTTATCAAGCTTTACCTCTACCAATATCTTTTCTTTTCCCATTTGAGTTGGGTTAAGCCATGGTTTCTTAGTCAAAAATAGTTCTCCAATACCCGAAGCAATCCACTTGATTCCCAAAATCGAACAGAGCTGATCCGGAATATTAAGAAGTGTTAATCAAACTGGAACCGTAGTTATGTCTAGAATGGAGATGGTATCTGTTGTAAACCACGATGAGACGAACAACAAGCAGTCATCCACATGCCATAGATCTCTCTGAAGGACCCATTTTTGAGTTGATTCATCAGGGATATGAAATAAGTAAGTAGATTCTCCTAATTTCTTGGTGGAGATTCTAAAATTCCGACCCCAAATCCTAGTCAATACAGCCTGAATCTGACCTCTTGTTGTTCCATGTATTCAGGTATTGTAACTCTGTGAAGGTTCCTTAATGATGGATTCATCCTTGCTGCCCAAGGATACTCTTTGGATTGAGCTTTCAAAGAATTTTGTTGAGCTTCCGAATCATCAAAATCCTTTGAGAATTTCAACGGGTCGTGAACTAAACCCGGTCGCTGACGTCCATGCTTGTCAGCGGAGAGAGAAGGCCACTAGGAGTTAGAGGGCTCTACAAATAGCTCGGTTTCTGATGTATGCTGAAGAGACGGTGTGAGAAATTTTAAAGGCTTCTTCCAAGCTCCTAAAGGCGTGGAGAAGGTTGATGTCTTATGCGAAATCTCAACCTCAAAAGAAGGGAAAGTAGCGAATAACTTCGGGATTTCCGGAGACTCCATAGATATGATGGAATTCCTAGCAGTTCCTAATCCGATTAGGCGACCCCTAAGTCTGAATTCCGAGCCTAGGATCTAGGGTTTGGTAATTGAATCATAGATCTCGTGTTTACCTTGTTTGGCAGCGGAATATGATCAGATAAACGAGATCTCTAGAGCGCCTCAGATGCTGCGCCTCTACCGTAGTCCACACGCACACAAGCTGGAATCCGCCGGGATGCTAGTGCCGGGAATCGGATCTCTTGGGAGTTTCTGTGTTTTTGAGGTGGCTGTTTTTCTGTCGAAAAAAACTCTATGACGGCTCGCTCATCTGCTAGGTCGAATATCATAACCCACTTATATATTGACCTCGATGTAAACCGAAACATCAGTTTCAGTATCGCCATTGTGTCGACCGACACACCAAATGGTGTCGATCGACACACCTCTTGTATCGATCGACGCACCAATGGCATCGATCGACACACCTCTTAAAACACGAATTCAATGTGTATTCGATACACATTAATCGGACCATATACCAATGATCAATCCCACATAAAGTGCATCCAGCTTGCTTGGGTGTGTGACCCTGTAGGTTCACACGATACTAGAAATGAGTTACAACTCATTTGTCATAAGCGGTTTCTAGCAAAACATTATGACTACCCAGTATCACATGAATTGTCCGATCTCGACAATACAACTATCGTTAGAGCAAGTACAATGTGATTTCAGGACATAATCCCAACAATCTCCCACTTGTACTGGAATCACCTATTCCTATAATCCCTTCGTCGCTATATCTCGATATGGCATAAGGCAAGAAACTGTGTCATCCTTATTATAGCCAACATCATGTTCATCGAACTCCTGATCTATACTGATAAAACAAACGACTGACAATCACCTCGTTTGAGCACGGCCATGCATTTTCTCAGTATCAAATCTTCGATGGGCCCTGAGATATCTGTCTCCTGTTATACAGGAGGGACAAATCCCGTCTTGTTCCATCCCTGTTTCTACACACACTTCATGATACGCTTAAGCAATGCCGTTATAGCCACCAGTTACGGAACGACGTTTGACAAGGTCAAAGCGCACCAATTCATATGCTAGAAAGCATGATGAACTCAGGTCTAAGGACTATACTCTATAGTCGTAATGAGAACCTCCCATGACAGTGATATAACTATCTTTTTGAGTTCTCATTAGCGGGTCATGTCCGATCATATGTTCACCAACATATATCTATGTGATTGACTGTGATATTCATATCATTGACTCCATGAAACTTAGTCCAACAGTCACCTCACATGCTAGTTTCTCGCGGTTGTTAGTGTCCCACTTTAACAACCTTGACTAGGGACAATCATAATTTATGTCATCTTTTATTTATAGGGTTTCATGATCAAGTCCTCAACTTGATGACCTATAAAATGAACATAAAATACTTTGGGACCATTATTTAATTATCCAATAATCAAATAACGATGTTGTCCGTTTTAACTTACACAAACATTGCCATAGTAGGTTTATGTAAAGATTATAACATAACTAATAAAACTCCCACTAGAATCAAGATCATCTCTTCATATATCTAATACCTACAGCAACAGAATAAATCTCGTGATTAGGTTGTGGGAGAGACTGCAGTGTTTTTGCTTGAAACAATTCCAACAAACCACACCGCCATTCAGATAAAAGCATTATTCTACGGTCCACTGCTTGGAGCCCTTCCAACAGATAGCACCGCTACTCAGACAAAGAGACATGCCAGGTGGGAACCGGGATTTGTCTTTGTCCGTCTAACTACTTTCAACTGGTTCGTCACTTCTTCAGTTCACCACGAACCTATCCTTAGTGTTTCTCAAACACGTGGGATATTTCTGGTAACTGTTCAGCGACTTTTACTTGAACATATTGGTATCTTCTCGTCATGCATTATGCGTAACCTGCATCTAGACGAGCGCAAAATATGGCATTCATGATGGATTCTATTGTAGCAGCATAAGCAATCACACTCATTTATACTAGCTTAGCCAGTGTTCAAAACATTTCATCTTGCTAATATTGTTACTAGCTCAGCCAGTGTCCAAGACACTTCATCTTGCTAAGATTATTGCCATAAGACCTTTGGTGTTAAGCCATTCTTGGAATCATGCATATTGGAACTGTCCAACACCTTATCAACATAAGGATTCTGACACGATCGAATCAGCCTTCAAATCCATTTCAATGGATCCTTATTCCAAGAATTCACGTGGCTACTCCCATGTCTTTTGTTAAATTTGACTTCCGACCCAAATCTCACGAGACTTAAGCGACGGAACGTCGTTTATGAGATTAAGTATGTTATAAACATACGGTGTGAGAATTGCAACTACGCTCCCACTAGTTTACTTGTAAACGCACGGTTTCTATTCGTTCCTGATCAAGTCAAAACCTTTGACCGTTTTAACAGAACGTAGATTCCAACTCCAATATGTTTACTTCAATCTATAAATAGATTGGTGAAGCTAACATGCATACCAAGCCTATTTTTCGGAGTTGGGGCTCACCATCGCTTCTATGAATTTCGCATGCTTGTCACTTTTCAATGATCAACAGATCACGGCAATCGTTCATGAGGAATCACCCTCGGTTTAGTGACGGATCCATTAGGATCAGCGAATTTCAGGCTTCACAGGTGTAGATCCTACAACACTCTGTAGATCCAAACGCTGCTCTCCCTCAACAGGTTGAACAGCCTCCTGTGTTTCTCGAATTTATTCGAGCTGTACTTTTACTCCCACTGTTCTTCTTGGAAAAACAGAATTCTGAACAACAAAACTTTGTTCTCGGATTGGTTGCAAAAGTACTAAGCCTCGGTTTCCCTAGGACAACCGGCGAAGCAGCCCTTATCAGATTTGGGTTCAAGTTTGTTTGTTGACAACTGCCTTACACAAACTTTGCAATCCCAATTAATCAGAAAAATACATTTGGAAATCACCCAGTCCACATCCAATGTAGTGTTTTTCAACGATTTTGATAGAAACCTTTTTCTGCGCAAACACAGACATTTCTAGAGCGTATTTTAAAAGATAATGGAAGATTCATGTGACTCATCATTAATCGGAGCATATCTAATAAGGTCCGATTTGTTCTCTCAGAAACACCATTTAGGTTTTCCAGGAGAAAAGAGCTGTGATATGACTTCACACTCACTTAGATGATCACCCAATTCTTGACTCCAGTATTTTCCTCCGCGATCTAATCGAGGATCTCAATACTTCTGTCAAATTGGTTCTATACTTCATTTTGGAACTCCTCAAAGGATTCCTACTCGTGTCTCATCAAGAGAATACATCCATACTTACTGATGCCATCAATAAGTTAATGAAGTACTGAAGATTTCCTTTGGCATTAATGCTTATCGGCCCACATACATCAGTACGTGCAAGGCCCAACAAGCTTTGGACCCTTTCCTTTAGCTCTGCTAAAAGGGGCCTTAGTCATTTGGCCCAGCAAGCAGAATTCATATCTCAAATGATTTATAAACAAATGAGCTTAAAGCCCATTACAATGGAACTTTTGAATCCGCTTCACTCTATATGGTCAAAATGACTATGCTAAGGAAAAATCGAGTTCAAGTCATCAGACTTAAACCATTTAGTATTTATGTTATATTCAAACTCATGTTGGTTTAAGATATAAAACCCATTCTAAACGGGGTGCTATCATAGAATATTTCATTAAGATCAAAAGAGCAAAACTTGTCTTTTATCAGAATGAAAAACATCCTATTCTTACAAGAAATTGAAAGACATCTCTGCACAAGGCAGATACATAGTAGCAATTACTTAATTTCTAAAACCAAGTATAAAAGGCTCCTACAAGTGAAGAATCTCTACGGCTCATGCAGCAACCATTGCTCCATACCAGACACGCAGTTCCACTTGTCCTTTCTTCAACGTTCTACTGTTGCTTAGGCCCTGCATATTTCCAAAATATCAGTACCACAACTAGTATCCAATACATAAGTAGAACTTGAAATAATAACACAATACCTGAAAAAGAAGTACCATACATCTCTTTCATCTCTTGTGAATCTTCCAAGAATTTTATGCAATCTCTCTTCCAATGCCCTAACTCATCACAGTAGAAGCACTTTCTAACACCAGATGGGCCGGACTTGGGCTTATAAGATGACACAGGCTTATCCTGATTCCAAATCTGGACGTCCCTGCCTCTACCCTTGTCCATACAAGATTTCTCAAATATTTTACCCTTTATGATGTTTTGCTCTGCTGTTTTGAGCATGCCATGCAGCTCAGTCAACGTCTTCGTCAAGTTATTCTTGATATAGCTTTTGATAAACTTATCATAACTAGATGGCAGTGACTGCAGAATGATGTCAGTGGCCAACTCTAAGCTGACAGGACATTCCAGTTTCCCCAGGTTATCAATGTAACCCATCATTTTAATGACATGAGGACTCACTGGAACATCCTCTGGTAGTCTGCACCCAGTGAGAGACTTCACCATCTGGAATCTCTCAACTCGTGCCAGATCTTGAAACTTCAGTTTCAGGCTGGTGATCATCTCTATTGGCGACTCCATGTTCTCGTATTGACTCTTTAAGTCCAATACCATGGTAGCCAACATCAGACCACGCACATCTACCACATCAATATAATGCTTATTCCAAGCATCATATACTGCATTCGAGCGATTGGCCCCAAGCCTTTCTGGAAGAGCTTTCTCAAGGACATAGTCATTGCCTTCCTGCTTGAGGATTAATCTCAAATTCCGATACCAATCCAGGAAGTTGGATCCATTTAACTTGTCCTTCTCAAGGACGGATCGCAACGAGAAAGTAGTCTTAGACATAAGCTGAAATCCAAGAACAACGAAGATTTAGTTATGTATTCCATGAGAAGTCTTATCTAATAAGAAAACTCGCATTATATTCAAACAATGTTTCCTCTATGAATATAATAATCCAAGATCCATACATCACTAAAATCTGAGTGGACGACTCGCCATCACCCAAAATTCAGTTATCTAGGTAAGCAAATCATTGCTAATTGTACCCAGTACAACTCTTGGTCGCAGATAAAACAGTCCATGTCTCATCCACTCTGACGTCTCTGGGCCCAGAACTTCTGATAGCCCAGTCAAGTAAACCAATCCTTTCTGTCTTGTGATCATTGACAGTCGCACTGCAAGTCTATCAATGATCACATGCCTTACTCATGTAGTAGTTGATACCAAGGACTCCAAGGCTATCCAATAACGAAACAAGTCTTGACAGTAGACAAGATTGGGCAAGACATCAAGGTTACTTGATATTTAGTTGAGGAAACTAAACTTTAAAAGGTTAGCAAATCAATCTATTAGGTCATGTAATTGTTGATGTCAAGCACTGCAAGTCCATCAATATCATTACCTGCCTTACTCACGTGATTGTGGACACCAAGCTCTTGGCTAGACCATCACACAACGAAATGAGTCTTGACAGTTGACCATATTGAAGCTAAGCTTTGATCAAGGTTTAAGTCTAGTTTGGTTTCTGCAAATTCAAGGTTCAATAACCAGAATTTTGAGTGCTGTGTCGATCGACGCAGACTATGTCTGTCGATCGACACCACCAGACCAAAACCGGACTTCAATAACCGGTTAATCCAATTAACCCGGTTCATTGAACCGGTTATGTCGATAGACACATCCCATGTGTGACTGTGGACATAGACCTAAACCGAAGACAATTTTGATAACCGGTCCAATCCAATTGAACCAAATTATCAGATACAACTGACCCGGTTTATATCAATTGGGATAATCAGTTCAATCCAATTGAACCAATTCATCCACTTCAAACCGTTTTAACCAGTTTCAACTAATTGCGATAACCGGTCCAATTCAATTCAACCGTATTATCCAATCAAACTGATTTTAACCAATCGGTTTATGCTAATTGAGATAATCAGTTCAATCCAATTGAACCAATTCATCCAATTTAAACCGATCTGTTCGGACTTAAGCAAGCATTATAACCGGTCCAATCCAATTGAACCGATTAACCATTCGCGAGGTCTGTGTCGACCGACACTCAACCTGTGTCGATCGACACAGTTGATATATCTTGGTTTTTACCGGTTTTATGCCATGATATAATTGTGTTTTAGTGTTCTTTTGTGTTCTTTTAGAGTCTTTTACAGGTTTAATCAGGTTTGGAGCAATGTTGGAGATATTGGAGCATTTTGGGGATTTTTGGAGTGTTTGGCCGAGAGATTGAGCTCACTGTCCAGAATTCAGATTTGCATCGATCGACACACCTTTGGTGTCGATCGACACACTATCGAGTTGGGCCAATCCGGCGGTTTAATGAAGATTCAAGATTTTGCACTTTGGCCCAGAAGTTTCCAGTATTTACAAAGAAGCCCCAGCCGAGATTTAGCCTATATAATTAGGTTTTTAGATCATTTTTTAGAGATGCTTTTACCTACACTTTGATACGCTTTCATACTTAGAGCTAAGAGATTTTTAGAGCTTTTGGGGGCTGATTCTGATCATGTACTTCATCTATTTTGGAGAAGATTTCGAACCCTTTTATCTATTTAATTTCTTATATGCAATCTATTTATTCTATGATTTCTGTTTCATTAATCATGTCTGAGTAGATTCATAGTTAGGTTTAGGGTTTCTCATTAAGGATTTCATGACTTGCTAGACTCGTTTAATTCAGTTAAGGATTCACATGAATAGAATGTTCTTCGATCTAAATTGAGTTTAATGCTAGTTCTAACCTGATCAATTAGAATCTAGATCCTAGGTTGCTAAATACGACACGAGAGTGTGGTTTAGAATCTGAACTATTTAGGTTGAGCAATTAAGCTTCTCGCAAAGGAATTTGGTTTAGTTTAATTGTGAACATATCGAACTTGAAATTAATGCTGGTTTAATATGTTAGTAATTGCAAAGGAATTTGGATTGCTGCACTTAGACTTAGAGAATTCTCGCAACGACAGTTGGTTAATTCTATATCCGTGATTTGAGTTCTACAACTTGTTGGATCCCTATGGATCTAGGGTTTGATATATTGAAATTTAGAACCAACCTCGTTCTTACCTTTGGCAGCGGAAGAAGATGGTGAACGAGATCAGTGGAGCAACGCAACGCTTTGCCTCTACCAGATACACACGCACGCTCGCTGGAAACGGGATGCTAGTGCCGGATCAATGGGGATCGATGGTGTCTGGTGTGTCAAGTGTTTCTGTCAAGAAAACTGGACGGCTCTATTGTTTAGGTCGAAACTAATCAGCTTTTATTCGACCTAAACGTGCTTAACGGACCAGACTCAATTAAGCCATAACCCGAAAAGCCTGTTCGGAAAATCCGAACTGTGTCGACCGACACACAAGCTGTGTCGATCGACACAACACCATTATATCGATTCTTATATGTATTTCAATACACATAATATGATCATTGCCACAATGATCATTCCCATGTCGTAGCTTCCAGTTCGCTTAGGTGTGTGACCCTATAGGATCATACAATACTGGCAGTAAGTCCACGACCTACATAATGCAAGAGGCTTCTAGCAAAGCATTGCAAACGCCCAGTATTATACGAATGTCTGATCTCGACACACAACTATCACATGAGTGAGTACAAGTGTGATTTCAGGACACTATCCCAACAATCTCCCACTTGTACTGGAATCATCAATTCCTATAATCCTTTTGTCTCTATATCTCGATTTGGCATAAGGCAAGATCTGTGTCATCCTTATTTAGCCAACATCGTGTTTATCGAACTCCTGATCTCATACTGAACATTACAAACAACTGAACTACAGTTCGTTTGAGTGCGGCCACACATTCTCTCAGTATTCAATCTTCGATAGGCCCTGAGATATTTATCTCCCGTTTTTCAGGAGGGAAAAATTCCATCTTGTTCCATCCCTGTTTCAACGCACACTTCATGATAAACTTGAACAGTGTCGTTATAGCCGCCAGTTACGGATCGACGTTTTACAAAGTCAAAATGTACCAATTCATATGCAAAAAAGCATGATGAACTCAGGTCTTAGGACTATACTCTATAGTCCTAATGAGAACCTCTTATGACACAGATATTACTATCTTGTAGACTTCTCATTAGCGGGTCATGTCCGATCATATGTCCACTGACATATATCTATGTGACTGACTGTGATAATCATATCATTGGCTCCATGAAACGTAGCCAACAGTCACCTCACAATCTAGTCTCTAACGGTTGTCAGTGTCCCAATTCTACAACCTTGACTAGGGAAAAAATAATTTATTAACTTATAGGGTTTCATGATCAAGTTCTCAACTTGATGACCTATAATATGTCATAAACTTATTTCGGGACCATTATTTAGATCACAATAAATAATGCTGAAATCAAATTTCATTAAACATTTTTAAAAGAATGTTTACAAGGGCGTCTTATTATAACTAAAACAAAATCCAAAACTCCCACTAGAATCAAGATTACATCTTAAGATCTCTAATGCCTACAGCAGTCGTATGACTCTCATGCTTAGGTCTTGGGAGTGACTTGGTTAGAGGATCAGCGACATTCTCGTTTGTCGGAACTCGGCTGATCTTCACATCACCTCTATTGACAATATCACGAATCAGATGATATTTCCTCTCAACGTGTTTGGACTTCTGGTGTGACCTGGGTTCTTTCGCCTGAGCAATGGCTCCATTGTTATCGCAGAACAAAGCCACTGGCTCCAAGATACTAGGAACCACACCAAGTTCAGTCATGAACTTCTTGATCCAAACAGCTTCCTTTGCCGCTTCTGAAGCAGCAACATATTCAGCTTCCGTTGTGGAGTCAGCTACGGTATTCTGCTTAGAGCTCTTCCAGCTCACCGCACCGTCATTTAGACAGAAGACATATCCAGACTGTGATCGGAAATCGTCTCTGTCCATCTGAAAACTCGCATCGGTGAATCCATTCACCACAAGTTCATCACTATCTCCATACACAAGGAACTTATCTTTAGTATGTCTCAAATACTTGAGAATATTCTTGACAGCTGTCCAGTGAGCTTCACCTGGATCAGATTGGTATCTACTCGTCATGCTTAACGCGTAAGCTATATCTGGACGAGTGCAGAGCATGGCATACATAATAGATCCTATTGCAGAGGCATAAGGAATCCTATTCATGCGTTCTCGCTCAGCAGGTGTCGCCGGACACTGCTTCTTGCAGAGACTCTTGCCATGAGACATTGGTATGAAGCCCTTCTTGGAATCGTGCATCCTGAATCTGTGCAACACCTTATCAATATAAGTGTTTTGGCACAATCCAATCAGCCTGTTAGTTCTATCTCTGTAGATTCTGATTCCAAGAATGTATGCCGCTTCTCCCATGTCTTTCATGGAAAAACAACTTCCTAGCCAAGTCTTAATAGACTGAAGCAACGGAATGTCATTACCGAGGAGGAGTATGTCATCGACATACAGTACAAGAAATGCAATTTTGCTCCCACTTGTCTTCTTGTATACACATGATTCTTCTTCGTTCTTGATGAAACCGAATTGTTTTACTGCTTCATCAAAACGAAGATTCCAACTCTGTGATGCTTGCTTCAACCCATAAATGGATTTATGAAGCTTGCATACCTTCTTAGCGTTCTTAGGATCGACAAAACCTTCAGGTTGTGTCATGTACACATCCTCCTCCAGAATGCCATTCAGGAATGCGGTTTTGACATCCATTTGCCAAATCTCATAGTCATAATGAGCAGCAATTGCTAAAAGAATCCGAATAGATTTAAGCATAGCGACTGAGGAATAGGTTTCATCATAGTCAATACCATGAATTTGTTTGAAACCTTTAGCCACCAACCTTGCTTTGTAAATCTGTACATTGCCATCCACGTCAATCTTCTTCTTGAAGATCCATTTACACTCAATGGCTTTTACACCATTAGGTAAATCGACCAAGGACCATACTTGGTTTTCTGACATGGATGTCAATTCGGATTTAGAGGCTCCAAGCCACTTTTCGGAGTCTGAGCCCATCATTGCTTTCGCAAAGGTCGCTGGTTCGTCACCTTCAATGATCATCAGATCATTTGAATTGGTTACGAGAAATCCATAGTATCTCTCGGGTTCGTGACGGATCCTTCCGGATCTGCGAACTTCAGGCTCCACAGGCGCCGGTTCCACAGAACTTTGTGGTTCCAACTGCTGCTCCTCCTCAGCAGGTTGAGCAGTATCCTGTGCATCTAGAATTTCTTCAAGATGTACTTTACTCCCACTGTCTTTCTTAGAGAGAAACTCCCTCTCAAGAAAAGAACAGTCCCAAGCAACAAATACTTTGTTCTCAGATTGGTTGTTAAAGTAGTATGCCTTGGTTTCCCTAGGATAACCAACGAAGTAGCATTTATCTGATTTGGGTGCAAGCTTGTCGGAGATTAAACGTTTGACATAAGCCTCGCAACCCCAAATCCTTAGGAAAGACAGACTAGGAACGTTCCCAGTCCACAGTTCATGTGGTGTCTTTTCTACTGATTTAGATGGCACTATATTCAGTGTAAACGCAGACGTTTCTAGAGCATATCCCCAAAAGGATAGTGGAAGATTAGAATGACTCATCATAGACCGGACCATATCCAATAAAGTTCGATTTCTCCTCTCCGACACTCCATTCCATTGGGGTGTACCAGGAGGAGTGAGTTGTGAAACGATTCCACACTCGCTCAGATAGTCGCTGAATTCTTGGCTCAAGTATTCTCCTCCGCGATCCGATCTCAGAATCTTAATACTCTTGCCAAGTTGATTCTGTACTTCATTCTTGAATTCCTTAAATCTATCAAAGGATTCTGACTTGTGTCTCATCAAATAGACATAGCCATACCTACTGAAGTCATCAGTAAAGGTAATGAAGTAGTTAAAATTTCCTCTGGCAGCAGTACTCATTGGTCCACATACATCAGTATGAACAAGGCCCAATAAATCACTGGCCCTTTCATTTGGTTTGTTGAAAGGGGCTCTAGCCATTTTGCCCACCAAACAAGACTCGCATTTCTCACATGATTCAAAATCAAATGAGCCTAGAAGCCCATTTCGATGGAGCCTCTGGATGCGTTTCTCATTGATATGGCCCAAACGACAATGCCATAAGAAAGTCGGGTTTTCGTCATTGGACTTAAACCTCTTTGTATTTATGTTAAAGACAGGCATTTCTTGGTTTAATATATATAACCCATTATCTAATGGGGCGCTACCATAATAATTACCATCACGATTAAAAGAACAAACTTTATTCTTAACAGCAAAATCAAAACCTTCCAAATCCAAAACGGAAACTGAAATTATGTTTCTGCTAATCGCAGGTACATAGTAGCAATTATTCAAAATTAAAACCATGCCCGAAGGTAAAGACAACTCGTAGGTGCCTACGGCCAGTGCAGCAACCTTAGCTCCATTCCCGACTCGTAGCTCTACTTGTCCTTTCTTCAGCGTCCTACTGTTTCTTAGTGCCTGCACATCAGTACAAATATGAGCACCGCAGCCGGTATCCAATACCCACGAAGTAGGACTAGAAGACATAACATTAAGTTCGATAACATAAATACCTGAGTCAGACGCATCATACGTCTTCTTCAGCTTCTTGTAATCTTCCATGAACTTCTTGCAGTCTTTCTTCCAATGCCCCAACTGCTTGCAGTAGTTGCACTTATCCTCAGGAGAAGGCCCGGATTTGGGCTTCGGCTTGGGCTTGTCCTGACTTTCAGCCTGGACAACCTGGGCCTTACCCTTACCCTTCTTAGGTTTCTTAAACCTTTTACCCCCTTGTACCATCAGGACATTGGGAGTAGCCTTCTTGAGATTCGGTTCTGCTGTCTTCAGCATACCGTGCAACTCAGTCAATGTCTTAGTCATGTTTTGCATATTGTAGTTCATGATGAACTGATCAAAACATGACAGCAAAGACTGCAGAATCATGTCAGTGGCCAGCTACTGGCTAATGGCACAGTCCAGTTTTCCCAGGTTATCAATGTAACCCATCATTTTAAGGACATGAGGACTTACTGTACTGTCCTTAGCCAGCTTGCAATCCATGAGAGATTTAACCGTCTGGTATCTCTCTGTGCGAGCTTGCTCCTGAAACAAAGCTTTCAGGCTGTTAATCATCTCAATGGGTGACAACACGCTCTCATATTGCTTCTGCAGCTCAGAGTTCATGGTCACCAGCATTAGACAAGTAACATTTTTGACATCCGCTGAATGCTTATCCCAAGCATTCTTTTCTGTCTGCGGAGCATTGGAACGTGGCCTCTCGGTGAGAACTCTTTCAAGGACATATTCCTTGTTCTCTTGCCTGAGAACTATTCTCAGGTTCCGATACCATTCCAAGAAATTAGATCCATTTAACTTGTCCTTCTCAAGAACGGATCTTAGTGAGAAAGTGTTGATGTGATTTGAGACAGACATAGCTGTAATTCAAAAGGAGGTAGATTTTAGTTATAAAGCACAAGAAATGAGAATTGTTATCTAATAAGAAAACTCCCATTGTATTGAAACTATGTTTCCTCATATGAATATAATGCGCCAAGATCCTCAGATTACTAAAATTCGAGTGGGCGACTCGCTGTTACTCAAGCTTTAGTTATCTAGGTAAGCAAATCATTGCTAATTGTACTCAGTACAACTCTTGGTCGTGAATAAGACAAACTATGTCCAATCCACTCTGATGTCTCTGGGCCCAGAACTTCTGACAGCCCAGTCAAGTATAACCAATCTTTTATCTGTCTTGTGATCACTGACAGTTGCACTGCAAGTCTGTCATTGACCACCTGCCTTACCCATGTTGCAGTGGATATCAAGGACTCCAAGATATCCAACAAACGACACGAGTCTTGACAGGAGACAAGATCGGGCAAGACATCAAGATCACTTGATATTTAGTTGAGGAAAAGAACTAATCTTATCTTGATTTATATTCACTATATATATCAAAAAATAATAACTTTTAATTAAAACATTTAGTTTTATTAAGTTTAGATTCATCTAATACTTTTAGGATTAAATTATTCTGGTTCATGCAAATTTGTGGTCAAACCAACAAGTCTGCGGACGTTGTGTCGATCGACGCCAACCATTGGCATCGATCGATGCAACTCTATTTAAACCGTTCTTCGATAACCGGTCAAACCGGATCGAATTTACTTAACCGATTCAATCCAATTGAACCAGTTCGGTTTAATGGTCTATGTCGATCGTCACACACTGTGTATCGATCGACATTACCAAACCAGAACCAATTTTGGTTAATAAAATTAACCGAGCTAGATAACCAGTTCAATCCAATTGAACCGATCTATCTAAATGTATTGCCTGTGTCGACCGACACACCCAATGTATCGATCGACGCAGCACGATTACGGGTACTCGATCTCAGATCGAAACTCTAAAGATTATTTGCGGATTTTCGCTTTGTATCGACCGACACATGCTTTGTGTCGATCGATACTGTGCGACAAACCCTAAATTTTATTCGCGAGTTTTCGCTCTGTGTCGACCGACACACGCTTTGTGTCGATCGACACCCTGCGACAAACCCTAAAATTTTATATTTTGCGCCGCGGCGTGTCGACCGACACACGCTTTGTGTCGATCGACACAGTGCGATTTCAGCAATACCATCGTTTTCAACAGAGACAAAATCCGAGATTATTCCTTTGAAACACGATTTGAACATGCAAAACCAACTCAACAACATCAAGATTCGAATTATTTTGCAACCAATTCAATAGCTAAACCCTAACATGCTATGGTACCACTGTTGGATCCCTATGGATCTAGGGTTTGATATATTGAAATTTAGAACTAACCTCGTTCTTACCTTTGGCAGCGGAAGAAGATGGTGAACGAGATCAGTGGAGCAACGCAACGCTTTGCCTCTACCAGATACACACGCACGCTCGCTGGAAACGGGATGCTAGTGCCGGATCAATGGGGATCGATGGTGTCTGGTGTGTCAAGTGTTTCTGTCAAGAAAACTGGACGGCTCTATTGTTTAGGTCGAAACTAATCAGCTTTTATTCGACCTAAACGTGCTTAACGGACCAGACTCAATTAAGCCATAACCCGAAAAGCCTGTTCGGAAAATCCGAACTGTGTCGACCGACACACAAGCTGTGTCGATCGACACAACACCATTATATCGATTCTTATATGTATTTCAATACACATAATATGATCATTGCCACAATGATCATTCCCATGTCGTAGCTTCCAGTTCGCTTAGGTGTGTGACCCTATAGGATCATACAATACTGGCAGTAAGTCCACGACCTACAGAATGCAAGAGGCTTCTAGCAAAGCATTGCAAACGCCCAGTATTATACGAATGTCTGATCTCGACACACAACTATCACAGGAGTGAGTACAAGTGTGATTTCAGGACACTATCCCAACACAACTGTGCTTAATTAGATCCTGACTGATTGATTTGTCTGCTTGTCTGATTTCCTGAGAACGCCCTAGACTTAGCGCCTTTAATTGATTGTTTTCACCACCGATAATCTGCTACTTGTTTACTTTCTCGCTTGCTATTTAGTTTACTACACATTGCTTTATTCTTAGTTTAAACCTCTATAGTTTCTGAACTATCGAGACCAGAGTCTCTGTGGATTCGATACCCTATATACTACAATCACTTAACTGTGCACTTGCAGTAGAATAGGATTAAAACTAGACCCCTATCAAGTTTTTGGCGCCGTTTCCGGTGACTCTTAGAGTCTTCGATAGGACCGAACTTAGGGTTTCTACTAAGATTTTTATTGTTTTTGTTTCGTTTTTTGTTTTTATTTTTTAGTTATTAACTTTTCTCTGTTTTCTCTCTGTCGCAGGTTACATAATCGCTTTGCGTCGATCGTTGCACCTTTGTGTCGATCGTCACTAGGCTATTCTGAGATTGAATCGATCGTTGCACTGATAGCATCGATCGTTGCTGGACGATTACAGCCAGTTTATGCAGACGCAGAAAACTAGAAGTAATCAGAACTTGAACTTAGTTAATCTCGGACTTGAAGAACTTGGACGTCTAGAGAGGACTAACAGAAGAGAGAGAAGAGAAAGGATGGTACGTGAGCGCTTGATCCTGATACAAGATGCTAACGGTATCCTGAGGGATCTGCAAAACAATCCTTACAATTCTGCTGGGCAGAGGATTGATGCTGAGGGACGCGTGATCCCTGAGGTTGAGGAACCTGAACCACAGCCGCAGGCGCAAGGCCAAGGACAAAACCAAGGTAGATAGATGGTTGCCCACGAGAGGACTTTAGCTGACTACAACAGACCGGATGAGTTTCATGCAAACCGGTCAGCTTTAGTACTTCCTGGTTTTGAGAGGGATGACTTTGAGATCAAGACCATCTACTACTCGCTGATGAGACAGAATGCTTTCCATGGTCATCCAACGGAGCAGCCTATGGATCACATTGATCAGTTTGAGGACATAATCACTGGCATGAAGTATGATGGAGTTTGCCAGGATTATCTGTTTCTTAAGCTCTTTCCATACAATCTCGCTGGAGACGCTGCTGCATGGATTAAGCAACTGGCACCTGGCCAGTTTACTACTTGGGCAGCCCTGAAGAGCGAGTTTCTGAGAAATTTCTACGATGATGCGCGATCAGATCAGTCCAGGAAGGACATTCTGACATTTTCCCAAGGCCCTGTGGAGCCTTTAAAAGCTGCCTGGATGAGATTCAGGAAGTACTAGCGTGACTGCCCACACCATGGATTCACTGAGGTCACATTGCTGGGTATCTTCTTCAGAGGCATAGATCTTCCATATCAATCTGCGCTGGATAACTCCAGTAATGCAAACTTCAACACCAGGACTCCTGCACAAGCTAAGCAGTTGATTGAAAACTTAGTGAGCAGCAACAGTTGCAAGACTATGGATGAGAGGAGAAAGAAATCTGGCGGAAGTATAGAGCCTTCGGAGATTGCTGATATTAGATCTAGGCTGGACACAGTTTGTAATCTTCTAACTGGTAAGAAAGTTGTCCACTTTGCTCAAGATGTAGAGGTAATTCAGACTGAGGAGGACACTCAGTAAGAAGATGTGAATTACATTGGAGGATCTGGTTTCCAAGGTAACAAATTTGGTAATCAGCAGGGAAACAGATTCTTCAATGGAGGACAAAGGAGTGCCTTCACAGGCAATCAGAACTCCTCTGGTTTTGGACAGACTAGTGGTTTTCAGAAACCTTTTGGACAAGGTACTCAGAGAACCTATGGATCTTCATCTTATCAGACTCCTCCTGCAGCCACTGCTCATGAGAGTAAGATGGAGGCAATGATGGAACAGCTGCTGGAGAGTCAGACTAAGATTTCTGTAGACTGCAATAAGAAGTTGGATGCTGTCTATGAGGATCTCAATGGAAAGATTGAATCTATGAACATTCATATGAAGCAGTTGGATACTCAAGTGAATCAGATTTCCGGTTCTATGAAGGGAAAAGGAATAGCAGACACCCATATTAAAGCATGGTCTGTGTACATTGATGATGGATCTCACCTAGGTGGAGGATTTGAGCTAAGCACAGCTGAGTTGGTAGAAGAAGGTGAAATTTCGGATTTTGGAGAAAATCTCTCGGGTGAAAACTATGAAAACAGTGTTGCATCGATCGACACACCCCTAGTGTCGGTCGATGCAGGTCGTGAACAGACAGACCCGCAGGATTTTGACGGAGTTGACGCAGATTTGGAGATTGATCGCTTATTCCCTGGAGTTTCTGATATCACTCAGGAGGAGATTTATGGACAATTAATTAGACAATATCCCTCAGTATCTGAAGTGATTAAGCAGGAGATTGAAGAGCTTAAGAAGATATAAGAGGTTGGTGAAGATGTGGAAGAAATTCCATCATCTGATGATCCACCTTATCATCCATGTGTGCAGAGGTACCTGAATAAGATGTTGCCTTTAGACGAAGAGCTGAAAGACTGGGTGATCATAGTTCCCCAACAGATTAGTGATGTGCTGCTAACAAAGATCCCAAAGAAGCTGCCTGACCCTGGTGTCTTTGTGCTTAACTGCTCTATCTTTGAGGATAGTTTTAGGCGCTCTCTTTGCGATCTGGGTGCTGCTGGAAGTCTTATACCATACTCTGTGGCAGAGAAGCTGGGAATGCTGGATTTTTCTCCCACTAGGACCTCTCTTGTCCTAGCTGATCAGTCCATAAGAGTTCCGGAAGGACTTCTTGAGGACATCCCGGTGAGAGTTGGAAACTACTTAGTTCCAACAGACTTCTTAGTGCTGAAATATGACTGTGACCCTGATGAAGCGTTACTACTTGGGAGACCATTCTTGGCTACAGCAGGAGCGGTAATAGATGTTAGAAACAGTCTAATAGACCTCCATCTGGGAGATGAACCTCTGCGTTACGAGATGGATAAGCTGCGGAAACCACTGATAGATGGGCAGACATTCACCATCATGGAGCAGCCGGATGATACAGTGATTTTAGATCCTGGAGCACATTTTACTCCATCTTTTCTTGGACATGAGCATTCTGCAACAGCCCACTCACCACCTTGGATGAGGAAACTTGAACGGAGACAGAAAAAGTCTCTGTCAGGATCTCACGGTGCCTAAATCTTGTTTGTCCGGTCAAGCTAATGACCTTAAACAAGCGCTGAGTGGGAGGCAACCCACTGTTAGGTTTTAGTATTTTTCTTTTTGGTTTTTAGTGTTTTTCTTAGGAATTTACGTTTTCATTTGTTTTTTTTCTAAGTTTCAGATACAGAACTTAAGTCTGGAGATGTGTGACGATCGTTGCTTCATTGTAACGGTCGTTGCAGGGTGATTTTGACGAAGAGGGGTTATCGCATTGTGACGATCGTTGCGGTCCTGTGCAACGGTCGTTGCAATTGGCTCAATTGCAAAAATTAAGGTATGCGCGCTAAACCGGAAATCGATTTCGATTTGACCAGCACCGGTCGTTGCTCTTATGCAACGGTCGTTGCACCCACGACCGAGGTAAGTTGCCTTAAACCCTTCTCTTCTCTTTTCTTCTCCATTTCTGTCCGTACACCACCGAAACACTCATACTCGCCTAAATCTATCATTTCTTCATCATTTTCTTCGATTCCAAGTGCTACTCTCTTGTTTTTACTCTCTCAATCTATTCTTCTAGACCATATATCACGAATCCAAGGTAATGTGCCTCTATTTTATAATTTTCGGATTCAACTTTAGGGTTTTAGAAATTGGGAATTTTGGATTAAAATTGATGAATGCGTGTTTAAATAAACATGATTTAGGTTGTTTAGTGATGGATTATTGTTGATTTCGTGGTTGATTGAACGTATTTAGAACGATTTTAGAGATTGTTGTTGACGGCCAAAATCGCCTTGCAACGATCGATGCCTTAGTTGCAACGGTCGTTGCCTCGCGATTTCACAGAGAGATTGCCGAGACTAATTAGTTTTAATTTCTTGATGAATACAGATGTCATCTCACAGACAGTCGGTTATGTATTCTGCTTCTTTCCTTTGCACTTTTTCTTTTTGATTTTTAGGATGCTACTATGTTTGGATGGTTATGCTTGATTTGATACATTTGTTGCCTTGATTTTACTCTGTTTTTAGTGTTTTCAGCTTGCAGGTAACGGAACTAACCTGCTAACTTGCTGACTGAGCCGTAATACGCAGTGCGTCGATCGACACACACTGTGTCGATCGTCACCATACGATCGAAATCGCATTGCAGCGATCGTTGCGGTCCTGAGCAACGATCGACCATACACGAAAATCGCCTAGCAACGGTCGATGCACCTAGTGCAACGATCGATGCATGCGCGACAGAGGTAAAAATCAGACAGACTCAACACGTCCATTAACATTTAATTTTATTTTCTTTCTTTTACCAATCCTTCGCTTGACACTACTGGGGACAGTGTGTCTTAAGTGTGGGGGAGGTGCTACTAGTTTTCTGTTTTCTTAAGAGTCAGTCCGTTTTCCAAAAAGTTTTGTTTTATTGAGTCAAAACTAGTTTAAGTAGGAAACAATGATTTTTTGAGAAGTTTAACAGCACTTGCAGGAACTTAAGTAACCATTGGGATGAAGTTGCAAGATTCATCTATGACTATTAGAAAACCTCATCACAGATCAACCTACTGAGGACACCCACATCACTTCAGGTATCAGAGGATCCTTTTACTGACTTCACCCTTAATACTGACTTAGATTTCTCACCTAAGAGCTTGGTATAATTTGTGTCGGGTTCCTTTGTTAGTTCTGACACAGCCTGTAAACCTGTCCTATTTAGTTCCCTTCTCCCCTTCCACAAAAAAATAAAATAAATAATAATAAACTGAGGATGAGTTAGTAACTCCGAATTGATCATGGGAATGGTAGCAAACACTATTTTCTCTCATGTGATCCATGGAATGTGTCCAAAGTACACCCCAAAACGGGAAGAACACTGATAAAAAAAAAAATGATACCCAGTGGGGAAAAATCAGTCGTTAAGGAAGGGAAAAGAGAAGAAAGGGACTAGAGAAAGATAGTATGGTGGTCTAGAGCTGATAAGGTAAGAGTCCATGTGCCTTTGATCGATACTCCTTAGGTGAGACCGCACTTAAATACTTGCAGAAGTCAGTAGGGAGAATTTGAATGCGTGAATGTGATTGTGGAGTTTGCTTAGGACAGTTGCTAAGTGTGGGGGAAGTACATGTAGGTCTTGATATCTTGTGATTGATTCTTTCAGTGGTTTACTAAGGGGAATCTGAGTGTTGCTGCTTCTAAGATGAAAAGAGTTTCTGAAGAGTTTTCAAACCTCTTCACTACATTTTAGTTCTCTGTTTTGCTTGAGGGCAAGCAAAGGCTAAGTGTGGGGGAGTTGATATATCATGGTTTTTACCGGTTTTATGCCATGATATAATTGTGTTTTAGTGTTCTTTTGTGTTCTTTTAGAGTCTTTTACAGGTTTAATCAGGTTTGGAGCAATGTTGGAGATATTGGAGCATTTTGGGGATTTTTGGAGTGTTTGGCCGAGAGATTGAGCTCACTGTCCAGAATTCAGATTTGCATCGATCGACACACCTTTGGTGTCGATCGACACACTAGCGAGTTGGGCCAATCCGGCGGTTTAATGAAGATTCAAGATTTTGCACTTTGGCCCAGAAATTTCCAGTATTTACAAAGAAGCCCCAGCCGAGATTTAGCCTATATAATTAGGTTTTTAGATCAGTTTTTAGAGACGCTTTTACCTACACTTTGATACGCTTTCATACTTAGAGCTAAGAGATTTTTAGAGCTTTTGGGGGCTGATTCTGATCCTGTACTTCATCTATTTTGGAGAAGATTTCGAACCCTTTTATCTATTTAATTTCTTATATGCAATCTATTTATTCTATGATTTCTGTTTCATTAATCATGTCTGAGTAGATTCATAGTTAGGTTTAGGGTTTCTCATTAAGGATTTCATGACTTGCTAGACTCGTTTAATTCAGTTAAGGATTCACATGAATAGAATGTTCTTCGATCTAAATTGAGTTTAATGCTAGTTCTAACCTGATCAATTAGAATCTAGATCCTAGGTTGCTAAATACGACACGAGAGTGTGGTTTAAAATCTGAACTATTTAGGTTGAGCAATTAAGCTTCTCGCAAAGGAATTTGGTTTAGTTTAATTGTGAACATATCGAACTTGAAATTAATGCTGGTTTAATCTGTTAGTAATTGCAAAGGAATTTGGATTGCTGCACTTAGACTTAGAGAATTCTCGCAACGACAGTTGGTTAATTCTATATCCGTGATTTGAGTTCTAGAACTGTGCTTAATTAGATCCTGACTGATTGATTTGTCTGCTTGTCTGATTTCCTGAGAACGCCCTAGACTTAGCGCCTTTAATTGATTATTTTCACCACCGATAATCTGCTACTTGTTTACTTTCTCGCTTGCTATTTAGTTTACTACAGATTCCTTTCTTCTTAGTTTAAACCTCTATAGTTTCTGATCTATCGAGACCAGAGTCTCTGTGGATTCGATACCATATATACTACAATCACTTAACTGTGCACTTGCAGTAGAATAGGATTAAAACTAGACCCCTATCAACAGTAGGCATTGGTTTTCACCGTGAATATCCAAGCCGCCGAATCTGTTCTGTGTCGACCGACACTCAATCTGTGTCGATCGACACAGTTGGCTTTCTGTTTTTCTTCGCGAAAAACCCTAGCCGCTGATTCTGTCGATTTCACCAATTTGTGTCGACCGACACACCTAGTGTGTCGATCGACACTCTGCGAAAACACAGAATCGGATTCAATCAGAATCAATCTAACCTGTTCTTATTCATGTGAACTCACAAACGAATTTAAAACATCAAATTCTAACAAACAGGTTGATTCAATGATAAACCCTAAGGCTCTGATACCACTGATGGAATTCCTAGCAGTTCCTAATCCGATTAGGCGACCCCTAAGTCTGAATTCCGATCCTAGGATCTAGTGTTTGGTAATTGAATCATAGATCTCGTGTTTACCTTGTTTGGCAGCGGAATATGATCAGATAAACGAGATCTCTAGAGTGCCTCAGATGCTGCGCCTCTACCGTAGTCCACACGCACACAAGCTGGAATCCGCTGGGATGCTAGTGCCGGGAATCGGATCTCTTGGGAGTTTCTGTGTTTTTGAGGTGGCTGTTTTTCTGTCGAAAAAAACTCTCTGACGGCTCGCTCATCTGCTAGGTCGAATATCATAACCCACTTATATATTGACCTCGATGTAAACCGAAACATCAGTTTCAGTATCACCATTGTGTCGACCGACACACCCAATGGTGTCGATCGACACACCTCTTGTATCGATCGACGCACCAATGGCATCGATCGACACACCTCTTAAAACACGAATTCAATGTGTATTCGATACACATTAATCGGACTATATACCAATGATCAATCCCACATAAAGTGCATCCAGCTTGCTTGGGTGTGTGACCCTGTAGGTTCACACGATACTAGAAATGAGTTACAACTCATTTGTCATAAGCGGTTTCTAGCAAAACATTATGACTACCCAGTATCACATGAATTGTCCGATCTCGACAATACAACTATCGTTAGAGCAAGTACAATGTGATTTCAGGACATAATCCCAACAAGATAAATCGCAAACCATAAAATGTTCTTGGAAAAATAAATGTTACAAAGATGTGGACTTGAATGAGGGAGGAAGAAGGAAGAAGGGTTATGAAGGCAAATGTTACGCACAAAGGGCATATGGACATTTAATATTACTTATTTATGTTTTTTTCATGAGATCCACAAAGGGAAAAAGAATCCATGTAAGCAACAAAGAGACTACTGACGTGGAAAACTTAGAAATAGAGAGAATTTCTCTACTATTATATATGTGATTCAGTGGCTAAGATAAAAGTTAGATATTTTATATTGTAAAGCTCTTTTATATACTAGTCAATATTATTAAAAAAATAGAGTATTTCAGAGACTAATTTTTACTTAAAATGTATATTACTTGACATTTATATTACGAAATATATCATTAGAACTAATTGGTGTTTTTGTTTATCATTGAGAACATATTTGGATTTAGTAAAATAAGACTATATGTAGGACATGTTAAATATTCTCTAATTAATCATTATATTCCAAAAGAAATTTGTAATATCTTTTAGTATTTTTTTTTGTTTTAAATATAAATATAAATTTTATATTATAACAATAACTTAAAAAATAAAAAATATTTTTTGGATTTATTCAAAAAATATTAGTTTCGTAAAATCTATTATAAAATAATTAAAGTTACATTTTTCTAAATGTTGTCTACTTTATGATTTTATTCAAAATATATTCATAATATATTTTAATATCTTTTTCGTTTCAAATATAAATGTATATTTTTTATGTTATAGAAAAATCTGACAAAAATATATAAATTTCTTAATTTCATAAGCAATTTTTTTAAAAAAATTATATATATTATTATAAGTTATTAATTGTTTCGACAACAAATAAAGTAAATTTGATCTAATATTTAAAAATAATATTTATTATATTTTAATCTATAAAAAAGCAAAAATATTAATATTTAGACAATTATAAAACGTGCTGAAAATAAAGTAATCAATTTTAATTATATATACTATTATAAACGAATTTTATCTACTAGAAGAGAATCGAAGAATTTGGGGGGGAAATCAAGAAAACAACCTAATTACTGAGGTGCAACAAGGTCAATGGTGTTTTGTGGATGTATCATGGAAGGAGGGGGATTCATTTACGGGTCAAGGATGGTATAGTTGTTATGAGGGAGGTGCAAATGTATTGATGGGAGCTATGAACATCAGGCAGAGCATTTCGCCGCTACATGCGGAATTTGAAGCATTGATCTAGGCTATGTAAGGCATGGTGTTCTTCAATCACAAACATATCATTTTTGCAACAGATTGCTCGGAAGTGGTGAAGATAGTATATGAACCGGAGAACTGACCAGCCTTTGCAGTTTATACGGAAGAGTATGATAAGAGAAAGGCGTTCTTCACGTACACATAATCAGACGGCGGATAGACTAGCACGGAGAGCTCGTCTCAGGCAGTCACCAAGCACACATATCGGACCGGAACCACCGATATGGATGATAGAGAATAGTGTTCTTTCTTTAAATTTTGTTGTCAAAAAAAAAATCTACTAGAAGATGGTTTAAAAATATATATATTGACTAATTTCACTTGATATATTCTTAATTTAATAAAATATTAAAATTATTACATATTTATATTATTTTAATATATGATGAGTTATATTACGATCGATGTTTTACGATTGTAGTTTTAAAATAATGGTTTCATTAGATATTCAAAATATTTAGACTATTGTAAGTTGAGTTGAAATATGGGTTAATTTGTTTGATTATAATATTTTTAATAAAATTTATGTTACGAGTTTTAAATATGAATTAATTAATTTTAATTATAGAGACATTAAAATAAACTTTAACTAATGCAAATATATTATTGAACATATTATCTTATTTAATTTAGTTATATTTATATCTATAAAATAAACATAAAATAATTATATTTTGATGTATACAATAAACATAAAATAATATTAAAAATAAGATTAACATTTACTTGGCGTGTATTTTACGAAATATATATATGTATATATATATTATTAATTGTTGTTTTTAATAATAATTAAATGCGTATTATTAGACTATATGTGTACCATGTTAAATATTCTATAGTTAATGATTATATTCCAAATTAAATTCATAATATATCTTATTATCTTTTTTAAATATAAATAAAATTATATATATATATATATTATAATAATATCATAAATAAATATTTTTTTTTATTTGTTAAAACAGTAATTATTAATTTATTATTTAATATTATAATTTATTTAAAATAATTTACATCTATTTTATTCTAAATATTTTATAATTTTGATTTATTCAAAATATATTCTTATTTTCTTTTAATATCTTATTTTGTTTCAAATATAAATATATATTTTATATAATATTACTCAAAATACTTAAAAAAATTATATCTTAAAAAGTAATTACTAAATTCGTATATTTTATTATAATTTATTTAAAATAATTTTATTTATATTTTAATCTATTAAATAAACACAAAATGTTTATATTTAGACGGCTTTAAAACATGTTAAAATATAGTAATTTATTATAATTATGTATAATATTTAAAACCAACTTTGTATAGTGGAAGGTTTAAAAAAGATGTATTAACCAATTTTACTTGATATATTTTTAATTTGATAAAAATATTAAAATTATTTTATATTTATATTATTCTAATATATGATGAATTCAATTATAATTTATATTTTTACGATCGTATTTTAAATGGTTGTTTATCAAATTTTCAAAATATTTAAATTACTATAAGATGAGTTGAAATATGTGTTAATTTGTTTTGATTATATGTTTTTGTTAAGATTTATGTTACGAGTTAAAATATGAATTAACCAAATTTAATTATAGAATCATTAAAATAAACTTAAACTAATGCAAAAATGTATTGAACAAATTATCTTATTTAATTTAGTTATATTTTCATCTATAAAATGAAAACATAAAATATTTATATTTAGACTATAATACAACAAGTTGAAAAATAGATTAACCAATTTCAGTTTTCTATATTCTTAAAAACAAAATTGCCTACCGGAAGACAAATTAAAAAGACCTTTTAAACTAATTACGAATCTAGTTTTAATTTGATAAAATATTAATAATATTAATATTTATATTATTCTAAAAGATGATGAGTTAGACTACAATTGGTGTTTTAAAATGGTTGTTTTATAAAATTTTCAAAATACTTAAACTATTATAAGATGAGTTGAAATATATATTACCATCTTTTAACTTTCATAATATGTAATTATAATTATGGAAAAGTAAAAATTTAATTGTTAATATGAGCATATGATATTCTATAAAATATTTTAAATCAACACAATTATAAAGAAGGAATATAACTTTCTCTCTCTTGCGAAATTTCAGGCGAATTCTAGAACACCCTACGACCTTCACCTTACACCGGTGATTTCGACTCCGCCGAGTGCGGCTACGACTTCCGATTATTCAGATCTTCATCTTCATCCTTAGGTCTTCTCACGAGGGACGTTAATCTTCAATATGGATCGCGATCTATGGATCTCACTGCAAATTTGGCAATTGGAGCCGAACAAAGACCACTGAAAATCTCGGCAGATACTAAACAAAAAAGAGATGATATCCATTGGCTAAGCTTAGTGGTTCAGGGTCTTAATCCGGCGAAGCAATCTCCAGCAGGAATCAAGAATACTCTGCCTAAAGCTTGGAGATTAGAGGGGAGAATCACAAGCCGCATCAACGAAGACGGTACAGTTCAGTTCTTTTTCAAATCAGAACAACAACTCCTTACTGTTCTGGAAAAGGGACCCTGGAATTTTAGAGAATGGATGGTTGTTGTAGATAGGTGGTCTAGGCGTAATACTTCTGATTATCTGAAGCAGATCACTTTCTGGATTCAAATACTAAACCTTTCGGATGACTCCAGAAGTGAAGATTTGATTACTGAAATTGCTCATCCATTAGGAGTTCTTGAAGATTTATATATCCAGGAGCCAACAAGAGATCAGGATGGTGAAGTCTGGATCCGGGAAAGAATGGATGCGTACAGTAGATTGACTTTCGTGAGATACATTGAGCTAGTGGACCATGAAGAACCAGTTCTCATACGCTTCATCTATGACAAACTGAAGAAATTCTGCACTTTATGTGGGGCCTTGACTCATGATGAACGAGAGTGTGATTTTGAATTCTCTAACTCTGATTTTCGTCGTATGATAGATAATGCTGAAGGAGATCAACAGAATAACCAGATTGCATTACATCAAAATCCCTTGGATAATGGAGAGCATCAGAATTCAGGAGAGCTTCAAGATGATACAATGGGAGAAAATGTGGATTCAAATCTGAAGATGGATATCTCTGGTAATGCAATGCTTAGTGTCTCTACTGGTGAGAATATACAAGTCTTGAATCCTCCACAACAAGTAGAGGCCCAAATATCTCATGTTCAAGAAATGCAACCACCACCTAATCTGAACTTTCCTATCACACTCAAGGAATTAGGATCTACTTCTGCTTCCCCTATCAGAGGATTGAAGAGGAAAGCTCCACCTATAGCTATGGAAGATGAGACTTCTACTAACCGTCAGAAACTTCAACCAAACAAGGATAACATTGAGCAAGGGGAGGTGGCAACCCCAAAGCCACCATCTGATCCATGAAGATTTTGCATTGGAACTGTCAGGGTTTAAGGAACCCCCTGACAGTTCGTCACCTCAAGGAGATTACCAGAAATTTTTCTCCAGAGGTAATGTTCCTGATAGAAACGAAGAATAATCGGCAGTATGTACAGAATCTAGGATTGGAGATGGGATATGAGCATCTTTTTTGTATACCATCTGAAGGAACCAGTGGTGGTTTGGCAATTTTTTGGACACACCAAGTTCAAGTAACCGTAACAGACCCAACTCTAAATTTTACAGATGTCTATATTAGAGATGGGTACAATCACTTCTGTATTAGCTACGTATATGGCCATCTAGATAAAAGGCAGAGACACAGTCTATGGGGATGGATGGGCCATAGAGCAGCAATGTATCATAATATTCCAAGATTAGTGATAGGTGACTTCAATGACATAACCTCCAATGAAGATAAAGAAGGAGGCCCCAACAGATCACAAGCAAGCTTTGAAGCTTTTCAAGAAATGATAGCAGAATGTGGATTGCAGGAAATTCAGACAACATGTGGTCCTTTCTCTTGGTGTGGAATGAGAAACTCTCATCTCATAAGATCAAAAATAGATAGAGCAATGGCAACAACTCTATGGAGAGATCTCTATCCACAAGCATCAGGGAGGTTATTGAGATGGATGGGATCAGATCACCGGCCCTTGCTAATCTGTACAGACAATGATAAGTGGAGGGGCGAGAAACTCTTCAGATATGAGAATAGATGGAGACTCTGTCCTGAAGTTAAAGAAGTAGTTTCCACTGCTTGGGAATCCCAATGCCAAAACATACCTCCTCAAAACTTCGCTGAGACAATCACTCAATGTAGAGATGCACTGGCCAAATGGAAAAGAAGGAGTGCTACAAATTCTAGAAAGCAGATTGAGGAGTTACAGCAACAACTTCACAATGCGTATAATTCTACTTCCCTAGATTATGGTCTCATTGATAATCTGAAATCTCAACTCATCCTTGCTTACAGATATGAGGAAGAGTTCTGGAAAGAAAAGAGTGGAGTTACTTGGTTACAATGTGGAGATAGGAACACCAAGTTTTTTCATGCAATGACCAAGCAAAGAAGAATTAAGAACTCTATTGTAGCATTGGAGGATGATCAAGGGAATCAGTATAATGGACAAGAGCAAATACAAACATAAATGAGGAGCTACTTTCAAAATCTCTATTCATCTACGGGTACGTATATCTCTCCAGAAATCTTAGATGCTATTCCTAGTTTAGTTACTCAAGAAATGAATGAAGATTTAACTAGACCGTTAGAGATGAATGAAGTTAAACAAGCAGTCTTTAGCATCAATCCTGAAAAATCCCCGGGGCCGGATGGTATGAGTGCAGCTTTCTATAGGCATCACTGGGAGATTATAAAAGGAAAACTTTTTGACTTTGTTAATTTGTTCTTTACTGAGGGATATTTACAAGCAGAGCTTAATCATACCCATATATGCCTTATCCCTAAGATAGAGTCTCCCACAAAAATTAAAGGATTTTAGACCTATTAGCCTATCTAATGTGGCTTATAACATAATCTCAAAAATTCTAGCTAATAGGTTAAAAGACTGGCTCCATCTCATCATATCAGATTATCAGACATCTTTTATTCCCAATAGACTCATTACCGATAATCTACTAATCGGTCATGAGATGATCCACTCTTTGAAAACAAGAATTCGTAAAGAAGGCTACATGGCAATCAAACTAGATATCACTAAAATCTTTGACAAAGTGGAATGGTCTTTCTTGGATGCAGTTATGCATCATATGGGTTTCAATGAAAAGTGGAGAGCTTGGATAATGAAGTGTATAAGATCTGTCTCTTATAGTGTCTTATGCAATGGCTTCCCTACAAGAAGAATCTATCCTCAGAGAGGTATTAGACAGGGAGACCCTATCTCCCCTTATCTTTATCTCATTTGTACTGAGGGATTATCAAGACTTATACAATCAAAGGTGTTAAAAAAGAGAGTTAAATGGATACCAAGCCGCGAGAGGGGCTCCTAAAAAGCTCTCACTTACTATTTGCAGATGATTCAATGTTGTTCTCGAAGGCTACTGTTGAAGATGCAGAGGAAATTAAAAGGATTCTAAATGTTTATGGAAGTGCATCGGGCCAACAAGTAAATTATATGAAGTCAGCACTCCTCTTCAGCAAAGGTACGAATCCTCAGACTTGTATCCAAATATCTAAGATTCTAGAAATTCAACAAACAAATAGCTTTGGAAGATATTTAGGATTGCCTGATTATATTGGTAAGAACAGAGCTGATACATTTCAATACTTAAAGCAAAGGATTAATCAGAAAATGAATAGCTGGTATACAAAGTTGCTTTCTCCAGCAGGAAAAGAGGTTCTCCTTAAGTCAGTAATCACAGCTATTTCAACTTACACAATGAGTTGTTTTAAAATACCCCAAAAGATCTTATCATCATTAATGAAACATATCAGAAGATTTTGGTGGTCGTCTTCTCCTGATAAGTGTAAAATATCTTGGATAGCCTGGGATAAAATGGTCAGAGCTAAGAGCAGGGGACGACTAGGAATAAGGGATCTAAAAGATTTCAATACTGCTTTGTTAGCTAAACAAGGTTGGCGTCTCTTCACGCAACCTAATAGTTTGCTTGCAAAAGTCTATAGAGCAAAGTACTACCCAGAAAAAAACTTTTTACAAGCAACACGAATAAGGAGAAGTAGCTATGCATGGAGCAGTATTATAACTGCTCAAAACTTGTTGAAAAATGGTATATGTTGGAAAATTGGTACATGTCAAAATACAAATGCTTGGAAGGATCCATGGCTGCCATTAAATCCTCCTAGACCTCCTAGACCTAAGGAATACGGTTATGTGCCAAAATTTAAAGTTTCTGACCTTCTTGTTTCAGGGACAACATTATGGGATCAGCAAAAGCTTCAAGAGTGGATTCATCCAGATGATGTTAGTGAGATTATGAGAATTCGACCCTCAAGCACAAGGGTAAGTGACTCAGGTTACCATTATTTAAGAGAAATGAGTCACAATAATGCTGTGAATCAACATCAATCTCAATCTGACAACTCTTCACTCTTTAAAAGTGTATGGCAATTAAATTCTCCTCCCCGAAATAAAATGTTCTGGTGGAGAGTAGTTCATAATAGCTTACCTGTTGCTTCACAGCTCATAAAGAGAGGAATCAAGATAGAGAGAACATGTATGTTGTGTGGTGAAGAGGATGAAGATCTGAATCATCTTCTATTCCAATGCAGAGTCTCAAGAGAAGCGTGGATGATGACTCCTGGTTCTGTAATATCAGGTGACTATCTGCTTTCTCATGACTTACATAACAATATGGATTATATTTTCTCTCTATCAGCTCCAAATAAGAAGGAATATAGCATATATTGATATATCATGGTTTTTACCGGTTTTATGCCATGATATAAGTATGTTTTATAGTCTTTTAGTGTTCTTTTAGAGTCTTTTACAGGTTTTATTAGGTACACACACGTTTGGAGCGGATTTGGAGATTATGAAGCTTATTGGAGCATTTTGGAGTTTAGACCCGAGAGCTTGTGCTCACTGTCCAGATTTGATGACTGCGTCGATCGATGCACACCTGCATCGGTCGATGCACAGCGCGAATGGGCCAGACCTCGGCGGTTTAATGAAGAATGCTGATATTGCAAGGATGCCCAGAAGTTCCTGATATTTACACAGAAGCCCCAAGTCGTGTTGTAGCTATATAATTAGGTTTTTAACTTCAGTTTTAATAACGCTATCATAACTTAGAGCAGAGAGTTTTTAGAGCTTTTGGGGCTGATCTGATCTTGTACTACATTCGTTTTGGAGAAGTTTTCGAACCCCTTTTATATTCTAATCTCTTTTATGATTTCTATTAATTCATTGATTATGTTTACATCATCTATGTCTGAGTAGTTTCATAGTTAGGTTTAGGGTTTCTCATAGGGATTTCATGACTTGTTAGATATAATTAATTCAGTTAAGGATTCACATCAATAGATGTTCTTCAAACTAAATTGTGTTTAATGCTAGTTCTAACCTGATCACTTAGAATCTAGATCCTAGGTTGCTAAATTGACACGACAGTGTGGTTTAGAATCTGAACTATTTAGGTTGAGCAATTTAATTACTCGCAAAGGAATTTGGTTTAATTAGATTGTGAACATATCAAACTTAGAATTAAAGCTGGTTTAATCTGTTAGTAATTGCAAAGGAATTTGGATTGCTGCACTTAGACTTAGAGAATTCTCGCAAAGGAATTTGGTTAATTCTATATTTGTGTTTGAGTTCTAGAACTGAGCTTAGTTAGATCATGACTGAATGATTTATCTGCTTGTCTGATTTCCTGAGAACGCCCTAGACTTAGCGCCCTTAGTTTATTGCCAACAAACAACAACTTGCTATTGATTTAGTTTCTTGTTTGCTTTTTAGTTAATTCAATACAATTTGCTTTCTCTTAGTTTAATCTCTTTAGTTCTAATCCTATCGTTGCCCCGAGTCCTCGTGGATTCGATCCCTAAGTACTACATTGATATACTGTGCACTTGCAGTTAGATTAGGGTAAAACTTTAGACCTATCAAGTTTTTGGCGCCGTTGCCGGGGACTCTTAGGAGTCTTCGATAGCTTCGAGCTTAGGGTTTTTACTAGGATTTTTGTTTTTTATTTTTTGTTTACTCATTTTTATTTTTCTCTCTGTTTTCTCTCTGTCGCAGGTTTCATAATCGCATAGCATCGACCGTTGCACTACTTGTGTCGATCGTTACTAGGCGATATTGGAGTTGAATCGATCGTTGCACTGTTAGCATCAATCGTTGCTTGACGATTACAGACGGTTTATGCAGACGCGTGAGACCAGAAGTAATCAGAACTCGAATCTCGTTAACCTCCAACTTGAAGAACTTGCACGACTTGAGAGAACTAACAGGAAGGAACAAAGAGCAAGGATGGTACGTGGACGACTGATTATAATGCCTGATGCTCAAGGTGTCCTGAGGGACCGAGATAACAATCCGTACAATGCTGCTGGAGAACGGATTGATGCTGAAGGGAATGTCATCCCTGATCCTCCTGAGCCAGTGCAACAGGGACAAAATCAAGGCCAAGGACAGGCCCAAGGTAGACAGATGGTTATTCATGAGAGGACTTTAGCTGACTACAACCGTCCGGATGAGTTTCATGCTAACCGGTCAGCTCTTGTACCTCCTGAATTTGAGAGGAATGATTTTGAAATCAAAACCATCTACTACTCTCTGATGAGGCAGAATGCTTTCCATGGTTTTCCGACGGAGCAGCCTATGGATCACATTGATCAGTTTGAGGACATAATCACTGGAATGAAGTATGATGGAGTGTGCCAAGATTATCTGTTCCTAAAGCGTTTCCCCTACTCTCTCGCTGGAGATATTGCAGCCTGGCTGAAACAACTTCCACCTGGAACGTTTGATACTTAAGCTGCTTTAAAGAGTGAGTTTCTGAGGCATTTCTATGATGATGCTCGCTCTGATCAGTCCAGACATGACATTCTCACTTTCTCCCAAGGTCCTACAGAGCCTCTTAAGACTGCCTGGATGAGGTTTAAGAAGTACCAACGTGACTGCCCGCATCATGGATTCACTGAGGTAACATTGCTGGGTATCTTCTTTAGAGGTATAGATCTTCCGTATCAGACTGCTTTAGACAACTCTAGCGATGCCAACTTTAACACTAGGACTCCTGCTCAAGCCAAGAAGTTGATAGATAATTTAGTAAGCAGTAATAGCTGCAAGACTACGGATGAGAGAAGGAAGAAGTCCGGTGGAAAGATGGAGAATTCTGAGATAGCTGATATTAGATCTAGAGAAGACAGTTTGCAATCTTCTAGCTGAGAAGAAAGCTGTCCATCTCGCTCAAGATGTTGAGGTGATCAATGCTGAAGAAGATGATCAGGAAGAGGATGTGAACTACATCGGAGGATCTGGTTTCTAAGGAAACAGATTTGGAGGACAGCAAGGTAATAGATTCTTCAGCACTAGACAAAAAGCTGGTTTTCAGAAGACTTATGGATCCTCCTCTTACCAAACACCTCCTGATACTCATAAGTGTAAGATGGAGGCAATGATGGAGCAGCTGCTAAAAGGACAAACCAAGATCTCTGAGGATGTCAACAAAAGACTGGATTGGGTGTATGATGATTTGAATGGGAAATTCGAATCCTTGAGCTCGCATGTAAAAAGGCTTGACGCTCAAGTTGCACAAATGGCTGGACATGTTAAGAGGGAAGATGGATATCTTCCAGGGAGAACCGATGCCAATCCCAAGTATCAATGCAATGCGGTAACATTGAGAAGTGGTAAGGAGCTGTCTCCCAGTCAGAAAAGACAGTTAAGTGTTGAAGAGCTGGGGGAAATTGAAGAAATGGAAGATGAGATCCGTGATATTCGCAATGCATCGATCGACGCTTCCAAGCAACGGTCGATGCAAGGCGAAATTGAAGAACCTGTCGTACCAAAGTCGCCGAGCAACGACCGACGCAACAACAGCGACGATCGACACATGTCGACAGCAAAGAGTTCAAAACCAGAGAAACCGAAACAGTCGAGTGAAAGGGTCTACAAGCCTAAGATACCTTATCCCAAGAATCCCAGGAAGGCTAAGAACGAAAAACAGTATAAAAAATGCAAGGAACTCATTAAAAAGGTGAAGGTTGAAGTGCATTTGATTGATTCCATGGAAACTACTCCAGTAATGAGGAAATGTCTTAAGGACTTGCTGTTTGGTAAGTGGTCTGATGAGGAGAGTGTAATGATGATCACAGAGGTGTGTAGTGCAGTGATTCAAGGCAGAATCCCTGAGAAGTTGAAAGATCCAGGAAGCTTTGTGTTGGATTGTACTGTCTACATGGAAAGATTCGAAAGGTCTTTATGTGATCTTGGTTCTAGTGTAAATCTTATGCCCTTCTCTGTTGCTAAGAGACTTGGAATGACTGATTTCATACCCACTAGGATCTCACTGGTTTTAGCAGACAGAACAATCAGAATCTCAGAAGGAATATTGGAAGATGTACCTATAATGATTGGCTAATGTGTGATTCCTACAAATTTTGTGGTTCTACAGTATGGACAGGAACCAAAGGATCCACTGATTTTGGGAAGGCCTTTCTTAGCCACTGCTGGGGCAATGATTGACTGTCAAGGAGGTAAGATAATCCTGAATATAGGAGATCTGAAGATGAGTTTTGATATGGACAAACTGGCGAGGCGACCAACCATCGACGGACAGACATTTTACGTGGATACTCTGGGAGATTTGGCTGCGGATTATTTTCATAGAACCCATGCTGAGGATCCACTGGAAAGGGCTTTACTGAGCTCTATAATGGAACTGCAGTATCTGCAGGACGAGCCCACAATCTGTTATGCAAGTATAATGGATTCTGCTGAGCAGGTGATGCAAGTAGTAGTATCTGGCGCGACGATGCAACGATCGACACCATCTGAGCATCGGTCGCTGCAGGTCGACAGAGATTGGGCAGAGGAAAAGGCTCCGAAAATTGAGCTGAAACAACTTCCATCCGGGCTAAAGTACGCATTTCTTGGACCTAATTCAACATATCCAGTGATAGTTAATGCTAGTTTAAACAACGCAGAGCTCACTTTACTGCTAAGCAAGCTGCGCAAGCACCACAAAGCTCTTGGCTATTCTCTTGATGACATTTCAGGTATCTCTCCATAGCTGTGCATGCATAGGATACATCTTGAGGACGAGTCTAAAGCATCTATCGAACATCAGAGGAGGTTGAATCCTAACCTTAAGGAAGTAGTAAAGAAAGAGATCATGAAACTATTGGATGCTGGGATAATTTTTCCTATATCTGACAGTGATTGGGTCAGTCCGGTTCATGTTGTACCTAAGAAAGGTGGAGTTACAGTGGTGAAAAATGAGAAGAATGAGTTGATTCCCACTAGGACAGTGACTGGATATCGTATGTGCATAGACTACATGAAGCTCAATGCTGCGACCAGGAAGGATCACTTTCCCTTGCCTTTTATTGATCAGATGCTGGAGAGGTTAGGAAATCACCCTTACTATTACTTCCTCGATGGATACTCAGGCTTCTTTCAGATTCCTATCCATCCAGAAGATCAGGGAAAGACGACTTTCACTTGTCCCTATGGCACATTTGCTTACCGAAGGATGCCTTTTGGACTCTGTAATGCACCAGCTACTTTCTAGAGATGCATGATGTCCATCTTCACTGACATGATTGAGGACTTCATGGAGGTATTTATGGATGATTTTTCAGTTTATGGACCCTCTTTTAATGAGTGCTTGGATAACTTGTGAAAAGTACTAGCTAGGTGTGAGGAAAAGCACTTGGTCCTTAACTGGGAAAAGTGCCATTTCATGGTAAGAAATGGTATTGTACTTGGACATAGAGTGTCTGAAGCAGGGATCGAAGTAGACCGCGCTAAAATTGAAGTTATGACCAGTCTTCAGGCGCCTGATTCTGTGAAGTCTGTGAGGAGTTTCTTTGGACATGCTGGGTTCTATAGGAGATTCATCAAAGATTTTAGTAAGATTGCTAGACCATTAACTGCTCTGCTTTGTAAGAATATTAAATTTGAGTTCACTGCAGAATGTCAAGCTGCATTTGAACAGATCAAGCAAGCATTAGTGAGTGCTCCTATAGTACAGCCACCGGATTGGGATCTACCTTTTGAGGTTATGTGTGATGCAAGTGACTATGCTGTAGGGGCTGTTCTTGGACAGAAAAAGGATAGGAAGCTTCTTGGTATCTATTATGCTAGTAGGACACTAGATGATGCACAAAGAAACTATGCCACTATAGAGAAGGAGCTGTTGGCTGTTGTCTTTGCATTTGAGAAGTTTCGCCCCTATCTTATCGGCTCGAAAGTGATAGTACACACTGACCATTCAACACTGAAGTATCTAATGCAGAAGAAAGATGCTAAGCCAAGGCTCTTAAGATGGATCCTGCTGCTTTAGGAGTTTGATATTGAAGTGAGAGACAAGAAGGGAGTTGAAAATGGAGTCGCTGATCATCTGTCAAGGATTCTGGTTGAAGAAGACGTCCCCATTAATGATTTCTTGCCTGAAGAAAACGTCAATATGGTCGGGAAAGTTTTCCAGACGGATTTGGACAGAGAGATGAAGGACTGTCGGGATAATCGCCTTGTGTCGATCGATGCTACACTGGCAACGATCGATGCAAGTATCGGGGAAGCAACGATCGATGCGGATCTTTGCGTCGATCGATGCAGTGCGAATACGAACCCAGACCCAGATTCTTTCAAATTTCGGATTGGGAATTATGTCTTCGAAGTTGCTGCTGTCACAACCACCGATCGACCCTGGTATGCAGATTTAGCTAATTACCTGGAAGCAGAGGCTGAACCAGATGATTTGAAAGGGTATGCAAAGAAGAAGTTCTTCAGGGAGCTCAGACGATACTATTGGGATGAGCCTTGTCTCTACAAGCACTGTTCGGATGGTCTTTACAGAAGATGCGTTGCTGAATTAGAAGTTCCGGACATCTTATTCCACTGTCATGGATCTGATTATGGTGGACATTTTGCTACTTTCAAGACTGTGTCTAAGGTTCTACAAGCAGGTTTCTGGTGGCCTACGATGTTTACAGATACTCATTCTTTTATCTCCAATTGTGATGCCTGTCAGAGGAGAGGGAAAATCAGTAAGAAGCATGAGATGCCTCAGAACTTCATCTTGGAGGTTGAGGTTTTCGATTGTTGGGGCATAGATTTTATGGGTCCTTTTCCCTCGTCCTATGGGAATAAGTTTATCTTGGTTGCTGTGGACTATGTATCTAAGTGGGTGGAAGCAATAGCTAGTCCAACCAATGATTATTCAGTGGCCATTAAGCTGTTTAAGACCATTATTTTCCCTAGATTCGGAGTACCGCGGATAGTGATTAGTGATGGAGGATCTCATTTTATTAATAAGGTCTTCGAAAAGATGTTGAAGAAACATGGAGTTCATCACCGCGTAGCTACTCCTTATCACCCTCAGACTAGTGGACAAGTCGAGGTTTCCAACAAACAGATTAAGGAGATCCTAGAGAAGACAGTTGGAAAAACAAGAAAGGATTGGGCAGCAAAGCTAGATGATGCATTATGGGCTTACCGGACTGCATTCAAGACACCACTTGGGACCACTTCATTTCATCTACTGTATGGAAAAGCATGTCATCTGCCGGTAGAGCTTGAGCACAAAGCAGCATGGGCAGTAAAGCAGATGAACTTTGATCTTAAATCTGCTGCAGAGAGAAGATTAGTACATCTTAATGAGTTGGATGAGATTAGACATTTTGCCTATGAGAACTCAAAGCTGTACAAGGAGAGGACAAAGGCTTATCATGACAAGAAGATTGTCTCTAGACAGTTTGAGCCTAATGATAAGGTACTTTTGTATAACTCTCGTTTGCATTTGTTTCCAGGTAAGTTAAAATCAAGGTGGTCTGGCCCTTTCACGATCAAGGAGAAGGAGATACGTCCATATGGAGCTGTCGTTCTAACCAGCAAGGAAGGTAACGAATTCACTGTGAATGGTCAGAGGGTGAAACATTATTGGGCTAAGGCCGAGATTCCAGGAGGTCAGATTCTGCCTCTGGATGATGCACCCTCTACCTAGATCAGCTGAAACGTCAAGCTATTGACGTTAAAAGAGCGCTGAGTGGGAGGCAACCCTCTGTTTCGTTTTTGCATTTTGATTTTTCGTGTTTTTATAGGATTTTACGTTTGGTTTCTGTTTTTGGTGAGTTTTGTCTGCAGGTCTCGGGAAAATTGTAGTGCGTCGATCGACACACCTTGTGTCGATCGTCACAACACGAAAGAAATCGCATTGCAACGATCGTTGCGGTCCTGAGCAACGATCGACACACGACGAAAAATCGCCTAGCAACGGTCGATACATTTATGTAACGATCGATGCATGTGCGACAGAGGTAAAAATCAGACAGAACTCAACACATCCACTAACTAATTTTTCTTTCTTTTTACCAATCCTTCGTTTGACACTACTGGGGACAGTGTGTCTTAAGTGTGGGGGAGGTGCTACTATCTTTCTGTTTTCTTAGAGTCAGTCTGTTTTTCAAAAATTGTTTTATTGAGTCAAAATAGTTTAAGTAAGAAACAATGATTTTTTGAGAAGATTAACGGCACTTGCAGGAACTTAAGTAACCATTGGGATGAAGTTGCAGAACAATCTATGACTATTAGAAAACCCAGACACAGATCAGCCTACTAAGAACACCCACATCACTTCAGGTATCAGAGGATCCTTATACTGACTTCATCTTAATACTGACTTAATTTTTTCACCTAAGGGCTTGGTATACTTTGTGTCGGATTCCTTTGTTAGTTCTGACACAGCCTGTGAACCTGTCCTATTTGGTTCCCTTCTCCCCTTCCATAAAGTAAAAAAAAAAAGAAAAGAAAAATAAACTGAGGATGAGTTAGTAACTCCGAAGTGGTCACGGGAGTGGTAGTTACCACTATTAGCTTCCGTGCGATCCATGGAATGTGTCCAAAGTACACCCCAAAACGGGAAGAACACTGATAAAAAAAATAAAATGATACCCAGTGGAGAAAAATAAGTTGTTAAGGAAGGGAAAAGAGAAGAAAGGGACCAGAGAAAGACAGTATGGTGGTCTAGAGCTGGCAAGGTAAGAGTCCATGTGCCCTTTGATCGATACTCCTTGGGTGAGACCGCACTTAAATACTTGCAGAAGTCAGTAGGGAGAATTTGAATGCGTGAATGTGATTGTGGAGTTTACATAGGACAGTTGCTAAGTGTGGGGGAAGTATATGTTGGTCTTGATGTCTGCAGGTGAAATCTTTCAGTGGATTACTAAGGGGAATCTGAGTGTTGTTGCTTCAAAGATGAAAAGAGTTTCTGAAAGTTTTCAAACCTCTTCACCATGTCTAGTTCTTTGTTTTGCTTGAGGACAAACAAAGGCTAAGTGTGGGGGAGTTGATATATCATGGTTTTTACCGGTTTTATGCCATGATATAAGTATGTTTTATAGTCTTTTAGTGTTCTTTTAGAGTCTTTTACAGGTTTTATTAGGTACACACACGTTTGGAGCGGATTTGGAGATTATGGAGCTTATTGGAGCATTTTGGAGTTTAGACCCGAGAGCTTGTGCTCACTGTCCAGATTTGATGACTGCGTCGATCGATGCACACCTGCATCGGTCGATGCACAGCGCGAATAGGCCAGACCTCGGCGGTTTAATGAAGAATGCTGATATTGCAAGGATGCCCAGAAGTTCCAGATATTTACACAGAAACCCCAAGTCGTGTTGTAGCTATATAATTAGGTTTTTAACTTCAGTTTTAATAACGCTATCATAACTTAGAGCAGAGAGTTTTTTGAGCTTTTGGGGCTGATCTGATCCTGTACTACATTCGTTTTGGAGAAGTTTTCGAACCCCTTTTATATTCTAATCTCTTTTATGATTTCTATTAATTCATTGATTATGTTTACATCATCTATGTCTGAGTAGTTTCATAGTTAGGTTTAGGGTTTCTCATAGGGATTTCATGACTTGTTAGATATAATTAATTCAGTTAAGGATTCACATCAATAGATGTTCTTCAAACTAAATTGTGTTTAATGCTAGTTCTAACCTGATCACTTAGAATCTAGATCCTAGGTTGCTAAATTGACACGACAGTGTGGTTTAGAATCTGAACTATTTAGGTTGAGCAATTTAATTACTCGCAAAGGAATTTGGTTTAATTAGATTGTGAACATATCAAACTTGGAATTAAAGCTGGTTTAATCTGTTAGTAATTGCAAAGGAATTTGGATTGCTGCACTTAGACTTAGAGAATTCTCGCAAAGGAATTTGGTTAATTCTATATCTGTGTTTGAGTTCTAGAACTGAGCTTAGTTAGATCCTGACTGAATGATTTATTTGCTTGTCTGATTTCCTGAGAACGCCCTAGACTTAGCGCCCTTAGTTTATTTCCAACAAACAACAACTTGCTATTGATTTACTTTCTTGTTTGCTTTTTAGTTAATTCAATACAATTTGCTTTCTCCTAGTTTAATCTCTTTAGTTCTAATCCTATTGTTGCCCAGAGTCCTCGTGGATTCGATCCCTAAGTACTACATTGATATACTGTGCACTTGCAGTTAGATTAGGGTAAAACTTTAGACCTATCATATATCCTTTCTTAGGATGGAATATTTGGAAGGCCAGGAACAAGCTTCTCTTTGAAAATAAAAGAGAAAGCATTGTAAGGATAATAGCAAGATCTATAAGAAATCTGATGCAGTGCAAACAAGCAAATGAAATGGAAACAGATCTAAGTCGTGACAACTACTGGTATTCTATGAATAGAGATCCCAATAATTCTCAGACACGGATAGAAGAATTCATCTGTTTAACTGATGCTTCATGGAATTCCCCAAATGATAATGCAGGAATAGCTTGGATGTGCTTCTCACCAAATGGTAATCTCATCATGAAAGGCTCCTCTGCCATTCCTCCAATAGATTTCCCAGAGCAAGCGGAAGCACAAACTTTGAAATTGGCCATACAAGAGGTAAACAAGTTTGGTTATAACCATGTTAAATTTATAGGAGATTGTCAAGTATTAATCAATGCAGTAAATCAAAGGATTAAAACTAAGCTATATTCAATGGAAGGTTGCAAGATACCAAGCAACATTCTCATGGAGGTTCAGGACATATGCAACATGACAAGGCAAAAGGATTTTCTTTTTGAATTGTAAATAGATGGAATGTAAGGGAAGTAGATAAGGAAGCTAAGAAAGCAAGGCTATGTAATTCACCTTATAAGGTTAATATCTTGTAAAAATAACTTATGTAACAACTTTAAGTAATGTAAGATAATGTTTGTCGAAAAAAAAATCAACACAATAAGTATTATACCTTTTTTCTTCAGGGTTATATTTACCGAAATTAAATACAAAGTTTAATACATGATCCTAAACAAAGGCAACTAAAACCCAAACAACAGGCAACTAAAAACCCAAACAAGCGGGCAACTAGAACTAAAGAGATATCCTCGGGAGCTAAATATTACAACTAAAAGTGATAAAGATCAAAGAAATCGAAACCTAGCACTAACAACCACGTCTGCAAACCATGAATCCCGCGAAGAACTATGAAAACACAGAGAGACACACTCTCTAATCTAAACCCAAAGAACCTAAACTTCATAACCCGACAAGAAAGAATTGCTAGTAGTTCCACTAAACATCTTCCGGATACGGCAGAGACACACACCCATGTGCTCGATAACCACCTAGATAGAAGCCCTAAACGACACCACATCTCCAGCGAAACCCAACCAACTGAAATCCGAAATCAACGAAGCCAGAAAAATCAGCAAGAAAAAAGCTCACCACTAACCTCACAACTAAACACAACCTGCAAACACATAAATTAGTACAAGAGTTGACAAAATGATATGACTTTTTAGCAGAAGACCATTAAAATTAAGCTAAACCGATAACCTACCCTCTAAAATACGATAAAATTCGGATCCATATCGAGCCGCAAACCGAAAAACCAAACTCAGAACCACACACCAATACCTTGAAACGACTATGGCAGCCTTAGAACCGGACGAAAAAGCACTAATAGATCCACGACTCAACCGAGAGAAACCCGACTACGCTCGACCAGAAAACCACCGTGAGAAGAACGGAGCTCCGGAACCTCGACATCAACCGCACCAAAGAGTCCTGATGGAGAGATAACGCGGCAGAGGAGAGAGGAAGCAAAATAAGCAGGCCTACGAGCCGAAGGAGATCACAGATGGTGTAGAGAGGACGACGGCGAGGAGAAAAGCGGCGGCGAGCGTCGACAGCCAAATCCAGAGCTAGAAAACCGTCGCAATCACCGAGAGGGAGGAGATAGACCAAATAGAGAACATCGGCGACAAGCATCCTCTCCCCGGCAATGGCAATAAACGCCGGCCGGGGAGCACAACGAGATCTGAAAAAGAGGTTGACGGCGGCTTGAGAGTTTCTAGAGGAATAAATATTATATTTATATCACATATTTTTATAATGATTGTTTTATTAAAAATAAAATATTATAAATTTATTTTTAAACAAAAATATTTAAATTAAATTAATTAATTTAAAATTATTTTTTAAATAAAAATATATTCGCGATTTTTTAACAGAGATTACAATCTAGTTTACATATATTACTGAAGGAAAGTAAAGAAAATCACACGGGGCACAAGGCACGAATCATCGTCTCATATACCCCTATTGCTGAAAGGAAAATCTAAAATGACCCCGTTTTAATTTGAATTTCTTTTAACATTATTTGTAATCCGAAATATGGTTTAAGTTACCAAAAACCCAAACTAAGTAAAAAAATTACAACTTATACCTGGATTTTACCCCCCCCCCCCCTCTGCCCAAACCTATCGGATCTAATCCGCGCTTTCAAACTCTTCTTTCCCATTTTAATAATTTAAATTTATTTTTGAACTTTATTTATGGATTATTCGTGAAACTATGTACAACTATTCTAGTTTTTCTGGGTTACTCGTAAAACTAGGTACAACTACTCTAGTTATTCTCGATTCCGAATTCGATTTTCATGTAAAATGGTGGAGACATAACATTCCAGAGATTATAAGAGACGATATTCTATACTAAAAAGAGTACTTCTGAGATGTTCTTCAAAAAACGAGTATTACATAGCCGAGAAATTAAAAACAAAAAACAGAGTACGAGAAAAGATATTAATGGAGATAAGGAACAATTTGATTCATGTAGTAGAACTTCATGCACCGTTTGTACATAAAGCACTCAGGACAGTCGATTTCCATATCAAAAATATGGCAAGATATAGGGGCCCTTTTGCTCCGCATCGATTGCACATAAACCTGCATCTTTCAACAGTGATTCCATGAAGTATCCTCCTCAAGTTCTTCCAAACTCGGGCCACCAAATCCTCCTCATCTTCCCGCCTGTTCAGAATCGCCGAGTGCTGAATCCCAAGGAGAGGATTCTTCACCAACGGTGAGAGACAAAAAGAATGGAGGACTTCAAGACTGTTGGAGACTTCTTTCATTATTTTTCAGGTTGCTCTCATGTTGAAGTAATCGGTGGAGGAAGCTTTGCCGACTTTTGTACGATCTTGGTGAGGACTTTGATCGGGTATTGTTGCAGAGAGACAATCGATCTCCTGTTGGCCGTGGTTGTGGGTGAGTTCTTCTCTATTTTTCGAACTTTTGTATGTTTTTTAGAACTTCTCTCTGATATTAGAACTTCTCTTTCTTGATGGTTATGAGATCATCGTCTCCGTATTTATAGAAAGGATTTTGACCCATGATTTTTAGGGTAGCGTCTTATGGACGCAGAGACGTGACGGTTCGCCGGATTCGTAGAGACGTATAATGATGATGGCATCTTTCTTGGGTTTGAAGAGCGACGACTTGTTTGCCTTGTTTGTCCCCTGCATTAAACCGCTCCATTAACGTTGTGATTGGACAATATTTCGAGAAGCGTAAACGTCAAATCGGTTTATATGAGAGACAAATACAGAGAAACCGGAAGAAAGAGAAGATGAAAATTTTGGCGCCGAAACTTAACCCATAGTTTTACCTAAGATATTAGTTTTACGGAATTTGCAAATAGTTTTACTTTTTATGGTTTTTAGTTTATTTAGTATTACATAATCTAAAATTGTGTTTTGTAGTTTTACAATTGATATAAATCGATTAATATGTAATTATGATTTTCGTATACAATCATTTGTTTAAAATATTCATTTTTTAAAAAAAGATCTTACTTATTTGGTTTTTAGTTACAAAGTGATCTTAAAAGTATAAGATCAATATAATGTTGTTTCTTTCATTATATGTCCATTTAGTCGATTGACATATAATTCGACTAACTTATAAATCTGGTAGTTTTATGTTGATTAATTTAGATTTTGTTAGTATGATACTTGTTATTATAATTTTACAAATTTCACAATTACCAGTATTACCGTGCATCAATTAAATATGTAATACGAGTTCTACTAGTTATACATAGTTCTACTATCGCATGAACTTTAAAATTGGTTCGGTTTCGGGTTTTAATTCACATACAGTGCACTACGATTCAAATCCAATGAGTCCAAAACAATGGTAAACACGAATTTAGACCACGAGCCAAAGGAGATCACAGCCGAATCTAGAGCTGGAAAACCGTCGCAATCACCGAGAGGGAGGAGATAGACCGAACAGAGAACATCGGCGACAAGCATCCTCTCCCCGGCAACGACAATAACCGCCGGCCGGGAGCACAACGAGATCTAAAAAGAAGTTGGCAGCGGCTTGAGAGTTTCTAGAGGAATAAATATTATACTTATATCACATAATTTTATAATGATTGTTTTAATAAAAATAAAATATTATAAAATTAATTTTAAATAAAAAATATTTAAATTAAATAAATTAATTTAAAGTTATTTTTTAATTTTAGAGATTTTCCTTCTCTCTTCTTTTTTCTCTTCCATCTCTAAACACCAAGCACAATTTTCCGACCGTCTTCTCCGGCCACGGCATCGGCTATCTCAGCCGTGCCAGTGTGTCGGCTGTAACATATTTTCTGTTGTTGCGGGGTTCATCCGCCTAATAAAGTTGCGATTGGGTCTTTTTCTTTTGTTCTTTTTGTAATCTACCGGTGAAGATCTGATCGCCTTTCTTTGGTTTTCTTTTCTTAGGTTTTGGAGCTCTTCTCCTCAATCTCCTTCCGATTTTGATGAGGAAAGCTCCCTGTTTAAGATCTGCTTTTGCAGGAGTTTCGTTCGCATCATAGAGTCTTTATGTTATCGGAGATCTTGTTGGTGTGTGTATAAGTTTCCGGTGCAATTGTCTCTGTTGCATGTATCGCGGCATGAACTGATGAGGCTCGCCGACTGGAACACCTTTTATGGGCCATCTGTTAAGGCCTATTACGATTCAACACCACCCCGAAATCTCAATGTCTTCTGATGCGTGGAGTCTCTGATCTTATTGTAATCATCCCGAGCGATTTCTTCCTTCATCACAGATCAGCAGAGTTGTTACTGATAATTTCATGGAAACTCTCCGGCGACAGCGACCCGCGACTCTCATTGTCGGTCGGTGCTGCATGACGGAACTCGCAATCCGTCGACGCGTGTCCGTGTGTCGATGGACACGTGGCTGACACCCATCATCTCGAGTTGAATTGTTGGGCTTTGGGCTACTTTTCCGTTCGTTTGTAGTCCATGTTTTATCATTTCACTCTGTAAATGTACTAAATGCCCATTGGACTTTATCAATGAAGATATATATATATATATATATATATATATATATATATATATATATTCCACGATTTTTGAACAGAGATCAAAATCTAGTTTACATATATTACAAGAAGGTAAAAAAAATCACACGGGGTACAAGGCACCCCCCCCAATTGGACTTTATCAATGAAGATAGTCGATAAAAAAATATATATATATATCCGCGATTGTCTTTGTTGCATGTATTGCGGCATGAACCGATGAGGCTCGCCGACTGGAACACCTTTTATGGGCCATCTGTTAAGGCCTCAATGTCTTCTGAGTCATGGAGTCTCTGATCTTATTGTAATCACCTCGAGCGATTTCTTCCTTCATCACAGATCAGCAGAGTTGTTACTGATAATTTCATGGAATTGTCTCTGTTGCACCCACGATGCCGCCGATGATAAATCTTAAACCCACGAGAATGTATACGACAAAAGAAAATGCACATCAACTAAGCAACTTTGAAATGATTTTTTATATATTTTATGAAATCTTAAACCCACGAGAATGTATACGACAAAAGAAAATGCACATCAACTAAGCAACATTGAAATGATTTTTTATATATTTTATGAAACTCGAGGGACCCCACAAAGTATCCCGCATTCCTTTATCTCCCATATATCATCGCCGCAGACTCCAAATTCGAAGACTAATTCGCTGGAAGTGGAACTCACCATTTCGTCAAATTCAAATATACACAGATGCTCCTTTAATAGTGGAGACTGGAGGTCGAAGCTTTTACTAAGTCTATGACTAGACGTATCATTATGTTTTTCCACTATGCCATAAGTTACAGCCATCGCCTCCCAAACACAATCTTCAACGTCACCCTTATTGACAAGCAAGACGCAAGCCTTGAGCCTCAAGGGTCCATGAATATGCGTATTCAATTTCAGTGACACCGAACTCCCACTGACTCGGTTACTGAAGTATGTCGGCACTTTATCTCCGGGTAAAAGCGTCAAACTACAAGTTGATCTCCTGATGATAAGGTAGTCTCTTGCTTCTTGATTCAGTTTGAAGCAGTTAGCAAAGTTGAGCCGACGAAAACTTGTATTGTGAAAAGATACATCTAGTCTTTCTAGGGACTCACAATTTTCTGCGTCTAGGTATAGTAAGGAGCCTTGAAGATCAGGGAGCGAAACCAGCTCTGTGCATCCATTGATTACAAGTTTATGTAGACGTGGCATTCCCTTGACCCATGTAGCAATTTCTTGTATTCTTGTATTGTCCAAATGCAGATCTGTGATGAGGTCAAAAGCATGCTGGGACTCCCAGAGGTTTTCACAGTATGACATATGCAACTCATCAAGAAGAGACCATGACCTGATTGATGACGGAATTTCTTCTATTCCAGTTCCGTTGAGCCTTAGAAATCTAATGTTTGTGGAAATCTGGGGAAAGCTTTTCAACGACGAGCAGTTAGTGAGATCAAGTACCTCTAAAGATTCCAGGTTGATGCTGATCGGAAGGGCCTCTAGCTTTAAGCAGCCCTGCAAATCCAAACTCTGCAAATTTTGAAGGTTTCCAATAGAAGAAGGTAGTTTAACAAGACTTGAGCAGCCATGCAGATCCAACAGCCACAAATTTTGAAGGTTTCCAATAGAAGAAGGTAGTTTAACAAGACTTGAGCATCCACTAAGATCCAATCTCTTGAGATCAATAATATTCCCAATATAAGAGGGGAGCTCCACTAGACTTGAGCAACCACTAAGTTTCACTCTTAATAATTTCTTAGCAACCAGACTTGTACTCAACCTAAGATTCAATAGCTGAAGATTAATAATATTCCCAAGAGAAGATGGAAGCTCCCCTAGACTTGAGCAGCCACAAAGATCCAATTTTTGGAGGTCAGTGGCAGTCGAGAGATCAGGAAGCTCCTTCAGTTTGTCTGAATACATCAAATTCATCCACTTGAGATTTCTAATCGGCTGTGCATTAAAAAACGTACCACTTAGTAAATACCTCATCATATAAAAATTATTCAAAGAACATATATAAGCCAGTGCCATTGAGATTTAATTCTAGGGTGTGGTAAGATCACTTTTCCTTTTCACCTAAAGCTTATTGTACAAAATGTTATACATTCTAATAAAACTGAAATATACAAAGTTGTAGAGGAATAATTTTTAGAAAAGGTTACTTACGTGAATTCCTTCCCACAATTTTTCAAGCTGGCTCATGGGCATGTGTAATTCGACTAGAAACTCCGGATTGAAACTAGAAGGCAGACATGTCATGGGGAAAGCATACCAACGCAGTAATCTAACTTTTCGAGGTAGATAGTTGAGACTTTGTGGTAAGTACGAACTGGGGGGATGATCCCTACTGTGGAGTCTTAAGAATTGGACGCTAGGCATTCTTTCAAAGGCCTTGTCACTTCTATCTAATTCATCATCGATCTCAGAATACCTGAAATCTATGCCTATGACACTTCTAATATCCTGACAAACAACAAAAAATAAGTAAAATATGATTTGTTATCAAATTTTGCAAGGAGAAACGCAGTCAAGGACTAATGTCACAACTTACTACTGTATCATTACGTAGTACTTGGTATACATCCCCAGCATCAACTAAAAACTGACGCTTCCCGGGTTCGTGAATGGATTGTTTACGAACAATTTCTCTACCAAAACGTGCTAGCAAATCATGCATACTTATAGATCCCCAGCTGGTGAGAGATATGAGAGACTTCTCAGCTAAGACGTTTAGCCCTTGTCTCACATTAGAGAAATTATTTTCAAGATGCCCTTCCACTATTTTAATCCGTTCATTGTTGAAAAAGCAGGCAATATAAAGAAATAACTCTTTATCTTCATCACATAAGGCATCGTAACTGAATTTAAAAATGCTTACTATTTCACCGTCAAGGCTAGCCTTTAACCTCGGCAGTGACTTTTCCCACTCATGCTTGGGCATACCTTTGAAATAAGATCCCATAACCCTTAGTCCCAGAGGGAGACTACCGCCAAGTCTTGCAGCTTCCAAAGCGAGTTTCCGGAAGCCATCACATGGGGACTTTTGACCAAAAGCATACATGCAGAAAATTTGAAGAGCCTCATCGTAAGCTGGAAAACCCACCTCGTAAATATGGTAGATCCCATGTGCACTTAAAAGCTTTTTATCTTCCGTTGTGATGATAATCCGACTTCCAGGACCAAACCACTGAGTTTCTTTTGCCATGGAATCTAGTTGAGCGAGCTTATCCACATCATCAAGAACGACAAGAATTCTCTTGTCGTTTAACCTGTTTTGCGCAATGCCTAAATGATTAATCTTGAGATCCTCTTGGTTCATCATTTGAGACAAGAACTCTTTCTGTAATTGCAGTTTCGCGCTGTACTCATCGAAACAAGGTCTGGGATAACGTCCTTTGATATTCTCCATGAAGACACTGAGTTGGAACTTATGAGAGTGTTGGCTAAATAGAACTCTGGCGATTGTGCTTTTACCAATTCCAGACGGACCCCAAATCCCTATCATCCTCACTTCATCGGAACCCAGGCCTAACAACGGTTTCATTTTTTCCATATGAGCTCTCATTCCAACTAAGTTGTTGAAATCTCTTGATGGCACAGAACTAATTAGCTCGCTTGAAACATCAGTGGCGATTTTTTCGATCATATGCGCTTCATTATCCCTAAAAAGAGTAAAGATTAATACATGCATCTGTAAAATAGTAATGACACATTCAAATTATATTATTTTGGCTGGGTTTGTATAAAAATACCATATATTTGTGATCTGTTTGGAAACTTTTAGTATTATTATATGTTTCTGTGCTTGAAGGATCAGAAGCAAGAAAAATACAAAACAAAAAAATACGAACCAATTGCTTGAATGGTAACCAGCGATTGTGGCCACTTTGGCCAAGGCTTCTTTCCATCTCCTAATATTCTCCCTAGTTTTACCCTCGCAAGTTTTTCGGAAAATCTTTCCAAAATCTCCTGTCAGCTTCTTTACATGAGATGGATCTACTTTATAAAAAATGGCCATCACAGTTTGACCCAACTCTTCTTTGCATGTCATAATCTCCACTAATTCGTCAAGACACCACTTTGAAGAAGCATAGTTACTCGAGAGCAAGATGATCGCGATCTTAGATCCTCTTATGGCCTGTATGAGTTCGGAACCAATGGATTCTCCTCTCTTGATCTCATTATCGATGAATGGTGTGATTCCTTTTTTTTGAAACTCCTTTTGAATGTGACTGAGAAAGTCTCTGCGTACATCTTCCCCGCGGAAGCTCGGAAATACATCGTGTACCCAGATGTGAGAGGAAGAAGATGATGGTAATGAAGTAGAGAAAGAAGAAGAATCGAATTCTTTATTTTCTTGGTTGGATCTGAATTTTCTAAAAATCATGAAGAAGCATATTGCAGCAGCAACAAAGATAGGGAAAAAAGAAGAATCCATTTGTGTGGTGGAGAAATGATCAATGAGCTTTCTACAGAGGTTTGGAATGTAAATGAATAGAGTGTATAAAAAATGTTAACTCCATTGACTGAGAGAAACTTTGCGGAAAACTTGTCACCGACAAATATTAATGTGCCTGAAGTTGAATTTTTGAGTGGCTCCACCATTCTTTATGATCATTAGACTGGGAACAATCAGTTTTGGCTATCCTCTAATTCTAAGAAGGGAAAAAGCATGGAAGAGCAGAGGCAATTTCAAGGAGGCAGTGATCAAAATCAATGTCTCTACGTTCAGAATTGATGAGTTCACACTTGAAATTTGACAGCAAAGAAATCATTTGGAAGCTTCATCCTCCGCCTCAACTCCATTGCCAAAGAAATTAGGACTGAAATTATTTGTAATATCTATCCCTTGGATATACTTAAGGAAGAGTTCAGATCATTTTAAGTTCTTTTAGTAAAAACAAATATTAAAATTCAACATAAAACACAATAATAAACTGATATTTCTATACTATTTAAACATAAGTACAAATATAAAATTAATTTTAATTTAACATTTTATTTACAGATATGTCATCACAAATTAAAATTGGTTAATGTAAAAGTAATAACTACCTAATTTATTTATAATATCTTTGAATATTTTTATTTATGTTAAATATATGTCTTTCTTACTATAGCAGAATATTTGTTTTTGAAATTTTTTTTATTTATTTTTAAATAGTTAAATAATTTCATAATTATTGAAACATTATTGTAAAATTAAATTAAGTTAATTTTTTATTTAAAAAATAAAAGAAAATTTTATGAAATATATTATAATAATAAATATAATTAAATAAATTATACACCAGTAATATTAATAAATTATAGAATAAAACTTAAAATTTGTAGGAATCTCTTTTGAAAATAAAAAGAATTTATAACCCAAGAGATTTATCAAGTATACACATAGAGTAATACAAATTTATATTTTTACATATTTTAGTTTCAAAAAGTGAAGAGTATTAAAATTTTCAAATTAATATTCTTTAAAGTTTAATTTATAAAACCAACATTTTAAATCTAAAATGTTAGTTGACAAAAAAAAGTTGACAAAAAAGCTAAAATGTTAAAATATATATATTTTAGTTACTTTTAATGTATAAAATAAATATAAAATCTTTATATTTAGACCATAACAAGAAAAGTTAAAAATAGATTAAACAAGTTAAATTATAGAAATATTTTAAAAAAATTTCCTAATTGAAAACAAGTTAAAAATATGGATTGACCAATTTTAGTTGATATATTTTAAATTTGATAAAATATTATAATTAAACTTTTTTAAAAAGTTAAAATTTTGAATTAATCAATTTTAATTATATAAATATTTAAAAATGTAAAAATATAAATATATTGTTATTTAAAATGTTAAATTATTAAAAACGTAATAAATTATATATACAAATATATGTTCGTTATAAATAAATATTATAGATAAATACAATAACGATGGAACGTATATTAGATAACTTTTATAATGCGAAATCGTTATTTTAATTTTTTTTTATGATATCCCCCCTCCTGATAACATACAAAAAAAATTAATTACGATTATTTACGATTGATGTTATTACGATTGCACTTTTTAACGGGTTATGCATCAAATTACAAAACATTTAAACCTTTACTAACGGGTTGAAAAATAAATTAGGAAATTTTAACTAAAACTTTTATACAAAAAAACATTGTGCAAATTTAAAATATATATATTAACTTATTTCAATTGATATCTTTTTGATTTAATAAAATATAAAATATTCAATATTTATATTAATCAGATATTTGATGCATTAAATTATGATTTATTTTTAATGTATTTTTAACAAGTTGTTCCATCAAATTTGTAAACTATATACCACTACAACATGTGCTGAAAAATAGATTAGCCAAATTTGATAGTAAATTATTAAAATTGAATTTTTTCTCACTGAAAGAGGTTAAAACGAATTAACCAATTTCAGTTATATAAACATTAAAAATTAAATAGATTCAAAAATATAAACATATTGTTCTATTTTTACTTTCGTAAATATTTAATTATATAAATATTAAAAACATTATAAATTATATATATAAATATGTGTTTCTTTCAAAAAAATTTTAGATAAATGTAATAAAGATTAAACTTATATCATATAACCTTTACAATAGTGGTTTTCATAAAAAAAATTATTTCCAAACTATGATCTTACGATACAACACATTTAAAACTTATAAATCAAAATCGTTATTTCAATCTCTTTATCTTTATGATATACCTCCTCCCAACTAACACACAATTTTTTTAAAAAACCTAAATTATTAATTTATTTTTTATAATACGGATTAATTAATTATAAACAAAATTAGATTGCATAATTAAAAAAATTAATTACTAATAACAAAATAAATAAAATTTATATTTGTAAAGAAATGTAAACCCACGCTTTCTAAGCGCGGATCAAAATCTAGTATATATTTAAATCCAAATACTGGTATATATTAACATGTCTGTGTATTTACATGAATACAGATTTAGTTCTATTCATCAGAATCAGATAACTCGAGGGGACAAGAGCCATCATCAACATTAGCCAACGGGTTGAAATGTTCTGAATTTGTATCCATGCACCCAGGAACCAGATCCAGATTGCATCTATCTCCCTGAAAATTTAAGTTAAAAACTTTAAATATATTAACAAAGTATATCGAACATAATATATCATATATAGAGATATAGTCGGTGAGATACATACTCCTTCGACCGTCAAGTTGGCAATCATTGAGCACCGTGTCTCAACGATGTTCGAGTCAGGAAATATTGCTCTCTCGCAGGCTCCATCTTGGCTCAACTCTTTTGCTAGACCCTTTAATTTTGCACCAATTGATAGATATACAATAGTAAGTTTTTTTTTGTTGTAAATAAATTAACAATAACTTGTACGTGCAAATATTTGTGTCTACTGTAGTCGTAGATATAGATGAGTGTACCTCATTGAAGAACTCAATAGGTTTGTTTTGCCATCGCTTGGGGACTTGAAACTGAAGTCTGTATGGACCATCCCAATCAACACCATTGGTGAATGAGAATATCAAATTCACAGCTGAAAATGATTCATAACAAGACGAAAATATCAGATAATAATAACTAATTTTGTCACATAATAATGCTTTGATTTTTATTTTATAAAAAACCGGACCGTGCTTAGGAATGCAAATCTGCATAGTGTAAATGGGAGAATCGGCTTTGCCTCGATCTTTCTTAAGCATAGCTCTTGGTTCCCCACCACACATGATTGGCTGATTAAATCCTCCTGCACCATTGGTATAGCCAATTACTTGTCTATATATGTAGCGTCCGACTACTCCAATTTGGAAATGACAAGAACATACTCACAAGCCACATAAACACTTTCAATTGCCTTAACGCATTCTGACAAATTTCAATACAAGGTAATTAGAAGCTTGATGAAAAAACTCACCGTTGAAAGCAACACCATAATCCTCGTTAGGAGTGAGCTTGGTTGCAGCTGGATTATAGAAAAGTTTCAACTTTTCACCCTAATTCAAAAAAAGTTTTACAAGAAGTTTGAGCTAGAGAGCCTTAACTTCAAGCTTATCAATGTAAATTGGCTTTAAAAAACTTACTGCAGTTGGAGGAAGCCCGTTCATGGTTTTCCAGTAAACTGGAGCCGTCCCCATCTCGAACATTGCCCATGAAGAAAGCTTATATCTACATAATTATTTAATCAACCATTAACTATGTTAATTGATTTATACTCAAGAGTTTTAATACTGAGTAAAACAACAACACGAGCAAAAAAAAAAAAAAAAAAGACAAACTCTTTGATCTCTTCGAGAGGTGCAGGAGTCGTGGCAACAGCTTTTACTTGGAGATCAAGTTTCCTCCTTGGAATTCTCCTCAGTATTGGACCAACCGTTGAACTGTACCCTGTATTATTCATAAGCTTCAATCACATAAAAACATATAGTATAGATTGAAATTTAAAGAATTATGAATCTGGAGTGCAAAGGACTAACAAAGACTGCGTTTAGAGGATAAAGGCTGGGAGGGAGATGCGAAAATGGCGGCGGTGTTAGCAGCAGCAGCAGCCATGTAAACCGATTTGATGAGAAGCTCTTTTGGATGGATGAAGGAGGAGGAACTCATATATGGTTTCAAGATAAGGGCTTTTTGGCACCACAAATACAAATATCTCTTAAAGATTTTTTTGTTACACATATGAAAACAAAGACTTTTATTTATCATAGTGAGAAATATCTTGTTTGAATTGTTGGAACATTTCCTTATCACTCATGTTAATGGGATTATCTTTAATGGATAAGGAAGAATGGGCCCAAAGCCCATCTGAAGATAACCAATCTAAGCCCATTTGGATAACCAATTCCCAAAACAAACCATTGGGGAGATATGTTAAGTTTCCAAAAATAGCAAGGGCTTCTCTAGTAAAAAAACAGAAAGTTTGAAGAGAAGATCCGCGTTTTAGTTCACTGCCCCAAACTGGCAATCCAAAATCCCTTAGACCATCTTATCCTCTCTCTATCTCTAGCCGCGTCAGCCATAAAGATGAGATCTTGCACGTCTTTGTCATTACAACTACCACTACTTGTGACTGAGCATACAAAAAGACCGAACCTGATTTATAGTATACACGCACACATATATATGTAAGGGTTTAAGTCTCTTCTCCTCTTCTTCTCTCGGCTATCACGTCGACAATGGCTTCTCTTTTAACTTCTCCTTTAACAAAGCCCAAGCCTGTTTTCCTCTCTTCGTCCCCACGAACTGTAAATATATCACCGTCGTTGAATGTCTCCAGAGTTTCATTCAACCACAGCCAAAAGCTCACTCCTTTCAGGCTTCCGAGTCTCGTCTCCGCATTCTCTGAAAAGGGTCGGGAGAGAGATGTCGCCCCAGCTGCAGCGGGAGATTACACAAGGATAATGCTTTCCGATGTGATGGTGAAGAAGAAGGAAAATGTGCTTTGGTGGGACAGAGAATGGACGCCGATGGATTTTGGAGCTGTTGCTGTGGTTCTGTCAATGCATTTGCTTAGCCTGTTGGCTCCTTTTCAATTCAATTGGAGAGCTGTTTCGGTTGCTTTTGGGCTTTATATAGTCACAGGTCTTCTGGGTATTACTCTATCTTTCCATAGGAATCTCTCTCACAAAAGCTTTAAGCTTCCCAAATGGCTTGAGTACTTATTTGCTTATTGCGGAGCTCAAGCTCTTCAGGTGGGTAAACTCAAAACTGTTCACTGTTCATTGATTTGATGATAATGTGGTTTGTCTCTATGGCATGTTGAATTTTCAATTGATGGTATGTTGTGATTTGTTTCTTCAGGGGAACCCAATTGATTGGGTGAGTACACATAGGTACCACCATCAGTTCTGTGATTCAGACAGAGATCCTCATAGCCCACTTGAAGGGTTTTGGTTCAGTCACATGAATTGGATGTTTGATACCAATACTATTACCCAAAGGGTAAATACTTGTTTCTTTTTTAAATTCTCATATCAAGATACGTCTGAAAACTCTCCTGTTTTTGTTTATCAGTGATTCAGAAAACTGGTTTTGTTCTTGATGTTTCAAGGTTGGAGAGCCTAATAATGTTAGTGATTTGGAGAAGCAGCCATTCTATCAGTTCCTTCGATCCACCTACATTTTGCATCCGGTGGCTCTAGCGGTTGCTCTATACGCAGTGGGTGGCTTCCCCTTCATCGTTTGGGGGATGGTAAGTTTTCTTGTCTTGTCATTTAGTGTAACTTAGATTATTGGCCTTAGGCCACGCAACTTGTGTTAGTTGAACAAAGCCAGAACCATAAGTAAATATCTTATCTATCTTGTACGAAATATCTCTAGCTCATGCTCTTCTCGTGAATGGGGACTAAATTCGATTGGCAATTTTAGCAAATTTGTAAACGGCACGAAAGGAGGAAAAGAGGCAGATGAAACTTTATTTTCCCGACCATTACTTGTCCCTTACATCTCTTCTAATCTTTTTTGGGCACTTGCAGGGTGTAAGAATAGTATGGGTATATCATATAACTTGGCTAGTGAACTCAGCTTGTCACGTATGGGGAAGACAAGCATGGAACACTGGCGATCTGTCTAAGAACAACTGGTAAATATCATCATTCATCAAATCCTAAACAACTTGATCCATTGAGGAATGTCGTTATATATGATTGTACTCTGTATTATGATCTTTCAGGTGGGTAGCGGCTCTAGCATTTGGAGAAGGATGGCATAACAATCACCATGCTTTTGAGTTCTCAGCTCGACATGGTCTTGAATGGTGGCAACTTGATATGACTTGGTACGTTGTTAGATTCCTCCAAGCCATTGGATTAGCAACAGATGTTAAGCTACCATCAGAAGCTCAGAAACAACGAATGGCACTGACAAGCGACTAATCGTAAAACTATGTGATCATGACTGGAATCGAAATTCAAAACTGTCGTACGATTGGTGCTATGAAAGTTATTAAAAAAACGGTTTTGTTTCCTATTTTTTGTTGGTGTCGTTACATAATGGTATATATATGTGCAAGAGATTGTATGTGACAGACTGATTATGAATTCTTAATATCTTACAAACGAAACAAAGAAAGATGACCACATATACATATAATCTGTTTGGCCAATATGTCTATATGGCAATTCTAGATACTTAACAGGTTTGAGTGTTGGAAATACGGTTTCCCACGGGGAATAGTCCTGTCATTGCGTTAATCCCTAACGGATTGTTATGTTCATGCTTATGTAGTCGGGTTCCTTGAGAGCCACGGTGTTGGAAGAGATCATGATGGCCTGTAGAACAAGACACCATCGAGCTAGGGGTTTGATGACCTTGTTGTTACGATCTATCTGATAGAGTTTAGCTAGGAAATCCTGTAATCAAAGACTAAACTTAATCCGAATCCTTTATTGAATGAATAAGAACCAATCGATTGAATTACAAAACCTGAGAATTGTTGGTCTAATCTAGACGAAATCTCCTCAAGATGTTAATCTCAGTTCTATAATACAAACTAAGAAACGAACACGACGACGACCTGAGTTTATATACGCGTTACAATGGCTCAACAACTCGTATAACAAACTCAACGGTTTAACAATCTTTAAAACGGTAAACCCTCTAAGTTGACTAGAGTCTTTACTCTTCCAGCTCCACGTCAACTGTTTGACTTGTCAACGGCTCTCCTTGAACTCTGTTCCTCCTTCGAATGTATATTTGAGTAGGCTTATCAATACCCTCCCTCTCAAGACTCAGCTTGCCCTCAAACTGGAATGCTGGAAATTGTTTATGAAAGTCCTTTATCCAAATCCAAGTATTTTCTTCAACAGGCAGCCCAAACCATTTAACCAGCAATTCTAATCTAAGCCTCCTTTTTGCATTGTACCTCGTCTCTGACACCTTTTTTTTTCATTCATAAAAAAAACTTATCTCGTCATTATACTATGGTAGTGATAATACCTGGTGATGACTGCCCAATACCGGTTGAAGTTGAGATACATGGAATACCGGATGTATCTTTGGCTCAGGTGGTAATAGTAGACGATATGCCGCCTTCCCGATTCGTTCCTTGGCCTCATAAGGTCCGAAGTATTTAGCAGATAACTTCTTACAAACTCTTCTGGTCACTGAGTTTTGACGCTATAGTCTCAACTTGAGATATACCAGTGTTCCCACCTCATGCTCTACCTCTCTCCGATGCTTGTCAGCATTGTTCTTCATTAATTGCTGAGCGTGAATTAAGTGTTGCTTAATGTCCAATAACATCGCATCTCGCTCCAACAACATTTCTTCCAAGGTTACATTTCCAGTAGAACCTCGCTCATACCTCAATAACGAAGGTGGTTCTCGTCCATAGACTACTTTGAATGTTGAAGACTTTAATGATGTATGATACGATGTATTGTACCAGAGTTCAGCCCAACATAGAAACTTATACCATGTACGAGGGTGGTTGGAGGCAAAGCAACGTAAGTATGTCTCCATACATCTATTGACCACCTCTGTTTGGCCATCACTCTGTGGGTGAGATGCTATTGAGAATTTCAACTTTGTCCCTGATATGCGCCATAACTCCTTCCAAAAAGCAATCAAGAAAACTGCATCTCTGTCCGAGACAATAGAGTTAGGAAAACCATGTAAGCGTATGATCTCTTAGACAAATTTATGAGCTACATCTTTAGCTTGATAGGGATGTTTCAATCCCACAAAATGCGCTGACTTGCTCAAACAATCAACCACTACCATGATGGCATTGTATCCCTCAGACTTAGGCAAGCCTTCAACAAAATCCATAGACAAATCTGCCCATATCATACTTGGAATAGGCAGCGGTTGAAGTAATCCAGCTGGAGCTAAGGTGGAGTACTTATGAGTTTGACACACTGTACATTCACTCACATACTTCTGCACTGTTTTAAGCAACCCTTCTCAGTGAAACCATTGCTGAATTCTCTTGGTTGTTTTTAGTACTCCTGAATGTCCCCCATTTAATTCATCATGACACTCAGACATTGTTAGAGGGATCAAGGCTGACGTCTTTGGTATCACTAATCGTGATTTATACCAAAGCATGTCATTGATCACTGTATAAGCTGCTTTTGTAGCTTCTCCCTTATTTATTTTCAAAATTTCTTCATGAATTCCCATATCTTCAGATATCTCTTTATACAATTCCTGCATCTGAATAGACTGTGGAATTGTCATGGCACATAAGTATGCCACTGTTGACAGTGTAGCAGGCTGTTCAATTCTTGATAATCCATCAGCATCTGCGTTTTCTCAGCCAGGTTTATAAAGGACATCAAAGTCAAAGATCAGTAATTTGACTAACCATTTCTGATAGTCCATGCTGACCTCTCGTTGACCCAACATATATTTTAAACTCCTTTGATCTGTGTGGACTATAAACCTTCTCCCAAGCAAGTATTGCTTCCACTTCCTTATTGCCATCACGACTGCCATCAGTTCACGCTCGTAGATAGGTTTTATTTTTTCCCTTGGTGTAAGAGCATGACTGAAGTAGGCAATTGGTCTTCCGTCTTGCATCAAGACTGCTCCTAACCCAAACCATGAAGCATCGGTTTCAACTATAAACTTCTTACTAAAATCAGGAAGAGCCAGTACTGGCGCAGACAACATCTTTGTCTTTAAGTTGTCAAACGCTATCTGAGCTTTTGTTGACCATTCAAAACTGTATTTCCTTAGCAATTCAGTTAAGGGACGAGCTAACTCACCATATCCTTTGATGAACAGTCTGTAATATACTGTTAAACCCAAGAAGCCACGTAATTGTTTCACTGACTTGGGTGTTGGCCACAGTTTCATTGAACTGGTTTTCGAGGCATCTGTCGCCACTGCTTCTGCAGATATTACATGCCCCAAGTACTATACCTTTATCTGTCCAAACATACATTTCTTTTTGTTGGCATACAACTTGTTTCTTGCCAAAACTTCCATGACTTGTTGTAAATGATGTCGATGTTCCTCTATGGTCTTGTTGTACACTAGTATATCATCGAAAAATACTAGTACAAAGCTTCCCAAAAATGGTCTGAACATTGCATTCATTAACGCCTGGAATGTGGCTGGAGCATTAGTGAGGCCAAAAGGCATCACTAAGAACTCATAGTGCCCATCATGGGTTCGAAAGGCTGTTTTTCAACATATGTTATCTCCATCCTTTTTTGATGATATCCAGTAGTTAAGTCTAACTTCGAAAACAGACATGCTCCATTAAACTCATCTAACAGCTGATCGATCATGGGAATAGGGAATTTGTCTGGTACAGTTGCTTGATTGAGTGCTCTATATGTTGGAATCCCTAGGATCCAGGGTCTAGGTAATTGAATCTAAGAACTGACCTCGTGTTTACCTGGAGATTGGCAGCGGAAATTGGAGCAGGTAAACGAGATCTAGAGCGCCTCAATCGCTGTGCCTCTATCGTAGTCCACACGCACACAAGCTGGAATCCGCCGGGATGCTAGTGTCGGGAATCGGATCTCCTGTGGATCTTCTGAGTTTCTGTGTCTCTGCTTTCTCTCTGAGAAACGACACTCACGGCTAGGGCTCAGGTCGATCATATAAGACATTATATATCGACCTGGGATGACCGAAAATGACCTACGGATCAAACCCGACTCGTTTAAGTCATTAACTCGAAACTTCAGTCTCGAAGCCCAATGTGCATCGATCGATACACATACTGTATCGATCGACACACTCATTCGAAAACCTGCGTCGATCGACAAACTCATTGCATCGATCGACACATCTCTTCAAAACTCAATTCAATGTGTATCCAATACACATTGATCGGATCATATGCCAATGATCAATCCCATACTAAGTGTACTCAGCTTGCTTAGGTGTGTGACCCTGTAGGTTCACACGATACTAGAAATGAGTTACAACTCATTTGTCATAAGCGGTTTCTAGCAAAACATTATGACTACCCAGTATCACATGAATTGTCCGATCTCGACAATACAACTATCTTTAGAGTTAGTACAATATGATTTCAGGACATAATCCCAACAATCTCCCACTTGTACTGGAATCACCTATTCCCATAATCCCTTCGTCTCTATATCTCGATATGGCATAAGGCAATAGACTGTGTCATCCTTATTATAGCCAATATCATGTTCATCGAACTTCTGATCTATACTGATAAAACAAACGACTGACAATCACCTCGTTTGAGCACGGCCATGCATTTTCTCAGTATCAAATCTTCGATGGGCCCTGAGATATTTATCTCTTGTTATATAGGAGGGACAAATCTCTTCTTGTTCCATCCCTGTTTCTACACATACTTCATGATACACCTAAGCAATGCCTTTATAGCCGCCATTTACGGATCGACGTTTGACAAGGTCAAAGTGCACCAATTCATATGCTAGAAAGCATGATGAACTCAGGTCTAAGGACTATACTCTATGGTCGTAATGAGAAACTCTCATGACACATATATAACTATCCTGTAGAGTTCTCATTAGTGGGTCATGTCCGATCATATGTTCACCAACATATATCTATGTGACTGACTGTGATACTCATATCATTGACTCCATGAAACTTAGTCAACAGTCACCTCACAAGCTAGTCTTTCGCGGTTGTCAGTGTCCCACTTTGACAATCTCGACTAGGGACAATCATAATTTATGTCATCTATTACTTATAGGGTTTCATGATCAAGTCCTCAACTTGATGACCTATAAAATGAACATAAAATACTTGGGACCATTATTTAATTATCCAATGATCAAATAATGCTGATGTCAGTTTTTCATAAACATGACTACATCATGTCTATCTGAACATCATAACTAACATGACTTCCACTAGAATCAAGACCACGTCTTCAGATATCTAGTACCTACAGCAACAGTGCAAAACTGATGCTCAGGTTGTGAGAGAAGCTTCGGTGTTCTTGCTTGGAACCATTCCAACAAACCACACCGCTATTCTTTAATAAGCACTATTCGCCGCTACACAGACAAAGAGACATAACCAGGTGGGAACCGGGAATCAGCTTTGTCCGTCTAACTACTCATAACAGATTCGTCATTTTCTCAGTTGTACAAGAACATATCCTTAGTGTTTCTCAAACACTTGGGGATATTCCTTACAACTGTCCAGTTACTTAATACCGGAACAAATTGGTATCTTCTCGTCATGCTTTATGCATAAGCTGCATTTAGACGAGCGCTAAATATGGCATTCATGATGGATTCTATTGCTGAAGCATAAGGAATCACATTCATAGATACTAGCTCAACCAGTGTTCAAGACACTTCATCTTGCTAAGATTGATATTAGCTCATCCAATGTCCAAGACACTTCATCTTGCTAAGATTATTGCAATAAGACCTTTGGTGTGAAGCCTTTCTTGGAATCATGCATATTGGAACTGTCTAATACCTTATCAACATAAGGATTCTGACACGATCAAATTAGCCTTTCCAATCCATTTCAATGGATCTTTATTCCAAGAACTCTCGCGGCTTCTCTCATGTCCATTGTTAAATTTGACTTCCGACCCAAATCTTGACAAGACTTTAGCGTCGGAACGTCGTTTATGAGATTAAGTATGTTATAAACATACGGTGTGAGAATTGCAACTACGCTCCCATTTGGTTTACTTGTAAACGCACGGTTTCTATATGTTCCTGATCAAGTCAAACCTTTGACCGTTTTAACAGAACATAGATTCCAACTCCAAGGTGTTTGCTTCAATCCAGAAATGAATCGGTGAAGCTAACATACATTCCTAGTTAATTTTCGGAGTTGGGGCCCACCTTTCGCTTCTTTGAATTTCGCAGGCTCGTCACTTTTCAATGATCATCAGATCACAGCAATCGGTCATGAGGAATCACCCTCGGTTTAGTGACGGATCCATTAGGATCAGCAAAATTCGGGTTCCACAGGTGTAGATCCTACAGTACTCTGTAGATCCTACCGCTGCTCTCCCTCTACAGGTTGAACAGCCTCCTGTGTTTCTCGAATTTCTTCGAGCTGTACTTTTACTCCCACTGTTCTTCTTGGAAAAACAGAGTTCCGAACAACAAAACTTTGTTATCGGATTGGTTGCAAAAGTACTAAGCCTCGGTTTCCCTAGGACAACCAGCGATGCGGCCTTTATCAGATTTGGGTTCAAGTTTGTTTGTTGACAACTGCCATACACAAACCTTGCAATCCCAATTAATCAGTAAAACATACTTGGAAATCACCCAGTCCACATCCAATGTGGTGTCTTTCAACTGATTCTGATAGAAAACTATTTGGCGTAAACATATTCATTTTAGAGCGTATTTTAAAAGGATAATGGAAGATTCCTGTGACTCATCATTAATCGGAGCATATCTAATGAGGTCTGATTCGTTCTCTCAGAAACACCATTTAGGTTTTCCAGGAGAAAAGAGCTGTGATATGACTTCACACTCACTCAGATGATCACCCAATTCTTGACTCAAGTATTTTCCTCCGCGATCTAATCGAGGATCTCAATACTTCTGTCAAATCGGTTTTATACTTCATTCTGAAACTCCTTTGAACATTCCAAAGGATTCCGACTCGTGTCTCATCAAATGAACACAATCATACTTACCGAAGCCATCAATAAGGTAATGAAGTACTGAAGATTTCAAGTCATCAGATTTAAACCGTTTGGTATTTACGTTATATTCAAGAGTATATTGGTTTAAGACATAAAACTCATTTATCAAAAGGGGTGCTACCATATATTATTTCATTAAGATCAAAAGAGCAACATTTGTCTTTTATCAGAATGAAAAACATCCAAATTCTTTACAAGAAATTGAAAGACATCTCTGCATAAAGCAGGTACATAGTAGCAATTACTTAATTCAAAAACCAAGCTTGAAAGGCTCCTACAAGTGGAGAATCTCTATGGCTTATGTAGCAACCATTGCTCCATACCAGACACGCAGTTCCACTTGTCCTTTCCTCAACGTTCTACTGTTGCTTAGGCCCTGCATATTTCCAAAATATCAGTACCACAACCAGTATCCAATACATACGTAGAACTTGAAGTAATAACACAATACCTGAAGAAGAAGTACCATACATCTCCTTCATCTCTTGTGAATCTTCCAAGAATTTAATGCAATCTCTCTTCCAATGCTCTGACTTATCACAGTAGAAGCACTTTCTAACATCAGATAGGCTGGACTTGGGCTTATAAGATGACACAGGCTTATCCTGATTCCAAATCTGGACGGCCCTACCTCTGCCCTTGTCAACACAAGATTTCTCAAATCTTTTACCCCTTTTGATGTCTTGCTCTGCTGTTTTGAGCATGCCATGCAGCTCAGTCAACGTCTTCGTCAAGTCATTCTTGATATAGCTTTTGACAAACTTATCATAACTATACGGCAGTGACTGCAGAATGATGTCAGTGGCCAACTCTAAGCTGACAGGACATTCCAGTTTCCCCAGGTTATCAATGTAACCCATCATTTTAATGACATGAGGACTCACTGGAGCATCCTTTGGTAGCTTGCACCCAGTGAGAGACTTCACCATCTGGAATCTCTCAACTCGTGTCAGATCCTGAAACTTCAGTTTCAGGCTGGTGATCATCTCTATTGGCGACTCCATGTTCTCGTATTGACTCTTCAAGTCCGAGTTCATGGTAGCCAACATCAGACCACGCACATCTACCACATCAATATAATGCTTATTCCAAGCATCATATACTGCATTCGAGCGATTGGTCCCAAGCCTTTCTGGAAGAGCTTTCTCAAGGACATAGTCCTTACTCTCCTGCTTGAGGATTAATCTCAAATTGCGATACCAATCCAGGAAATTTGATCCATTTAACTTGTCCTTCTCAAGGACGGATCGTAACGAGAAAGTAGTTTTAGACATAGGCTGAAAACTAAGAAAAGAAAAGTTTTAGTTATGAAGTTCAGGAAATGAGAAAACTTATCTAATAAGAAAACTCGCATTATATTCAAACTATGTTTCCTCTATGAATATAATGATCCAAGACCCATACATCACTAAAAATCTGAGTGGACGACTCGTCATCACCCATAGTTTAGTCATCTAGGTAAGCAAATCATTGCTAATTGTACCCAGTACAACTCTTGGTCACAGATAAGACAATTCATGTCTCATCCACTCTGATGTCTCTGGGCCCAAAACTTCTGATAGCCCAGTCAAGTAAACCAATCTCTTCTGTCTTGTGATCACTCACAGTCGCACTGCAAGTCTATCAATGATCACCTGCCTTATTCATGTAGCTGTGGATACCAAGGACTCCAAGACTATCCAACAACGAAACGAGTCTTGACAGTAGACAAGATTGGGCAAGACATCAAGGTCACTTGATATTTAGTTGAGGAAACGGAACTCAAAAGTTAGTAATTCAATCTCTTAAGTCATGTAACTGTTGATGTCAAGCACTGCAAGACCATCAACACTACCTGCCTTACTCATGTAATTGTGGACACCAAGCTCTTGGCAAGACTATCACAACAACGAAATGAGTCTTGACAGTTGACCATATTGAAAACTAAACTTTGATCTAATACACATCCAATGTATACCAGATAGGTTTAGAACATGTTTAATTTTTAATTTCAATTTGGTTTTAAACGTTCTAATTTTCGTGGGTTAGGTCATTCGGTTCGGTTTATTAATCATATGATTCAAAACCAAATGATTACGTTTAATCAACCAGATAACCGGTCAATCCAATTGAGCCGGTAAATGACCTAGTGAACCGGTTTTAGACCAATTGAGACACCGGTCAAATCCAATTCAACCGCTCCATCCAACTGAACCGATTCAACCAGTTTTAACTAATCGCGATAACCGGTCCAATTCAATTGAACCGACTCATCCAATCAAACTGATCTACCTTAACCAAGCATGATAACCAGTTCAATCCAATTGAACTGATTAACCAATCGCAAGGCCTGTGTCGACCGACACTAAACCTGTGTCGATCGATACAGTAGGGTATCAGGGAATTTTTAATCGAATTAAACCGACATAACCATGCGAGATAACCGGTTCAATCCAATTGAACCGATATATCCTTTCGCACAGCCTGTGTCGATCGATGCACCCAGTGTGTCGATCGACACAATGCGATTTCTAAATCGAAAACCCAATGTTTTAATAGGCGAATTCGCAATGCATCGACCGACATAAACTTGTGTCGATCGACACTATGCGAAAACACAAATTCTTTTACATTTTCGCGCTGCATCGACCGACGCACCCAGTGCATCGATCGATGCTGTGCGAAAACCCTAAAACAGTTTTGCCGTTTTCGCGGTGTGTCGATCGACACTGTGCGAAAACACAGTTCTTTGTTTTCGATACAATTAAATCCGAGATTACATTTATCAAAACGAAACCTAGCTAGCATCAATTCAATCAAATACCATTTTAATCGAATTCCAGACTACAGATTCAATGGGTTAAACCCTATGGCTCTGATACCACTGTTGGAATCCCTAGGATCCAGGGTCTAGGTAATTGAATCTAAGAACTGACCTCGTGTTTACCTGGAGATTGGCAGCGGAAATTGGAGCAGGTAAACGAGATCTAGAGCGCCTCAATCGCTGCGCCTCTATCGTAGTCCACACACACACAAGCTGGAATCCGCCGGGATGCTAGTGCCGGGAATCGGATCTCCTGTGGATCTTCTGAGTTTCTGTGTCTCTGCTTTCTCTCTGAGAAACGACACTCACGGCTAGGGCTCAGGTCGATCATATAAGACATTATATATCGACCTGGGATGACCGAAAACGACTTACGGATCAAACCCGACTCGTTTAAGTCATTAACTCGAAACTTCAGTCTCGAAGCCTAATGTGCATCGATCGATACACATACTGTATCGATCGACACACTCATTCGAAAACCTGCGTCGATCGACACACTCATTGCATCGATCGACACATCTCTTCAAAACTCAATTCAATGTGTATCCAATACACATTGATCGGATCATATGCCAATGATCAATCCCATACTAAGTGTACCCAGCTTGCTTAGGTGTGTGACCCTGTAGGTTCACACGATACTAGAAATGAGCTACAACTCATTTGTCATAAGCGGTTTCTAGCAAAAAATTATGACTACCCAGTATCACATGAATTGTCCGATCTCGACAATAAAACTATCTTTAGAGTTAGTACAATATGATTTCAGGACATAATCCCAACACTATAATCGACACAGAAACGCCAGGATTTATCCTTCTTTTTAACCAGTAATAATGGACTAGAGAAAGGACTATGACTCGGTTGTATGATCTCATTCTGTAACATGTCCTTAACCAAACTAGTCATCGCTTCCTTGTGCACTTGTGGGTATCTATACGGCCTGACACTCACATGTAATGTGTCTGGTTTTAGCAAAATCTTGTGTTCATGTCCTCGTATTGGCGGTAGACCTTCATGTATATCAAAGACTCTTGAAAATTGGTCCAACACCACTTCTATTTCTGGAGGTACCATTGATGTTGTCTGTTCTACAACATTATGGTTGTATAACCATTGTTCCATTGGTGTCTTTGATTGGTCTACTGCAGGAAATAGTGAGTGTAGTGAACTAACTAGGTCGTGTGCTTCACTGTCACCCTTCAGCGTCAATCTTCTTCCTCTCCACTGAAATTTCCACTCTTGAGTATCCCAGTTAATCTCGCAAACAACATTCTTAGCCACTGTATTCCTAAGACCATTCCCACTCCTCCTAAATCCAAAGAAATTCAGTCAATATTGAACCTCAAGCCTTGCATTTCGATTTCAACCTGCAAACTCCCATACCGTTCACCAAGATTCATGTTCCCAATAGAACCTGTAATTTTGAGTCAGTAGCTACTTTTAGTTTAGCTTTTTCTATCAACCTTGGTGTGATAAATTTGTGTGTTGTCCCACTGTCAATCAACACCACCATTTTTGTTATGTTTACTGATCCTTTAACTTTTGTAGTTGTAGGAGATTTCAGTCCCAGAAATAAAAACAGTGATAGCTCCATTGCTTGAGAACTTTGTTCTTCCTGATCTTGTAACTCCAACTCCCAGTTCTCTTTTGATATTTCCACTTCACATCCATCCAATAATGTTAACACCTTTAATTCTGGATTGTTACAGCTGTGACCTCTGAACCATTTTCCTTTACATTTGAAACATAGCTTGAGTCTCTTCAGTTCAGCTAGTTCAGTTGGTGTAAGGTGTTGGCGACCTTGATTACTCTGGTTTTGCGCAGTCTTAATCTGGTCATTTGGTTTCTGCTTGTCTCCAGTTGTTGTGCTAGGTATCTGTATGTGTTTCTGATAGTTTGATGTGGTTTTGGTATAACGAGTTCCCACACTTGTTTTCTCAGCTAACATCTGACAGAATGCACTAGACTCTATTTTAACCACGGCTGCAATGTGATTCCTTAGCCCTTTCGGTTCTTTCATCTTAATGACTTCCTTCATCTCCTGCTTTAATCCAGTATAGAATTTACTGATCAAATTCGCTTCATCAATCCCTCTCACTTGTGTAATTAAGGATTCAAACTCACTGACATAAGTCTGAATAGAACCCGTATGTTTCAATGAACATAGTTTATTCCTTGGCTCATCATCCAAAGATTCTGCAAACAGTTCCAACATCCTTTGCTTAAACTGATTTTAATCCATGAAAGGTTCCTCTTCTACTTCCCACAGATACCAATTTAGCACGTGGCCAGTCAAACTAAGAACAACCATTTCAAACTTCTGATTCTCATGATATCTAGCTGCTTTGAAATACCTTTCCACTTGGCCAATCCACGAATATGGCATGAAACCATCAAACATTGGTAATTTTTTTTTTTAAATAGACTATCTCGAGTTGCAAAAGCTCCTACATTCCTTCGATAACCTAGCATATCATCATCATGTTCATATTGTCTGGGAGAGTGATGTACCTGGTTGTAAGGATTAGATGATCCTGCAATTCCTTTTCCTTTCGCCGGCTCTGGATATGTTTTTGCGGCTATCTTCTCCAGCATCGCTTTTATTGAATCCACGGATGATCGAATCGAGGTTACATTCTCCTCCACTTAATATATTCGATCCGTCAAACTGATTCTAATCCATGAAAGGTTCCTCTTCTACTTCCCACAGATACCAATTTAGCACAGGGCCAGTCAAACTAAGAACAACCATTTCAAACTTCTGATTCTCATGATATCTAGCTGCTTTGAAATACCTTTCCACTTGGCCAATCCACGAATATGGCATGAAACCATCAAACGTTGGTAAATTTATTTTTTAAGTAGACTATCTCGAGTTGCAAAAGCTCCTACATTCCTTCGATAACCTAGCATATCATCCTCATGTTCATATTGTCTGGGAGAGTGATGTACCTGGTTGTAAGGATTAGATGATCCTGCAATTCCTTTTCCTTTCGCCGGCTCTGGATATGTTTTTGCGGCTATCTTCTCCAACATCGCTTTTATTGAATCCACGGATGATCGAATCTAGGTTACATTCTCCTCCACTTAAACTATTCGATCCGTCAACTCCGTTTGAGTACTCGACATGAGGTTGCATCCTTTTCTTATGACGGACAATTGATCTCGTAATTCAACAGTATCCACTAAATCCTCTACAATCGGTGCATCCATATCCATCGACCTTGTATCTTCTTCTTCTTCTTCTTCTTCTTCTTCTTCTTCTTCTTCTTCTTCTTCTTCTTCTTCTTCTTCTTCTTCTTCTTCTTCTTCTTCTTCTTCTTCTTCTTCTTCTTCTTCTTCTTCTTCTTCTTCTTCTTCTTCTTCTTCTTCTTCTTCTTCTTCTTCTTCTTCTTCTTCTTCTTCTTCTTCTTCTTCTTCTTCTTCTTCTTCTTCTTCTTCTTCTTCTTCTTCTTCTTCTTCTTCTTCTTCTTCTTCTTCTTCTTCTTCTTCTTCTTCTTCTTCTTCTTCTTCTTCTTCTTCTTCTTCTTCTTCTTCGACACTCCTGTGGAATCCGATCAAGAATTTCCGATTAATCTCGACGAATTCGATTATCGAAAATTGCGACAATTTCTACGGTAAAGATCGCCACCGTCGTCGCTATCACGCCGGAACTCGTCGTAATCATTTCGTGTGACCACCAAACCAGCTCTCACCGCACCAGTTGATAGAGTTTAGCTAGGAAATCCTGTAATCAAAGACTAAAATCAATATGAATCCTTTATTGAATGAATAAGAACCAATCGCTTGAATTACAAAACCTGAGAATCGCTGGCCTAATCCAGACAAAATCTCCTCAAGATGTTTATCTCAGTTCTATAATCCAAGCTAAGAAATGAAGACGACGACCTGAGTTTATATACTCGTTACAATGACTCAACAACTCGTATAACAAACTCAACAGTCTAACAATCTTTAAAACGGTAAACCCTCTAAGTTGACTAGAGTCTTTACTCTTCCAGCTCCATGTCAACTGTTTGACTTGTCAACGGCTCTCCTTGAACTCTATTCCTCCTTCGAATGTATACTTGAGCAGGCTTATCACTATCTTTACTTGAAACCGAAGCTGTTAAAGCAAAAAAAGAAAATCCAAATAAAAGGAAACAAGCAAGTGGTTACAACATATGACATCTAAGGATTGTGAAATCATGCCAATGCTTAAGCTATCTAATATTATATGAGCTTTATTTATCTGTGGGCCAAATTGTTGAGCAGACTGAGGTCATGAGTCTTGCCATCACTGTCATCTAATTCTTCGTTGACAATGACTAACTACGAGTGGGAGGTAACTAAATGAGACATGGGAGAGCCATAGGCCGCAACTTCGTTACTCTACGTCAAATCCAACTTCCTGTTTGGTTTTTCTTTCTTTCTTTTGTCGACAATATTTTATAGATCAAACCTAATGGAAAAATGTTATAGGAAAGATTACGGGACTGTAGCATTAATGATTTGGTACAAAAACGGGCTGGGTTAACACCCAATTACAGAAAACCGGTTGATTTGCGACTTGGAAAACACGAGAAGACGTGATGAGTTGCCGCAGAAAATTCCACACGTCACTGATTGAGGAACCGACTACATGCAAATCGCCGATCAAATTTCCGGTTTTGGAGAGCGTCGTTTTCATCGCTACAGCTGTATTTTCCTACGATATAAACCATCAAGACCACCGTATCTCAAATCAGACCATTTCAGTTCGCATTGTAGTCTCTGGTTGCAAAGCACCTCATGGGTGGGAATCCACCAAGGATTAATCCACGTCAATTAATAGATCCATCAGACCCGTTTAGCTCGATCAGGTTTGAGAACTAACCGATTCTAAGTGTCCGGCGGTGAAAATGGAAAGGAAATTGATCAGCGGTGTTGCGTTGGAAAAACATATGGAAAGACCGGAAAACAGACAGTAAATTCGAAACTAAGGAAAGCAGAAAAAACTAATCGGCGAAACCCATCTCGAGATACAAAGAAAAACGGAGGTCAACTGATGAAGTGTAAAGACGGACAAAACCGCAGCAAAAAAATAAAAATAATCCGAACCGCCGGCGTGACCAAGACCAACGCCGGCGGTCAGAGTCAATTACAGAGTCGAACAAGTTCTAGAAAGAATTTGTAGAGAGAGAGTAAGAGCTATGTGAACTGTATGGTTTTTAAAGTATTCGATTTACTTTCAAACTAATTACACTTAGCCAATTACATATGTTATGTATAACTATTAGATTTTTTGTTTTTTTCCCTATAACTTGGATGTTTTGGTGCAATTAGTTATTTTCATACATTTTTTTTCTAAAATGCAATTATATATATATACACACATATTGGTTAAAATCCATTTAATCTTTATTCCTGCAATTAATTAACACATATCATCATCTAGTATTAGGGATGTCAATCGTACTAGTCCAGTTCAATCCAGCCTAAATTCCGTAAAATTCATATATATTTGAATCCGATTGGTCCATAAAATATTATAACCTAGATTCTATAGCTCGGCCCAACCCTAATAAGGCTAAAGAGTTTTTAGAATTTTCAGGTTTTTCAGATTTTTAAAAGTAAAATAACTTTTAAAATAAAATAAATACAAAAACAAAATATATTATTAAAAGAAATCTAAATTTAAAGATCCTTAATATGTTTTCCTTTAATATTTTGAAAACAAAGTTAAACAAATAATTCCAATAAAAGTTAAATAATTTGTATTATCAAATAAAATATAAAGTCAAAATATTCATTTTGTTTAATCAAGTTTATATTAAGAAGGTGCTATTGGTTTGTCTATTTTTTGTATTTTGAAATCCGTTGAATTTAAAGTCTAATAGATTGATTTTATTAATATTTGCAAAATTTGTAGGTTTTCACTCGGATTTGAATCTTTGTATTTTTAATTTAAAAATCTACCAAAATCCATTCAAATTCATGATAAAATCGAATCCATATATAAATCTTTACTATTGAATAACACTTGAATTTAATTTGGATTTTGGAATTATATAACCAATAACGTATGATTTTAATTAGGATTCTAAAATCATATAACCAATAACAAATAATTTTGATAAATATTATAAAATCAATAATCGAATAACACATGATTTTATTTGGATTTAAGAATTCACTAAAATGCATAAACCAATAACCCCTACTAAATCTCATTCAACAAATTCTCAATTGCTATCACCACATATTGTCGTCAAAATCAAGAGTTAGAAATAAAAAATAAACATAAGTAAATTTTGATCATCAAAAATATATAATTTTTTTTTTCATATATTAAAATTTTTAATGAATCTCTAATGTGATAAACATGCTTATTTCGGGGGTTTTGAGCTGACCCAAACCCATTCGAACAAAGACTTAACCTAAAATGCCTAATTTTAGGCTTATATATCTAAGCCCAAATCCGGTATTTACTACGGCCGGGTCGGACCGGACCAAGGAATTTGATACATAAATGTTTTACGAAACAAACATTTAGTTGACGTATTTATTACGATGTATGTAATTAGAATTAATGAATATTTTAATTATTTATTAGGATCATTTTGGGTTTAATAAAGTTAGACTATATGTAGGTCTTGCTAGATATTATATAGTAAACAATTTTACTATAAAATATATTCATAATATTTTTTAATATCTTATTGACTTAAACATAAATATATATTTTTATTTTTCGATTTTTAGGAAAAATAAATATCAATTTCATATTTGTTAATAAATTTATTATAAAATAATTTTTATTACATTTTAATCTAAGCATTCACTAACTTATTCTTTTATTCAAAATATATTTAAAATATTTTTAGTATCTTTTTTTATTTCAAATATATATATATATATATATATATATATATATATTAAAACAAAATCTTAAATTCTTTTAGGTTTCTTGATTTCTTAAGAAAAATAATTACTAAGTTTGTATTATTATTATAATTTATTGAAAAATAATTTTATTTTAATTTTAATATATAAAATAAGCATAAAATCTTTATATTTAGACATTATAAAATGGATTGATAAATAGATTAATCAATTTCAATTTTTATTAAAAACAAATTTTTTTACTGAAAGACAAGTTAAAAAGATGTATTAAACAATTTCAGTTGATATATTCTTAATCTGATAAAATATTAAATTGTTAAATAATTATATTGTTCGAATATCTGATAATTTAGATTACGGTTGATGTTTTTACGTTCGCTCGCAGTTTAAAATTGTCTTTCTATTAAATTTTTAAAATACTTAGACTACCATTAGATGTATTAAAATATAGATTGATTTGTTTTAATTATAAATATATTTAGTATGATTTATATTCAGTTTAAGATAAGTTAAAAAGATGAATTAACCAATTTTATTTATATAAAAATTAAAATAAAAAAATCTAAATGAACATATTATCATTTTTAATTACATTTTGATTTATAAAATAAACATATAATATTTCTATTTAGATGATTATAAAACAGATTGGAAAATAGATTAACCAATTTCAATTATCTGTACTATTAAAAAATTGTCTAGTGGAAGACGGATTAAAAATATATTAACCAAATTCAATTGATATATTCTTAATTTTTTAAAATATTAAAATTATTTAATATTTATATTATTTAATATATGATGAGTTAGATTACGATTGATGTGTTTAAAGAGTCGTTTTATCAAATTTTCAATATTTAAACGACTATAAGATGGATTGAAATATAGATTATCATGTTTCAACTTTCATAAATATGTAATTATATTTATATAAAAATATAGTGCAATATTAAAATATTAAAAAATTAAATCAGTTCCATAAATGAACGTATGATATTTTATAAAATATTTTAAACTAACACAATACATATCATACTTATATCACATAATTTTTTTTAATAACTTTTTATTAAAAATATTATAAAATTATTTTCAAAAAAAAAATTATTCAAACAAAATAAATTAGTTCAAAAATTATTTTTAAAAAAATGTCCGCGCTTTAACGTGTGTTAAAATTTACTATAACAACCGAGGGATGGTGCAATACATCTTATGAAGCCCGTTAAAAACTTAGAATTTGTGGTTTGTGTCTAAGAAAACTATGTTATCTAACACACACGGTACGGATGATACGGATTTTAAATTCGATTTTATTGTAATTCGCATGGAATCAAAGGTAGCTGTTTTAACGTAGGTAGCTTTTTTTTTTTGGTCGAACCTACTACTTTCTTCATTAATAAAACTTAAACGTTTGTGACAGATAAAGAGAGAAGGGCCTTCTTAGCAATGCTATGAGCCACAACATTACAATCACGGAAAATGAGATAGAGATAAAGTGTTGCGTAATTGATCTGATGTCTTCTAGAAGTCCATAAAGATCATTATGTAGCTTAGATGAATTGAGCAGACGAACCAAGGAGAGCAGATCGGAACGCACTTGGAGCTGATGAACATCTGATGAAAGGGCATGTTGCAGGAGGTGCAAAATAGCCCATGCCCCAGCTTCGAGAGCTGGAGGAATTGAAGATCTAGAGGCCGAGAACTCAGCCTGTAGATGACCCAGAAGGGTCGCTGTATTATCACGGTAGAGCCAACCAAATCCGCCGAGATGAGTGGATGATTGCCAAGCTGCATCAACGCAGCAATAAAGACTAGTATCATGGGGTGAGGGCGGAGAACGAATCGAGGTATTTGGTTTGGGGAGTTCAAAATGAGCGGAAGTCCAGATATTAACATCGGAGATAGCTTTGAGAAGGGTTTCGGCTGGATAGAAGGTTTTATCTTCAAAGATGAGATTGTTGTGTGCTATCCATATGAACCAGAGGATCCATGGGTACAAAGGTTGGGGACAACCCGACGGGGGAGATTCCTCCTATTAAGAGCTAGCTGGAGGAGTTGGGGAAGCTTAGTATCATCCTGGTAATAGAGGTCCGAGATTGGAGCCATGTCCCAAACATCTCGGGCAAATTGCAATCCAAGAAAACATGTTCGATAGTCTCTAGTTGACCGCAACGTTTACAGCCAGCGTAGATATCTATGCCTCTGCGACGAAGTTGGTTACCCACCGGGAGAGCTTCCATAGCCAGTTTCCAAAGAAAGGTAATAATTTTTGCGGAGGTTTTAAGTTTCCAAGCCACCCATACCATTTTCCGGATATCTGGTGAAGAATTCCACCAGAATTTGGTCAGGATAGACTGAAAGGAGTTGTAGAGGGATATGGGAAGCTTAAAACATGAGAGAGTGAAGGAGGGAATAGCAGAAAGGAATGCCTTTAGCATAACAAGTTTCCCAGTAGTAGACAAGAATTTGGTTGACCAGCTATGGGACTTCTGTCAGACTATATCTACAGTGGGTGCAAATATATCCTTTTTCTTCATATCGAAGTTCTCAGGAATACCGAGGTACTTGCCTGAGCCTCCAGCTCTAGAGATTCACAGGATTTGCTTTACCATACGGCGCTGACGGGACGGAGTTTTCGCAGAGAAGGTTATAGCAGATTCATTGATGTTTATGAACTGGCCGGAGGAGGCTTTGTATCTGGATAGAATGCGTTTTAAAGTGAGGTAGCTAGTCTTATCCGTATCACCAAAGAACATGGTATCATCTGCGAATAGCAGATGGTTAATTTTTGGACTTTTCTCGAGACTCTTACACCTGCTAGGGAGCCATCTAATTGGCCATTACGACATAGACCGGAGAGAACTTCTGTGCACATGATGAAGAGGTAGGGGGAGAGTGGATCACCCTGTCTAAGACCCCTAGAAGGGACCACTTTACCTTGAGCTGAGCCATTAATCCTGAAGGTATAGGACACAGATGTAACACATTCTAAAACCCAAGAAATCCAGGTAGGATGAAAGCCTAGTTGAATCAGGACAGCTTCTAAGAATTCCCATTCTCTGCGGTCATAGGTTTTACTCATGTTGGTCTTAACCACCATGAAGCCTTTTTCTGTGCTTGGGAGTGTTTTCGGAAATGGAGGGTTTCCTGGGTAATAAAAATGTTATCTGCAATAGCTTTTTTAGGGACAAATGCGGTTTGGTTCTCTGAGATGAGTTTGGGGAGGAAGGTTTGAAGTCTCTTGTTTAGCTACTATCTTGTAGAAGGTGTTACACAAGGAAATTGGGCGGTAATCCGCAACCTTACGAGCATCTGATACTTTAGGGATCAACCTGATATGGGTTTCATTCATCCTAGGGGGGGGGAGGATTTTGAGGTAAAGAAGAGCTGAATCTCCCTTATCACATCATGTCTAATGATTTCCCAATAAGTTTGGAAGAAGTCTGCTGTGAAACCATCTGGACCAAGGGTTTTGGAATGGTGGATCGAGAATATTGCTGCCTTAATTTCAATAGGGTCAGGTATGGTTATGAGAAGGTTGTTCACTGCTGGGGAGACTTGGGTTGAACCGATTCTAACACCACTGAGAAATCCTCATTACCATTAGTAGTGAAAATCTCCTGGAAATATTTAGTAATGATCTGGACAATCTGTCATTTTTCATGGAAAGGTATAGAGGTCTCATCTTCAAGAATCGTTAGCCTGTTTAAGAGTCTGCGACCTCTGGTAATAGCGTGGAAGAAGGAGTGTTGCGGTCTCCACTGTGAAGCTAATTGATCCTGCTTCTAAGTTTCCAGAAATCATCTTCCGCTTTGTAGAGGTCAGCAAGATCAGAGGATAGCTTGTGAATAAGCTCTTGGTCATGGGAATCAGCCGAGAGAGGTTCTTCAAGGAGGTCATAGAGCTTCTTTATCTCTAAGGCACTGTTTTGGGAGTTAGATTTTGTCCAGGTAATGATTTTGCTTATGCACTAGTTGAGCTTTGATAGGACGGAAGATGATTCGTCTGAACACCAGACATTCTCAACTAGTGAGGCAACTTCTTGATTATATCATAATCTGTTATCAAATCTGAACAGACCCCGTTTTTCAACTCTTGCTTCATCCAGGATCGTGAGCAGAGGGAGATGGTCAGAACCTTCGAAACAGAGGTATAGAGGACGTCCTTAGGGAAAGAGATCACACCAAGCCGGGTTAGAGAGAGAACGGTCCAGTCTTTCTCTGACAAAATGTGTATGCCGCATTCCACGCCAAGACAGTGAATTGCCAGAGTGTTTAACGTTACAGAGGCCATTCTGGGCAAGAAAGCTCCTGAAATCCACGAAGGAAGATTCCGGTCATTTGGGGCCTCCTTTTCCCCTCCTGATCTACCATGTCATTAAAATATCCTATAAGCGAAACATCATTCCTGAGAGAGCCAAAATCTGAGAGAGCAGACCAGACATAGTTTCTTTTATTCTTATCAAGGTCGCCGTAAGTGAAGGTTATAAACGAGTCTTTGTTTTTAAACCGGATCTTAGTATCAATGAAGTTAGCCAAGGACTAAAGGACCTCAAGAGAGATATCAATCTTCCAGCCTATTGTTAATCCACCGCTTAGACCTACAGGAGGTACCGTAAAAACAAAGGGGTAATTAAACTCATTTAATTTCTTCATTACATAATCATCTTGTCTTTTTGTTTCAGAAAGGAAAATGACATCAGGGAAAATAAGCTTTCTAAACTCCATGAGTCTTGGAACTGTCAGTTTACTACCCATTCCCTTGAAGTTACAGCTCAATACAGCTAAGGAAGAGATTGTGGTGGAACCCAAAAATCCGAGGAGGAAGTCCAAGCAGGCTGTCGGATTGGAGGAATAATGACTGAGGAACTTGAGGGTTGACCAAGGTGGAAGGATTGCCAACAAAGAGTTTCTTGCGAGTTGAAGATCTTGGGAGGGTTGACAGACGCTTCTTTTCACTAGCTCGTTGAAGGGGACTACGCACGACCTTCTTCTTTGAGGTGGTTGCTCTAACTGCTCGTTTTTTAGGGGCAGATTTCTGGGGTGGAGGAACTACGGGGATTGAAACTGTGACGTTATCAAGAGCATGTTCAATTCTGAGTGAGGTGTGAATTGTTTGTGGCTGGGATTGATTCACCAGGTTAGGCAGGGAGGAAGACGAGGTACGGACCTTCTTTCCGCTACTAAGAATTAAGTCCTCATGAATAAGAATGCTTTCATATTGAACCTCAATCTCTTGGAGTTTGCTGGAACCAGAAATTCTATCATCCATATTTCTTAGTTGGGTCTGGTTATCAGTAGGGAAAGGAATGGACAGACGTTGGCTAAGAGGTATATTTAAGGACTCCCTGACTGAGTGGTTCGTAAGGTGGCTAGGGAAATGGCAGGGGTTAAGGGGAGAACCAGGGGGAGTTTCTGAGTTATGTGAAGAGTGGGAATTGTTAGCAAGCTTATCTCCACTGGTTAGAGCTTGTCTAGCAGGACCTGACTTGTAACATCCCGGAACCGGGAGTCTGACCACACCCTATACGTTTGGACAATCTATGGAACCAGAAAAAGAACTTATGATCAAGAGTGATCAAAGAGAGTGTTCCGTAGACAGAGAAGAGCTCAAGCTCAGCTGGAAAGGGAGCTTGGGTTAAAGGAATCAGCTGGTAAGGAGTGTTTAGCTGGACAGTCAGCTCAGCACAAGCTAGCTAGAGTGTTCAAGTGCGAAATCAGCTGGTCAGCTAGTGACACTAGCTGACCATAAGCGAATGGGCACAAGTGGGGGATGTGCCTTTTCGGCCCAAAAGAAGCATCTCTTCCCAAGGGAAGTTACATGCGATTTTATGGCCTATAAATAGACCATGAAGGGGCCATTTTTCGCACACAATCTTCATGGGAGAAAAACCCAAAAATTCTCTAAGGCCAAGGGCTAAAACCGAGATCAAAGGGAGAGAGAATTGGTCGGAATCTTGAGAGGAGAAACCGGCGGTTCAAGGGCGTTTAGTGGTTGGGAAAAAGGCGAGTTTTGGCTTGATCATGGTCGGAGATGCGGCCATGGATCATGGCCAGACAATCACGACACCCAAGGCAGCATTTGAGACCCTTTTCTATCATGGCCGCGGCTAGGCCACTTGGCCGTTGGACGGTTAGAAGAAGGCCAGATGCGAATTCTCTTCTACTCGTTCTCTGAATCAGCCGCTTGACCAGGGAGAAGATTGGCGTGAGAATCGGCCTTACGTTCTGAAGAGACACGGTCGGCCAAAGGCCAAGACCGTGAACTGATCGGCGGGCGTGAACGATATGATCTGCGCGCATGAACAGGAAGACTCGGACGGTTAAGCGCGGATGAACGGCATCCGTTTAGGCGGACGGTCGAAGTCTGGCAGACTGATCGGCGAGCGGTTCATGGGCGGACTGACGGGAAGGTTGGATCATGCGCGTCACGGCCGAATGATCGGACTGGGCGTAGGAGCGTAAGATCGCGGGCCGTAGCGAACTATCGCGTCTGTCCACGGACAGTCGTGACTCTTCACGAACGGTCGCGTTCGTTCGCGGTCTGGCGTAACCGTCCGTCAGGACGATCGCACACGATCGCGGATGGCTGGTGATCGCGGGTAAGTCGGCGGTACACGGGCTGGACGATACAGTCGCACGGACAGTCGCGGATCATCTCCGGATGGTCGCGCCTGTTGGCTGATCGTCGCACCCAAACGCGAACGATCGTGTCCTTTCGCGGACTGACACAACTGTTCAGGGATCGTTAACGATCGGAACATGCGTCAGCCGGATGGATAGCGATCGCGGCATGAAGCGTACGGACTGACGGACGGAAATGCGCGGGCACTGCCGAGTACGCTCGTCAACGCAGCCATTTCTCGTCACGTCAAGCGGCTACGTGATCGCGGTAGTCTGATTGCGGTAGAGTGATCGCGTCAGACTGATCGCGGGAGACGATCGCGACAGGATGATCGCGGCGAGACGGTCGCGGCAGACTGATCGTGATCCAAGCGGATGGTCGCGAACTGTTCACGGACAGTCGGGCCTATTCGCGAAAGGTCGCGTCTCTTCACGAACTGACGCAACGTTCAAAGATCGCGAACGATCAGAACGTGCGGCCAGTCCGGTTGGACAGTGATCGCGGCATGACCGCGGATCACACAGCAGACCCAGACGTGCGCATGGTTGTCGAGAACGCTCGGTGATGATGCCACGATCGCGGTAAGCAGGACGTTCTAACGATCGCGGTACAACCGAGAGACGCTCGGTACGATACCAAGCATTCGTGAACGATCACGAAGCGCGGAAAGGCTAATTGCATGCGATCGCAGTACATGAACCAGACGGGAACATGGCCGGTTCGTTATGCATACCCGGTTGTGGAACTTGGTCTATTAGACGGACTTAAGTCCTTTAAGCCGTGGGAATGATCGGATGGATCAACCTCGGATAAGTGTGGACTAGCGGGACGGCATGAGTTGGACCGTGGACAGGTCAAGAGAATCGCATGGTCGAAACGCGTACGGACCGGTCGAATAGTCAGATGAACTGGGTCGACGGCCGACGGTACGAACCATGGATCAGACCGTCTACGGGAAGTGAACGAGGGAGTCCTTCCAACCTTGCGTTGAACGCAATGACCAACAATACTAAGGGAAATCAGTGAAGTGATCAGGACATGATTCGACCCGAGTCAACGTCCGGACATGAGCTGGTCTTCCTAAGGATTTGGGTAGGTCTAAAGGTCAAGATGCAGGAAGCAAAACGTGGTTAAGTCAAGGCAACAAATGATAAGAGGAAAACGAGCTAAGGAATGATCGAGACGGAAAGGTGGTCAAAGGAAGGAACTAGAAGACCTCTCTTGAGCCTTGTCATGTGGGGATGGTTGGTTGAATGACTTGGTACAAGGGAGGTATGTTCTAAGAGTTCGAGGAACAAACGAGTCAAGCTAAACGCGGAGTTAGCTTCACACCGGATTCACCAAAGGTTAAGGTACATGTTTCGAGTACTATTCTATTGTTCTAAAGAATGGTTAGAACTGAATAGGAGAATGAAAGGACCTAAGTTAAAGGCTTAGGTTGTTAGAAAGGTTATTTGGAATTGGAACCTCGAAATAGTTTTTGAGAAAACTAAGTAAAGTCATAAGAGGTTCTCGAATGGGTCGTTCTTTAGAAGAACGAGATAATGGTTAAAGTAGTATTCCGCTGCGTAATTAATGAGTATGAAGGATCTAAGACTGTAAGTCTAAAGGAAGATCCGAAGAATACTTGTTCCTTCGGGAAAATTTTAAATAGGACGGAATTTCGGGAGGTCCAGGCTTGGGTTTGGCCTGACTAGTTGAACGCATCGACCGTGTCCTAGGGTGGCCAGGTCGGGGCTTCACATGACTTATCCAAGGCTTTCTCAGGGTAGGTGGTAGATCATCCCTACGAGGATAGTGTTGAGTAGCAGATGGGTGGGATGATCTAATATCACACTGATAATGGGGTCTATGGTCTGAACATCTTGCGGGAGATGGCCGATAAGAAGTTCTGAGGTGATGGTTTGCTCCAGAGGCCTTTCTGAATTTGTGGGGACGAATATAGTTGGCCTTGGGATAGGGTTGATCTACAATACGAGAGACTGAGCTCTGATCTCTTCTGGGAGATGATCGTCTGGTCCTAACAGGGATCTCAACATTCCTTTTTTCAGCTTCCAACCTGCTCAAGGTTCTTTGTTGATGGATGGTGTGGGCTCTAGAATCTGAGCGAGATGGAGTGGGATATGCAGGACAGACTTCTTTCTCATGAAAGAGCGAGAAACAGACTAAGCAGTGTTTTTCCAAACGATCGAAATCCAAGTCAACTGAGGTGATTTCGTCAGTATGGAGGCAGATATCTAGGGTTTTCTCTAGGGGTTTCAAACCATTAATGGTAACTCTGATCTTAGCTTGATCTGAAGGAACTTGGAGCCAATTCTACCGTATTCAGAATCCTCGCGAGTTCCAGATAGCCTAGGATCTAGGGTCTAGTTAATTGAATCACTGATGGATCTAGCGTTTACCTTGTTCTTGCAGCGGAATAGGGTCAGATAAGCGAGATCTCTGGAGCGCCTCTACTGTTCAGTCCACACACACACAAGCTGGAATCCGCCGGGATGCTAGTACCCGGATTCGGATCTCCTTGGGAACTAAGTTTCTCTGAGGTTTCTGTGTTTTCTGTCTGAGAAAACCCTCTGGGCCGCGCAGAACCAACCTAGATCGAGATATAAAACGTGTTTATATACTGACCTCGAGGTGAACCGAAACATCAGTTTCGGTTTTGCCATTGTGTCGACCGACACACTTAATGGTGTCGATCGACACACGTCTTGTATCGATCGACGCACCCAATGGTGTCGATCGATACACCCTTTTGAAACTTATATTCGATCTGTATCCAATACATATCGATCAGACCATATGCCAATGATCAATTCCCATGCAGAGTATATCCAACTTGCTTAGGTGTGTGACCCTGTAGGTTCACACGATACTGGAAACGAGTTACAACTCATTTGTCATAATTGGTTTCTAGCAAAACATTATGATTACTCAGTATCATATGAATTGTACGATCTCGACAATACAACTATCTCTAGAGTTCGTACAATGTGATTTCAGGACATAATCCCAACAATCTCCCACTTGTACTGGAATCACTTATTCCTATAATCCCTTCGTCACTATATCTCGATATGGCATAAGGCAAGAGACTGTGTCATCCTTATTATAGCCAACATCATGTTCATCGAAATCCTGATTTATACTGATAAAAACAAACGACTGACAATCACCTCGTTTGAGCACGGCCATGCATTTTCTCAGTATCAAATCTTCGATGGGCCCTGAGATATTTATCTCCCGTTACACAGGAGGGACAAATTCCATCTTGTTTCATCCCTGTTTCTATACATACTTCATGATACGTCGAAACAATGCCGTTATAGCCGCCAGTTACGGAACGACGTTTGACAAGGTCAAAGCGCACCAATTCATATGCTAGAAAGCATGATGAACTCAGGTCTAAGGACTATACTCTATAGTCGTAATGAGAACCTCCCATGACACTTATATATAACTATCCTGTGGAGTTCTCATTAAGCGGGTCATGTCCGATCATATGTTCATCAACATATATCTATGTGACTGACTGTGATAATCATATCATTGACTCCATGAAACTTAGTCCAACAGTCACCTCACATACTAGTCTGCGCGGTTGTTAGTGTCCCATTTTAACAACCTTGACTAGGGACAATCATAATTTATGTCATCTTTTAATTATAGGGTTTCATGATCAAGTCTTCAACTCGATGACCTATAAGATGACCATAAAGTACTTTGGGACCATTATTTAATTATCCAATAATTAAATAATACGGATGTCAGTTTTAACTTACACAAACACTGCCAAAGCATGTATATGTTAAGTTTACAACATAACTAAAATAACTCCCACTAGAATCAAGATCATCTTTTCAGATATCTTACACCTACAGCAACAGAATAAATTTCGTGCTTAGGTTGTGGGAGAGAGTGCGGTGCTATTGCTTGAAACAATTTCAACAAATTACACCGCCATGCAGATAAAAGCACTATTCTACGGTCTACTGCTTGGAGCCTTTCCAACAGTTAGCACCGCTTTTCAGGCAAAGAGACATAACCAGGTGGGAACCGGGAATCGTCTTTGTCCGACTAACTACTTTCAACTGGTTCGTCACTTTATCAGTTCACCACGAACCTATCCTTAGTGTTTCTCAACACTTGGGATATTTCTGGTAACTGTTTAGTGACTATTACCGGAATATATTGGTATATTCTCGTCATGCTTAAGCTGCATCTAGACGAGCGCAAAATATGGCATTCATGATGGATTCCATTGCAGTAGCAAAAGCAATCACATTCATTAATACTAGTTCAGACAGTGTTCAAAACACTTCATCTTGCTAATATTGTTATAAGACCTTTGGTATGAAGCCATTCTTGGAATCAAGCACATTTGAACTGTCCAATACCTTATCTACATAAGGATTTTGACACGATCCAATTAGCTTACTCAATCTATATTAATAGATTCTTATTCCAAGAATTCACGCGGCTACTCCCATGTCTATCGTTTAAGTTTGACTTCCGACCCAAATCTTGATAAGACTTTAGCGTCGGAACGTCGTTTGTGAGATTCAAGTATGTTATCTACATACTGTGTGAGAATTGCCATTACGCTCCCACTAGTCTCCTTGTAAACGCATGGTTTCTTTTTCTTTCTGATCAAGTCAAAACTTTTGACCAATTTGTCAGAATTTTGATTTCAACTCCAAGATGTTTGTTTCAATCCAAAATGGATCGGTGAAACTAACATGCATACCCAGCCAATTTTCGGAGTTGAGCCTCACCATCGCTTCTTCGAATTTCGCATGTTCGTCACTTTTCAATGATCGGCAGATCACGACAATTGGTTACGAGAAATCACTCTCGAGTTAGTGACGGATCCTTTCGGATCTGCGAATTTCAGGCTCCACAGTTGCAGATCCTACAGTGCTTTGTAGATCTCACCGCTGCTCTCCCTTAACAGGTTGAACAGCTTACTGTGTTTATCGAATTTCTTCGATGTGTACTTTTACTCCCACTGTTCCTCTTGAAAGTATCACCTTTCTTAAAAGACACAGTTCTGGGCAACAAAAGTACTAAGCCTTGGTTTCTTCAGGACAACCAGCGAGGTAGAACTTATCAGATATGGATTCAAGTTTGTTTGTTGACTACTGTCTTACACAAACCTTGCAATCCCAATTAATCAGAAAAACAAATTTGGAAATCACCCAGTCCACATCCAATGTGGTGTTCTTCACTGATTCTGATAGAAACCTTTTAGCGTAAACATAGACATTTCAGAACGTATTCTTAAATGGTTATGGAAGATTCATGTGATTCATCATTAATCGAATCATATCTCATAAGATCTGATTTATTCTTTCAGATGATCACCCAATTCTTGACTCTAGTATTTTTCTTCGCGATTCAATCGAGGATCTCAATACTTCTGTCAGATTGGTTCTACACTTCATCTTGGAACTCCCTTAAGGGATTCTAGCTTGTGTCTCATCAAATGAACACAGCCATGCTTATTGATGCCATCAATAAGGTAATGAAGTACAGAACATTTCCTTTGGCAATAATGCTAGTTGGGCCGCATACATCAGAATGTGTAGGGCCCAACAAGCCTCTGGCCCGTTTCCTTTTAGCTCTGCTAAATGGGCCTTAGTCATTTGGTCCAGTGAACTGAATTCATATCTCAAATGATTAAAATCAAATGAGTTCAAAATATGTATTTACTGAATCCGCTTCACTCTTTTTGGTTAAATGACTATACCAAAGAAAAGTCGAGTTCGAGTCATCAGACTTAAACCGTTTGGTATTTATGTTATATTCATGTTGGTTTAAGATATAAAACCCATTCGAAACGGGGTGCTACCATAGAATATTTCATTAAGATCTAAAGAACAAAACTTGTCTTTTATCAAAATGAAAAACATCCAAATTCTCAAAAGAAAATGAAAGACATTTCTGCACAAGGCAGATACATAGTAGCAATTACTTAATTTCTAAAACCAAGTATGAAAGGCTCCTACAAGTGAAGAATCTCTACGGCTCATGCAGCAACCATTGCTTCATACCAGACACGCAGTTCCACTTGTCCTTTCTTCAACGTTCTACTGTCGCTTAGGTCCTGCATATTTCCAAAATATCAGTACCATAACTAGTATCCAATACTTATGTAGAACTTGAATTAATAACACAATACCTGAAGAAGAAGTACCATACATCTCCTTCATCTCTTGTGAATCTTCCAAGAATTTAATGCAATCTCTCTTCCAATGCCCTGACTCATCACAGTAGAAGCACCTTTTAACACCAGATGGGCCTGACTTGGGCCTTAAAGATGACACAGGTTTATCCTGATTCCAAATCTGGACGGCCCTGTCTCTACCCTTGCCAGCACAAGATTTCTCAAATCTTTTGCCCTTTCTGATGTCTTGCTCTACTGCTTTGAGCATGCCATGTAGCTCAGTCAACGTTCTCATCAAGTCTTTCTTAATATAGTTCTCAATGAACTTATCATAGCTTGACGGCAGTGACTGCAGAATGATGTCAGTGGCCAACTCTAAGCTGACAGGACATTCCAGTCTCCCCAGGTTATCAATGTAACCCATCAGTTTAATGACATGAGGACTTACTGGAGCATCCTCAGGTAGCTTGCACTCAGTTAGAGACTTCACCATCTGGAATCTCTCAACTCGTGCCAGATCCTGAAACTTCAGTTTCAGGCTGGTGATCATCTCTATTGGCGACTCCATGTTCTCGTATTGACCTTTCAAGTCCGAGTTCATGGTAGCCAACATCAGACCACGCACATCTACCACATCAGTATAATGCTCATTCCAAGCATTATATGCTGCATGCGAGCGATTGGTCCCAAGCCTTTCTGGAAGAGCCTTTTCAAGGACATAGTCCTTGCTCTCCTGCTTGAGAATGAATCTCAGATTCCGATACCAATCCAGGAAGTTGGATCCATTTAACTTGTCCTTCTCAAAGACGGATCGCAACGAGAAAGTAGTCATAGACATAAGCTGAAATCCAAGAAAACAAAGATTTAGTTATGTATATGATGAGAAATCTTATTTTAATAAGAAAACTCGCATTATATTCAAATAATGTTTCCTCTATGAATATAATAATCCAAGATCCATACTTCACCAAATTTGAGTGGGCGACTCGCCATTACCCAAACTTTAGTTATCTAGGTAAGCAAATCATTGCTAATTGTACTTTGTACAACTCTTGGTTGTGGATGAGACAAACTATGTCTAATCCACTCTGATGTCTCTGGGCCCAGAACTTCTGATAGCTCAGTCAAGTAAACCAATCTCTTTAGTCTCGTGATCATTGACAGTTGCACTGCAAATCTGTCAATGACCACCTGCCTTACTCATGTTGCAGTGGATACCAAGGACTCCAAGACTATCCAACAAACGACACAGGTCTTGACAGTAGACCAGACTTGGGCAAGACAACGATGTTACTTGATATTTAGTTGAGGAAACTAAACTCTGAAAGTTTAGCAAATCAATTTCTTAGGTCATGTAATTGTTGATGTTAATGCACTGCAAGTCCATCAACATTATTACCTGCCTTACTCACGTAATTGTGGACACCAAGCTCTTGGCTAGAGATCACACAACGAAATGAGTCTTGACAGTTGACCACATTGAAGCTAATCTTTGATCAAGGTTCAGGTCGAGTTCGGTTTCTGCAAATTCAAGGTTCAATAACCAGAATTTCGAGCACTGTATCGATCGACGCAGACTATGTCTGTCGATCGACACCGCCAAACATAACCGGACTTCAATAACCGGTTAATTCAATTAACCCGGTTCATCGAACCGGTCATGTCGATCGACACAACCTATGTGTGACGGTCGACATAAACCTAAAATGAAGATAGTTTTGATAACCGGTCCAATTCAATTGAGCCGACTTATCTGATCAAACTGATCTTAACCACTCGGTTTATTTTAATTAGGATAGCCAGTTCAATCCAATTGAACCTATTCATCCAATTTAAACCGTTTAAACCAGTTTCACCTGATTGCGATAACCAGTCCAATTCTATTGAACCGTATTATCCAATCAAACTGATTTAACCCATCGGTTCATGCTAATTGTGATAATCAGTTCAATCCAATTGAACCAATTCATCCAATTCAAACCGATTCATTCGGACTTAACCAAGCATGATAACCGGTCCAATCCAATTGAACCGATTAACCATTCGCTCGGTCTGTGTCGACCGACACAAAACTGTGTCGATCGATACGTGACCGAATCTGCTCTGTGTCGACCGATACACAACCTGTGTCGATCGACACAGAAGGCTTTCGGTTTTTCTTCGCGAAAAATCCTAGCCGCCGAATCTGTCGATTTCGCCACTTTGTGTCGACCGACACACCCAGTGTGTCGATCGACACTGTGCGAAAACACAGAATCGCAGATCGATCAAATCGATCTCACCTGTTCTAAACCAAGCAACCTAGCTTGCGAATCTAAATCATCAAATTCGTTTAACAGGTTCGATTCAATGATAAAACCCTAAGGCTCTGATACCACTGAAGGAACTTGGAGCCAATTCTACCGTATTCAGAATCCTCGCGAGTTCCAGATAGCCTAGGATCTAGGGTCTAGTTAATTGAATCACTGATGGATCTAGCGTTTACCTTGTTCTTGCAGCGGAATAGGGTCAGATAAACGAGATCTCTGGAGCGCCTCAGATGCTGCGCCTCTACTGTTCAGTCCACACGCACACAAGCTGGAATCCGCCGGGATGCTAGTACCGGGATTCGGATCTCCTTGGGAACTAAGTTTCTCTGAGGTTTCTGTGTTTTTTGTCTGAGAAAACCCTCTGGGCCGCGCAGAACCAACCTAGATCGAGATATAAAACGTGTTTATATACTGACCTCGAGGTGAACCGAAACATCAGTTTCGGTTTTGCCATTGTGTCGACCGACACACTTAATGGTGTCGATCGACACACGTCTTGTATCGATCGACGCACCCAATGGTGTCGATCGATACACCCTTTTGAAACTTATATTCGATCTGTATCCAATACATATCGATCAGACCATATGCCAATGATCAATTCCCATGCAGAGTATATCCAACTTGCTTAGGTGTGTGACCCTGTAGGTTCACACGATACTGGAAACGAGTTACAACTCATTTGTCATAATTGGTTTCTAGCAAAACATTATGATTACTCAGTATCATATGAATTGTCCGATCTCGACAATACAACTATCTCTAGAGTTCGTACAATGTGATTTCAGGACATAATCCCAACATGATCAACATCGGCTGTAATGAAGCTTCCCAGCTCTTCTCCTATTTTTTTAAGGGTTTGGAAGGACCAGAAATGAAGAGGTATACCATAGACTCTTATCCAGAAAGTAATTGAGGAGGGGAAATCTACAGAGATTACCGGTTCTCAACGTTGGATTAGGAGCATCCATCTTTTATAATGGTAAGGGCTCTTCTCAAGAACTACATCTAGGTCAGCCTCTGTTTGGAACTTGAATTGAAACTTCGTTGGGCCAAGTTCTCTTCTTGTTACTCTCCCTTCCAGTCCCCACAGATGAGGCAAAAAAGAGATAACAACTCTTGGGTGTTGGATAGCTTGGTTAGTGATTCTGTCAATAAGAGTCAGATGATTCTCTTCAATGAGTTGGGTACTGTTAAGGTCTGGTATTCAGATGGGTGAGCGACGTTTTGGGGCAGAGGAGGATGCTGGCCACTTTTCCTTTTCAGATCTGGTAAATATACAATCCATAGTAAACGAAGCGGGGGGAAGAGAAGAACAAAGCAGAGAGCGAGAGTCAAGAGTTCACAGAGAGCAGCTACAACCGGTTAGGAAATCTCAAGGAGAGGGGGGGTTCAAAGGTGGTAGCACTCAGAAGTAACGGTGGTTCCGGTGGGGAACTTGGAGGAGGGATTAAACGTCTAAAGGAGAAAGGAGATGTCAACGTCTGGTGTCAGAATTTTGAAAAAAAATTTCAAATTGATGAGTGGTCATTAGCTGTTGTAGGAAAGGCATGGCTAAGGAAAAGAAACCAGAGGCCATTTTGGGTAAGAGTTGGGACAAGGGAAGCATGTCGGACTAGGAGGCTTCACCGAAGTCAACACATTGGGAAGCGGGCCTGGGAGAACATTTATCTCTCTAGAATCACTCTCTCAACGTATGTAGCTAAGCCTAGCTATTTGATGAGCAAATATTTTTTTGGGACTATCCATGGTTCGGGAGAGACAACAAACCGAAATCATGGACCTCCTTTGATAGATTAGGGTTTTCGATAAACATTTACATTTTGGATGATTGTGAGTGGATGATTGGATTCTCTTTCGATTATGTCAAAAACCTATATGATTCATTATTTATCATGCCCAATGGATTCTACTATATATAAATGGACATCAAACCTAGTCCGAGAGTTTAGAATGCATAACTACCGTAACGTACAAAAGAGAATATTTATGGTTCGAACCCGAACCTTTATTCTCTTTTTCAATGGGCTCAAACCCATTTAATAAATGTTAAACACCCCTAGTAATACAAAACAATGACATTATGAAAACATAAAAATTACAATTGATTTGGAAACCCCAAAATCTAACTCTTTTACATTCTCCTGTCTATAGACCCACCCTAATTTGATAGCAAAAAGAAATCTATAAAAGGAAGCACAATCACCATCAATTTCTCAATCAAATTACAAATATGAAATCGAATATGAGTCATCATCATCATCTTTCTTCTCCATTCGATCTCTTTTCATCAGTAAATTTTCTCGAGCCTTAATCTTCTCATATGTTTCCTCTCGCTTTTGTTGTTCTGAGATACAAATTTAATATTTTAATCGTGTTTTTGTTGATAGGTTGAGATTGTGTTGATTCAAAAGATTTGGGTTTCATTTTCTTGAACTTTGTTCTTAGAATCCTAGAAAACACAAAAGAACTATCAATAAACGGTTTATGAATACAATATTTAATCCTTAATACTTAATACTGTGTTTCGTTTTACTATAAATTAATAGATTTTCTCGGTTATGATTTAGAAGTTTGTGTTTTTCTTTGTTAGTAAGTAAGATTTGGATTACATTTTCTCAATGGCTTCATTACTAAAAAAGTATGCATGGATTGATGTAAAGAAATTATCATAAGTTCCTGCAATACTCGAATTGTGTTTCTTTTTCCGTGAAAATTCTTGCTTACAATTTTAGTTTTCTTTTTATTTTTTTTCTTTAATGAAGTTTGCTCATTTATTCATTGTTGCAAAATAAGTATAGTGATTGTATTGGCTGGTTTTGTATTAATATGTTCAAACTTTACTTCCTTAAAGATATACTGCAAGTGCACATAATAAAATCATAGTATAATAGAAGTCGAATCCCCATAGACTATAGATTACACAATAGATTTGTTGTTTCGAATTAAGCTAAGAGTAATCGATTATATAGCAATGTGAATAAATGATATGTAAATCAGTAATTATAAAGCTTCAGGTCCATTGAATTTTTCAGGAATATAAACAAATCATTCAGTTAAAATCCAAATTATACTATGTTCTTGAACTCGAATCACTAAATTATAACTAACCAACTTTCTTTGCAAGAATTATCTATGTCAAATCCTAGAATTTCAAATCTCTTTTTAGTTCCTAAAGTCAAAACAAGCATTAAACTCAAATTTGATTTTTTCACAATTTAACTAAACCAAATTTCTTTGCATATAGCTAAATTGCTCACCTAAATTTTTTTTCTAGCTAATTAACCAATCATCATTGTAGGAATCAACCTAACATCAAAAATCTAAATGACCAGTTCAGATTAAGCACTACGAGCAACTTAGATGAAGAATTAGAAGTAATCAATCCTAATTAATCAATTAGCATAACACTCCATGAAATGATCTTGTGGAAATCCCTAAACCTAACTAAGAGAACTACTCAAACATGACAATTGAAACCAAAGATCTGATTGAATAGAAAATTGAGTAAGATAATAGAGTAAAAGAAATTGAGGTTTATAATATCTGTCGAGGTACAAGATCATCTCCAAAAGCTCTAGTCTCTTTAAAACTTAATGTAATGATAAGATATGCCAAACAATGGCTAATACAATCTAAATAAAGTCTAAACATGATTTAAGGTGAAAATATAAATAGTGAAACATTTAGGCAAATACTGTAATGAGTAAAATCTCGGTAAAATTCGCGCATAGCATGGCTTCGTACACGGTGTAGACCGCACCAATGGGGGGGGGGGGTGTTGATCGACACCAACACCAAAAATCGTTACTCACTTCTTTTCCTCGCCCGAAAGCTTTCCAATGTCCAGATTGCTCCAATACATCTCTATAAACTCTAATCGTGTAGAAACCTGTAAAAAATTCAAAAGGGACTCGAAAGAAACATAAAAATCGATCATGACTTAAAACCTATAAAAAACATCACTACAAGAAAACAACCGGGAACCGACGGACATATTCGTCGGTAATCCGTCGGAAACACCGTTTACCGACGGATTACTGAAAAACCATGTCCGTCGGTTCTATGTTGTCTGAAACTAATATCCGTCGGAAAACCGTCGGTAATTTCCGACAGATTTCCGACAAACCATTTTTCCGACGGTTTATCGACGGACTATAAACCGATGGTTTACCGACGACGGACCGATGGTAAATAACCGACTGTTTACCAATGGTTAAACCGACGGTCCTTAACCGACGGCAAACTGACGGTAATGTTCCGACGGAAAACCGATGGGAATTTACCGACGGCATACCGACGACGGTACACCGACGGTAATTTACCGACGGTCATTTACCGACGGTATACCGACGATAACTTACCGACGGTTATCCGAAGGCTAAAAAAATTATATATTCTTAAAAAAATTTATTATATATAATTAAAATTATTTAAAATTTATATAATTTTAAATTAAAAGTATTTAAAAGTATTTTATATACGAAATATTTTAAAAAATTTTATTAAATTTATTAAAAGTTTTTATTTAAACTACATAACATTGAGATTCCCATCGGGTCCCAATCCCGTCCCCTGTACCGATCCCGTCCCCGTCCTTGTCCCCGTTCCCGAAGCTCCTGTTCCCACTCCCGGTTCCATCACTTGAGTTGCCCCGCCCGATCCTCCTCCTGGTGCATGTCTGCCAAACTGGATGTAGTGCATGATTCGATCATGCATCTCCGCCATCTTTCTTTCATTTTCCCTCCTTTCCTCTTGCAACCGAGTTTCAAAACTCGTCTTCAGAGCTGCAATTTCGATGTCTTTCTCGCGCAAAGCTTCGGTGAAGAGGTCGTTTTCGGGTCGGAAGCGGGAATGCGGAGTCGAGCATCCTTCCCCTAAGTTGCCTAACCCGAAAACACGGCCCTTCCTGTGCTGCATTTCCTGCAAAGTACATATCAAATATTAGTTAGACAACCAAGTAATAAGAAGTTATGGAAATTTTTTAGTTAACTCACAGATTTACCTCGAGAAAGATCTCGTTGATCCTTTGCGACGGTACTTCCTCCGTTGAGCCGACCTCCTCGGACAGTTGCGTCTGCACCTCGTCCACCCGCCTCTTTGCCGATTCTACGATTCTCCGAGCGATCGAATCCTGGATCTTGCCCGTAATCTTGTTAGTATGACCCTCCTCGGTGAGCTAAACAAACGTCAGTTCCTTCCCAGTCCTTGCTTTCTGCATAATTTTTAAACGGTCAACCGTAATTCAATTAATTATATTAATAAACATTCAAAAAATGATACTTACAAATTCAAGCTGCCGATGTGCCGTACTCTTTTCTCCCGCGTTATGCGTTGCTATCCCCAAACCGTTTCTCTGACTCAAACGGTTCTCGGAGTGCGTCGTAGAGTCCGCCGCTGTAGCAGGTTTTCACCAATGGCGGATGAACCCGGTTAAAAGGTTGGGATTGACTCCCTTCGGGTCTTCCGCCGCAAGCCACTTTTGCTTCCACTCATTGAGGACGTGAGAGTAATGGGTCCTTGCCTTCTTATGGAAAGCCTTCTCCACAATCGACATACGGTGCTTATCCCATGTGTACTCTTGCTACAAAAAAAAAGATTGATGTTAGTTAAAATTCATAACATTTACAAATTTTTAAGGAAACCGAACCAAGATATAACATACCGCAAATTGGCGGAACCAAATATGCTAATCGGACCTAGGCATTTTCACGTACTTCGGATACGCGTTACGGAGCATGCTACACATCATCCCTAAAATTCTCTTCGTGATCTTCGAAGACGTAATATTGAACCTGTTTCAAGACAATAGAAAATCACTATATATTAAACTGGCGTTTAAAAACATATAGAATATAAACAAATTTGTTAGAGTAAAAAAAAAACTTACCAATAAGTACCGGGTTGTTTAAAGGATCTGGATGAAGTCGTTTAAGCGTCTCCCGCCCCGGCTGCTCGACCAATAGCTCTATCTCAGCTGCGATTGAGGGCGGGGCATCCTCGACTTCTGTCTCTGGCTCTTGGGACACCGTATGGCTCCCACTAGGAGCTTCTTGCCGCGGAATCGACGAGGCAGGTCGGTTCGGTCTAATTTGAGTCGAGCGACGTCGCCGTGGAGGTGCCGATTGTGCTTGAGCAGGTGGAGACGGCTCATTCGGAAGATGTTCACGGTCCTCGGCACCGGACAATAAAACCTCCAACTCTCCGTAGTCAGACCTACATCACAAGACAAAAAGTCATAGTCAGTCGTTTGCATAAACGTTATTGAAACGGTTCATATAAATAAGAAAGTTATATAAACTTTTATATAATATTCATTCAAAAATCATACTCAAATATTACTAAAAAAATGGTTTCAAAAATATATTAAAAACATTTTAATATCTTTAAAAATTATGAATTCGTTTTTAATATACAAAATTACTAGAAAAATGTTATTTATCTTTAAAAATTATAAAATAGATTTTATAAATCCAAAAAATTTCCAATGGGTTAAAAATTACTAAAAACTTTTCTTAATCTAAAAAAAATATTTAAAAGTTTAACTAATCGAAAAATGTTTTATTTTTTAAAATAATACCATAAAACGTTTGTAAACTTAAATTTTTTATAAAATCATTTTTACAAATCCAAATAAAATCAAATTTTTTGTAAATATACTAAAAACGTTTTTAATCTTATAAGATTATAAAATCGTTTTTATAAGAAAAAATAATATCTAATTTTCTAAATATCTTACCAGAAATGTATCAAACCATGCCGCCTTATGGTCGTCTGGAACATTGTAATACGTCACGTAACTTCCCGACCATTGATTCTCGATGATATCACTTATGGCATACAAAATGGGGATATTGTAGCCAAACCACATCGCACCGTTCTGTTGGGACGGGTGGAGAACGGGAAGATGTTGTCGACCAGGAAGACGGAGCTCGCGCAAGTAAGTAGCGCGGTTTTCGACGGACAGATACACGAAATCCTTTTTAAATTTGAGTTTTTGAAAGTGAAGTGTATGTAGAAGGTGAAAATGATGAAGTCTTGCGAGCTATATTTAAATAAATATTTCCGTCGGAAATTCCGTCAGAATGCCGTCGGAAAATGGATTTATTTTCGACGAGACGTTTACCTAAGAGGCTATCATGCATAGGGAAGAGTCTGGGTTTGTATCAGTCTGTAACTGCAGCCTTTGACCGAAAATTTCCGACGGATTTCCGAAAATTTAAGTTTAGGGTATGTTTAGGGTTTAGGGTTTAGGGAGAACGAAACCTTTTAACTTAATCTAGACATTTTTAAAACAACATTGATGTTTGTATAACTGTTATAATAGCAAATTAAAATTATGTATGTCGAACATTAGACCCGTGCAACAATCCGAGAAACGACATTGTATACTTAGAAGTGAATTCGACGGTTATACTTCTTATCTTCGAAAAATGATCGAAACGATTATTGAGTGATTTAGAATGTTTATCTTCACTCTCTTAAACCCACCCCTAATAACCAGGAGTGATGCACATAATCAGGTTTAGGGGTTGTAACCCTAAACCCTAAATCCTTAATTTCCGTCGGTAATCTGTCTGAAATTTCCAACGGACTACCGACAGATTTTTTATTTCTGTCGGAAATCCGTCGAAAATTAAAATTTATATATTGGATGTAACGTTGTTGTGTTAATGAAACTAATACTTTATAGATATCTCCAAAGTTACACCTAAAAAAGACCTGTTTGATGAAATCTTATAGCTATAGAAATGGGTTAAAATGGAAAAATATCTAAAATCAAATTTTATCATTCATTCTAAAATTAAATTATACAAATTTTAAAATTCTGCATCGCCTTCTGAATCGTAATCTGTTGAAATGGAATCGTTGTCATCGTCGAACTCTCCTATCTCTTCCTCCGAGTCAGAATGCAGGACCAGATTACCAAAATGACTAAAATCGACGACTAGATTGACTTCAATGGATTCTTAAACAGGAGCTATGTAATCACTTTCGTTTTTCTGCAGTGGTTCGTGTTCTTCCAACCCATGAACTCTTCCTCGGGGGTATATTTTTGTAATTGTGATCCATGGGTCGTTCTTGTACGTTAATCGAGGATAGGGTACGTAAGTCACCTATATGAAAATAAAGAAATAATTACATGATGTTAATTTAAAATAGTTGAATATGAAAATTTCCGTAAATGTTTGATCCATTATATACCTGATCTGCTTGTGAAGCAAGAATGAACGGGTCATATTTCCGAAGCTTCTTAGTTGAATGGATAGATGTTACACCAAACTCATCTATTGTAACACCTTGCCCAATGATAGGGTTGTACCAGTCACACAAAAAAACCACACATCTCATGCCGAGCTTCCCTATGTACTTCACTTCAAGTATTTCTTTCAGAACACCGTAATACACAACTTCGCCGGCTGTAGAAGAAACTCCATGGTCGGCCGTTGTCCTAGAGAATCCTTCTTTATGAACTTTAAACGCATATCCCCTTGTGCAATATCGTGGATATGACTTCGTGTTGTAGTGGAGTCTGCTCCCAATGTCTATTAACCAATCTTCAGGTTTGCGACCATGCTTCAATTCGTTGTTCACATAAAATTGTAACCACTTGCAGAAGTAGGTTTCTTTCCACTCTTCGCGCTCTTCCTCGGTTAATTCTGGGTGATGTCGTTGAAGTGACTCCCTGTATAACCTATCAAAATCAACCATATTTAGTAATACAATTATTATGTAATAAAAAAGCAATAATTTTGACAAATTAAACTAAAAATACCTCTCATATTCAAATACTTCCTCGCAGTTGTTAAGAATATATTTCTGTAGGTGTTCATGCTCTTGGGTCGTTAGTTGCCGCTTTTCTCCTTTCCCGCTTAACCGACCCACTTGTTGGAAAATGCTGGGAACCGTTGACGGATAAAATTGCCTCTCGCCTCTATCATCGTTTCTAGCAGGGCGCCGACTCTATGTGCGTACTTGTGAAGGGAAGTAATATCCGGCAAATGACGCCGCTTCCTCGTTGTGATACTGCGCAGCAACGGAACCCTCCACTTTAGCTGGGTTCTTCACCTTTTTTTTAAGGTGGAACATATAGCGCTCGAAAGGATACATCCACCGATATTGTACCGGACAACCTAGTCGAGCTTCTCCCGGGAGGTGAATGGGTAAATGCTCCATAACATCAAAGAAAGACGGTGGAAATATCTTCTCTAGGTTGCACAAGATCTTAGGAATGTTTTGCTCCAAACTTCGTATGTCGTCAGCTGTAAGCGACCTCGTGCATATATCCCTGAAAAAAGCGCCTACCGCCGCAATTGATTTGTGAACATCAGTGGGTAGGAGATGAGCAAATACGAATGGTAGTAGTCGTTGCATCACCACATGACAATCATGGCTCTTCATCCCGATAAACTTGTCCCCATCAGTGTCCACACAATTACGCAAATTTGATGCATAACCATCTGGAAATCTAACACGTCGCGTAATCCACTCGAAGAACTCTTCCTTTTATTTCGGATCTAACCAATACACTGGAATTGGAGCTTTTCAGTTCTTCTGAATATGAAGTTCCGGCCGATCACAAATCTCAGGTAAATCAAGCCTAGACTTCACATTATCTTTCGTCTTCCCTTGCACGTTGAGAACAGTGTAGATGATGTTATCAAAGAAATTTTTCTCGATGTGCATCACATCAAGATTATGCCTCAGCAACTGATCCTTCCAATATGGTAAATCCCAGAAGATGCTTAGCTTGTGCCAGTTGTGGGACAAACCAGCTGCGTATACATTCTCATGCCCATTTCCACCATATTCACGTGATCGTAGTGCACCAAAGGTTTCTAAGAGGCTCAAAGTAACCGACCCACTGTCTTGGAGAATAGGATCATCAAACACTTTTCTCTTCTTCGTAAAAAGTTTAGTGTTTTCCGATATGGATGATCAGGCGAAAGAAATCTCCTATGACAATCAAACCAACACGATTTGCGTCCATTCTTCAACTGGAATGCATCGGTCTATTCCTGACAATATGGACATGCTAACCTCCCATGTGTTGTCCATCCCGATAACATACCATAAGCCGGAAAATCGCTAATGGTCCACATTAGTACATCCCTCATCAGAAAATTTTCCTTGCAGGAGACGTCGTAGGCCACAACTTCGGGCCTCCACAACATTTGCAACTCATATATCAGTGGCTGCAATAATACATCAAGTGATCTTCTTGGATGCTCTGGACCGGGAACGAGTACGGAGAGGAAAAGAAACTCTCGACGCATGCACATAGAAGGCGGTAGGTTATAAGGAGTTAAAATCACTGGCCACAACGAATAATGTCTCCCATGCCTTCCAAAAGGGTTGAAACCATCTGTGCATAATACGAGGTACACGTTACGTGGCTCGTATGCAAAATCTGGATATACGCTCCGAAAATGTTGCCACGCTTCAGCATCAGACGGATGTGCAATTTCTGCTCCTCTTCTATGCTCAGCATGCCATCTCATTTCCCCCACAGTTCGCTCGGATTGGTATAAGCGCCTAAGCCTATCGGTTAACGGCATATACCACATTCTCTTGAACGGAACCTTAGCTCTTCCACTTGTATCCTCATAGCGCGGCTTCTTACAGGACTTACATTCCAGATGGTATTCATCTTCTCGCCAATAAATCATACAGTTGTCGATGCAAACATCTATGATCTGATATGGTAATCCAAGCCCTTTAACAAGTTTCTCGACCTCATTGTATGAACCTAGCGCAAGATTGTCTTCAGGAAGAATATCTTTCACGAAATCGCAAATAGCATCCACACATGGCTCCGCCAAATTTTAGTCTGTCTTTATCCCCATTAATCTAGTTGCGGATGATAATGGCGAATGTCCCTCTTTACAACCGTCATAAAGTGGCCGCTTCGCTGCATTTAACATATCAAAAAATCTTCTAGATTCTTCATTAGGTTCCTTATCTACCCTAGGAATATGATATTCACCTACTTCCGGAATATTTTCTCTAAATGCATCATTAACCATCTGAATGGTACCAACACCAAAATCTACATCCGCGGTATAGGGTTCACTAGAACTAACAATAGGTTCCCGCGTACTCGTACCACCAAAAGGTTCTCTACTACTACTTGCATAATCCAATGTTTCTCCGTGAAGATACCAAATCTTATAACCTGCCATAAACCCAACTGAATACAAGTGATGCCATACTTCGCCAATCGTAGGATTTCTAAGATTTCGGCAGTGAGCACATGGGCATTTCAACTTACCGGTTTTCTGCGTATGAGGTTGATTGCAAGACAACGTCATGAATTCCACAATACCAAGTGCATATGGTTTGTGCACTAAGTCTGTCGTTTCATCAACCCTCGGTCCGTCCATCCACGATCTGAAATAATTAGATGAAGACATTTTGGCCTGATAAGAAATATTATTAGAGAGAGAGAGAGTGCAGAAGAGAGAGAGAGAGTGTATGGTGTGGAGGAGAAGGGAGAAATGTCTGGTGATATATTGGAAACTAACCGACGGAAAACCGAGAGAAAACCGACAGACCAAGAGGTTGGTGTCGGTAATCCGTCGGAAAATTTGTCAGCCTAACAGTGATTTAAACGGCTATGTCGGCCCAACAATAACAAAAACTTTCCGACGGATTACCGACAGATAACCGACGGAAAACCCCTATTTTGTCGGAAATCCGTCGGAAATATTTTGGTAAACGGTCAAAGCCGAATTTAATCACTTCTCTAGGTAAGCGTCGCTTCGGAAATAAATCCCAAAACCGACAGAAAATCGTCGGATTTTCAGTCGGAAAATTTTCTTTATATATCCACCCGTTTTCTCTCTTCTTTCTGTCGCTAAAAACAATAAAAAAATTATGAGTTACGTATACTTTTTTCCCGAAGCCCGCGCTTCCGTTCTTCAGACTATCGCGGAACCGGGTCGACAGTCGCTGCCAAACCTCGATCCATCTCGCCAAGCCCACCGGGCCGTTTGGTTCGGATCCAATGCGATCATCCACTCCGTCATCAGCGACATCATCGAGTATCGCTGGTCTGGACGCTATCTGACGTACTATAACGTCGCGACGGCTCTAAAAACTGCATGGTTCAATGATTTCCTTGTAAGTTATATTTTTTTAAATAATATTATAATTTAAAATTTTAAATACACAATTAATTTCTTCTTTTTCAGGAATACTTTACATTCTCGCCAGATAATGTTTTCATTGTCTGGCGGGAATTTCACCGGACGGCAAGGAATGTTTTCAAGACAAAGATGCGGCGTATGAAGCTCCGGTGGCAACGGGGTGAAGGAAGACCGGCTTGGGTTCCAGCGGGAGAGTGGAACATCATGGTCGACCAATGGAGGGAGACGGACGACTTTTAATAACAATTAAAATTTTTAATAATGTGATTTTTATTTTTATTAATAATGAACTTTTGTTTTCTTTGATTAATTCTTAAATTAAAATTGTTTTTTTTTAATATAATATTCTAACTTAAGGATATATAAATAACGTAGAAAGACATAAACGAATAACACATAGTATCACAATGGTTTGGGTATTGAGCTAAACTCTCGAAAGGTCTTGGGTTCGAGACCTTTCTTCAGCGGATTTTTTTATGAACCGACGGATTTCCGACGGGTTATCAACAGTCTCCTGTTTCTGTCGGGAATCCGTCGGAAATTTCTGACGGTTTTTTGATTCCGTCGGTATATACCGACGCATATCCGACGACTTCCAAACCGTCGATATCTCGTCGGAAACCCGTCGGAATTTTTGACGGTATCTTTTCTGTCGGAATTTCCGTCGGTTTCAGACTTGTTTTCTTGTAGTGCATGATATATCATGTATGTGTGTAAACTTTCATGAGTCCTTTTGACTATTGGTTTTAGTGACGTTTCTCCGAGATTTTGAAAACTCATGTCTTTGTTAGTTCTTTGGTCGTTATTATCCTCTTTACTACCGTTGGATGGACTGCTCAAATATGGTATGTTCCTTTCTTTTTTTTTTTAAAGCTTTTTGCTTGAATGAGACTATAGACTGATGAAAATTTTAAATGTTTTTACTAAATGTTGATTCAAACCTTTACTTGCAGATCTCTCGCATATGAACTCATCACATAACACTAATGTTGTTCTTTGATTTCGGGCTTTGGTTTTGAAACACGGTTTTGGGAAAATGAGTATATGTTTGATACGAAGCAACTTTTTTTTTACTGTGCTTTAGGCTCAAAACTTGTTGGGACTGGCAATGTTTAGGCTGTAAAGAAACATGTGGTAGTGACCACTAGTTTGTACCATTTTTGGTTCATTGTATTGTATGCATATATACGTTTAACTCACCAACCAATTACGACGTGCCATCATCGACCAATTACTACGAGAGTGAGACGTGACTTAAAAAAGTGGTTGAAGATGATTTACCCAAAGTACATATCATTTCCTTTTTTATCGAAACAAAAGGACATATCATTAAAGTCGGTTTCCAACCATGAGAAACTATGCCTAAATCTGGAATTTCCAGAATAACAAAATAAAAATCGGAAAATTTAATAAATTAAGATAATCCAAAGGCTCTTATTTTAAGTAAAAACAAAAATTGGCGCCTAATGTCCGTAAGTTACTAACTTTTAGTTTGTATATTTGTAGTTTCTTTCTTTTTGTTGACTCATGTAGTTTGGATTCTGAGGGATTACGAACTCCGACCAAGAGAGCCTCCACATCATTTTCTTTTTATAAATGATCATATTGTTTCGACATTAAGTGTCATCGCATCGTCCCATTTTCATCAACTAATCCGAAGGTCTAGAAAACATTGCATCATCCCACATTCATCACTAATCCTGAAATCTAAAGAGATTATGTAAATACTTTGATAGCCAACCCGAATCAAACTTAGGTGGTAAAAGTCTATTAAACATTCCTAATCGAACCACATTACTGTGATAACCGAGTTCGTCACAAAAACTAAATGCTCGTTTTGCTCGGGAGAACTGATGTGCTCGGAGATCCGTGGGTTAAAATTTGTTCTTAGAGAAGAACTGACTAAGTTCGTAACCGAACAGGAAAGAGTGAAAGTTGCTTTGTATTGAATATAAAGAAAGAGGTCCGAGTAGGTCGAGAGACGAGCTCGGGTTACAATTCGGGATGTGTTAATTCTAAAGAGAGAAAGTAGTAAGAAGTGCACAAATCCTAAAAGTTTTATTAATGTACAATGACGACTCTTATTTATAGTAAAATACTGTCGTACTTTGTACGGGCCGTTGAGTCCTTGTCGAGCTCGTGCGGATTGGACCGTACTTTGGTGATGAGATGGGCCAAGCTGAATGCCTCTTTGTCTGTTAATGGAGCCGAGCTGCCCTGAGGTTGCGAGCCGAGCCGAGCAAAGAAAATCTGCTAGCCGAGCTGGTTATGACGAGCTCGGTATGAACAAGTGTGGCGTTCCGGCCTTTCGCTTTATGGGCCGAGTTTTGTTTTTGTTGGGCCGACCCTTTGTCCAAAGAGCAGGTATGGGTCCTGGTAAGTGGATGGGTGCTAAACCTATATATAACAACTACAAAAAAATAAAGTGTATTTTATCATTTATTTTATTTGTTAGTATTATTTTTTTATTGATGCAAACAAATTTGCATCACTTATATAATTGACTTCGAAAATTGTGACTCTAATACTTTATATCAATTTTAATTGGTTAATGCAACTAATTTCATCTTTTAGAATAAATGATGTTAAGATCCACGTCAATCAAGATAAATAATGGTAATATTTTGTTTCAGTTATAACAATTGATTTTAGATATTTATATCATTTACAAATTGATGTAAATTCATATTAACTATTTAATAATTTATTTTTATGAATAACATATTTTCGTTTTTAGATGTTTAAAGTTTATATATAAGTATTTTATATGGACAATATGATCTTTATTGGTAATTGAACTTTTAAAAAAAATACTTATTAGTTCTGTTTGCCTAAATATTTTGATTAAGTTTTTTTTTTAACTTAATACTTTCAACTAATGAGTTCTTTATATAGTGGAATAATTTTCTCCACTTCCTCATTTGTTCCCGATGTGGGACAAGTAGTTTATTATGCTATTTTTTTAAAGCAGTATTTAAAGCAACATTATTTGTTACCAACTAAAAATCTAGGGTTGGGCAAAAAAACCCGGAACCGAAATACCGAACCGAATCCGGACCAAAAAGAGGAATCGAACCCGAACCCGAATCGATAAAATACCCGAATGGGTCCTAAACTTCTATATCCGAAGAACCGGAACCGAATCCGAGCCGAGAACCGAATGGGTACCCAAAATATCCGAACTATAATTATATATCCAAATATTAATTATATTTAGATTTAATATAACATAACTATCTAAAATTATAATTACAAACCTAAATATATTGGTTAGTTTTAGACCAAAATATCCAAAATAAATGAAATATACGAAATTTTTTGCTATATTTTCTAAATTTAATAATTTTTTTGTTCAAATTAACCAATTTTTATTTTTGTTTTATGATTTTTCGGGTACTCGAACCCGAATGGAACCAAACCGAACCCGAACCGAAATTATAAAATATCCGAATGGATCTTATATGTCTGGACCCGAAAACCCGAAAACCCAAAAGACCCGAACCGAACCCGAATAGATACCCGAACGCCTAAGCCTATAAAAATCTATTGATAATATCTCAAGTATTTAAAAACACAGATATGGCATAAATGCTTCTTCTTCTTACCAAGAGAGCACAGTTTTTAACCAACTTAAATCTATTGAATCAAGATGTGAGAAAACAAATTATATTAAAAAATTATGGTTGTATTAGATATAGAAGATTTTAATACTATTATTAAATATGAAACATTTAATTTATAAACTAGATATATTTTGTAGTTTTCACTAATTTTTTTTTCAAAATTGGAATTATATATCCCAATTTTTAAAATCGGATATTTTGTTACCATCATTTTATTTATTTAAAGTTTGCATCAATTTATTTAATATATGTTAAAAATAGTAATAGATATATCAATTTTAAATTGATGTAAAATTTTATTTCTGTATCAAAAAAAATAAATGATGTAAATTACTTTAAGTTAGTATCATTTTTATTTAATTGATGCCATATATACCAGTAATGACATTAATCATTTTAAATGATGTTAAACCACATATTTAACATCACTTGTTATTAAGTGATTTTAACTAGCATTGGTTGTGTTTTTGACACATTATATTTGATGCAACATGCCCTATTTATTGTATTGCCAAGAGAGCTCTAAGCAATTCAACCACTCAACTATTGTAATAGAATAGCTTGCTTTTCCATCTTTAATGAAATTTCAGTTGAAAAAGACAATTCATCTTATATCTCCATTTGCAGGCCAATATATCTAATGATTTTGTGATTTTTTTATTTATTTTCTTGAAAATTCATAATTATATTTTATTACCAAAGCCAACAAATTGTTTTTGCTTAATAGGTCATTAAGAGAGAAATAGCCATTTTTTGTTTGTTTGTTTGTTATATTACAATAGTTAATATTATGTTTAAGCCATAATCATATATACTATAGTTTTGTTATTAATAAGCAATCAAATCATCTGTAGATTCAGATCTGATTGTTTGATGAAAAAGGTCTGACTAACTCACGATGATTTAACTAGTCACTAGAAAAATCATTATGTTATGGTTTCGTGTGTTAAGGGCAAGGTTATCTATTATAAACGTGGTATATAGAAAGTTGTCTATAGTGAATGCTTTTGGTACATGCATGATGCACTCGTGACAAAACAAGAAAACACGGGTCACGGGATAACACTTGAGTCATGTATATATATATAGCAGCATTGGGTATGAATGTAAAGACATCAACTTAAACAACCTAAACCCATGGCATCTCTATATACAACTCCCAAAGCGCTTTCTTCTCTTTCACCATTTGTTAAACATAACCCCGGTAGTAATAATAATGCTTCGTTCACTTATCACACACCCAACTTCCTTCTGTCCAAACGAGGAAGCTCCGTGGTTCACAAGAAACACACGTTCGTAGCTGTTCACGATGCACCGTTTCCGGTCGAGAGCTCGGGGAGAAATCCCTTGTCGGAGGTTGCGATGGTCAGAAAGAAGACTCTGCTATGGGAAAGGAGTTGGAATTGTAGGGACGTGAGAAAGTTAGCCATATTCGTTGGGGTTCATTTGCTGAGCCTCTCGGCTCCATTTCACTTCAGTTGGGCAGCTTTTCGGCTTTACCTTTGGCTTCATGTGATCTTTGGAATCTGCATCACCTTGTCTTATCATAGAAATCTTTCTCACCGAAGTTTTGATTTACCGAAATGGCTCGAGTATCTCTTTGCTTATGGTGCCTCTCTGGCCTTTCAGGTTTGACTTATATATATATTCTGAAGATGACTCCTTGATATGAACACTATAATATATCTTTTGTCGTAACATGTAAAATGTGTGTGCAGGGAGACCCAATAGAGTGGGTGAGCAACCATCGGTACCATCATAAGCATTGTGATACACAACGTGACCCACACAGCCCTACACAAGGGTTTTGGTTTAGTCACATGACTTGGATATTTGATACCGGTTCTATCCTCCAAAAGGTATATAAAACTTTATCAGTTGTTAAAAAAAGAAACCCAATTAGTATCTTGATTGCTTCTTAATTCGAACTAGCTCAGATATTCAAACTTGATACTATGAGAGAAATTCAAGCATGCATGCATGATTAAAGATGTTGCTGGGGACTAACATGATCCCAAAATGCACCACTAGAAGGCCTTGTTGCTCCACAAACCGGTCTATCTTTGGTCTTGGTTTCTAAAGTATGTAGATCAGGGCCAAACCGAATTATAACCTGTCTAGCCCATATAGGAATGTTCCTATATCGGTGACTAAATTATTGGATGCATGAATGAACGCAGTGTGGTGGAGAGGAGAATGCAAATGACCTTGTGAGGCAGCCCTTCTATCGGTTTCTTCAGCGAACCTTGCTCGTGCATGAGATGATTTTTGCCCTTCTCCTATGTATTTGTGGAGGCATGCCCTTCCTCGTCTGGGGACTTGTAAGGATACGTAACACTGATCCTTTTATTAGTTTCACATATAAAACTATATATATATATATATATATATATATTCTGTGTAGTGATATAATAATTTGACAAATTATGTGGACATTGGCAATGGCAGGGTGTGGCAACTGTGGTTCGATTCCACGGGACTTTTCTGGTGACCTCAGTTTCCCATATATGGGGAACACGAGCCTGGAATACAGCTGACTTCTCCAAAAACAATTGGTACTACTGTCTATACATATATATATATATATATATATATATATATATATATATATATATATATATATATATAACAATAAATCTCACTAGATAATAATAGTAAAACTTAATGGTGATGAATCAGGTGGGTAGCGATTATAACACTTGGCGAGGGATGGCATAACAATCATCATGCGTTCGAGTTCTCGGCAAGGCATGGACTCGAGTGGTGGCAGCTCGATGTTACTTGGTGTCTCATCAGGTTTCTCGAGGTTATTGGTTTGGCCACTAACGTTAAGTTACCTACGGAAGCTCAGAAGAAGAGAATGGCTTTGGTCTAATGCTTAATAGTTCATTCCTTACATAAACTATCTTCTAGAACTTTATTAATTCTCTCAAACTCTGCTCATCCTTCATCTCCAACTACGAAAAATCCCAAGTTCTTTTTAATAAATAGAGCTTTGCCACTGCCTCATTGGTGTGCCTCCAAGAATACTAACATTATCGGCATTCTGGAATTTGCTAATCGGTCTTTATCTACAGACTAAACCTGGAAATCTATATATAAATAGACTGTTGGGAACGAAATTCTATATAGGATGATAAGAACAATTTCAAAAGAACCATGCCACAATTAAACACTAGCTAGAATCAATGTAAGACACTAGTGCTTCACCTTTTTTTTTATAACATGTAAATTTATACCAAAAAGAAATGGAACGGTTTGTGATACATCAACTTGGCGAAGCTAAATGGTTTCAAAAGGCCCCAAAAAGTGTAAAAAACCCTAATCGAAACATGGTAAAATTCAGAGATCCTAGAATAGGATTACTTGTATTTGAGCTAAAGGGACAAGGTAGTTGAGAAATGCTTCCTTCCGGATCTTGCTAGAAGGATGTCTTTAACCAGTCTGTTGAGTTGTCTCTTCAAGGCTTCTTGCGAAGTTGTATTACCTCTGTGAGTACGGGAGTTTCTCTTTTTCCATAGGAGGTATATAGTAGCTTGTACCACTAGCTTACACAGTGTTGATTTCCTTTTTGGGGAGTCTCGAGAAAGCCACAGCATGAGATCTTTCGAAGCGACAATAGCTGTACTTGTTGAATCCAATCGCCAGAAAACATATGACCAGATGTTATTGCTGAAAGAACAAAGAAGGAGCAAATGATCTCTTGTTCAGTCCCCAAGCAGCTAGACGAGATATCACAAGAAAACGGTTAAAGTGAGCAATCCAGAATGTGAATGCATGCTTTGGTACATAGCTTTTGAACCATACGGTGTTGTACCAATTTATAATCGGTTTCCTTGGTCTAATAGCCTCCCAATTCTGTTTAGAAGAGAAATCGTGACAACTATAGCCTGCAATTAACCAGTAGTAAGAGTCATTTGCAGAGTTGTTATTTGGTGTTGCCGTCCGCATCAGTGTATCATGTAGAGAAGCTAGGGCAGGGTATCGTGTGCGAGTGGAAGGTAACCTCCAATTCCCGGTCTGTAGACATGCTTCTATTAGTCTACATTGTACATACTTCTTTTGTATAACCTCTTATATTTGTATAGTTCATAGAGAGTAGAGTAGAGCTGGATAGTATAAATACTCTTGTACATGCATTTTGATTAATTAATGAAGAATACAGTTATCTTTATCGATCCTAATATGGTATCAGAGCGGGAGCTCAGCTCCTGATGATCCTCTTCGATAATCATCTTCATTCTTCGATAATCTTCTTCTTCATCGACCGAATCAAGCTTTTCCAGCTGATCGATCTTCTTTCTTCATCTCTTTGTTCTTCGATTCTGTTTCTACACATTCTTCCGCTCACATCGATCTTCGATACTCGCATCTCTGCTTTTCTGATTCCTTTTTGGTTATAATCGCCTTCGATTCTTCCTGATCTTCTTCGAATCGAACCTATTCTTTGATTAACCATGGAAAAACGAAAATGCACTTTTAAATATCGGATATCATCTCCGACTCAAGATGATGTTGATTCGTCCCCGCCTCGCGATAATGCTCAAGGATCCAGATCCATCGTTCTTCCGGATTTGGATCCAACGATCGAGCGAAGCTGATCCACACTCTATATCGTTCCTCATCTCACTTCGAGGTATCAGACTCTCCTGACAACATCCATAGTCCTTATCATCTTCTTAATTCGGATCATCCATGACTAGTCTTGACTGCTGAACCTCTTGATGGAACGAACTATGGAATCTGGAAAATTGATATGACTACTAGCTTAGAGGCGAAGAATAAGATAGGCTTTATAGATGGATCGATAACAAAGCCGCCTGAGAATGATCCTTATTATAAAATCTGGTGTCGTTGTAACAATATGGTGAAGTCATGGCTTCTTAACTGTGTCTCGAAGAAGATCTACACTAGTGTTCTTTATTGCAAGACTGCTTCTGATATTTGGAAGGATCTTCACACTAGATTTCACAAATTGAACCTGCCACGACTCTACAAACTCAGGCACCAGATACATTCTCTGCGAGAAGGAAGTATGGACTTATCATCTTACCATACTCAAACACAATCACTATGGGAAGAGTTAACTAGTTTACAAGTTCCTGGTCGAACTGTTGAGGAACTTCTGATTCAGAATGATAATAATCGAGTGATAGATTTTCTGATGGGGCTCAATGATAGTTATGATCATATATCCGCTGTCAGATTCTCATGAAGAAAAGTCTACCATCTCTTTCTGAAGTGTATAACATTCTTGATCAAGAAGATAGTCAACGATCAGCAAGAGTTTCTTCCCAAAGTGGTGTTGATCCGTCTGCTTTTCAGGTTTCATCAAACTCATATGGCGATAATTCGAAAGCTCGTACAGTGTGTACACACTGTGGTATTGCAGGACATGTGGTTGATAGATGCTACAAAATCCATGGATATCCTCCTGGAATGAAACCAGAAGGAAAAGGATATCAGCAGAAACAAAATGTACCTGCTTCTGCTAACATGAGTTTGACTGGCCAGAATCCTTCAGCTCAAGAGAGTAATCACAGTGATCAAGTTGCTCAGTCCATTGTTGGATCTGTTGCTCCTACTCCATCTTATCAGGTCACAAACTCTCTATCACCAGAGCAAATGCAACAATTCATTGCTTACTTTAGTTCACAACTCCACATTAAGAGTATTTGACCACCACATGATGGGATTCTAGCCTCACCTTCAACTATACCATCCGCTTTTAAAGCGTCTGGTACTTTCTTACCCTTATATACTTTCTCAATCATTGGCATGCCTTTCTTGCTTTCTTCTGGACATGCTTTAGTCTCAAGTAACTCATGGGTAATTGACTCGGGGGAAACTCATCATGTGTGTCATAACAAAAACCTTTTCTCCCATTTAATAACCCTCTCTAATACTTTTGTTACTCTCCCAACTGGTAACTCTATGAGCATTGTTGGAATAGGTCCTATTGAACTTAGCAAGAACATAATTCTGAACAATGTTTTGTTTGTCCCTGATTTTTGTTTCAATCTTATGAGTGTTAGTGCTTTGACTAAGGATACTAATTCCATGGTTGGTTTTACTTCTTCTACTTGCTTTATCCAGGATCTTACTCGGGAATTGATGATTGGCAAGGGTAGAGAAGTTTGCAACCTTTATGTTCTTGATTCAGGTTCTTTAATTCCTGCTACTACTTATGCTCAGAATCAGATAGCTTGCTCTGTCGTAGATACTACTACTTGGCATACTCGTTTAGGTCATCCATCAATGTCTAGAATTGATTTACTTTCTGATACTTTGTCTTTGAGTAAGTCTAAACATAATAAATATTTTCATTATCATGTATGTCCTCAAGCTAAACAAAAACGATTATCATTTTCATCTGAGCATAATATGAGTAAAGAACCTTTTGATCTAGTTCATATTGATGTTTGGGGACCTTTCTCTGAAGTTATTCATGATGGTTTTAAATACTTTCTGACAATTGTTGATGATCACACTCGTGCTACTTGGATTTACTTGCTGAAATTAAAATCTTATGTCTTGACTGTGTTTCCTGAATTCATTACTTTGATAGAAAATCAGTTTACTAAAACAGTCAAGTCTGTTAGGTCTGACAATGCTCCAGAGTTGTCCTTTGAGAAAATTTTCAAAACTAAGGGCGTTCTTCCTTTTCATTCATGCCCCAAAACTCCTCAACAGAATTCTGTTGTAGAGAGAAAACACCAGCACATTTTAAATGTTGCTAGAGCTCTCCTCTTTCAATTTAACCTTCATCTTTCTTATTGGGGTGAGTGTGTCTTAACCTCTGTGTTTCTTATCAATCGTTTACCCACCCCAAACCTAGCTAACAAATCTCCTTATGAGTTGCTTATGCATAAACCTCCTGACTATCATTTCTTGAGAAGTTTTGGATGTCTTTGTTACAAAAGTACCTCTCCTAAAGGTAGACTAAAGTTTGACCCGGGAACCAAAGCTTGTATATTGATCGGTTATCCTTCAGGCTATAAGGGGTACAAATTACTTGATCTTGAGTCTAATAGCATTTCCATTTCCAGGCATGTTATATTTCATGAAAATATCTTTCCCTTTGCTAGTTCCTCTCTTTCTGATACATCAAAGGCTTTCTTTCCAAGTCGTGCAAATCCTCCTGATGATAGTTCACACTCTGTGACTCCATCTCCTAGTGATACATCGCCTTTGGCATCATCACCTTCTGATACAGGTTTGCCTTTGGCAACTGTATCCCATCTCATACGTAAGCAACCTTCTTATTTACAGGACTATATGTGCTAATCTTCTCATTCATTATATCCTATGGCAGCTTATCTTTCTTATGATAAGTTGTCTTCTATTCATTTCTCTTTTATCAATACAATTCTTGTTTCTGCTCCCCACACCTTTACTGAGGCAAATAAATCCAAAGAATGGTGCACTGCTATGACTGAGGAGTTTGAATCTTTAGAAGGCCTTGATACTTGGGACATTTGTTCTTTACCTGAAGGAAAGAAACCTGTTGGATGTAAATGGGTTTTTAAACTCAAGCTTCATGCTGATGGTAGTTTGGAAAGATACAAAGCTCGTCTTGTTGCAAAAGGCTATACTCAGTAAGAAGGTGTTGACTACATCGATACCTTCTCACCAGTGGCTAAGATGGTTACTGTGAAAACAATCTTTTCCCTTGCAGCTAAGAAGAAATGGTTTCTTCATCAGCTTGATATCTCCAATGCATTTCTCAATGGTGAATTGTCTGAGGAAATATATATGACTCTTCCTCCATGATATGCAACAAGAAAGGGGGATAAACTACCATCTAATTCAGTTCTCAAGTTGAAGAAGTCCATATACGGTTTGAAAGAGACTTCTAGACAATGGTTTCTCAAATTCTCAAGCACCTTACTTCAGCTTGGTTTTGAGAAAATCAATGGCGATCACACTTTGTTTTTTTGTTCTGCTGCCAACAAGTTTGTATTGGTCTTGGTTTATGTCGATGACATAATCATTGCTAGCTCTCATGAACCTGATGTTTACACATTCATCACTCAGCTTCAGCATTGTTTCAAATTGCGAGATTTGGGACAACCCAAATACTTCTTAGGACTTTAGATTGCACGGACCACAATGGGAATCTCTATATGCCAGCACAAGTATGTTCTTGAAATGTTGACTGATGCTGGTCTTCTTGGCTGTAAGCCTTCATATGTTCCCATGGATCCAAGCATCAAACTTGATGCTGAAATTGGAGAGAAACTTCCTAATGCAGAATCTTATAGGCGGCTGGTTGGGAAACTTATGTATCTCACCATTACCCGTCCTGACATTTGTTTTGCTGTTAACAAATTGTGTCAGTTTACTTCTTCTCCTCGCCAACCTCAACTCAAAGCTGCTTATAAAGTTCTGCACTATTGATATACCATGGATTTTAGGGATTTTAGCCATGGTATATATCTTATTTATCGAGTCTTTTATTATGTTTTGGAGTCTTTTTAGTATGTTTACAGGTCTAGACACATTTAGAGCGGAATTGGACATTATGGAGCATTCTGGGGCATTTTGGAGATTAAACCCGAGAGGAAGAGTTCACTGCCCGTTTCACAGACCTGTGTCGATCGACACAGGAGGTGCATCGATCGACACAAGGTCGACACAGACTTCTCGCGAGCGTTTAATGAAGAGAATTGGATATTGCAACTTTTCCCAAAAGTTCTTCATAATTACAAAGAAGCCCCAGCCGACTTTAAACCATTATATTAGGGTTTTTAAGCCATTGTTTAGGCAACGCTGTACTTACGCTTTATTTTATTCAGAGAGAGATTTAGGGGCTGATCTTGTTCTCGAAAGAGACTTGATTTCGAACCCCAGTTCTTTATTCTGTTTTATAATATTTGGTTTTCTATTCATGATGTCTTCTGTTTCGATGAACATGTCTGAGTAGATTACCTGTTAAGTTTAGGGATTCTCATTAGGGATTTAATGGAATTATAGGCTAATCAATCTGTTAGGGATTCATACTTTCTAGTTCTTCGTCTAGGATTGTTCTTAATGCTTAATCTGAACTGGCAACTTAGATTATTGATGTTAGGTTGATTGATGCAACGACAGTTGGTTAATTAGCTAGAAAGAACCTAGATGAGCAATTGAATTACTCGCAAAGGAATTTGGTTTAGTTTAATTGTGAACATATCGAACTTGGAATTAAAGCTGGTTTAATCTGTTAGTAATTTCAAAGGAATTTGGATTGCTGCACTTAGACTTAGAGAATTCTCGCAACGACAGTTGGTTAATTCTATATCTGTGTTTGAGTTCTAGAACAGTTCTTAATTAGATCCCGATTGATTGATTGCATGTGTTCCTGATTTCTTGAGAACTCCCTAGACTTAACTCCTTCGCTTCCTTGCTCACAAACTCACCTGATTTACTTTCCTGCTTTGCTTTTTAGTTTCTAATCATATTTGCTTTCTCCTAGTTTAATCTTTTCTGTTCTAAATCTATCGTTGACTGGAGTCCATGTGGATTCGATACCCTAAGTACTACAACTACATCACTGTGCACTTGCAGTTAGTATAGGGATTAATTCTTGACCTATCAAGTTTTTGGCGCCGTTGCCGGGGACTCTTTTGAGTCTTCGATAGATTTGAACTTAGGGTTTAGACTAGGTTCTTCGTTTTTATTTTTTGTTACTAATTTTTTTTTTTTTCTGTTCTTGCGTTTCAGGTACGCCTGTAATCGCCCTGCATCGATCGACACGGTCATGTGTGTCGACCGTTGCATTCTCGAGCTTGCATCGATCGACGCTACTCTGCATCGATCGACACATCGCGTAAGATGATGGGAATGATGGAACGGATGTTGGAAAATCAGCAGAATAACTCGTTATGCAGAGGCTATGGTTCCTATTCATTCACCAGGAATTATGAATCTCCATCATATCAGCCTTTTCCTCCTCAAAATAAACAATCTGGTAAGCTGATGAGCATGATGGAGCAGTTGTTGAAAAGACAGGAAGAGGATTTGAACTACATCAATAGCTCTGGATTCCAAGGAAATAGGTTTGGTAATCAGCAAGGTAATTCTCATCAGAGAACCTATGGATCATCTTCTTATCAGACACCTCTTGTTGCTAATGCTTATAAGAGCAAGATGGAATCCATGATGGAGCAGTTGCTAGAGGATCAGGCTAAGACTGCTGTAAACTTCGACATGAAGCTGGATGCTATACATGAAAATCTGAATGGGAAGTTTGAATACTTGAGCACACATGTGAAGAAGCTAGATGTCCAAGTTCAGCAGACAGCTGGAGCAATACAAAGACAAAATGAAGCTAGGAAAGCTGAACAGTACAGATCCATCAAAGCTGTGACCTTAAGAGATGGGATTGACTTGCTGGGAGAAGAAGAGAGCATAATCTCGGATTTTCTGGACGAATTCTGTCTGTCTGAGACTTGCATCGATTGACACAGCTCAAGCATCGATCGACACAGTCCTGATCCGACTGATGAAATTGGACATAATTGCCTTGTGTCGATCGACACACATCGTGCATCGATCGACACAGATCGCAGACGAGACCAGAAATCTGCAACAGTCCAGGAACGAGTCTATAAGCCCTTTGTGCCATATCCCAAGGTTCTTAAACCGTCTAACCAAGAGCTAGAAGTGGCTAACTGCATGAAAGTGATGGATAAGGAGCTGAATGAAACTCCACCAGCTGAATCTTCGCGAGTTCACCCTTGTGTGTTGAGAGATGCAAAGAAGATGATATCCACTGATGGTCATTTGAAAGAAGAAGCTCAGATTGGTGGTACTACAGTATCTGATAGTGGAAAGAAGAAGATGGCGGTTCCTCTTGAACCTGCTCTAACATCTTCAGAGCCTGCAACTCCTCATAAGCAGAAAGCTCCAAACATCAGATCTGCACCAAAGGTAAGGTATAAATCACCTAAGCTTAAACCTCCTGACCACATTGTTTTGAATGCAGGAAAACACAGCATCCCACCCAAGCTTCACTCCCGCCCTGAATCTCTTCCTTCGTTCCTTGGCAAACCTCATGATCATAATGCATACACACCTCCTTGGATGAAGAGATATTCACAGAGACACTCAAAGTCTCTGTTGAAACCGCCATGAGTCTAATTTTTTTTCCCATAGTCAAGCTACTGACTTTAAACAAGCGCTGAGTGAGAGGCAACCCACTAGTAGGTTTGTTTTTCTTTTCATTTTTCGTTTTGATTTTGGTGTTTTGATTTTTCTTTTTGAGTGTGTTCAGAGCCGAGAGAAACAGGAAAAATCGCACTGCATCGATCGACACATATTGTGCATCGGTCGATGCGGTTGCGATTCATGGTTTATCGATTTGATTGCGGTTCAGAGATCGGTTATCTACATAACCGCGAGCATATTCGCCTTGCATCGATCGACACCCTTGTGGCATCGATCGATACAGGGCGACGACAGTAAGTAATCTGCAACTTTTCGGTCTGTTTCAATTTGATTATTTTTCTCACCAATCCTGAGCTTGATTACACTTGGGACAGTGTAGTTTAAGTGTGGGGGAGGAAGCTACTGACGCACGCTTTTGTTTTCTTATGAGTCAGTCCTTTATTTTTCAAAATTGTTTTATTGAATCAAAATTTGAATGAAACTATGATTTTCCGAGGAAACTTTTTGCTTGAACAGGAACTAAGTGACCATTGGACAGACTTGCAGAGCCTCTATGACTGTTAGAAAACCCAACACGGATCAGCCTACTGAGAACACCCATATCACTTCAGGTATCAGAGGATACTTTTACTGACTTCACCATTAATATTGACTTAATTTTCTCACCTAAGGGCTTGGTACACCTTGAGTCGGATTGCTTTGTTAGTTCTGACACATCTTGTAAACATGTCCTATTTGGTTCCCTTCTCCCCTTTCATAAAGTAAAAAAAAAAAAAAGATAATAAACTGAGGATGAGTTAGTAACTCCGAAGTGGTCTCTGGGAGTGGTAGCTACAACTATCATATCATGTGCATCCATGGAATGTGTCCAAAGTACACCCCATAACGGGAAGAACACTGATAAAAAAAATGATACCCAATGGGAAAAAATCAGTTGTTAAGGAAGGGAAAGAGAAGAAAGGGACCAGAGAAAGATAGTATGGTGGTCTAGAGCTGACAAGGTAAGAGTCCATGTGCCCTTTGATCGATAATCCTTAGGTGAGACCGCACTTAATATTCTTAAGAAGTCAGTAGGGTGAATTTGAATGCGTGAATGTGATTGTGGAGTTTACTTAGGACAGTTGCTAAGTGTGGGGGAAGTACATTGTGGTCTTGAGTTCTATAGGAAATTTTTCAGTGGATTACTATGTGAATGTGAATGCGAAAGTTCCTAGGACGAAATGAGTTTCTGTGTTTTCAAACCTCTTTTCTTATACTTTGGTTCTTTACTTGCTCGAGGGCAAGCAAGAGCTAAGTGTGGGGGAGTTTGATATACCATAGATTTTAGGGATTTTAGCCATGGTATATATCTTATTTATCGAGTCTTTTATTATGTTTTGGAGTCTTTTTAGTATGTTTACAGGTCTAGACACATTTGGAGCGGAATTGGACATTATGGAGCATTCTGGAGCATTTTGGAGATTAAACCCGAGAGGAAGAGTTCACTGCCCGTTTCACAGACCTGTGTCGATCGACACAGGAGGTGCATCGATCGACACAAGGTCGACACAGACTTCTCGCGAGCGTTTAATGAAGAGAATTGGATATTGCAACTTTGCCCAGAAGTTATTCATAATTACAAAGAAGCCCCAACCGACTTTAGACCATTATATTAGGGTTTTTAAGACATTGTTTAGGCAACGCTTTACTTACGCTTTATTTTATTCAGAGAGAGTTTTAGGGGCTGATCTTGTTCTCGAAAGAGACTTGATTTCGAACCCCAGTTCTTTATTCTGTTTTATAATATTTGGTTTTCTATTCATGATGTCTTCTGTTTCGATGAATATGTCTGAGTAGATTACCTGTTAAGTTTAGGGATTCTCATTAGGAATTTCATGGAATTATAGGCTAATCAATCTGTTAGGGATTCATACTTTCTAGTTCTTCGTCTAGGATTGTTCTTAATGCTTAATCTGAACTGGCCACTTAGATTATTGATGTTAGGTTGATTGATGCAATGACAGTTGGTTAATTAGCTAGAAAGAACCTAGAAGAGCAATTGAATTACTCGCAAAGGAATTTGGTTTAGTTTAATTGTGAACATATCGAACTTGGAATTAAAGCTGGTTTAATCTGTTAGTAATTTCAAAGGAATTTGGATTGCTGCACTTAGACTTAGAGAATTCTCGCAACGACAGTTGGTTAATTCTCTATTTGTGTTTGAGTTCTAGAACAGTTCTTAATTAGATCCCGATTGATTGATTGCCTGTGTTCCTGATTTCCTGAGAACTCCCTAGACTTAACGACTTCGCTTCCTTGCTCACAAACTCACATGATTTACTTTCCTGCTTTGCTTTTTAGTTTCTAATCATATTTGCTTTCTCCTAGTTTAATCTTTTCTGTTCTAAATTTATCGTTAACTGGAGTCCCTGTGGATTCGATACCCTAAGTACTACAACTACATCACTGTGCACTTGCAGTTAGTATAGGGATTAATTCTTGACCTATCAACTATCTTAAAGGTAGTAATGGCCAAGGATTGTTTTATCCTGCAGATGATGATTTTCACATCAAGGCTTTTTGTGATTCTGACTGGGCTCAATGTCCTGACACAAGAAGATCAGTTACGGGCTTATGTGTCTTCATTGGTGACTCTCTTGTTTCCTGGAAATCTAAGAAGCAGGATGTAGTTTCCTTATCTTCTGCAGAGGCTGAATACAGAGCCATGTCTTACACGGCTAAAGAAGTTGTCTGGCTTTCTCGGATGGTCAATGATCTCTGTATCACTTCTCCAACAACTCCAGTTCTCTATTGTGACAGCACTGTTGCTCTCCATATTGTCAAAAATCCGGTTTTCCACGAGAGAACTAAACATATTGAAAAGGATTGACATTCTATTCGTGAGAAACTTGAAGCAGGAGAACTGAAAACGCTTCATGGCCGGACTAACAACCAACTGGCTGATCCTTTCACCAAAGCTCTCTATCTGACTCTCTTTCAGAAGTTTATGTCCAAGATAGGTTTGATTAACATCCTAATGCCATCTTGAGGGAGACTATTAGTCTACATTATACATACTTCTTTTGTATAGCCTCTTATACTTGTATAGTTCATAGAGAGTAGAGTAGAGATGGATAGTATAAATACTCTTGTACATACATTTTGATTAATTAATGAAGAATACAGTTATCTTTATCGATCCTAATAGCTTCCACAACAGTAGCAGAGCGTGGGACGCCCAGAAGACGAGGTCCCTCCTGACCAGCATGCCTGATAAGCGGTCCCAACTCCATCCAATGATCAAACCAAAAACTAATTTGCTGACCATTACCAACTAATTTGCTTCACCTTTCACCTACAATGAATGATCTAGCCGTTGCTCTATACGCAATACGGTATTGGCCATACTCCTCCACCTGATTTACCTTAGACAACTTACGTTTTCTTGTCAATTAGGGCAACTAAGGTTATTGTCGTTAGGGGATGCAAGTTTTTTTACGTTTTGTGGCTTATGCTCTTTTCATGATTGGGGAACCAATTCTATTCGGTTGTGTTTATCTATAAACAACATTTTGCATGCTAAAACATGAGACTACATTAACTATAGTAAATTCGTAAACGGAACGAAAAGAGTAAACAGGAAAGAAGAAACTTTGAATCCAGCAACTCTAACATTTCAGGGTGTAGGAATAGTATATATGGGTATATTATATCACTTAGCTAGTGAACTCGGCTTGTCAATTGTCATGTATGGGGAAAACAAGAATGGAACTGGCGATTTGTCTAAGAACAACTGGTAAAACTCATCATCCATCAAGTCATTAAGAAATATCTTTATATAATTGTACATAAGAGAAACTATGAACTTTGCTCTTTCACCATGATTTTCGTCTCAGCTCGACATGGCCATGAATGGTGGCAACTTTTTTTTTTGGTAAAAATGTTAAATTTTATTACCATTTTTGAATTTGAAACAGAATTACAGGGAAACAAAGAAAGCAGATTGAATGGTGGCAACTTGATATGAGCTGCTACGTCGTTAGAATTCTCCAAGCCATCGGTTTAGAAACAACGAATGGCATTGACGAGCGACTGATAGCGTTATGACCAAGATCAAAACTGTCAGTAACATATGAGACAACTAACAAGTTTGGAAAGGCTTTTTTACTTCTTGTTTTTTCTTTTTGCTTTGGCTACATAAATATATATATATATATCTGCAACATGCAAGCGATTGTATGTGACAAACTTATTATGAATTTTAAACCTCTATATATAATTACATTCAATACAAAAAAAAACATATAATGAAAATTTTATGTTCTGTTTGGCCAAGGTGTCCACGGCAATTCTAGATACTCAACTGGTTTGAGTTTTGGAAATACGGTTTTGAAATCCCATTCAAGACCTCTAAACACGATCCCCTTAGGTGTCGCTTCGTGAGCACATGACGATTTAGGGCACATCTCGGCGTCGAGATAAGTGTTTTCGATCACAAGTGTGGCTGTTCCCAAGACGGACCGGAAATAGCAAATGTGAATCGCCGGGATTTTGCTTTCGCCTTTGATGAGAAGGATTGGGAATGAAAACTGAGTTCCTGGTTTTTTAGATCTATGCCAACCGTAGTCTTTGCGTTTAGACTGGCATCGATAGACGATTTCCGGGCGGAGTAACCCGGTCATTGCATTACGGATTGTTATATTCATGTTTACGTAGTCGGGTTCCTTGAGAGCCACGGTGTTGGAAGAGATCATGATTGCTTGTAGAACAAGACACCACCGAGTTAGGGTTTTGAGAATGTTGTTGTTAACATCCATCTTTTTTTCTTTTTCTGTGCTCGATCTCTCTCTCATAATAAATATATGTTTACCTGAAACCGAAGCTTTTAAACTTTCTTTCTGTTTTTTATTTGGAAAATAACAAACAAATGGTTACATATGCTAAAAATGAAGATTTGTTTTTTGATCATCAATCTTAACAAAAACTGCCAATGATTAAAGATCTCATAGTAGCTTTTATTTGTTGGTTTCATTTTTGTGTGGGCATATTTGTAAGCGATCTCGGCCCAGACACAACATGCTCATCAAGTGATGTTCTTTTCAAGTCCTCCAACATTTATCATATTTATAGTGGGCCTATCTATTTATTGAGCCAGGCTCGGCTGATAAGTCTCACCATCCCATATGCTCTCACATTAAAAACTTTGAAGTCCTCTTCCAACATTTGTCGCCACGCAACAATCGTATTTGTATGCGTCATACCATTCAGTATTCATAACGCCACCTCTCGCCTTGGTAATTCCGGTTTGATTCCGTTCCTCCATTTTAATCATATCAAAGACGACCGGAAAATAGAGAAGAGACTACTAATTTCCAACACTGTCAGTCTGTGTTGACCTTGACTTACTACGAGTGGGGATGTACTTATTAACTTAGAACGGAAATTTGGGTGAGCGATAGATAATGGGACTAAAGAAAAGTCACTAGTTTATCTTTCACTTCCTAATTCCTTATTTTCCACGCAATGTTGAATATTAATATTAGTCAATAGCCTAGGTTTCCCGCTTTGTCATTCTATATTCTTCCACTCCATATTGTCTCCATTTCTTCCTCTTCACAAGCCTATTTAAACGGATACGATCGGTTGATATTACTCACACTTACACAATGGTCTCTCTACCGACTTCACTCAAACCACTATCTCCCTTTTCTTCAGTTACACTTATCCCAAGCCCACGATCAAAACATAACCCTAACAATTTCATCTCCCATTCTTATACTAAACCTAACTCAAATTTCCGTTTGCCTAAAAGATTAGTTGTTTCTTGCAAGAAACCCTCTTTCACTGCGGAGGATGTACTGAGTGAAACAACAATAACGGAGGAAACCTACCGGGAATTACCCTTCTCGGAGGTTGTGAGAAAGAAGCGAGCATTTTGGGAAAGGAAATGGAACTATTGGGATGTGAGTAGAGCAGTAGGGATCTTTGGTACTCACTTTCTCAGCCTCTACGCACCTTTTCACTTCAACTGGCCGGCTTTTCGAGTAGCAGTTGGTCTCAGTTTCATCGCTGGAACCGGAATCACGTTGTCGTATCACAGGAATCTATCACACCGGAGTTTTGTTCTGCCTAAATGGCTAGAATATCTCTTTGCCTTGTGTGGCACGCTTGCTTTACAGGTTTGAACAAATAAAACAAGAAATAAACGAATTGGTCATAAAATAAAACTAGGGTTTTCTATGAGCATAGTTTAATGTTATATTGGTATATATATATATATATATATATATATATATATATATATAATGTACAGGGCGATCCGATAGAGTGGGTGAGCAATCATCGTTACCATCACCAATACAGTGATACAGCTCGTGATCCTCATACTCCTCGCCATGGCTTTTGGTTTAGTTACTTCCTATGGATCTTTGACACTGATTCTATTCTCCAGAAGGTAATCAATAAATAATCAACATGTTATATCATCATAAGTAGAGCTTAATCATGAGTTTTATACAGTGTGGAGGGGAAGACAACGCATCAGATTTGGGGAGACAACCTTTTTATAGGTTTCTGCAAAGAACATGGATTTTGAACAACCTCGTACTGTCCTTTCTCCTTTACTTCTTGGGTGGCTTTCCTTTCCTCGTATGGGGAATGGTAACTTCATTCTTTTTTCTTTCTTTTTTTTTTTGGGTGATTAATCCTCATATAGACAAACATATACATTTAAATCTTATTTAAATTATTTGTGACAGGGAGTTAGAAATGTATTCGTGCTACATTCCACTTTTCTGATGACCGCAGCTTCGCATATATGGGGAACACAGCCATGGAAAACTGGAGATCTCTCCAGAAACAATTGGTAAGAAGTAATTCATAATTTAAACATGATTATTGATATTATGTTTTTATTGTGAACATAACTTTACTGTTGCAAAATAATTGGAGGTGGCTGGCGATAGTAACGCTAGGAGAGAGCTGGCACAACAACCATCATGCGTTCGAGTTCTCAGCTAGACATGGACTTGAGTGGTGGCAACTCGACATTACTTGGTACATTGTTCGATTTCTCCAAGCTCTTGGATTGGCCACAAATGTTAAGTTAGTTACCGAAGCTCACAAACAGAGATTCACTTGGGATGGATGACAATATTATATACACATGGCCAAGTCTTCACGTAATAAGTTAAGGGAATATGTGCTTTGAGGGAGTACAAAACCATGTATTATAAGTTATAACTACATGTATTCCTGTGTCCTAGTGCTTTTCTTCATAAACTAATAAACACTATAAAATAATAAGTTTTGTTGAACCCGAGTTGGAGCAGTGTAAAATATAACAAGAATATAGAATTAACAAAATTTGATAAGATAATATATTAAAATATAATTATAGTGTTCTTTGTTTTTAGAGTAATGAACATTATAATTTATTATAGATATTTCTAAAAAAATTTGTTAGAATCCAAAATTTAAAAATAATTTTAACTGGGATGATTAATTTTACATGTAACAAATATATTGTTCCATTATTTTCAATTAGATTTTCAGTATTGATTGTTGTAATTATCATCTTTTATACATTTGGAGTTATGAACATGCATCAATTTTATATGACTACATACATTATGTTATTAAAAGCCATTTTATTACGATATTATGATCATAATTTCAAACATTTTTATTACTGGATTTATTTAAGTTCTTGGTATAACATCACTAAAAACATTATGGACGAAAATATTTTTCCCTAGAAATTAATAATATTATTTTATCGATTAACTAATATTTTTATAAATCAATACTATTAAAAAATTAAGTCATTAAGAAACTAACCTTTGAGGCATGTGTTATTTACAATTTGTACCACTAGAGATTTAAAAGTGTTTTTAATATTCATTAAGGGTAATTAAGGAATATAACAATTTCTCTACTATCCATATCCATGTTTCCAAACATGACAATTATTAAACATGTATCCAAATAAACTAAATTTAATGGGTTTCACTTTTCTAATTAATTAAAAATATAAACATTAAACTATTAAATCAATTGATAAATATGACTAAATAATTTAAACATCAACTATTTTGTATATATAAGATAATATTTTTTAATTTGATTATATTCAAAATTCAAATATAATATATTTTAATATCTTCTTTATTTTTTATTTCAAATATAAATATTTATGTTTATATTATAATAAAATTTTAGAATTTGTTTTTACTATTGCATTTTTAGCGGGTTGTTACATCATATTACAAAATATTTAAACTATTATAAGAGCGGGTTGAAAAATAAATTAGCCAATTTTGAATTCTAAAAATGAACTTTGCACGAGTTTAAAACAAAATAAGAACTTATAATGCAAAATCGTTATTTCAATCTCTTTATCTTTATGATATAGCTCTTCTCAAATAACACACAAATCTTTTTTAAACCTAAATTATTAATTTATTTTTATAATGCGGATTAAACAATTATAAATAAAATTAGATTGCATAATTAAAATTTTTAATTACTAATAATAAAATAAATATAATTTAAATTTGTACAGAAAAGTAAACCGCGCTTTCTAAACGCGGGTCAAAATCTAGTTAGTAATTTTAAAATTCTATTAGGTTTGTACCTACAGTACAACTGAGAATCATGATTTCTGATCCAATTTAATGATTTGGCTACTAAGGTTAAGTTACCTAGTGAAGCTCAAAAGAAGAAAATGGCTCGTCTGATCCCTAAAATCATTACATAAATTATCTTATATTCCTTTTGACCCAAAAAAAAAAACTATCTTATATACCTATAATAATTCTCTCATACTCTGACTACGAATAAATCCCTAATTCGTTTAAGTAAATAGAGCTTTGTAATTGGTTTGAGTTTGCTAATCAATCTTTATCTACAAGAATAATCTCAAAAGAACTGTTCAACAATAAAACACTAGAATTAATGGAAGACACTACTGCTACTGCTTCACACCTTTCATCTAAATTATGAATAAGACAATATATATAACCTAAAACGCAGAGCTCTCCTCTCCAAGTGTATAATAATAATAACTTGGGAGGCAGCATCATGGTGCGGAGCTTGCTGAATCAGGTCTCACCTCACCTCGGCTGTTGATCTGACCCGGGTGCTGAGGAGACGCTAGGTCCTGCACCGTTTTCTGGCGGTGGAGACATCCCCCACTTCCCATCTGGTCCTGGTGGTTCGATCACATGAACCCCACCATCGGTAAGCCCAACTGCAAATTGGTTTGGTTCAGAGGGATGGGCCGCGATGGTGGCTGGATATAAACTCAAACTGTTCAACAGAGAGAATATGTTACTAATATTACGTTGGCCAAATGTCATAAGATGTTACTGATGTTGTGTTGGTCAGTGTCATAAACATTGAAGTAAATAAGAGGATTCTTTACCTCGGGTTTGATGGCAAATATGAACTGGGACCAATGCGGCACTTTAGTTGCAATGTCGTCGCCGTCAAGATACTCACACTTCCATCATCAAAGGCTGCGTAGATTGACTGGCTATCACATGAGTATACAGCATCTGTCACTGACCCACTAGACTCCGTTGGCATCCACTGGAGTAAGAGAGAAAGAAAGTCTTGAAGGACACTGATAAAACAGTTAATGCAAAGCCATAAAGACATGGATGGAACAATGTAGCAACAAACCTGCTTCATGTTCTCTAATTTAGGAGCCTCATATATGGCTAACTGGCTGGCATGGATAACAAGAACATGTGTCTGATCCTGATGGAACTGAACGCGTGTATGAGCAAGTGGATTTGGTGAATGCCCGCTGGGAATTTGTATCTGTTTGCTAGCTTGCTTTTCCCATCCATCCATGCTCCATACACAAAGCTATACAGATAAAACCAATTACTTCGGATAACAGACGAAAGAAGTGGCAAGATGTTTATCTGAACATAACTGGAGCAGGAAATTTAAAGAGGCAATGTAGCATTTATCTGAGCATACCTGGGAATCAGCACCAGATGAAACAAGCACATTTAGAACGTTGGAGAATGCTAAACCAGTCACTCTCTTCTGGTGACCTTTCAATTTACTTTTAACCTCATCCACTCTAACATTGTAGATTTGAATAGAGGAGTCGTCCATTCCAATAGCAATAATGTTATTGTCTTGAGGATGGAAGGCCAGGGAAGTTGCTGCTGGAGAAGGCGCCATGAATGTTGTCATCGTCTGCAATTAAACAAAGAAACATGAGTAAATGGGAAGCTTGTAGTCCAACAGATGAATAGACGTGACCTTAAAAGTCATCATGTTGAACAAGGAAATTTTTCCTCCAGAGGCTGACATGACATAAGAATCATTTTTTGAGAGCGCAAAGCATGGAACTACATCTTCTTTTTTTCCCTCGCGTGTGTCATTTGTCATTAATACTCCACTAGATGGCTGCCAAAGCTGTGGTGGGACACCGCTGTTTGCCTAAACATGCAAAAACCGTATAAGCAGCGACACTAATGAATGTCAAAATAAGCTGTATCACAACGGATATGATGTACCTTTCCCAAAACATTCCGCTCACTCTTTTGCCATTTCCATAGTTTGTGTAAAGCATTTTCTGCTAATGCCAATATGGCACCTCCAGAATTTGTATATATTAACTTAACAATCTGCATCCAGAAACAAGATGACATCTACAACACATTCTAGTTTGAAATAGTGGCAACGTGTTTGAGATAGATTGGATACATACTCTTGCTGGTAGCAGGCTGTCAGGAAGCCGCAGAGTACGAAGCTGGGAACGTTCGCTAATCTCTGCCAGCTTCCAAACCTTTGTTTTCTCTGCTTCATCAGGGATTCGTGGTTTGACATCTGGCAGACTGCGATTATCTCCATTCTAAAACCAAAAGATTGTGAAATAAATTACCAATTACACTTTGATCTCTGCCAACTTCACTAGAGAAACGAAGTGAACATTTTAAATGGTCAACTATCTCCAATGAGTTAATATGTAGATAACTTAAAACATTTCAAAGGTGAGATTACCATTCCAGTAACAGAAGCCCCTGGACCACTTCTTTCAGCCATTGATAGACTCATTCCAGTGCTTGAACTTGGAGTCCCAAATGTGCCAACAATAGGACCCTATGAACAAAACCATGCATTCAATTTAGTTGTCTACAATAGCACCAAGATATAGCAGAATATATAAGATATGATGACCGGTTTTCTACCTTTGAAACTGACACAGGAGGAGCTCTAGAGCTTTCAAGGCCACGGTTTGCCATGGAGTGCAAAATCCTTGAACCTTCAGCATTCGCTAGTATCTTAATTCCATTCTCAGTAGTTGAGACAGCCAGTAGAGTTCCTTCATTATTGATCCTTAAGCAAGGGGAAGACTGTAAATATTAAGTTAGCAACCATTCCTTATAAATGCCAATAACAACTTAGATCAAAATAGATCATTACCGGCAATCCCCCGTCTGCATTTGTTGTAGTCAAGAGATCAACACTATCCATATCCCAAAATTTGACGTTGAACTCATCACCAGCTACCAAATATTTATTCTTCATGGTATCGAACTGAACAACCCCCACAGACCGTTTCCCCAATCCAAGGTAAGTCCGCTTCACAGCTCCTTCACTTTCATTCCATTCAACAATGTATGATTCACCCTCCTTACTAGTACCACAGGAAAATAATCTACAACAAACGAGAAGATAAAAGAGACATGAGCAAAAGGATGGATTAGTTTAGCATAACAAGTACAGCAGGGAGTCATCTACCTAGTTCCGTCAGCACAATATGCCATTGTCGTGCACGATCGACCGGGGGCATCATAATCAACTCTAGAACCCATGTTGTCATATAACCAAGCCTTTATCTTTCCATCAATTGCAGTTGAGAATACGAACTGACAGAAAGAAAAAAATCTCCATCATAACAATCTCAAGGGCCAAAGAGAGTAAAAGTGAAGCATGCAGACAGGCTAAAAATGTAGAGCAAGAAGCTTAAACTTCCCCCACATCGTTTTACACAAAAACACAAGAAACTATCATAAGGTAGCGAGTTTCAAGCTTTAACATTGAAAACAGAATGTGCTGCAGATGATTCTATTACTATAGTACATGTATTTGTATTTTGTAAATAATATGAGCTTGGCATAAAATGTTAGTGCGGAATTCTAGTTGAGAGACCAAATAGACATGATTTCATCTTATGGAATGCCCTACAATAAAGAGCAAGAACACTTTATGCATATTACACTACCTGAATGTTCTCTTTCTGGTGTGGGCACACGGAATAAACAGGTGCCTCATGGCCTTCAAATGTGTGCAATTTATTTCCAGTAACAGCATCCCAGACCTGTATAAAAACTATTTAATTAAGCAGGATGCTCCCATTATCCAACTCTAAAAACATTCCAAGATTCAAAACCTTGATTGTCTTGTCATCTCCACAAGTCACAACATACAATTGCTGGTTTGGTTGGGAGAAAGCAAGATCGTTGACATTACCAGCATGAGCATCAATCTATAACAGTAAACAAACAAAAAAACAAATAAAAAACAAACATCAAAGAACTAAGAATACTGCTCAGTGATAAAAACAAATAGGGGCCCAAGCGGGAAAAAAAAAAAAAAAGACAAGATTAGTAGAATCCTACAGACAAGAGCAAATATATAACCGACAGAACTATACATTCTTCCAGTGAACAGATTCCATGATGCAGATATAACAATAATATCACCAAAGAAGAAAACATAAGAGGAATGGTAACTAACCAGGAAAAAGATACAGAAATTGGTGCAAACTCATCAAATATAAAGTCGTGAGTAAGAGACAAACCTCTAGATGATTCCGCAAATCATCGCCACCATGATATGAATAGATGTGCACAATATGCTTAGAATATGCAACACCTGAAATAGGAACTAGACGTTATATAACCAGCCCTAAACCCATTAGGGACAAAAATAATTGACTCTACTATACGACCACAAGATCACAGAATGGCTTACCCAGAAGACCTCCATCAGGACTCCAAACAACTCGGTTTACTGCTGCAGTATACTCGCTAGCACGTGAAGTCTAATGCACAAGATCGAGACCAAACAACAGTCAGCGAAAGGAAAAGCTGTCCTTGATATAGTATATGGCCATAGTGAAAGCTTTTTAAGAGTTATCTTAGATAACTAGTTATTAACCTTGCCCTGTTCCTTATTAATCCACTGAGTTTTGTTCTAACTTAAAAAAATCCCACTCGATTTATCTTCTAACAGTTGATATATATCAATAAAAAGATGAACCATACCTGAAGATTTACAGTGCAAGCAGCTAGATCCCAGACTTTAAAGCCTCTAGAAACAAGCTTATCCCTGCTACCCACCTCCCATATTGCAATATCACCAATATTGGTGCCAACTATGAAACCAATGCAAATACACCATTAAAAGAAAGATAAACTAAACATATTGTCCTGAAAAGGTAAATATACATTCTGTCGGAGACAAGCTTTGCAGCTAACTATGGTATAAGCCAGCATAACCTCATAGGACTGATGCATGCTTCGGTGGAGAAAACTAACCAAGAAGCATAGTTTGTTGTACTGGATGAAAATCCAGGCTCTTAATGGCAGAACCCTGACTCAAAACCCTGCTAACATTTTTGGGTAAGTCATCAGTAGAATAAGTTGCATGAGCATGGCTTTGCCCTGGATATGTAACTGGCAAGACATTGACTGGAAGATTATTAACCTGAAATTGTTCAAAGAAAACTGTGAACTTCTAAGATACTTAAGGGTGAGAACTTTAGCTAAAAAGTTGAATAAGCAGCCCGTAATACCCCGTCTGATATACCAAAGGGTCTATGTCTCTTCAAAACACTTTCAGAATCTGCTGTCTGATAATCCATTGATAGGCTATTAGTTGGAGGAGTCCTGGGACGCTTTAGCATAGACACTGCAAGGAGGAAATGATGAATACAGATTATGATGAGACATCTAATTGGCAAACAGAATATTATACAAAGAGATCTCCACATTATGAACGACATTAAATGGCGCTAATGAAGAAATTTCAGATGTAACTCATATAAAGGTTTATCCAAACATTAAATAAAATATTTTTCTTCCCTATATAGTATCCATTAATAAGAATATTGTGAAAACAAACAAAGCGGCACATATGAACATATGTTTCTCTCTCAATTATCCACCATAGATTTAGTTTACCACTACAATGTGACTATATATATCATACCATTTTTGATGCAGTTCATGCAGTCTTAGAAGCAAAGATAACCACCCAACTAATGGTAGCATATGGCACTTCGATAGTCACGTAACTAATACTCTAGGTAAAAATATAAATCCAACACTAATAAATCAGAAGATAAAATTAGTTATGACAACATTACCAGCACTGTTGGGGGCACCTAGGCCGATAGGCCCAGCAGAAACAGTAGGGTGTGATACAGATGGATTAGGCATCCATCCTGCAAGAGATGTTGTAAGAGGAGCTGGTGTTGGCTGAAATGGCTGAACCAAGAGATATGCATATAGACTAAGAAGTTAAATTCATGTGCCAATATATAATCCAATACAAGCGGCTTTATCTTAGAACACTTACACCATGAGCACCTAATGGTGGGAAGCCTCCAACTTTAGGGACTGAACCCATCAAATGATTAGTTACAGGGGAAGGAACATGAGCACCATTTGGATGCCCACAAGTATGATCAACAAAGAGTGTTTTTATATCCGGGTTAGGCCTTGGATTCTTGCAAAGCTGATGCTGCCAGTTCAAACTATAATTTTAGCAGAAGCACATTCAGTTAGTAGCCCCACCAAAAGAAAAACGGGAGAGAGACAGTAAAAAAGAAGAAGCTTGTACCATAGTTCAAAACACACCTTTGGTTTATTAAGGTTCTCAATCTTGAATTCTTCAGAGTTGGAAATTGAAGTTTGTCCCGGAAGAGAGGATTCGCCTCAATCAGTTTTTTAAGTTCCCCAAGCATAATATTTCTTGCAGACTTGGTATCCCCATACTTGGAAAGCTGCTCATTTTCTCTTGAAGCATTACAAGTAATGGATTCTTAATAAAGCATTTTTTTTTTAACTAATCCAGTGGTCAACGAACCCAGTTACAACTCAACAACGAGAAGCAGTATATAAAAGTCAAGAAATTTAAGTATTTTACCTGAAGTTTGTTAAGGTTAGGAGCATGGTAATCTCCTTAAAAAGCTCTTCATTGAACGTAGAGAACACTTTTAACTCCTTAACAAGGATTTCAACTGCCTTGGGATGATCTTTCCTACGAAAAACAAAAGAAGAAGAAAAATAAATACATTCTGAATCCTCATCTCCCTTCAAGTCAATACTCGACATTAGAATCTTATCACCCATATAGAAAGCAAGAAACTTACTTGTCGAGTGCTTCAAGATATTTCTGCTTTCGAATCTCGAAAAAAATCTTCATAGAGTATCTATTATCATCAACTTTAGTGAATCCAGAAAGGTACTTCTCAACATCGTCCCATTCACCAGCTGTTATACTGTCTTCAAAGTACCTCATGTTGAAGAAAAATCCAGACTCCTTCTCCAACCTAGAAACAGAACCACACAACCTTCAGCACACTCAACTAAATCTATTTAGAAATGAAAACAACATTTCAAAGCTCAAACTGCAACAGGGTTATTTCCAAGAACTAATCTTTTTCAGAGAATTTCATTTTACTACATTGAACTCTACACTAATCCCGACAAGCAGACAATTAAGAATTAAGAATTAAACAATTTTGAATTTTGAAGAGAAAAAGGCATTGAATTTACCTGTGAACAGTGTCTTTGAATTTCTCTTCGTCGAGAAACTGGAGTATTAAGAAGACGAGTTCTCTGCTGAGTGACGACATATCCTCACTCATGAAACACTTTCATTCAATACGCAAACGAGAATTAGGGTTTTAAACAAACATCCTCCTCCATAAAAGCAAACACAAAATACAGATCTAAAACAGACGAAAATCGAAAGACATGCAAATCCGTCGAATTGAAAGGCGAATTCCCAGGTGGAGAGATGTGCACGTGTGAGAAAATGTAAAAGAAAGCTTATAATACCTGTTGAATTGACTTTGAAGAAGGAGAGAGAGACGAAACAGAGAGAAGCTTTGAGAGCAGAGAGAGACTTGGGCTATTTATGTCGATAACTTCTGATGCTGTCTCGTTTTCGGAGTTCTTTTTTTTTTGGATTTATTGCTTTTTTATTTTTCAATTTTTATTTTATTTTATTTTGTGTGGTCGTTGGGCGTCTATGTTAATAAAAAAAATACTTTATTAGAATCGTGTATTTTGTGGATAAGTAAAATGCTAAAGTAAATAGGAATATTAATATACCTCTTTGCACCCCACCATTATATAAGCTCATTTAAATAAATAAAAAATCTGCTGACAAAAAAATTAATGTCGTATTTTTATTTTTGACATATAATGACGTATGTATTTATGTTGTTGCGAATCTAGTACATCACTGCTGTCTGATTGAATGCTCTTTGGTTAAGTTTTGACGTGTAGCTCGTGTCTTCTTCATTTCTTTCAAACCAAACATTAAATAGAAAGTATCTCATAATTGGCTCATTTCTCATTTTTGTGTTGAATTTAGTGCCATGATAGTAAGTATTATTTGTCATTTACGACATCAGCTAACTGTCAAAAATAATTATAAATATCTATAACAAAATCTAAATAAGTACAACTTCTGTAAGACTATGTACAATGGGAAATTGATTCAACACCCTCATTTTATACCACACATCATTTTCGCTTTCTTCCACATCACTTTCTTTTTCTTCCACATCACAATTCAATACTCATTCAACTTTTACCTTTTACAATAGTTTTGTTTTAAAAAAATTTCAACACTCTACCTCATTAATAAATAAAACATAATAAAATTATTATAAACAAAATTAATAAATAAAAATTAAATAAAATTACTGAACAATGTGATATTGATTTCTATGAACGTATATATAATTTTTATGAACATATGTATGATATATATGAACGTACGAAGTTTTCTTATCAATGGAAATTCATCACACCATATCCCGATATGAACGTACGAAGTTTCCATTGATAAAAACTGAAAATACAATACAATAAACTTATGTGAACGTATGAATGTTATATATGAACATACATATGATATCAAGAAATGTATAAATTAAGTTACTAAATTAAAACCAAATATATATTTCTATGAACGTACAAACCAATTATATATATATGTTATATATGAACATATTGAAACCAAACTTACATATGAATGTATAAATCAGTGTTTAAAGCTACAAAATGAAACATTGGTAGAAAAATTGAAAGAATGTAGTAAAAATCTAAATTTTTTTTCCTGTGTCCAAAAGAAATGAAACAAATCTCTATTTATAGAGTTTAAAAAATTATGAATTTTGATATAAAAATTATATATATATATATATAATTGTAATTACTATAAAATAAATGATGTTAAAGAATTGAGATGTAAAATAAAGTAAAGAATATAAACATCCAATTATTAATTGACATGTGTCATCTATTACATAAATAAAAAATAAAAACAAAAAAGGACCCACCAGAAGGCATTCAACTCTTGTTGAATCCACCTCACTTCAACACCCCCATTGCAACAAGATTTTAAAATTCAACAGTTGAAAATTTTTATTCAACAGGCCACCTGAGCCCATTGTAAATAGTCTAAATAGTTGACAAATGTTCTTGCAACACAAATAATATTAAAAGAAATACTAAAACGAAAATGATAATATGGAATGGATTTGAACTTAAACAAGAATGTTGATTCAGATGTGAAGTGATTTTTAAAAACTAGAAGGGAATCATTTTTTCCCCTATATTTTGGTTTTTAAAAAGAGTTACTCCTTCCGTTTCATAATAAATGTCGTTTGACATTTTTCACACAAATTAAGAAACATATTAAAAAAAAATTTATACCCTTAATAACTAATTTGACTTTTGGTATTCTTATTTTTCATTGGTTAGTGCAAAGGTTAATGTAGGTAATTTATGTTAAAAAATACATTGAAAATCTAAAACGACATTTATTTTGAAATGAAAAAAACATCTCTACAACGACACTTATTATGAAACGGAGGAAGTATGATTTAACACTTTCCTCAGAATTTAGTGCGAAAAGAATTTTTAAGAGTTTGCACTTTGCAATCCATACAAAAATACTAAAATTTTCATTTTCAGGTTTATGCCTCGAAAAAATGATTCAAAAGCGGATAAATTGGCAGGAGTATTTACACCATGTCATCATATTATATCTATTTTAATCTTTATATTATGTTGTAAAAATTGTTATGTTTATTTATTATCGTTAGATTGGTAAGTCTGAATCGTGTGTAGATAGTAAGAAATAAACGAATATGGGAACATATGCTTCTTTAAAAAAAACTGAATATAGAAACGTTTGTTCTTATATTTTCGTAATAGTAATCAACAAAACAGAAGTACTGTATAATAGAAAACAGTAATATTGTAATCTTGATGGCGTTCAGACTTTCTCCTATGTATAAGTATTAAAGGATCGTGTAGGGCGTAAGAAGATTTGACTGAACAGAACCTTCCTACCGTGATGAACTCGGCCTTATAGTCTATGAAGTATTTGCGAAGACGTAAACCTATGTCAGATCGAAACTGTTTGGACACTGGCACCGAATGTGACAAAAAACTATATTTTTCTTCGCTCATGATTCGTTATGAGTTTAACTAATCAATGTGGTTGAGCATAGAAACAGACCAATAATGTAAGATTGAAGAATGTATTGATTTGATTACTTGAAAGATACATATCACGTTACACTCATATATACACAAGTGATGGGATCGTAAGAGGATACTCAAGATATCACAAGATATCATAGAGATATATTTACAGAATATGCTAACTGAATCCTAACTAAACCATAACAACTCTAACACGTCCCCTCAAGATGGACGGAGTGAAGCAAGTCCAATCTTGATGCAAAGAGGTATGAACTTGGAGCGAGGTAGAGGCTTGGTTAGAGCGTCTGCAAGCTGATCCTTAGTCGAAACATGAGTAACACGAAGTTCGCCAGATTGAACAAGATCCCGAATGGCATGATAATCCACAGCCATATGCTTCATTCGAGAATGGAAAACAGGATTGGTTGATAAGTATGTGGCCCCAATGTTGTCACAAAAGATCACCGGGGTCGAGATGGAGCTGAAACCCAGCTCATGAAGAAGCGAGATGACCCATTGCACCTCGGAAGCTGTATCTGAAACAGATTTATACTCTGCTTCAGTAGACGAGCGCGCAACGGTACGTTGCTTGCGAGAAGACCAAGACACAAGATGTTTACCAATGTAAACAAGATAAGCTCCTGTGGATGTATAGTCATCGTGATCGCTTGCCCAATCGGCATCAGAGAAAGCATGAACAGAGTGCTGATTAGAGGCTGAGAAGAACAAACCAACATTGCGAGTTCCACAAAGATAACGCAAAATGCGTTTCACAGCCTCCCAATGATCCTGTCTCGGTTGATGCATATACTGAGAGAGTTTGTTCACATCATAAGATATATCAGGACGTGTAAACAACAAGTATTGCAAGCTGCCAACGAGAGAGCGATACTCGGTTGCGTCAGGAAGAAGAGAGCCAGAGTCCTTGGTAAGAACCGGACTGTCGACCATAGGTGTCTTGATAGGAGTCGCAGAAGCCATGTTAGTGCGATGAAGCATATCGTTGATATACTTTGTCTGTGTAAGAGTAAGACCAGCATTGGTACGAGAGACTTCCAGACCCAAAAAATAGCTGAGATCGCCTAAGTCTTTTAAAGAAAACCTTGCTGCCAGTAAGTCAATGAAACGTTGAACAGATGTTGTAGAGTTTCCTGTAACAACGATATCATCTACGTAAATCAAAACAAAGATCACGCTTCCTGTGGTCCGTAAGATGAACAGGGATGCATCCGCAATTGAGTTCACAAAACCAGATTGAATCAAAAAATCACGAAGAGCTGTGTACCAAGCTCGCGGAGCTTGTTTAAGCCCATAGATGGCCTTCTTGAGTTTGCAAACAAAATCAGGTTTGTCATTGTCTACAAAACCCGGAGGCTGAGCCATGTAAACATCTTTGAGAAGAGGACCTTGCAGAAACGCATTGTTGACGTCTAGCTGTCGTAGTACCCAACCGCGAGACACTGCTTCACCAAGAACAATACGAATAGTGGGATGTTTAAAAACAGGACTATATGTCTCAAAGTAATCAATACCAGGACGTTGATCATAGCCCTTAGCAACCAGACGCGACTTGAACCGATCAATAGTTCCATTCGCCTTTCGTTTTATGCGAAACACCCATCGACAGTGAACCAGATTCTGCGCCGAGCTAGGTGGTACAAGGTCCCAAGTGCCATGCTTGATTTGAGAGTTAATCTCGTCACACATCGAATTGCGCCACCGAGCATCCTTTAAAGCTTGATTATGAGTCTTTGGTTCAATCTCTGTGTCAACAACAACACCTGCAACCATTAAGGCATACTTCAGATTTGGCTTGACAATATTATTTTGTAGGCGAGTGACCATCTTCTGGGATTGTGCTGGAGCATCAGACTGAGGTAGACATACCGGAGCTGATTCCACAACCCAAGCTGATTCCACAACAGGAGATAACAATGGAGAGGATTGTATAGCAGTCGGCGAAGATAGGGAAGTTGTGTCCGACGCTGGCGCAGGCAAAGCTGATGTAGTCACGGGTACATGATCATCACGAATGGGTTGGACAGCCGGTGATGCGAGTGGTGGAAGAAACAGAACTGAAGAAGGAATTTCAGGTTCTGGAGATGAAGGGAAAGAAGGCTGAGAGAGTCTGGAAAAAGGAAAATCGGACTCAAAGAACTCGACGTGACGAGACGTGTATAAGCGTGAAGAAGAAGGATCAAAACAATAGTAGGCACTTTGAGAAAGAGAGTAACCCATAAAGACACAAGGAGTTGAACGTTTATCAAGCTTATGCGACGCATAAGGTCGCAGCCAAGGATACGATAAACACCCAAAAACACGTAGCTTAGAGTAGTTAGGTTTATCTTTGAAAAGAAGTTCGAAGGGAATTTGAAAAATTAAAGAGGCACTTGGAAGACGATTAATCAAATAAACGGCCGTTGAAAACGCAAAGGGCCAGAACCGTAATGGAATATTCGCATGAGACAACAAAGATAGTCCAGTTTCGACAATATGTCGATGCTTACGCTCAGATATTCCATTATGTTCTGGCGTATGAGGAGGAGAAGTTCGATGTTCAATACCAATTCGAGAAAGAAAAGGCGTGAGAGCTACAAATTCTCCTCCATTGTCCGAGTAGAAGGTTATGATGCGGGATGCAAAACGGTTTTCTACTAGTTCTTTGAATCGTGGGAAGATTTCAAAGACTTGTGACTTGCGTTTCATTGGATAAATCCATGTGTACCTAGTAAAATGATCAACCAAAACAAGGTAATACTTAAAGCCATCAGAAGACAAGACTGGAGATGTCCAGACGTCAGAGAAAACGATTTCAAGAGGACGAGAAGATGATAACGTATTGGAACCAAAAACAAGTTTATGACTTTTGTTTATTGAGAAAGAGTTGCATAACAAAGGAGCAGAGAGTTTATTCGAAAAAGGTAATGAACAACTCGAAAGAACACGGTTTAAAACATTTAAAGAAGGATGACCGAGGCGTGAATGCCATTCAATCATCGAAGATTTTATTGCAGAAAGCACTTGAAAACGAGAAGAAGAGGAAACCGAATCCAGCCACTCATACATGCCGTTGCTTGAACGTCCTGTTTTAAGCAGTGCCCCCGTGGTGAGATCCCGTACCTGAAAACACCAAGGATCAAAAGTGATAGACACGTTATTGTCAATGCAAGTTTGATAAACGGACATCAAATTTTTCGTAATAGAAGGCGCATACAACACATTCTTTAACATAATAAAACGAGTGGGTAAAGAAAGTGTTGTTGAACCCGTATGACTAATGGGATGGCCCGAGCTATCACCGATGATCACTGATTCGTTGCCTTGATATGGAGTGTGCAATCACAGGTTGTTGAGGTCGGATGTGATATGGTGCGAGGCACCCGAGTCAAGCATCCATGACGGAGTGTCCGGAGTCGCAGAGAGAGTGGTGTGATGCGCTCTCGGTGTCCAGTTTGGAGACGAGCTTTGAACAGAAGCATCGTTGGCAACAACACGAAACTGTGGACAGCGTTGTGCGCTATGGCCTTGCACACCACAAGCCTGGCATTTGCCGAGATAAGGCCGAGAGTAACGATGATGTTGTGGTGACTGATTCGGAGGAGAGTACGCATTGTTGTTGCCTTGTCCATGTGAGTCAGAGTAAGACTGGTTGTTGTTGTTGCGATTGAAATGTTTGGGCTTGGTTGTGGCGTTGTTAGCCGTAACCGGAAAAGTGGTCGGCTGAGGTGAGCAGAGAAGCGCAACTTCACAGTTCACTAATTTGTCTCGCAATTCATCAAGAGATGGAGGGATATCGCGACCATTGATCTGCTCAACGATGCCCTTGTAATCATCATCCAGCCCATCAAGGACATACTCGATGATGTCCTCATGATCTAGAGGCTTGGCCAGTAAAGCCAACTGATCCGTTTTGGCTTTGACAGATTGGAGGTACTCGTCAATAGTACGCTGACCTTTAGATCCATTCTTAAGCTGATCCTTAATTTGTTTGAGATGACCCCGAGATGGACGCCCGAAGGTAGATTGCAGAGTATTCCATGCCTCAAGAGCCGATGTGGCTGTGGCGACAAGAGGTTGCAGCGGAGTGGTGATCGTGCCCAGCAACGCAGCGAATATGAGCTTATCCTGGCGAATCCAAGCATTGTATGCCGGATTCGATGAGGTGACGGTGTCCGTCTGTATGGTGGCCTGCGGTGGTGAAGCACCATCAGTGATGAAGGTCTTCAAGTTGTGGCCATCAAGGAACAAAGAAACTTGAAGTTTCCATGTTATGTAATTTGCGGTGGTGAGCTTAGTGACCGAAGTCATGTTAATGGAGAGAATCGGGTTTTGCGGATCGTTTGGATTGATGATCGCAGTGACTCCTCCAGAGGTTGAAGACGACGAATCCATTAAGAAAGATTGTCGGAAAAGATGAAGAAAAAGGTTTTTTGATTAGAGATCCGATCGGAGCTCTGATGCCATGTAAGATTGAAGAATGTATTGATTTGATTACTTGAAAGATACATATCACGTTACACTCATATATACACAAGCGATGGGATCGTAAGAGGATACTCAAGATATCACAAGATATCATAGAGATATATTTACAGAATATGCTAACTGAATCCTAACTAAACCATAACAACTCTATCAAATAACACTCGTTCTAGCTTCTACAACAGGGGATGTTTTCTACTTCACACCACTATAAAAAGGTTTATTTAAGACATTAATCAAATTTTACTTATGCGTGTTTATCTGAAAGACCACAAATTTTTCAGCATATTGTTGTTACGAAATTCCGATCTAGTCCGAAGGTCGGGTTACGATCAGAGAAGTCCGAAGGTCGGGTTACGATTAGATAAGTCTGAACTATGAGGTACGAAATAAACTTAAATGAGGTCGAAATTGTTCTTTATTAATCTTAAGGCCGAGGCCGAGTAATGAACATGATGGTTACAAGGTGGAAGTCCGTCAAATGACGTGCTCCCTAAATATTACTTGAGCTCGGAGCTTTATAAGAGTAGCTCGGCACTCTCGCAAGTTACAATGTGTCCAAAATGAAGAGTGAATTTGTTGATTAAACAAGATTTCTAATGGGATTATGGATGGGTGCTAAACGCATATCCAACAATTAGTCCCCCCAGTTCGCCGATCTGCATTTTTAGTCGGAGTCGGCGAATTTATTCGAGCTTTTTAAGTCAGACGGAAATATTGTTAGGCATGCTCGGTTCTCATGGCCTTTTTATCCCCTTTGTACTTTTGTACACGTGACGTGGTATCCTTGGGGGGACAGGAAAGTGCTAACGGTTGTACGGATGGGAATATTGTGTATCTCCTGCAACGTCACTGGTGCAACCGTCAGGCCTTGGGATCTGTGCAGAGGTAATGATGGTGTTCCCTCGATGTCTGCCGAAAGTTTTTAGTATAAGTATTCCCCAGATGGGTCTTCTTTCATCCATTTTCCTTCGCTCTGCTCTTGGTTCCATTTTTTTATCCAATATTCGTCTATGAGTTCTTCGTCGGATTATTCGTCTTCCAACAGTGATAGTGATGATGGCAGCTCGTTTGTTTCCTTGGGAACGGATTCCCCTGTCTTGAAGTTGCCTGATGAGTAGGGAGAGTCTCGGGTTTGCGAAAAAAACTCGTCCTCTGTACGTCGTCGTCTCTGTTTTGATGTTCCAGAGTACCAAGTGGATGACTCTGATTTGAGTGTTGTTTGTGAGGTGACTCGGATGAAAAAGGCTTTGGTGACTCGCGAGGTTCGGAGTTCTTTGTGCAAGCAGGCGACTTTGGACGAAATAGTGAGAGTCCATGCTAGTGTTCCAGGCCTCGTGCTCTGACTCCCGACTGTGGATGTGCGGCCGTGGTTGGTTCATGACGGATGGATTTGTCTTTACGATTGTTAGTTTGTCAAGTGCCACCTTTGGTTTCATCTTCCTAAACTTTTGGTGGGTTACTGTGAGCAGCGTCGAATTGCACTTTCTCAGTTTTGCCCGGCTGCGGTTCGTACTGTAGTAGCTGCCTTATTGCTTGGTGCTGAGGGGAAGGTCGACATGACTCTTCGGTTTTTCGAGGAAGTGATGAGGATATCGACTAACAAGACGATTACTGGAACGTGCTATGTTTCGACCAGGAGTCGATATGGGCTTAAGCTTGTTACTGGTGCGGTGAGCAAAATATCCAACTGGCAGGATCGATATTTCTTTGTGAAATTTAATGGCGCGTTGGTTCCTGACAGCGATAGGTTGTAGCGTTCATCATGGAACCATACTCATGGTATGGTTCCCGCTTTCTCTCCTTCTTCTTCTCTCTCTCCTTCTTTTTTTTTGTTTTTTGATTGTTTCGCGTTTTGTTTTGACCAGATCGTCGTACGTACAGTGCTCCTGACCCGAAGGATTTTTCTTTGGGTTTGAGGAAGCTGACTTCGCTTGGTCCTTTATCATGGCCTGATTTCCATGAAGCGAGGATTCGAAGGAGTTTCTCTCGTATGGATGCCGGGGCGGCTAAGTGGGATCTTAAGAGAGAGCGGCCGTCTGGGGGTATGTCGGCTGGTATACAAGATGGTGGGGGTAGTGATGATTTTACGCCACCGAAGATGAAGAAAAGGAAAACCAAGAAGGGGACTTGGCCTCTGTTTCTAAGTCGGAGATGTTAGTCCAGGACCCTGTTATCCGAGAGATTAGGGGGTGTGGTCGGACTGAAGCGGCTGATTTATCAGTTTGCTTCGAATATTCTAATTCTGAAGCGATTGTTAATGATGTTGATGCGTGTGTCCGATTTATTCGGTCGGTGAGGTCGAGTCCGTTATATGAGCGGCTTCCGGTTTCTGCTTCGTTCAGGCCTGACCTTCATCGGAGGATGAGATGTGGTCGTATCCGGGTAAGGTTTTTCTACACTTTGTGCTTCTGTTTCCTTCCCTTTCTTTCTCGTTGTGAGCTCTTGACTTTGATAGCAGACTCTCGCGGACGATAATCATCTGATGGATGCTTATGAGCAAGAAATCAAGGCACTCAGACTCGAGAAGGAGAAACTTGGATCGAGGCTCCTTGAAATGCATGTGAAGGTTCGCGAGCTCGAGGGGGTCGATGAGGTCCATCGCCGGGAGAAGATAAAGTTGAGAGTCTCGAACTTCGAGCAGCTGACTCGTCGTGGGATAGGGACGCCTTGCTCGCCGCCCAGGCCTTGCATCGGTCCGAATGTGGCAAATTGCGAGTGTCGTGTGCTGATGAGGTCGCTCGATCGAAGGCCGAGGTTTTTGCCAGGGCCGAGGCTCGTTTGTCGAAAATCAGGAGGGCTAGGGAGGAGGACTTGTGATCTCGAGGGAAACTACTGGAACTGAACCAAGTTGTTTCGGTCCTAGCGTCATATCATCTTCTGGTTAACGATGGTTTGGAGGTTCCGATGTCAAAGATTAAACGATTGGTTGCTGACGAGAAGACCCTCATAGAGGAGCTTTTTAATACCTTGTTTCCAAAAATATGGTCAACGGGCAAAAGAAAAGTCAACAGGGGCAAAATTGTAATTTTGCTAAAGTCCAGGGGCAAAATGGTAATTTTACCAAAAGTTGAGATGGAAGCCGAGACGAGCCAAATATTCTTGTTTTTCAATATAAAGAACATTTACAAGACCAGAAGTGAAAGAAACGGAGCTAAAGCAGGTTTTTCGGACTATTGGGAAGGAAAACCGATAAGACCGAGAAAACTTCAAAAATTCATAACCGGAAATACGGAAGTCCAAATGGAGTTATTCAACTTTCTAAATTTATCTAAAATCATGGAATATCAGTTTCTGGGGATTTGATGATTTATGAGAGCCGTTCGGGATTTTCTAAAATATTAAATGCGAAAATGAGGAAACCGAAGCAATGGGACAAGACGGGATTAAGAGTTGGTTAAGGAAGTTTGGGGAAGGGTTTCTGGCTCAGAAAAACACCCTAAATACAGGTGTCTCATGAGGATGGCGCCACCACACTCTTGCTGAGTCATTGCATGGATTTTGGTTCATGAATCTCCATTTGCATGCAAAAACCATCTAATCAAATTCATTCCACTCTCAACAACTCACTCTAGCTCTCTAGCCTCTCTCTCTCTCAGTTCTCCTCTCCCTCACTGCACCCACATGCAAGCTAAGTACCCATAAAACTCATTGCATCTTCAAAGATCTTCCAAGAACATTATATGTTCTTAATACCTTGGTGAGCAAGAAAGCCCATAACTCTCAAACTATAAGTCTGATCTACACACTGTTGGTTCCATTGGCTTCATCATGATCTCCTCTACAACCGCCATCTCTTCCTCGCCGTCTCCGTCTCCGGAGGTAGCCGGAATCTCGCCGGAGAACCACCGCCGGCGAGGTTCTCCTTGTTCTCTCTCTCCTCCTTGGTGTTTCAAGCCTCCTCTTGCCTCTCAACAGCTTCCTGATGGTTTTATAAGTGTGTGGGATCATCATAGCTCGCCATCAGACGCCGTAAAAGCCTTGGAAACTGCCGGTCAACGCCCTCCGCCGCCGGAGCTCCGTCGCCGTAAAAGCTCATCCGCCTCGAATCTTTAGCCGGTTCTTCAAGGATGGTTTGGTATTGGTTTGGAATGGATTTGAGTCGGTTTGGGAAAGTTGGATAAGTTAACCGGTCAACCCTCGGTCAATGGTTGACCTAAACCGGTTTACTTAAACCGGTCAATTGGGAATTGGTTCAGCTATCTCAACCGGTTCAGTGGTTCAGTTGGTTCAACCGGAGTGGTCAACGGTCAAAGTAAACGCCAGTCAACGCCGTGGTCAACGCCGGTCAATGCATTTGACTCCAGCCGGTTTTGGTTCAGACGGTTCTAGGGGTATTCGGGGATCTTCGGGATTCTTATCGGTGTGTTCGGGGTTCAGTTCGAGGGTCTCGGGATTCATACCGCGTCAGATGCGTCATTCCGCGCCAATTCACTGTGAGTCAGCTCAATCTGTAGAATAGTTATTGCATATAGACCGAGAATCGAGAAACCGTAGAATTAGGGATTTGCATACCCGTACTTAAACTTGAATGATTGACTGATGATTGAAATAGATTGGTTAACTATAAACCGGTTAGTGTTCAGAGATGCATTCTAGGACTTTAGGGTTAAGGATTAAACCGTTGTATGCCGCTAGGTTGTTAGAGATATTTATTGATGCATTCATATAGACGTTGCATGGTTAGAACCGTATATGCATATATATGTATTAAAGAACGATATTAAACGAATCTATATACGAGAATTAAGACGACAGTAAAATATGGAGTTAAACCTAAACGAACGTATAGAGTATGTAACGGGAATGAGGATTAGGTTTAATAGTGGCTTAAAGGTTAATCAATTAATGAACTAAGTTAATTATGAGACGTCGGGGAGTTTAGTAAGCTACTAACTCTAGACCGACGAATCGAGGATTTATTAAAAAGATACTTAGGGAAATAGTAAGGAGTAATTAAAAGTGGTGTGTGAATGAGCCATCTACGGGTTAGCAATCTGCTAATCCAAGGTAGCGGACGAGAATGAGTTATGAGCCGTCTACAGGCTAGCAATCCGCTAATCCAAAGTAGCGGACAAGAATGGATTAAAAGATGTTAGAAACTCTAAGGCTTGCTTTCGTGGTTGACTGTGATGATGTGTGGATGTTGTTGTTGAGCTTTCTGTGCAGGCATGTTGGATCGTCTCGGTCTTGAGTCGAGCGTTCCTTGTGGATACTAAATCCGGTCACGGGGCTGGTTAAGTTCGTAGTTGCTGACTCGGTACAGCACCGAGTCAGAGTGGAGGTGTTTGCGTGTGTGTGTTAGGCTTGCAGGATATTGTGTTGTTATTATTGTTGTTTATTGATTATTGGGATTGGTGGTAGAGTATTAGCGAGTTTGTGTGTTTACATTTCTGCACTAGGACTCTAGGGTGCGCTAGATCCCGCAAGTCTAGGTTTTCGAATACGTTCTGGTACTTTCGACCCGATTGGATCCTCGAGTAGCTGCCTAATCGGATCATGTGCCTTCGGGTGGTGATTCCGGTTATGGCGTTAACCTACTGAGTGACGCTGGTAGGTGTTTGGTTTGGAGAATACGGGGTCATGTCCTAGGGCCGAATCGCATGGAAACTTAGGTTACCGTGGGGTAGCCCGAGTCACTGTGTATCGATGGACTGAGAGCAGTGTCCTAGGTCGTGAGACTTCGTGTTTACATCTGGGATTCGTGGGTTAGTTACCTTGTCGGTAGCTTTGTAGACCCATGGAAGATACCGAGATCGTGAAGGGCCCGTGTGCGTGTGTGTGTGCGTGTTTTCGTGTTGCGCGATAGATATATCGAGTCCAATCGAGTGCATTTCCCGCAGTGCTTTGATTCCTTAATCGTTCCTTCTTGTTTTGGCAAGTGCTTGTGTGTTGTGGGTTTATCACGTTGTGGTAGTACATGATCGACCGTTTGCTTTGTTGTTTGCTATTTTGGGATTTTTGGTCGGGGATTTGTAGATATTATATAGACTAGAAGCCATAGTGGAGAGTCGTCTCGCTGGGTGATTGATAACAAGATTTACAATCTTTTGAGGTATCAATTCCTCAAGCTTATCGTGTAGCTTTGAGGTATCGAACCTTTTTGGGATGGATGCAACCAATAAGAATGCACAAAACCAATCTAGACAAGTCACAATTCAAATTTCAATTCTTAACAAACTAAATAACCAAATTCAAATAACTAAACAAGCAAGTAAGAAGATATAAAACTGGAAAAAAATATTAGAAAGCAAGGCTATGGGCTAAGGTCAATGACTAGAACTAATTAGAGCTAACAAGGACACTAATTCAATCAACAAGATGCTAATCTCAAGCAAGGAATACTAAACAATTAACTAATCCAATATCTTGGCACTAATCACTTTCCCTAATCATAAATCAAGAACAAATCCTCATTTGTGCAATAAGACAAGACAAGCATTAAGATCAAGTTCCAATAAGCTAATAATCACTCTAAACATTCATTCTCATGAGTTAGAATATGAAAATCCCCTTAAAGACTCTATCAAGCATTTCATCGAACACATGGTGAGCAATAAAAACCAAAGGATCTAGATTAACTTGATCATGGTCAACCTAGCATTAAGAACATCTAAAAGGGTAAGATTAATCATAAATAAGCCCTAAGCATTCTTGATTCACTCTAATCAGCCCTAATCTATCTAACCGATAAACCTTGATGAAGACTACTCACTAATCATCCTATGATTAACAAAACCCATGAAGATAGTGTTAATCATGAAGATTAGAGAAAGATAGAAAGATTAAGAGAAGAGATCACAAAGGGAAATACTTAGATTAACAAAGATTCAAACTTGTCTTACAAAAGAGTTTTTGGAAACAAAACAAGCTTAAGAACAATAAAAAATAGGTTTTTGACCTTATATAGTGAGTATGGGGCGAACCGGGTCAACCCGGAACAAACCGGGTGTTGACCCGGTTAAATTGAATCAAAACAATTTCGTGGAGGAGTGTATCGGCCTATGTTGACCGATGTGTAAGCCGATACGACTCCCTGTCCGAAATGCTTCATCTGCGGTAAGGCGTGTATCGGTCTGGCCAACCGATACACAAGCCGGTACAACTCCTTGTCCGTTTTGTGCTTTTTGGCCGAGAGGGTGTATCGGTCTGGCCAACCGATACACAAGCCGATACTTAGTCTCCTCCTTCTCCCTTCATCGTTCAAGCTTCATTCTTCATCCCTTGAGTTCCTCTTTCGCTCCTTTGCCACACCTAAACTCCAAAGCACCTGTAACACACCAAAAACACTCCAAATGCAAGCTTAAAATGCCTATTCCTAATCCTAGATACCTCTAAACTCTAAATGCAACAATGTACAAATAAAAGCCAAGAATGAAAGCTAAATCAAACTAAAACATGAACTAGTCAACTCCCTAAATGCATGAAAACACAAGTATATCAGTGATCTTAGATCGCTCATTAGACCTTTTTGTTTTTTTTCAGGTTTAGCAGCGACAGACGCGGGAGGTTCTCAGTGTAGTTTCGGGATCTCTTGTGGCGGGGTTTTGATTTGATGATTTGTGTTTCTTCTCGGTTCGGTTTTGGCGCCATTTTTCTATGTGATTTGGATGTTGTATTTAATGGAAAATTGTTTTGTAATTCGGTAAATGTTTTGTAGACGTTTATTTACTCAGTAATGAACATGCTTCCCTGATATATTGGTTTGGTCCGAACCGACACAACTCACGGACATAGTACTGGTTGTGAATCTTTGTACTGTGGAAGTGAGGATAGCGGGGTCAAGGACGGGTCAGTGCGAGCCTTTGTCTCAAACAGATCTGTCTCTGGCTTCGTCTTGTGACGAACTTTTCCTGTTTGACTTGCTCGGGTTCGACTTGGTCATGTTCTTGTTTGATTGTTGACCGGTCAGCTCATCGGTCAGCGGATAATGGGAAATCGGCGTTACAAGCTTTATTCGTATGAATCTTATGGGTAGTCGTAATCGTCGACAAGACATTTTGTTAGGTCGCATCGTGTGGCATGTGTATGGTTCGAACGAGGGGATTATTACTGTTGCCGATGTCGCCAGGCTACGTGACGAAGGCCTTGTTCCTGCGGAGGCTTGTGTTCCGTTCGGGCCTTGATTCTTGGTTTTTTTTTTTAGAAATGGGGGCTGTTGTTGTTTTTTTTGTAAGCTTTGGTTCCCTTGTGGGCTTCCGACTGGCCGCACTTTTTTTTCCTCGTTTGGGCCTTTTTGTGCCCCTCTCCCCCTTTTTTGCTTTTATTAATGCAAAGGGTTATGTTTTTGACTTACTTTGTGAATCATTTTTCCTTTGTTGTTTCATTGTTGGTTATGTGTAGGTGCGGGATTGTCGCCGGCTTATCCTTAAATAACTTTTAGGGGCGAGTATGTACTCAACTTATCCTGTAATTTGTGCTTGGGTGTGGGCTATTTCCGGCTTATCCCGTAATAACCTTTAGGGGTGAGTACGTGCTCGGCTTATCTTGTGGTCGTTTGAGGTGCGGAACTGTTGCCGACTTATCCTGTGTCTGATTTTTAGGGGCGAATTCGGCTTATCCTACAAATGACTCTTAGGGGCGAGTATGTGCTCGGCTTATCCTGTGGTCTCTCGAGGTGCGGAACTGTTGCCGGCTTATCTTGTGAAAAACTTTTAGGGGCGAGCCTGCGCTCGGCTTATCCTGTGGATAGAAATTTTTAGGTACAAATACGTGCTTAGCTTATCCTGTAGAAGTCTCGTTATAAGTGGATGTGCGAGTAGGTGTTCGGTTTATTTCGTTCGCTCGATTGGAGACCTTTTGCGGGACTGGGCCCGACTTGTGTTATGACACGCGTTTGTCATTTTCCGTGCAGTGCATTGTTCTCGTCGATCGTTTGGCCAGAACGTCGGCGAGTGTAAGGAAATGCAAGCGGCTAAGAGATGAGGGAATTTATAAGGAATTTTTATTGATATGGCTGAACCTTGAGAAAAAGGCTGCCTACGTACCCTCCGGAGAGGGATCAAGCCTATCATAGTTCGCTTTTACACCTCTTTTTTTTAGTAGTAGTACCGCTTTAGCGTGTTTGCGTTCCACGACCTGGGTATTGCTTCGCCTTGCATAGTGATGAGCTCGTATACTCCTGGTTTGACGACTTTTGAAATCATGTACGGATCTTCCCAATTTGCGCCAAGCTTTCATGCTCTATGTTCTCGTGTGTTCTCGAACACTTTTCGCAAGGCGAGGTCTCCTTCGTTGAAATGCCTTCCTTTGACTTTCTTGTTGTAATAACGCGTGGCTTGTTGTTGGTATTTTTGGATTCGGAGGAGTGCTTGGTCGCGTTTTTCTTCTATTTGATCGAGGTGATCGATAATCATGTTGTTGTTGAGATCCTCGTGCTTTGGCGCAAGTTTGTGTCTGATTGTTGGTATGCAAACTTCAGCCGGTGCCATTGCTTCCATTCCGTGTGATAGCGAGAAGGGGGTTTCCCAGTTGCTCGGCGTGGGGTTGTTCTATGGGATCATAGTACACCGTCTAGCTCATCCGCCCAAACTCCCTTTTTGCTTTCGTGGCGCTTCTTGAGTCCATCGATAATTGTCTTGTTCGTGGCTTCGGCTTGTCCGTTCTCCTGGGGATAGCGAGGCGTCAATTTGCTCAGTCGTATTTTCCATCTCGCGCAAAAGCCTTCAAAGACGTTCAATATAAATTGCGACCCGTTATCCCTAAAGATTTCGTATGGTAGGCCATGACGGCAAAAAATGTATTTCCATGCGAACTTCTTCACATAGAGGTCACAGATTTTGGCGTAAGATTCGGCTTCTACCCACTTGGTGAAGTAATCCGTCATGATGATGACAAATTTCTTATGTTTGGAAGTCGGCATGGGGCCTACTATATCCATTGCCCATCTCATGTACGGGTAAGGGGCGGTTGAGGTGGTTAAAAGTTAGGCGGGCTGGTGCATGTCAGGTGCGTGCCTTTGACATTTTTCGCAGCGGGAGACGTACTTCTCGCAATCCGCTACCACTGTTGGCAAGAAATGTACTTGTCTCTTGATTTTTGTAGCGAGTGTCCGGACGCTAGAGTGGTTTCTCCTGCTCCTTCGTGCGTTTCTTCCATTACCCATTTGACCTCTTCGCCTTGGATGCAGCTCATCAGGGTTTTTGATGCGCTTACTCGGAATAGTTTTTCGTCGCTCATGACATAATAGGCGCACCTCGCTTTTGGGCGTCAGGCTTCCCATCTGTCCTCCGGGACCGTCCCTTCGAGGATGTAGGCCATGATCTTGTCCCTCCAGTCGTGTGCTTGCTCGGAGGTTGCCTCTGTGGCGGGTTCGTCCGTCTTGTCGGGGTCTCCCGTCCTGTTTTTGAGTTCGGAAATAGCGAACAAGTTTTTGGTTTGACTTATGCTCGGCTTCTCGATGCATTTGACTGGTATGATCCGTCGTAGGTCGGGGTCGGACGTGGATGCGAGGGCTGCTAACGCATCAGCTGGTGAGTTGTCACTTAGTGGGATCTTGGTGAGCGAGAAGATACCGAACTCTCCTGCTAATTTTTGAACGATTTTCAAGTATACTCCCATTCGATCGTTTTTTGCTTCGTATTCACCGTTGTACTGGCTGGCGATGAGTTGTGAGTCGCAAAATGCATTGATGTGCCTTGATCTGATTGCCTTCGCCAGCCGCAGTCCCGCTATCAGGGCTTCGTATTCTGCCTCGTTGTTAGATGCTGGGAAAGCGTGTCGGAATGACTGCTCTAATATCTCTCCGGTCGGGGAGGTCAGTCTGATGCCGATTCCTGACCCATTGCGGGAAGATGATCCGTCGAGGAAGAGGGTCCATTTCTCGATTGCAGCCTGGTCCCCATCACGGGTCAACTCTGGTGATAGCTCGATTAAGAAGTCTGCCAGGACTTGTGACTTTGCACTTTTTCGTGGTTTGTACTCGATGTCGTACTCGCTTAGTTCCACCGCCCATTTCGCCATTCGTCCCAATTGATTTGGATTGTGGAGTATGGTCCTTAATGGTTGGTTGGTGAGGCGGTTATTGAGTAGGATTGGAAGTAAGGCCGAAGTTTTCTTGCCGAGGTAACGACCGCTAGGGCGAGTTTTTCTAGGGTGGAATATCGGGTCTCGACGTCGTCGGAACATTGACAAGGATGCCGCTTACTGCTGAGCTTGACACCGATATGTAAAGGTACAAGGTTTCTCCTTCTTCTAGCTTGGATAGAACGGGAGGTGCAGATAGGTACACTTTTAGTTGTTCATATGGCGTCCCATTCGAATTTATTGTTTCCTCGAAGAAGTTGGTAGAATGGTAGGCATCTGTCCGTTGATTTTGAAATAAACCGACTTAGTGCGGTGATTCGTCCCGTGAGTTTTTGCACCTCGCGCGGGTTTCTCGCTGACGAGAGTTCAGTAAGTGCCGCGATCTTCTGTGGGTTGGCTTCTATCCCTCTTTTGGTGACTATGTATCCGAGGAACTCCCCTGAAGTGACTCCGAATATGCACTTGGCTGGGTTGAGCTTCATCCCGTATTTGTTCAAACTGTTAAAGCAGGTCGTGAGGTGAGTGATGTAATCGTCGGTTGAGGCTGACTTTAACAGCATGTCGTCGATATACACTTCCATCATTTGCTCGAGTTGGTCAGCGAACATTTTCTTGACGAGCCTCTGACACGTTGCTCCGGCGTTCTTGATGCCAAAAGGAATTACCTTGTAGCAGCATGTTCCCCGGTCCGTGATGAACCATATTTTTTCTCGGTCGTCGGGGTGCATCATTATCTGGTTGTATCCGGCAAAGGAGTCCATGAATGATATGAGCTCGTTGCCTGCCGTGGCCTCGACGAGTCTGTCGATGTGAGGTAGTGGGAAGCTGTCTTTTGGACATACCTTGTTGAGATCGGTGAATTTAACGCATACTCTCCACTTACCGTTCATTTTCTTGACGACCACCGGATTTGCAAGCAAGTCTGGGTATTTTACTTCGGTTATCGAACCTACCTTAGATAGCCTCTCCACTTCGTCATTCATCGCTTGAGATCGCTCCGGCCCGAGTTTCCTTCTTTTCTGTTTAACGGGTTTGAACACTGGGTCGACATGGAGTTTGGGTCATGTTATCTTAGGGTCGATCCCCTTCATGTCGATGGTCGACCCGGAGAAGTTTGAGGCGTTTCGGCAAAGGAACTCGATGAGCCAGTCCTTCATGTCTTTTCTTAGTTCCGCGCCTATGCCCACGCACCGTTCTGGGTTTCTGATGTCGATGTTGACTTGCTCGACCGCGTCACGGCTGGGTCCTTCTTGGGGTGGTAGTTTTATCTTCGGTTCGGTGAGTAGACAGGCTCGGAACTTCCTTCGTAGCTTATGTTTGACGAGGAAACAAGTGCTGGAAACTTCCTGGCTTCCTAGGAGTGTAAATGTTCCATTCGAGGTTGGGAATTTGACGCATTGGTAATATGTCGATGGGACTGATCTCATGGCGTGGATCCACGGCATTCCCAAAATGACATTGTAGATTGCAGGTCGATCAACGATCACTAATTTGGTCATTACTGTCGTTCTCTCAACGTGGACTGGTAGTTTGATTGTTCTGATGGTTGTGGTTGTCCCTCCGGTGAAGTCAGTTAGGGGTCTTTCTGAGCGTTTTATTTCTTAGTCTTACAGCTCCATTCTTTTTAGGGTTTCTTTGTATATGAGGTCGACTGTGCTTCCGGTATCGATTAAGACTCTTGTTACCTCACAATCGCCGATATGTACCTCGATGACGAGTGGGTCATTATGTGGTTTATACAACTTTCTCTCGTCGTTCTCGGTAAATGTTATCCCATCCTTGCTTTCGAGCTTGTGGTCCATGCTTTGCTTGCGACGTCGGTATGTGTATACTCTTCGTCTATAATCCTTTATCGATCGCATAGAGTCGTTGCAGGTCGGGAGTCCTCCCATGATCATGTTGTTTGTTCAAGCCCGTCTGGTTGTTGTTACTATCGGTTTAATGATGTCGATGGGTGGTCGTGAAGGAAAGGTTAGAGATGGAATAGCCGGCCTGGGAGGAGACGGGCTCTGAGTCTGCTCGGATATTTTGAGGTGATAATTCGAAAGTGGTCCTGTCATCTCGGCCTCGTTTTTAGAGTGTGGAAAAGTTTATATCGCTCCCCATAGACGGCGCCAATTGTTGTTACGGAATTCCGATCTAGTTCGAAGGTCGGGTTACGATCAGAGAAGTCCGAGCTACGAGGTACAAAATAAACTTAAATGAGGTCGAAACTGTTCTTTATTATTCTTAAGGCCGAGGCCGAGCAAGATGGGAGTCCATCAAATGACGTGCTCCCTAAATATTGCTTGAGCTCGGAGCTTTATAAGAGTAGCTCAGCACTCTCGCAAGTTACAATGTGTCCAAAATAAAGAGTGAAAGGTCCTATTTATAGCACTTGAAAGCTGACTTTCTTTTGGGCCGTTGACTTCTTAGCGGACTTGTTTTCTTGGGCCGAGATGAATTTGTTGACTAAACAAAATTTCCAATGGCGTTAACATCTTAAAAGTGTCTATGATTAATCCACACTTGAGAGTTGTTTGATATCCTCTGCAATGTAATGAAACCACCTATCATAAAAGGGCATCATTTCTGACCGACAATTTGTGATTTTTGCATCATAACTCCATTTGTGTAAAACAATATTGTAGACAGTGGCGGAGGTAATTCATTGTCAGGGGGGTCATTTGACCCACATCAATTTTTTGTTTCTTTGCTTATATGCCTAATTAACTATATATAACAGATGATTTACTTTATGTAACATAAGCATGATCCCGTTGATCTAAATTCAATTCTTTGTTACTGCACCCCTTTTGATAATATTGTTTAAACCATTTTTCATTTGCATTTGATATGTTTATATATACATAATATTTAATGTTTTTCATCATTATATATATATATATATAAATCTTTATCAAAGCTGGCATAAAAAACATACAGCATGGTTATATTACATAATTTTGATCATGGATGAATGTTTCCAGAGTTCAAATCTATAAGCAAAATTTTATAATATTCAAATCGAAACCAAAATCACCGCCAAAAGAGATTGATGGATTGGAAGTGAGAAATATTAAACTCGGTCAATGATGTTCAGCATAGAGGCAGTCAGGATATTAATCTTCTTGAAACTTAATAAGGCTACAATTCTAATACCAAAATCATTTTCAATTTGGGAACATCATGTTCATCCACAATAGAATCTCCATTCCGCCGGCTTTGGTCTTTAGAGGCATTGATAGAGAAGTGTGAAATACAATCACGGCGAGATTAGACAGGAGGAAATTTGGGAACATTATGTCCATTTAGCTAAGATAACTTCTAATTCAGAGTTAATTGCATCCAGTATATCTTTTGTGTAAAGTAATAGTAATTTTATATCTTTCAAAAACCTTGTGCAATTTATATCTTTTTGAGTCAATTTTAAGCATGAAAAGTCTATTTTAACCCTTATCAAAAAAATAATAATATGCAAATTAGTTAGCTAACATAATTATTTTCCAATCTAATTAGAGTATAGTGTACTATTTAAATTAGACTAGTTTGTAACTTTCTTTTAGAATCAGATTACAAATTTTATTTATCTTGACTTGACAAAGAAAACAAATTCGCATTTGATAGAGGGGGGGGGGGGGGGGGGGCAAGAGACGAGAGACATATGTATGAAGTCGATGTCACTGTACCCGTTGTTCGTTGATATAGACTTTGTTCTTGGCAGGGCTGGAGATCTTGTATCTCTTGAAAAGCTTCTCTCCTATTTAAAACAGTCTCGCCGCCGATTGTAACAAGAACCTATTCCGGAAAAAACATTTCGCAGAGAAGATGTTTAAAGAAACCATTTCTGTAAACAAAAGTGCTCTTCGATAGCTCGCAGAACAGCTTTACGACGGGTGCGGCTCTTAGGAAACCATCTCGCAATCCGAGGTCGTCGAGCATTAGAGAATCCCCTCTAATTATTAACGATCAGACTGTTGAAGCACTTGATTCTCTGTTTGATACATCCCCATCTTTTGCCAATCCAAACTAGTCGGTTTTCGTACATACATTTGGCGATGGCTCAGATGAAAAAGTCCACATCCCAGTGCATTAGTCGACATCTCATATTCGTTAGATATCCAAGTGAATGTGCTCGCCACATAGAATCTGCCCATCCATCTGAAGATGCTCACATGTAAACGAAAAATAACGATGGCATTAGGGAATGTCCGGGAATGTGTATTGCGAATTTTAGTCCAACCTTTTATTGATGATACACATGGAGTTTCAAACGCTGAAGACTATCCATTCTTCTATGTTTGGTACAAACCCATCTCCTGCAAAAAGCAATTGAGTCGGGTTTCATTTCCGCTTTAAACACAAGTTTTTGGGGTTGTATTGTTCATTGTCTCCAATAAATATGGATACATATAACCAATGTCACCTCTTTTCCCAATAAAATGTTAAAAAAACTAAAGATGTAACCCAAAGTTGTCTTGTCAAAACGTTTCCTACTATGCTATATGTTCATTTAACTTATTGCCCTGGTAATAAGCAAGAGTCCACCCAGTTGGTCGAAAAAACTCTTCACAATTATGAGTTTGACGTCTACTTCAACTGCTCCTACTTCTGAAGAACCATTACCTTGTAGGTCTATAGGCGTCACAACACCAACCATGTGCTGGTGTGGCAAAGACATCGAAGTAGGTATGGTACAACTCCTTCTAATATTCACCGCATATGGTTTAAACTCCCTTTTTTACAAGCAGCACCCAGATGAAGGTCACTTAAACGAGTGGGTGGACGACTCCGTTATGAAAGAGGTTGATATGGTTGCCAAGGAAGTCAAGAAAATTCGAGAGGATATCAAAGTTCTAGAGAAGTGGTCGAATTCTGTTGGAGATGAATTATCGATCAAGATGACAAGAAAAAACTCAGTCGATGTTGCAAGAAATAATAAGGCTCCTTGTGCTTGGAGGCCATATACATATCAGGATGAACATGATGCAGATCGTCTGGATCATGACCATCTTTGTTTGTTCAGCCGCTTGGACGCTAGGCCATGTAAATGCACTCTTTTATGGTTGAATAATGGTATATCCCCTATGTTAGTTCATCATTATGCTTTCATATCATCATTTTTTGTTCGCTCCATATAGCGGATTTTGAATCTATATGGATAGCAATTATAAATTGCACACGAATCATAATGATAGCCCTGTAATACTAGTATCCGATGTACAAATATCTTGGTATCATAGCATAGGATCTAGAATCTAAATAAACTATCCATCCCTTTTTGTTTTCGATTATAGTTATAACTATCCGTAAATATTGTACACAATGGATGGAGTTTTCATTCTTTTTTACCATGGTTGTATATTTGGATTTAGCATGTTGTCTGATTCATTGAATCGTTGTATGGAATATGAGCCGTTGCGACCTAAAATCATCTATAAATATAAGTAATGGCGACCATATTTCAAATGTCCAGTCATACCACAAACATTCCGTAAGATGAATACAGTAGATAACAATCACGTCGTCCCTTCCCTTCCCAGCTTTCTTGATCTGTCGGATGAAATAAGAAGATCGATTTTGGTCAAAAACGCTAGTGAAGTCGTTCGTGAGCACTACGTAATTAGAGGCATCTGCAGAACTCTTTGAGATGATGTTGATCATGTGGATACTCTGTCCCAGATTGATATTATAAAAACTAAGCACAACTTTCTAGGGATACCGCTTGCAGCATGCGCGTCTAGTTGCCAACAATCCAACAACAGTGTTTTTAAAATCCATATCGGATTTCATGCACACAGAAGGAGTGTCCACAAAAGAACGAGTTGACGCACTTGTCCGCCTCAAAAATTGTGATGTTGATGGAATCAAACCCGATTTGTATTGCTACGAAGTCATACGCCGTTCCATCTGCCCTCACCTGGATTCACTACAAGAAACTGTCGATATAGCCGCGGATTTTTTCGCGGCTATCGGTCCTAAGTCGTAGCTATTTGAGCAATAGCTAAGAATAGCCGCGAAAAATATCTGCGTCTATGGGCTCGTGGATATTGTCCTTTCGCGGCTATCCGCAGCCCCATAACCACGACTTATCCGCGACCATTTTCGTAGCTAATAACTACGAATAGCGACGACGTCAACCGTAGCTAAAATAGCTACGACAAGCTGCGAAGTTAGTTCATAGCTATATATAACAACGAATATCTGTGATTAAGGTCGTAGCTATTTCATTTAAAAATAACAAAAAAATAACAAAATAATAAAATTAAATTAAAATAATCAATTATTCACTTGTATTAATAATCATAATAATATATATAAAACAAAAATAATAAAATTATTAAACAAAACAATAAAAAATGAATAAAAAAAGAAAACTTCGTGGGCATGGCCCTCCGTCTTCAAGCCACGCCTCCGGTGGCTAACGCCGGCGAAGATGGAGACTCCGGCGGCTCTGCATCGTCTTCTCCCCAGCGGCTCTGCATCGTCTTCTCCCTGGCGGCTCTGCATCTGAGGACTCCGTCTTCTTCCTCGGCGGCTCGGAGCTTCTGTCATCGCGTCGCCGGAGCACCTGTGCTCACCGCCGCCGACTCTCGCCATGAATCCACCGCAGCCCCACGACCGTCGATCTGGTTCGTCTTCTTCCGCGTCGATTCTTCACCATGACTGTCGATGTGGACCAGCTGCTGCACCGTCACGTCCTACGCAGACCACCGTCGCTGCGTTCTTCGTCTTCGTCACCACCAGCTGCTGCACCGTAACCGTTGTTAGATCTGAGACGAGAGGCTGTGACGGAGGTGAAAGGCGTGAGATCTGAGAAGGGAGGCTGCGACAACGACGCCAAGCTACGGAGGTTCTGGGGAGGGAGACTCCGACAACACGTAGGCTGGAGGTTCTGGTTCATCTTCTGTAAATATATCGAAGATCTTTGATGAATAATGAGAACAGACAAAGAAAAATGACGATGAAGGAGAAGAGAGGAGAGTACAGAAGATCGTTGATGATTATTGAGAAGAGACAAAGAAGAATGACGATGAAGGAGAAGAGAGGAGACGGCGCAAGGTAAGGTTGTAAAAAAGATATCTGGACAATTAGGTTTAGAAATCCAAAGGTCAGGATATGAGATGAGATAGAGATCCAACGGCTGTAATGCCAATCCGCGTAACAACTAAAAAAGATATCTGGGCCATTGATATGATTTAATCAATGGCATATATTAATGATCCAAGTGGGGTAATATTAGCCAATAGAATATTTCTAAATATAATAATCAAAAAATAATTTAAAACTAACATAATTGGTTAAAATAAAAAGTTTTAAACTTTTAAAACTTCTAAATTTAATATTCTAAGAGATAAAAAAAATTAAAATTGTTAAAACTTCATAAGATTTATTATTGAAGCTTAATTTTATGTATATTATAAGAGATAAAATGTTTAAAAATTAGTTGTATGTATATAATTAGTAATTGTTCTTTTTATTTTATAGTTTATGATTAAGGGTTTTAGTTATGTTATAGTAATTCAAGTTTTGGTAATTAGGTTTTGGTTTATTTTTGGGTTTAGGGTTTGATTATGTATAAGTATTAATTTTATATTTATATTTTATAATTTTGATTAAGAGTAAGGTTTAGAGTATTATTATGGTTTAGTGTATAGAGTTTAAAGGGATATGTGTTTAAGTTTATATTTTGATTTTATAGTTTATGATTAAGACTTTAAAGTTTAGAGTTTGGGGTTTTATGGTATATTTAGGGTCTAGGGTTTAGGGTTTTATGTTTTAGTTTTGTTTATACTATAGATTTTAAAAATTAGTTTTATGTATATATAAAATTTTATATTTGGATTTTATATTAGTTTATAATTTAGGATTTTAGGGTTTGTTTAGGGTTTATGATATGTTTAGGGTATGATTGTAGTTTATGATTATGAATAAGGTTTAGAGTATGATTGTAGTTAATGATATAGGGTTTAAATTTTATAGTTTGTGATTATGAATAAGGTTTAGAGTATGATTGTAGTTAATGATATAGGGTTTAAAGGATTGTGTTTAGGATTATAAGTAAATGTATGAAAATAATAGATTTGAAAAATATTTTACTTTTATACATGTTGAATCTTAGTTTGGATATGATATAGTAATTAGAATTTTTATTAGAGTTTTGTTTATACTTTAGAGTTTTAGGGTTTATTTAGGGTTTAGGGTTTTATATATTAGTGTTTGAAAATATTAGATTTGAAAAAAAATCATTTTATAAGTGTTGAATATTAGTTTTGGATATGTTATTGTAATTGAAATGTTATTAATTAGAGTTTTAGGGTTTGTTTAGGGTTTAGGGTTTGAATAGCTACGGATAATTTCGTAGCTATTCGTAGCTATACCATATATATTTAAATATTAGTTAAGTATTGTTACGAATAGCCACGAAAATATATCGTAGCTATATTTCCACGTTTTTTGTCGTAGATATTCGTAGCTAATCATTTCCGAGACGGTATTGCAGCTACGAATTTCCGCGTTTTTGTTCCGTGGCTATATAGCTACGAATAGATGCGAAATTGCCGCGACACTAGCTATGACCAAAATCGTGGCTATCTGCGGCTTAAAAAAATTAGCTGCGAACATTGCGCGGCTAATCCGCGGCTATGACACAGATTTCTTGTAGTGATTCTGATTCAACGATCCCTCTTCTGTCTCGCACTGCTATTCGGGCGCTTAGGAGGCATGTCGAAGCGTTTCAGCGAACAAGTTATCCCTTCTACATCCCACCTTATCTTAGAACTATCCGCGACTCTGGAGACGCAGAACGATCGCAACATGCCCTTGCGATGTCCATCGTTACTGGCTTGGCTTGATGAACAAAAATGTAAAAGGTCTAGGTATGTGCGATATCTGTTTCTGGTCTATCGAGACTGTTGTGTTTTTCGATATGATCCCGGGGAGTTTTTCTATATGGGTTGAGTTAGCTGATTGGGAATATCAGCCGGAAAACACAGGCGGTGTGCCCAACGATAATATGCAGGGCGTTGACGTTTTAGTAGACGTCAATACCCCCGACGATGACGCTGACGATGGTGCCAATCTACACAATGAAATAGACGTCGACGATGACAATGGGCAAGGAGCTAATGGGTTGACCGGTGAAAATAACCCAAACGACATACTTGCGGGTTAGGGGCATTCAAACGGTTTTTAATAATGTTATAATTTTTCACTCAATCCACCCTATTAAGGTGTATGGATATAACACTACTTCTTTGTATTTTTCTATCCACCGTATTAGTATCTATTTACTCTTCTCTATCCCCCATCTCGGTCAAGTTTTATTTAATTACTATCTTACATCTTCTGCTTTATTAAATCAAATTAATACACCCACAACCAATTTTGAAAATTGTGCCACTCAACATTAAACTTAATAGTACTTTTTTAACAAATTTTTTTTAAAGAAAGTATCTGCTTTAATCTGTCAAATCATAGATTATAGTTCCAATGCGAGATATTAATACATTTTCTATTTTATGCTACAACGGTTTATTAAACATTGCTATTACTGTCTACTCATATCTATTACACTTCCCTCCTCCTTTGCGACGGTTATATATTGTGTCCATTTCCCAATAGTGTCACCAACAAGCTTGACTATCCATCATCTTAATTACAAAATACTCTCGATTTGTATCCATGATCACTGATACCTCTTTTCTACCTTGATAACGTGTGGAGTATCCATTATCACTGATATGTATAGACTACTTAAAACTAATTTTACGAATTAAGCAATATCCATAAATATAGTGACCAAGGATCCGTCGGACATTACTATCCATTATTTATGATTTGGCGATTTTACAAATATTTTTTCATCTACAAACATACCATCAATTTGTTAAAAACCGAAACGTTGTGAGGAAACTAAAACGTTTGTGTCGATTAGCATTTATAAATATTAAATGTCGACCCTAAATATCTGTCCACGCACTCACTATACTCTCCTAAAAATGAGAAGAATAATCTCCCCCGTTACTAAATCATCTAGCCCTAACCGGCCGGTTCTCGTCCTTCTAGATCTGCCGCCGAAGCTGGGGAGGTTAATCCTTGCCAAAAATGCTAGTGAAAACCTTCGGAAACACTTCAGGGTTTGAGCTGTTTTCAGGACCCTTCGCGACGACGCGGATCACGTGGATACTCTAAATCAGATAAACCTTATCCAGACTGCTCTTTTGGAAGATAACCGTGAATGCGTAACCATGTCATACAACGCCTGTTTAGCCGCCAACAACATAGCCGATGTGTTTCTTAAAGCGATCTCAGACTTCATATACACAGATGATGGAAGACCAGATGGTTTCCAAGAAATCACACGCTGCGCAATCACTGGATACAAACCTGCTGTGTATTGCTACGAAGTCATCCGTCTATCTATCTCCCCCGCCTTGGATTCAGATTCCGACATCACTTTCCTGTCTAATTTTGCTATACGTTCTCTGAGGAGGCACGTTAGAGAGTTCGAGCGGTTACCCTGGCTTATTGGTATCTCCATCGATCTTGCGGAAATAAGGGATGAGATTGACGGATCAAGGATACAGACATTCCGATGTTCCCTTCATCGATATTGGCTAGATTTTATGCACGAAGATGTCAAAGGTTACGGTATGTGCAATGAATGTTACTGGGCAATTGAGACTTTATGATTCTTCCAAATCATTCCCCAGACATTCCTCGAGTGGCCTGAGAATTTCGAAGCCCTAGTTACCGGCGATTAGGATATTTAAGGCGGTTGGCACCAGGCGGCAATGCAGGACGGTGGCGGTTGGGTTGGTTGGGGTGCAGGAGGAGGTCATGACGGTTGCGTTTAGGGAGCTTAATTTTAAATCTGAAAACAATATTTCAATTTGATAACCATCTTTGTATTAAACTATCACACTTTCTTGGTATCCATCAATATCTTTATTCTCATATCCATAGTTTTATATTTCAGTCACTGTTTTCAACTAAAATTTGACAAAAAAACAACTAAAATTAATATTCAAACCTTATGTGTCACAAACATCGAAACCCCAACCGTTTTGCTGTCAAATCACAGTTCACAATTCCCACACCATCATTATGCTCCATAACAGGGTAAACATTATCTTTTCGAAGCCACATGATTAGTTTTATGATTTCCTCCTTCTACACATATTGGTTTCCACACTATCCAACATGCAACATCTATTCAGCGGCCAGATTAGTACAGCATTACTATCCATAATGCATTCTCATATTGTATCCAAATAACCCAGTATTATCACTCAGGCAGTATGACTATCCATCATTTAATTACACAAATCTCTATATTTGTATCAACCTTTCCCTACTGTATTGACGTCACGCTCTAATATCTTCATTTTACTATCTCGATTACGTGCTGGCGTTTCCATGTTCACATGATTTGTATAGAATACATACAGCTAATTTCCGATTTTAAGCAGTATCCGTATACATAGTAGTTTTCAGTTTCCGGATTAGACACCAATCCCCCAGGAGCATGACCATCCATACTTAAACTTTTTACCTTAATACGAGCATTACTATCCATCATTGCGCCGATTTACCTATATTCCTAATATTTCTTTCCATCTACAACTATACCATATAGTTAAACATGTCTTCCGATTGTAGTATAAACATCCATTTGTTAAAAACCAAACCGTTGCGACGAAACCAAAATGTTGCGTCATTTCACATCTATAAATAGTATATGTCGACCCTAACTCCCTGTCCACTCACTCAATACACATCACTTAAAATGAGAAGAATAACCCCCCGTGTTGTTGAATGATCTAGTCCTAACCGCCCGATTCTCAATCGTCGAGATCTTCCGCCTAATATGAGGAAGTCAATCCTTGCCATGAATGCTAGTGATAACCTTCGAAAATACTTCAAGGTTTTCCCCATCTGTAGGACCCTTCGCAATGACGCGAATCACGTGGATACTTTTCTCAGATTAATCTTATCCATGCTGCCCCTTCAGAAAACAACCGTGAATGTGTTGCCTTGTTGTACAACGCATGCTTGGCCGCCAACAACATAACTGTTGTGTTTCTGAAAGCGATTTCAGATTTTATGTACTCAGAATACAGATATGGAAGCCCAGAAGCTTTCCAACACATCAAATGTTGCATAGTAGCTGGATGCAAACCTGCTATCTATTGCTACGAAGTCATTCGTCGATCTATCTATCATGCCTTAGATTCAGGTTCCACCATTCCTTCCATTCTCATGCTACTATACGTTCTTTGAGGAGGCATGTCAGGGAATTTGAGCGAAGTCCCTGGCCTATCGGCTGCATCTCCCTCGATTTGTCGGTTATCAAGGATGTGGTTGACGAAGACAAAATACAGACATGCCGTTGCTCCATATATCGCTATTGGCTAGATATCATGCATGAAGATGTCAAAGGTCACAGTATGTGCAATGAATGTTTCTGGGCCATTGAGACTTTCTACTTTTTCCAAATAATTCCCCAGACATTCCTCGAGTGGCCTGAGATCTTCGAAGCCCCAGTTACCGACGGTTCTGTAGATAACGCCGGCAATTGGCATCAAGCGGCAATCCAAAACGGTGCCGGTGTGGGTGATGGAGGAGTCTAAAATGGCGGTGTTTGGGGTGCTTAATTCAGACTACTTATTTGATTAAAATGTTCCTAAATGTCTTTAACTATTAAAAATGTTACTAAATGTCTTTAGTTTGTTTTTCCTTCTTCTTTTTTGTATTACACAATCACTCTGTATTCGGTATCCATCAATATCTCTTTTGTTCTATCCACGATCCAAATAACATTTTCCAAATAATTCCCCAGACATTCCTCGAGTGGCCTGAGATCTTCGAAGCCCCAGTTACCGACGGTTCTGTAGATAACGTCGGCAGTTGGCATCAAGCGGCAATCCAAAACGGTGCCGGTGTGGGTGACGGAGGAGTCTAAAATGGCGGTGTTTGGGGTGCTTAATTCAGACTACTTATTTGATTAAAATGTTCCTAAATGTCTTTAACTATTAAAAATGTTACTAAATGTCTTTAGTTTGTTTTTCCTTCTTCTTTTTTGTATTACACAATCACTCTGTATTCGGTATCCATCAATATCTCTTTTGTTCTATCTACGATCTAGTAGTATAACTTATCCTCTAAATCCAAACATATTAAACATGAAATAAATATTTAAAACATATTTATCACAAATGTCAAACCCTCAACCGTTTAGCTGTCAAATCATAGTTCGCAATTCCTAGGCCTTCATTATGATCTTAATAGATAAACATTACCTTTATTCTTTCTCGTTATTACGTCTGGGGGAATCAACCTTTATGAGTATCCTCCTTTAACAACTGTCAATTTTCACACTATCCAACATAGACAGCATCACCTATTAATCATGTTAACACTTATCCACTACGATAAGACAATTTGTGATCTTAAATTTTGTATTGTTTATCATTAACCATCATTTACCAAAGTTCACACATATACTATTTTCCTTTTCTTATCGCCCTCTCATTAACTCTAGTCCTACTCTCATTTGTACATCGGGGAATTAGTCCCAATAATGTATCCTATAACTTCCAAAACTTCTACATCTTTTGACTCCTTAATCAAATCTATACCATGGCTACCTTTCATTATTAACTTATCTACAAGTTAGTTGTTCAACACTAACTAAAAGTTTTGTCTATTTCCGAAAAGTCTTGACTCGTTTTTACAATTTATCGAACTGTTTTTTCTTTAGCACAGTTATCGATGCAAGTCTACTCTCAGAGACTAGGTTTCGTAAATAAACCAACATTATATTACATCACTTGTCACTCCAATTAATTTTAAATAATAATTTTCATAACACCAACTCAAATGTCAGATTTTTCAGTGCTTTAGACAACTTTATATCCACTTGTCAAATCAATTAGCGAACATGCAAAACTCGGCAATTAAAACAGATCCACGAAACAAAAAGCAAACAATTCAAAATTTGTTAACCTCATGTAGGGGGTACTCTTTGTTTGTTTACATTATTTGTTTTTCGTTATATACTATAGTGACAGCTCCAATTTATGATCGTGCTATCCACTAAAAAGATACATTCTTCTACTCGTTTTGTACACGTTTTTTTACTCCTACCATCCACATAGATGTATACAACTAATAATGTCTTCCATAACAATCCCTTCTGAGTACATTTATGCCCCTAATAGATACTCTATGAACACTCTACGCCGACATTTTTAGTTGCTTTCTATACTATCTACATTATGGTGATCATCTATTAACTATCAAGCTTTTACGATCCACACAGCTTCATATCAAATGGATACAAACAGTTTAACTTCATACGATTTGTAGTTATATCCATGTATTTATGCTTTTGGCGGTTTGATTATACCGTTCGATGCAATTAATGTTTAATATGCAACGTTGCGACGGGTTGTCCTTTATAAGTTAAATATGTCTACCCGTTTCACTGTTTCCACATACAAAAAAAACATCCCCATTTGATGAGCGACACAAATCCTACAAAAGTTTTCTAGCATCCCCCAATCTCCTCGACCTACCACCTGCATTAAGGAGATTAATATTGGCTAAAAACGCCAGGGAAAATATCCGCGAACACTACAAAATCAGAGCGGAATGCAAGACGCTTCCTGATGACATTGACCACACGGATACGCTCTTCCAAATTGATCTAATCAAGACTCACCACGATAGGATAGGATTATCAAACTGGAGAATGCATGTTTCAATGCCAACAACCAAACCACAGCGTTTTTAAAGGCCATCTCTGATTTTATGTATTCAGATGAAAGAGAAAACGCCTTCCAACGGCTCAAAGAGTGTGTCGTTCGTGGTATCAAGCCTGCCGTCTACTGTTATGAAATTATCCGGCGATCCATCTTTCCTCAGTTTGACAACGACTCAACTATTCCTCTTCTCTCTCGCATTGTTATCCGTTCTCTTCGGAGGCACGTCAGAGAGTTCCAGGAATTAAGATAGCCTATCCAGATATCCAAAGTCCTGCGTGGGAAAAGAAACGTTCTCGACAAAGGAAGAATATGAACTTGCCCTTGCGCAGTTCATCGGTATTGGCTACACTTACTCCATGAAAGAGTCAAAAGTCACGGCATGTGTGATTCTTGTTTCTGGTCTATTGAAACCAGAGCATTCTTTAGGATCATCCCAAAAAATTTCTTGGTTTGGACTGACCTCTGGGGTGATGCTGTCGGAAACATAGTACGCCGTTGTGTGCGCTGACTATGGATATTTTTAGTTCATTATTTTATTTTTATATCATTAATGTATGTCTGGCCTCGCGCTTAATATCATCCACACTGCCATCGTTTTTTATTTTTCGTATTTTCATCTATGCTAACCAATCTGCTATCCACCGAAACACATGTGCTACGCTTCAAAAAATAGATCAACTAAAACAAAAAAATTCTTTAATTATCGCACATCCCGACGTCTACTTTAACAATTAAACTTTATGTCGCGGATCAATCAAATTATCAAACTTTTTGAGTTCACACGTAAAACCGACTTCAGTTCCAAATTTCATATATCTATCTTTATAGTTTTTTCAAAACTTCTACATGTTCGGTCTCCTTCTTCATATCTATACCCAAACTACATGTTCATTATTTACATATCCACTAGCTAGTTGTTCAACACTAACTACTAGTTCAGACTATTTCCGAGTTCTCTAGACTAATTTTTACAATCTCTCGCACTAATTAATTCTTTGATACATTTATCGTTGCAAGCCAGAAACCAGGTTCCGTAAAAAAAAATCAAACATTCTCTCACATCACTTTTCATTCCCTCTACTTTGGAATACTATTTATAATACCACATACTCAACTGTCAGCAAAACTTGGCAACTAAAACAACAAACTTTTATCAACATTGTCTTAGAGTTGTAGCCAAAAAAACACCTAACACTTGACCGTCTAACAATCCATGAAACAAACAAAAAACACCTGATATGAGTCATTTGCATTGTAGCGGCAGTTACAATCTATATAATGGGTATTCTAAGATGTTTTCAACACCACGCATTACTACTTCCATATGTCCACTATTTACACGTCATTCCTGCATTTGATCATCAAGCTCCAGATTCCAAATTCTACTTTAGTCAAAAAAAAATCTTTAATGGATACTTGGTCCACCATTACATAACATCCACACAGTCGTATGATATTCCATCCATGCTCCGGCCACATTCGCTATATTTAACTTTTGGATTCAATTCAACCGTCCTAATAAATAATTTGTTACATGACCCCTTTTTGTTTAATTAATATCAACTCCCAAAACGTACATTCATAGCCGTCACATCACCCATTGGACAGGGTGCTAAACCATATTCACTTCTATACTTTTCTCATTTAAAAAACACATTTTCCAATATATATTAGTTATATTTTTTTCCCTACACCCAAAACACACTTTCCAATATATCCATGCATATTTAGAACCATAACCAAATATTTATTCGCTCATCTATTAACTATCCAACGTTTCCGAAGCGCACATGTCACACCTTCATATCAAATGGATATAGACAGTCCAATTTCAAAAGTAAATTGACATTCTTATTTAATTTGCCTATTAGCATATTCATATATTAACTCACTCATTTGTACCTAGATTACCTTTCCATTTCTCACCTTATTCGCTATTTATTTCATCCATATGTGTACATCCATGGATGGTGCTTTTGCAGTTTGAGCTATACCGTTACATGCAATGCATTTATTTTAGAAGATGAAACGTTGCGACGGGCTTGTCCTTTATAAGCCAAGAAATTTCCACCCGTTACCATGTATCCACATACACAAATCCCTCGCTATTGATGAGTGACGCTAATCCTACAAACACCTTCCTTCTATCCCCCAATCTCCTTGATCTACCATCCCCAGTAAGGAGATTGATTTTTGCTAAAAACACCAGCGAAAACATCCGTGAACACTACAAGATCATAGCGGTTTGCAAGACACTTCGTGATGACGCTGACCACACGGATACGCTCTTCCAGATCGATCTAATCAAGACTCACCACGATAGGATAGGGTTCATCAAACTGGCGAATGCATGTTTCCATGCCAACAATCCAACCGCAGCGTTTTTAAAGGCAATCTATGATTTTATGTATTCAGATGAAAGAGGAGATGCCTTCCAACGCCTCAAAGTGTATGCCGCTCGTGGTATCAAACCTGCTGTCTACTGCTACGAAATTATCCGACGCTCCATCTTCCCTGATTTGGACGACGCCTCAACCATTCCTCTTCTCTCTCGAAGCGCTATCCGTGCTCTTAGGAGGCACGTCAGAGAGTTGCATGAATTAAAATGGCCTATCCAGCTATCCAACGGCCTGCGTGGGAAAAGAGACGCTCTTGACAAAGGAAGAATATCGACTTGCCCTTGCGCGGTTCATCGGTGTTGGCTAAACTTACTCCATGAAAGAGTCAAAGATCATGGCATGTGTGAATCTTGTTTCTGGGCTATTGAGACTTCATCATTCTTTTGGATTACCCCGATTACTTTCTCTAAGTGGATTGACCTTTGTGGATTGGGCGATGCTGTCTGAAACGTAAAACGACGTCGTGTGGGCTGACTATGAATGTCTTTAGTACTTTATTTCATCTTATATCTTTAATGTATGTTTGGCCTCGAACTCATTGCTATCCACAATACGAATGTTTTTTTGCGTTGCTTACGTTCGTCTCTGCTGGGCAACTTGCTATCCACCAAACACATGTGGTACGATTCAATAAATAAATCAACTAAAACAACAAATTCTTTTATTATCGCACAACCCGGCGTCTACTTTAACCATTACACTTCATGTCGTATCGATCTAAATTATACTGACCCTACACAATCAATCCATTCATCACCTGAATACTTCTGTCTTACCAATAAGAGAACAATCTGGACCGGAACATCTGGAAAAGATCATCCTAAATATCTTCATTGTCTCCAAATTACTAATTACCCCACTCAATAGAACCCCATTTACACTGAAAACAAAAGAAATCGTTCCACAATACTTATGGAACATTACTAACTTGTACTCGAAAACATTTTGCAGACTAGTGCCTATGCAGGAGGATAGTTTGAGTATCCACTAAACTTATGTCCGAGGACGCCTTAAAAGAAAAACACGGAACCATACAAACTTGTCTGGACTGCAACCTTCAGTACACCTCATGTCTTCTCACACAGTCCAACGTCGTCAACAATCTAACAACTAAGCAAGCCACCCCCAAAATCATACGAATGGCCATTAAATTGCCTATCCATAGAAAGTTGTCTAACTTGTCCCAAAACACCACATGTCCATAGCTCGCCGCCAATCATGTCCATAGCTCAACTGATTTAGATGTTGTATTCCGACAAGGTCGTCCTCTACAGTGGCCTGGCTTGTCTGGGATACAATCGATCTTCTGCAATAGATCGGCAATGGCTTGCGCTCCGAATCGTTAACAGCTTTTCAAATCCTCCGTCGAAACACCGTCTATGAATATCATTAAAATTTCTAGCGACAAAAAACATATCATCAAAGAACGAATATGGTATATTGTCAATCAAGCCTCCTTGTGTAAATGTGGCACTTTACCTCACCTCTATGGTCGCCATTCGTCTTGGAGCTTGTCTTGGAGCTTTCAGTTGGAGCTTTCAGCCAGCTACCTCCTTCTTTCCAAACCGACTAACTTGAGTGAGAGAGAAGAAGCTAGGTATACTTCAATAAATAAACCAACTAAAACAACAAATCCTTTATTTTTGCAAAACCCATCGTCTACCTTTGTGATGTTATTACATATGGATGTCTGAATAGGTCAGCCCTATACCAGACTCTCGCGTTGAATTCGCTGTCTGGTTGCAACTAATAAGCACTCTATCGACAAAACAATCCTTCCTTGAACCGTAGAGCATTTAAGTTTCTTGGTTGCGGTTTTCCCCACCCTTTACTCCCCAAAACAGCCATCTTTGAGCCTTACCGAGCCTTTCTCTCCTCTCCAATCTCCTGTTCTTTGGGCCACTTCCAACAATTTAAATAAGATATAGCTAAGACCTCAACTAGCGAAAATCAAAGCGTTTTCACTGCGAAGAACTATGTTCTTTTTGAGAAATTAGTTACCTCGCCAATAGCTAGAACTTTGTTCCAAAACCCAAACGTGATTGAGAGAGAAGCAGAAGAATATAATATTTTGTTTTTGTTTTTTTAAATTGAAACTAATACACACGTGAATAGTTGATGTTGTATCTAGTTAGCATTTTGTAGTTAGCTTAAGTCAGGGACGGTCTTGTCTTTTCATATCCTAATTTCTATCAAAAAAATTACAACTTTGCAATAACTTTTCAAAAGATATAAAACTGCAAGGAAAAAAAAATAAAAAGATACACTTGGTGCAATACACTCTCTGATTCATCCAAGTTCTAAGTAAATATGTTTTCTTGTTCTTTTCTATTTTTTTTGCCCCGGAAACATTGTTATTCTTTTTTTTTTTGGCAACAATCAGATTATATTAAAAGCCCATTAGGCTGTAAAGTTTACAGGCTACATTGCAAAAGGATTAAAAAGTGTACACAGCTATTGGGCCAAAATGAGCCCAAGAACAGAAAACTTTTCGGAAATACTGAAGCTCGACAACACGTGTTACCCGCGCGTTCACGTGTCAACCCTCCGAAAATCGGCTGCATGCGCATCACCGTCGTTTTCCGATCACCTCCGGTTAACCGTCGCCGCTTTAGCTTTGCAGGCCTGCCGATCTAACTTCTCCCAATGAAATACCAGAAGAGCCGCTTTAAGATTCACTTCTTCAACAAGCTTCCAACTCCATCTCTGACATAAGCGCTGAAATCGGTGGAAATGAAAACCACCAGACGGATTAAGCGTAGCTGGACCCGTTCAATCTCGATCGGGTTTCGCACTCTCACGGCGGAAGCGCACAGACGAGGGTGAAAGTCATGTGAGAAATCGGTTTCTTGGTAGGAGTAGCCCCGAGAAGTCGATCGTGAAATCCGGTAAGCCACCGGGAAACAAACCGCCTAACTAAGACGGAAACTAAATCGGACAAAAGGTCCGGAGTTATTCAAAGAAAAACAACAACCACCAAATCCCTAGCTAGAATACACGAAACGGAGGGAGCCGATGAAAAAAAAGTAACCAGACCACCGGTCCGGCCTAAACCGAATCTGGTGGCCGGAACTGAAACTTTCGATGAAGCCTTTGGAGTATAGAGAAGATGGAGAGAACGAAGAGAGAGAAAAAATGGTTCCGTTATTCTTATCCTTAACTCTTCATTTTTAATGATATTTGCATTATAGCAAAAAAAAAAAAGTAAAAATCAATTTTAGTTATGATATATTAGTATCGACTTCTTTCGAATATTTAACTGAGATCAAATCTCTAATTGCAAGTAGAAAGATAACAATGTTCATATAATATACAATACAATATCGTATTTATGTCATACTGAATTTTTTATATGGTATTGCCTGAGAAAACAACACATGTAAGATTTCTCTATGTAATATTAATATCATATTAGAGTGTAAGAAATCAATATTAATATCATATTACAGTGTAAGAAATCAAGCTTAATCTGCGAACCCAAAACAATACCAGATTCAGAACCGGTTCAGTATTTTTATGGTTTCTAAAACAAACAAAACAAGGTAGACTTTCAAAAATTCATTTAAAAGGGTTTTATTTATTAATTTTATTTTTACATTTTATGAGTAATATTTTTGTTGATTTATAATGAAAACAAAAACATATAGATATTTTTTCCGGCTCTTTTCATTATAATCTTTTTAAATATTTTGATTTTAAAATCAAGTCTTTCTCTCTCTTCCCTTCTCTACCTTCTCTCTACTCTTGCCAAGTCGATTATAGTTTCTATTTCTGGCTGTCGGTCTCGGTTTTCGCCGGTCCAACGGTCGGATTAGTTTGGTCTTCTGGTTCTTCTTCTCCATTGTCTGTCAAATAAGGATGAGGGATTGGTTTTCTTTGTCTGCTTAATACTTTCGGGTTCTTTGTCCGGTTTTTGTTTTTCGATCTTTTTTTTGATCCTTTTCTAGTGGTTACCGGAGTTTCAACGATCGGCTCTACAGTGCTTTATTGCCATAAATCTGCAGATCCTGCCATGTCTTCCTCTTTTTTCCGTGTGCTTCTTGCCGTGAGGGTGCGTTATCCGATCGAGTTTGAATAAGTTTGGCTTGTCTCTAATCTGATGTGGTGGCTTCAATCATGTTAGGATTCCCCCGATTTCAAGCGCTTCGATAGTAGTGATGGCGAAGGACACTTGGTGATGACATAATTTAGACGCGGATCTTTATGGCTTCAATCGGTGGAGTTTAGATCCGCATGACATCAAACTTGAAGTGACGACATCAACACGAACGGCGACCGGAATCTCATAGCGATTTTCATGCAGCCACATGCGGGTTTGCTGACACGTGGACGCGATGGTGACACGTGTTGATGCACGCTTTGGTATGGATCATGTATTGGGTGGTTGATGGTCGAAGAATGGCGAGGTCGAGCGGGTTATACTTGCTGGCTGAAGGCGCTCTCAAGTCTAACAAGGTGTGGAATGTGATGGTAAACAAGGTAAGAACAACGAACATGAACACATGAACACGAGCAAGTAACAAGCCTTCGGTCTCAAGGGGAATCCGCGAGAGAGAGAGAGAGAGAGACAAGCATGGGCCATGGGCCAATCGAACTCAAAGAAAATAAAAGAAGGAAAACATACAAGGACTTAAAGAAATAAAGAAAGGGGACGGCATGTCTCTTCTAATGGACGGGCCTAGGATCACCTCATTAAAAACCTTGTAAGAAAAACCCACTTGGGACAAAACCTTACCGGGAAAAAAGAGTAAGATCTTCGGTCCAAGAGGCAGTTCGGTCTAAGACTCGTCGGACTCAATGCTGAAGTTCATGGTCAGTCGGATTGTCTTGAGTAACGGCCATGGGAGGGTCGGGTCGAGTGGGTCGACGGCTTATGTCTTGATCATCTTCTGGGCCATCTGGTTCAGAACAGGCTGGTCATGGTCAAGCTGGTCCAATTGGATTGTGATATCATATATGCTTGTCCTGGAGATCAGTTGCTCCATTTCTTGGTTGAAGTCATCCCGAAGATGTCTTTGTCCGGACCGCATCCGTGGGACCTTCCGCATGATCGGGAACTGGTCGACCAACCTCATGGTCGAGGCCGGTACGTGTTGATCATCCAGGTCAGGTTCGGATGATCCGTTGTCCTCATCATTCCCTCCTCCTTGTGAAGGTTCTGGCCTCAGAACAGCATCACCTGCACAAAAAGGAAACAAATCAATAACATTAAAGCTCGAGGATATACTCATCTCACATGGGAGTTCAAGTTGGTAGGCGTTGTCGTTGATCTTCTTCAGAACTCTGAATGGTCCGTCTCTTCGCGGTGCAATCTTCGACCTTCATTGGTTTTGGAATCATTCAGGTCGTATATGGACCCAAACCCAATTACCGGGTTGGAAGGTGATCTCCTTCCTGTTTTTGTCGGCCTGACTTTTTTATTAGGCCGTCTTCTTTTCTATGTTCTCCTCGACCGTTTGATGTAACTTGGCAACAACCTCAGCCTTTCGCTCCCCGTCCAAGTTGATAAACTCCAAGGGCAGTAAGGGCTTGAGGTCGAGGGGCGTCTCTGGCTTAAAACCATAAAAAATCTCAAATAGTGACAGCTTGGTAGCTGAGTGGTTAGCGTGATTATAATCAAACTCAACAAATAGAATACAGCCAAACCAACTGGATAAACTTTTACCGATCGTGGCCCTTATAAAGGCTGAGAGTTTTCGGTTGATGACCTCGGTTTGTCCGTCCGTCTGTGGGTGACAGGTCGTGGAGAACAGGAGCTTGGTACATAGCTTTCGCCACAGTTTTCTCCAGAAATGTCCGTGAATTATCGGGTCGCGGTCTGAGATGATCGTCATGGGCAGACGGTGCAGTCTCACCACTTCTTTGAAGAAGAGGTCGGCCGTTTGGGTCGCGACATTGGTCTTGGAACACGGTATAGAGTGGGTCATCTTGGAGAACCGATCGACCACCACAAAGATGGAATCCTTATTCCTGATTTTTGGTATTCCAAGCACAAAATCCATAGAAATGTCGACCGGTTAGGTGTAGGCAATGGCATATATAAACCGTAAGGATGTGACATGGACTTGACCTTAAGTCACGTGATTCACTTGGAACAGAAGCATTCCACGTCTCGATTCTGGTGTGGCCAAAAGAAATGGCCGGACATGACGATCAATGTTTTGTCCACGCCAAAGTGTCCCATCAGTTCGCCTCCAATCAGCAGATCTCTCAGTGATCCTTGTGGGATGCACATACGTTTGCCTCTGAATAGGAATCCATTGTGTATGTAGAATATCCCCTTAGTTCCATGTTGACAATCCTGAAAATCACACCAAAATCCAGGCCAGGTTCATATTCATCTTTAATCAACTCAAAACCCAACACTTTGGCCTCCATGGTACTGATCAGTGTGTGTATCATGGACAAGGCGTCGACCACTACGTTCTCCTTTCCCTTCTTGTACTTTATAATGTACGAGAACGTCTCCATAAACTCAAGCCACTTGGCATGCCTCCTCTTTAAGGTTGTCTGTCCACGCAGGTGCTTCAATGTCTCGTGGTCGGTGTGGATCACGAACTCCTTGGCCAAGAGATAGTGCTACCATGTCTCCAAGGATCGCACCAAGGCATACATCTCCTTGTCGTACGTTGGGTAGTTGAGTGTGGCCCTATTTCACTTCTCACTGAAATAGGCACGGGTCGCCCTCCTTGTGTCAGTACAGCACCAATACCGAAACCTGATGCATCACAATCAATTTCAAATGTTTTTCAAAGTTAGGTAACCCCAAAATGGGGGAATGGGTTAAGAGGTCCTTGAACTTCTGGAATGCAGTTTCATGTGTCGATCCCCACTTGAACGGGACGTCCTTCTTGATCACGGCTGTGAGTGGTGCTGCCACAGTGCTGAAATCCTTCATGAGCCGTCGGTAGAAACTGGCCAGTCCGTGAAAACTCCTAACATGGCTGATGCTGGTCGAGGTCGGCCATTATTTGATCGCCTAGACCTTCTCCAGGTCCACTTGTAAACCATGTGAACTCACAACAAAACCTAAAAAGACAAGCTTATCAGTGCAGAATGTGCACTTCTTGAGGTTCGCATAAAGACCTTCTTGTCGAAGAGTCTCCATTACTTACTCAAGGTGCAACAAATAATCAGCAAAACATTGACTATAAATCAAAATGTCATAAAAATAAACTACGACGAACTTACTGATGTAGGCCCGTAAGACCTGGTTTATGAGTCGAGTGAACGTGCTGGGGGCGTTGGTAAGGCCGAATGGCATCACCAACCACTCGTACAGACCCTGCTTGGTCTTGAACGCGGTTTTCCATTCGCCCCCTTCTTTCATTAGGACCTGTTGATAGCCACTCTGTATATCTATCTTGGAAAAGACAGACGCTCCGTGCAAATCGTCCAACATGTCATCCAGGCGTGGTATGTGATGGCGGTACTTGATCGTGATGTTGTTGATCGCCCGGCAGGCCACGCACATACGCCATGATGTGTTCTTCTTGGGCACTAACAGGACGGGAACATCACACGGGCTTAGGCTTTCGCGTATGTAGCCTTTGGAAATAAGGTCCTGAACCTGTTTCTCCAACTCCTTGGACTCGGTCGGATTCATGCGGTAAGCCGGTCGGTTCGGCAATGCGGATCCTGGTACAAGGTCGATCTGATGCTAGATGCCTCGGATGGGCGGTAGGCCGGCTGGGGTTTCTTCCGGGAATACATCCTTAAACCTGTCCAACAAAGAAGCCACTTCTCGGAGCAACTCTATGTCATTAGAACATGAGTTTAGAGCCTCCTTAAAGATCATTAGTAATATATGTGTGTTCTGGTCAATAGCCCTAGAATTTGAATGGGAATATATAAGCAGGTTTGTCTTTCTCTTCTTTCGGTCCTTAGCAAGTTTTAGTTGCATTTCGTGGAACTCCATGGGTGTGAGTGGGGAAAGTTGGTACTTACGCTTGTCATGGACGAACGAGTAGTGGTTGGTGCGTCCATTGTGAAGTGCCTACTTGTCAAACTTCCACGGTCGGCCTAGAATTAGGTTTCCAACCTACATTGGGATGACATCGCATAGTACTTGGTCGTAATACTTACCAACACTGAACAGGACGGTGACCTGATCGTCTATCCGTAGCTCGGTGTCGTCGTTCAACTATCTAATTTGTTACGGTCGAGGTTTCCTCGTGACTTGGAGACCTAGCTTATCAAACATGTATCTTCTAGAAAAGTTAGCACAAAAGCCACCGTCGATAATAAGACTACATACCTTACTGTTAACGGTGCATCAGGTATGGAATATGTTCTCCCGTTGGACCGTCTCGGGGTCGACCAGAGCACTGAGGGATCTCTGTATCACCAACAGGATCGGGATATTCTACGGGCGTCCTAGGGTCAGCCATATCCTCATCTCCTTCGTCAAGCTCGTCCTAAGACTTGTACCCGCCATCCTCGGTAAGGATCATGACTCGTCGGTTTGGACAGTCTCTGGCCATGTGTCCTTTCCCATGACATTTGAAACATGTAATATCTCTAGACCTTGACGTACTAGGGAACTTACCTGGATCAGGACGAGTGAATTTGTGAGCCTTAATTGTCAGTTTCTTGAACCGTGACTCGACCTCGACCGCATTGCTTTCGTCGAATGGTCGAGGTGACAGTGTCAACAAGGTCGGGTTGGTCCGGGTGTCCGGTTCGCAATCGTAACCTTCCGCTGATTGTGTTGTTCAATCTGAATGCTAATATGAAGCAATTCGGATATATCATGGTACGGTTGGATCTCAACCTTCTGGGTGATACATTCGTGCAATCCGTCCACGAATTGAGCCATGAGGGTTTCCTCCAACTCATCCAACTCGAGCCGGTTCTGTAGCTGCTCGAATTCTTCGAAGTATTCCTCTACCGTCCTGCTTCCCTGCACCAATTTCTGAAAACGTTTCTGTAAATCTCTATGAAAATGGGTCGGGACATACCTTCTTCTCAGATGGTTTTTCATGTCGGCACAAGTGGCGATCTGGTTGTGATGGTGTTGCCTACGCTCTGAGATGTCTCGATCCCACCAAGATAGGGCATGTCTCGTAAAATGGGATGCGGCTAGGGCTATCTTCTTGCGGTCGTTGTATGCGTAGTAAACGAAGATATGCTCCATTCATTGTTCCCATACGAGGTAGGCTTCAGGGTCGAACTTACTTGCAAAATTGGGAGGCTTTAGTTCACGTCATTGAAATTGGGACTTTGTACCTCATTGTCGCGTATGCGACCGCGATGGTTCGGGTCGTGTCGATCAAGTGGTCGATGATAGGGGTCTAGTTTTATCCTATTCTACTGCAAGTGCACAGTTATGTGATTGTAGTATATAAGGTATCGAAATCCATAGAGACTCCGGTCAACGATAGATTAAGAACAGTAGAGAGTAAACTAAGATGAAAGCAATGTGAAGTAACTAAAAAGCAATGCGAGAAAGTAAATAAGTAGCAAGATTATCGGTTGTGAAAGCAGTTAATTAAGGGCGCTAAGTCTAGGGCGTTCTCTGGAAATCAGACAAGCAGACAAATCATTCAGTCAGAATCTAATTAAGCACAGTTCTAGAACTCAAATCACGGATATAGAATTAACCAACTGTCGTTGCGAGAATTCTCTAAGTCTAAGTGCAGCAATCCAAATTCCTTTGCAATTACTAGCAGATTAAACCAGCATTAATTCCAAGTTCGATATGTTCATAATTAAACTAAACCAAATTCCTTTGCGAGTAATTTAATTGCTCAACCTAAATAGTTCAGATTCTAAACCACACTTTCGTGTCGTATTTAGCAACCTAAGATCTAGATTCTAATTGATCATGTTAGAACTAGCTTTAAACGCAATTTAGATCGAAGAACAGATAAAGTTATGAATCCTTAACTGAATTAAACAAGTCTAGCAAGTCATGAAATCCTATGTGAGAAACCCTAAACCTAACTATGAATCTACTCAGACATAGAATATGAAGACATAATCAATGAATAATTAGATATCATAAAAGAGATTAAACAAGTAAAGGGGTTCGGAATCTTCTCCAAAATAAAGGTGTAGTACAGGATCAGATCAGCCCCCAAAAGCTCTAAAAACTCTCTGCTCTCAATTATGAATGATGTTGTAAGCGTATGTAAAAACTGATATAAAAACCTAATTAAATAGCTAAAACACGTTTTGGGCTTCGGTGTAAATATCTGGAACTTCTGGGCTTTTCTGCAATATCATCATTCTTCATTAAACCGCCGAGTCTGGCCCATTCGCGCTATGCATCGATCGATGCAGGTGTGCAACGATCGACGCAACCCTCAAATATGGACAGTGAACTCTGTCTCTCGGACCAAATCTCCAAAATGCACCAAACAGCTCCAAAATCTCCACTTCTGCTACAAATGTGCTTCTACCTAATAAAACCTACAAAGGACTCTAAAAGAACACCAAAAGACACTAAAACAGACTTATATCATGGCATAAAACCGGTAAAAACCATGATATATCAACTCCCCCACACTTAGCCTTTGCTTGCCCTCAAGCAAAACAAAGAACTAAAACATGTGAAGAGGTTTGAAAACTTTCAGAAACTCTTTTTGTCCTAAAATCAACAACACTCAGATTCTCCTTAGTAATCCACATGAAAGATTTCACGTGCAGACATCAAGACCAACATATACTTCCCCCACACTTAGCAATTGTCCTAAGTAAACTCCACGATCACATTCACGCATTCAAATTCTCCCTACTGACTTCTGCAAGTATTTAAGTGCGGTCTCACCTAAGGAATATCGATCAAAGGCACATGGACTCTTACCTTGTCAGCTCTAGACCACCATACTATCTTTCTTTGGTCCCTTTCTTCTCTTTTCCCTTCCTTAGCATTCTGATTTTTCCCCATTGGGTATCATTTTATTTTTTTATCAGTGTTCTTCCCGTTAAGGGGTGTACTTTGGACACATTCCATGGATGCACAAGATATGATAGTTGTAGCTACCACTCCCAGAGACCACTTCGGAGTTACTAACTCATCCTCAGTTTATTTTATTTTATTTTTTATGGAAGGGGAGAAGGGAACCAAATAGGACAGGTTTACAGGCTGTGTCAGAACTAACAAGGGAATCCGACACAAGGTATACCAAGCCCTTAGGTGAGAAAATTAAGTCAGTATTAAGGTGAAGTCAGTAAAAGGATCCTCTGATACCTGAAGTGATGTGGGTGTCCTCAGTAGGTTGATCCGTGTCTGGGTTTTCTAATAGTCAGAGATCATCTGCAACTTCATCCCAATGGTTACTTAAGTTCCTGCAAGTGCTGTTAATCTTCTCAAAAATTCATTGTTTCCTACTTAAACTTGTTTTGACTCGATAAAACAAAATTTTTGAAAAACTGGACTGACTCTAAGAAAACAGAAAGCTAAAGTCAGTAGCACCTCCCCCACACTTAAGACACACTGTCCCCAGTAGTGTCAAGCGAAGGATTGGTAAAAAGAAAGAAAAATATGTTAATGGATTGGTTAAGTTCTGTCGGATTTTTACCTCTGTCGCACATGCATCGAACGTTGCATAAATGCATCGACCGTTGCTAGGCGATTTTTCCTCGTGTGTCGATCGTTGCACAGGACCGCAACGATCGCTGCAATGCGATTTCTTTCGTGTTGTGACGATCGACACAGTGGTGTGTCGATCGACGCACTGTGATTACTCGATCAGTCAGCAAGTTAGCAGGTTAGTCCGTTGGAAAATCTAATTTTTCGATCCTGCAAGCTGAAAACACTGAAAACAGAATAAAATCAAAGCAACTAATGTATCAAATCAAACACAACATCCAAACATACGAAATCCTAAGAAATTCAAAAGAAAATACAAAAGAAAAATAAAAGAATACAGAACCGAATGTCTAGAGATGATCGCTACTCTCACTCATCCTCAGCTATGCGATCAGTACCACTCGAAGAACCGGGAGTCAGAGATCGTCGTCTGCGTCGAGAAGGTTCTGGATGGTGTATCTGTGGCTGTCTCCTGCAAGTGCAGGTACGCATGAAGTTCCAGACGACCCATATAATACCATCTGAGCGCTCTCTCCACTCTGCCTCAGACATATCTCCATAAGGCATCGTAGGCTCGGGAAAAGGTCCAACGTCATCGAAAGGGGCAGCAGCAGGCGCAGGAGGTGCAGAAGAGGTAGAAGCTCGTGTAGAAGGCTCTCCCAGCGGATGAGCCAAAGAAGGGACTATGCGCTGCTCACTCTTAGGAGGCTGAAACCTCAAGGCATCCAGCGTATCTATCTGTGTAATACCAGAAGCAGGAAGATCCACACCACACTTCACTGTGGCAGGGTCGTAGTAGACCCATACTCGTCCCTCCTTCAGCCACGTAGCACTCTGCAGATGGCTGAAATCAAGGAACTCCAAGTTGTCATTACGCTCCGTTCCCTCTAAGGGAATCCTGCAATGTCTGAAAATGAGAGTAAGCAGACTCCCTACTCTCTCAGTACCCACGCCATCAAATGGCTTCTTCTGCAGCTCGCATAGATGATCAGCAAAAGCAGCTCCCAAGTTGAGTCCCTTAGTGGGATCTCTCAGAACTGTATCCTCAAACTGGTCCCTCAGCCCGATAAACAGCATCTCCATCTCGTTCTTACGCATCTTGTTGGCCTCAAACTTGCACAACAGAGTAGATCCTAAGATGCGTAAGACGTATCTAAGAACCGGATGCCTAACCTGAATCACCGGTGTGGTCCTCGAGTTGTACCGACCAGTGCCGATACACTCCCAGAAATACTGAGCCTCATCCACGTCCCACTCAAGTGACATAGCAATGCGCTGCGGCTCAGTGCTGAATCCTTAAATCCTGCAGATATCGAGAAGGGGAATCCGATACCTGGCTCCTAAGCACATGAAGGTAAAGAAACCTCCTGAAGCCCTGCTGTTGTCTGGCGTAGGGTATATCACTCTGCAGGTGGCGAGCAACTGTCTTACCAACTCTGGGTACATCTCATAAGGCTGCATTGGCATTGTCCCCAGACCAATGCCCCTACACAGTGCAAGAACCTGCTCATCTATCTCCAGACTCTTGCAGGTCGAGTAATCTGCAAACTTGGTTGGTTTAAGCGTCCTGCCACACCAACCATTGTACAACAATGTGTCATACTCGTCCCACTGGTTAAGCAATGGCCTCTCTGTGAACTCATCAGTCTTAAGGAACTCAGAAATGTTGTTTGGCCACTCTCTGTCTGACGGGATCTCTGTCATATCTGCTCGGGACCAAGGCGGTGCTATTGCTTGACCAACTCTCACATAAGGCTCAGGATGTGGTGATTCTCGGTGGAACCACTCTGGTGGTGGAGCATGATGTGCTGTAGCAGTTGCGGCAGTAGCTCTGCGTTTACGGGATGGTCGAGGAGGCATCTGCAAGAAATCAATAAATAATATAAGTCACGGCAGAAATCTCTCTGTGAAATCGCGAAGCAACGACCGTTGCACTAAGGCATCGATCGTTGCAAGGCGATTCCACAGCATCGAACAAATCACTAAAATCGCAAAGCAACGACCGTTGCACTAATGCACCGATCGTTGCAGGGCGATTTTTACAGATGCTAAGTATCGATCCAAAATCGTAAATCAAACTCAAATTCAGCATGCATTCATCACAATCGACCTAAATCAGGCTAATAACAGCACATAATCATCATTCTTAAATCAAAATCTCTTGATTCCGAAAACCCAAAAATTGAATCCGAAATTCATGAAAATGAGGTACATTACCTTCGATTCGCTCGAAATAGGTTAGAGGACTAGATAGAGCAAGTAAAACAAGTGTAATAGCACTTTGAATTAACAAGAATGGTGAAGAAATGATAGATTTAGGCGATATGGGTTTCGGTCGTACGGACGGCGAGAGTGGAGAAGAAGAGAGGAGAAAAAGGGTTTAAGGCACTTACCTCAATCGTGGGTGCAACGATCGTTGCATATGAGCAACGATCGATGCTGGTGAACCGGGTCGATTTCCGGTTTAGCTCAACGTACCTTAATTTTTCAATTTGAACCAAATGCAACGACCGTTGCACAGGACCGCAACGATCGTCACAATGCGATCCCATCTCCTCATCAAAATCTCCTTGCAACGACCGGTGCACAAGTGCATCGATCGTCACATATCTCCAGACTCGAGTTCTGTATCTGAAACTTAGCAAAAACAAACAAAAACGTGAAATCCTAAGAAAAACACCAAAAATAAGAAAGAAAAACACTTAAACTTAACAGTGGGTTGCCTCCCACTCAGCGCTTGTTTAAAGTCATTAGCTTGACCGGACGAACAAGAATCAGGCACCGTGAGATCCTGACAGAGACTTTGATTTTCTCTGTGCAAGTCTCCTCATCCAAGGCGGAGAGTAAGCTGTATCAGAATGAATTTGTCCAAGAAAAGAAGGAGTAAACTGCTCCCCAGGATCCAAAATCACAGTATCACTTGGCTGCTTATCATCTCCATCCATAATGGTGAATGTCTGTCCATCAATCAGCGGTTTGCGCAGCTTATCCATCTCATAATGCAGCGGCTCATCACCCAGGTGGAGATCAATCAGACTGTGTCTAACATCTATTACTGCTCCTGCTATAGCCAAGAATGGTCTCCCAAGTATCAGCGCGTCATCAGGATCACTGTCATACTTCATCACTAAGAAGTCTGTTGGAACTAAGTAGTTTCCAACTCTCACCGGGATGTCCTCAAGGAGTCCTTCTGGAACCCTTATAGACTGATCAGCTAGGACAAGAGAGGTCCTAGTGGGAGAAAAATCCAGCATACCCAGCTTCTCTGCCACAGAATATGGCATAAGACTTCCAGCAGCTCCCAGATCACACAGAGAACGCCTAAAACTATCCTTGAAGATAGAACAGTTCAGCACAAAGATACCAGGGTCAGGCAGCTTCTTTGGGATATTTGTCAAGAGCACATCACTTATCTGTTGAGGAACAACTACAACCCACTCTTTCAGCTCTTCATCCATAGGCAGCATCTTTTTCAAGTACCTTTGCACACAGGGGTGATAAGGTGGATCATCAGATGATGGAATTTCTTCCAACTCTTCACCAATCTCTTCTAGCTGCTTAAGCTCTTCAATCTCTTGCTTAATTATTTCAGACACTGAGGGATATAATCTAATGGATTGTGCATAAATCTCATGCTGAGTAATCTCAGATACTCCAGGGAACAAACGATCAAGTTCTAAATCTGCATCAATGCCTTCAGAATCCTGCGAGTCTGTCTGTTCACGACTTGCAACGATCGACGCTAAGGGTGCGTCGATCGATGCATCACTGTTTTCACAGTTTCTAAACGAGAGATTTTCCCCAAAATCCGAAAATTCAGACTCTTCTACCAACTCAGCTGTGCTTAGCTCAAATCCTTCACCTAGGTGTGATCCATCATCAATGTACACTGACCAGGCCTTAATATGGGTGTCTGCTACTCCTTTTCCTTTAACAGAACTAGAAATCTGACTCACCTGAGTATCCAACTGCTTCACATGAGTGTTTAGAGACTCAAACTTCCCATTGAGATCCTCATAGACAGCATCCAACTTCTTATTGCAGTCCACAGCAATCTTGGTCTGACTTTCCAGCAGCTGTTCCATCATTGCCTCCATCTTACTCTCATGAGTAGTGGCTACAGGAGGTGCTTGGTAAGAAGATGATCCATAGGTTCTCTGAGTACCTTGTCCAAAAGGTTTCTGAAAACTACTAGTCTGTCCATAGCCAGAGGAGTTATGATTGCCTGTGAAGGCACTCCTCTGTCCTCCATTGAAGAACATGTTTCCTTGCTGATTACCAAATCTATTACCTTGGAATCCAGATCCTCCTATGTAATTCACATCTTCTTCCTGAGTGTCCTCCTCAGTCTGAATTACCTCAACATCTTGGGCAAAGTGGACAGCTTTCTTACCAGCTAGAAGATTACAAACTGTGTCCAGCTTAGATCTAATATCAGTAATCTCCAAATTCTCTACCTTTCCACCAAATTTCTTCCTCCTCTCATCAGTAGTCTTGCAACTGTTGCTGCTCACTAAGTTCTCAATCAACTGCTTAGCTTGTGCAGGAGTCCTGGTGTTAAAATTTGCATTGCTGGAGTTATCCAACGCAGTCTGATATGGAAGATCTATGCCTCTGAAGAAGATACCTAGCAATGTGACCTCAGTGAATCCATGGTGTGGGCAGTCACGCTGGTACTTCTTGAATCGCATCCATGCAGCTTTTAAAGGCTCCACAGGACCTTGGGAGAATGTCAGAATGTCTTGCCTGGACTGATCGGAACGCGCATCATCGTAGAAGTGTCTCAGAAACTAACTCTTCAGGGCATCCCAAGTAGTAAACTGCCCAGGTGGCAGTTGCTTTAACCATGCAGCAGCGTCTCCAGCGAGACTGTGTGGAAAGAGCTTGAGAAACAGATAATCCTGGCAAACTCCATCATACTTCATGCCAGTGATTATATCCTCGAACTGATCAATGTGATCCATGGGCTGCTCCGATGGGTGACCATGGAAAGCATTCTGTCTCATCAACGAGTAGTAGATGGTTTTGACCTCAAAATCGTTCCTCTCAAAACCAGGAGGTACTAGAGCTGACCGGTTTGCATGAAACTCATTCGGTCTGTTGTAGTCAGCTAAAGTCCTCTCATGGACAACCATCCTCTGATCATGTCTACCTTGGGCCTGTCCTTGGCCTTGGTTCTGCTCCTGTTGTGGTTGCTCAGGAGGATCAGGGATTACATTCCCTTCAGCATCAATCCTATGCCCAGCAGCATTGTATGGATTGTTATCTCGGTCCCTCAGGGTACCTTGAGCATCAGGCATTATAATCACCTTTTGTACAACCATCCTTGCTCTTCTTTCTCTTCTGTTAGTCCTCTCTAGTCGTCCAAGTTCGCCGAGTCCGAGATTGACGAGATTCAAGTTCTGATTACTTCTGGTTTCAAGCGTCTGCATAAACCGTCTGTAATCGCAGTGCAACGATCGATGCAAGAGATGCAACGATCGACTCAACTCAGAATCGCCTGGTAACGATCGACACAGGAAGTGCAACGATCGATGCTAGGCGAATGTCGTACCTGCGACAGAGAGAAAACAGAGAAAAAAAATCAGTAAACAAAAATAAAAATAAAAATCCTAGTAAAAACCATAAGTTCGAAGCTATCGAAGACTCTAAGAGTCCCCGGCAACGGCGCCAAAAACTTGATAGGGGTCTAGTTTTATCCTATTCTACTGCAAGTGCACAGTTATGTGATTGTAGTATATAAGGTATCGAAATCCACAGAGACTCCGGTCAACGATAGATTAAGAACAGTAGAGAGTAAACTAAGATGAAAGCAATGTGAAGTAACTAAAAAGCAATGCGAGAAAGTAAATAAGTAGCAAGATTATCGGTTGTGAAAGCAGTTAATTAAGGACGCTAAGTCTAGGGCGTTCTCAGGAAATCAGACAAGCAGACAAATCATTCAGTCAGAATCTAATTAAGCACAGTTCTAGAACTCAAATCACGGATATAGAATTAACCAACTGTCGTTGCGAGAATTCTCTAAGTCTAAGTGCAGCAATCCAAATTCCTTTGCAATTACTAACAGATTAAACCAGCATTAATTCCAAGTTCGATATGTTCATAATTAAACTAAACCAAATTCCTTTGCGAGTAATTTAATTGCTCAACCTAAATAGTTCAGATTCTAAACCACACTTTCGTGTCGTATTTAGCAACCTAAGATCTAGATTCTAATTGATCATGTTAGAACTAGCTTTAAACGCAATTTAGATCGAAGAACAGATAAAGTTATGAATCCTTAACTGAATTAAACAAGTCTAGCAAGTCATGAAATCCTATGTGAGAAACCCTAAACCTAACTATGAATCTACTCAGACATAGAATATGAAGACATAATCAATGAATAATTAGATATCATAAAAGAGATTAAACAAGTAAAGGGGTTCGGAATCTTCTCCAAAATAATGGTGTAGTACAGGATCAGATCAGCCCCCAAAAGCTCTAAAAACTCTCTGCTCTCAATTATGAATGATGTTGTAAGCGTATGTAAAAACTGATCTAAAAACCTAATTAAATAGCTAAAACACGTTTTGGGCTTCGGTGTAAATATCTGGAACTTCTGGGCTTTTCTGAAATATCATCATTCTTCATTAAACCGCCGAGTCTGGCCCATTCGCGCTATGCATCGATCGATGCAGGTGTGCAACGATCGACGCAACCCTCAAATATGGACAGTGAACTCTGTCTCTCGGACCAAATCTCCAAAATGCACCAAACAGCTCCAAAATCTCCACTTCTGCTCCAAATGTGCTTGTACCTAATAAAACCTGCAAAGGACTCTAAAAGAACACCAAAAGACACTAAAACAGACTTATATCATGGCATAAAACCAGTAAAAACCATGATATATCAGTCGACGGTGCTGGTCATGCCGGTCGTCGTCGAGGTCGGGCATATCGTCGTCCATATCGTCCAGTCGGGCGTCTTGGTTGTGTGCTGCTTGTCCTGCTCGTCCGTTCTGTGGTTCGAGTCGAGGCTGTGGGCCCTCAGGTCGATGCGGATGGTCAATGGGTCGTTCCATACGGTTGAGTCGGACGCCTATGGCCTGTATTGCGTCCATGAGTTGCGTTAGGTCAGGCTGTGCTGCTTGGTTGTTCTGGTTGTTTGGTTGCCCTCCATGTCGCGTGTTCTGAACACTTGATATATCATGGTTTTTACTAGTTTTAGGCCATGATATAGATGTGTTTTAGTGTCTTTTGTCTTTGTTTAGAGTCTTTTACAGGTATAATCAGGTTGGGAGCTAAATTGGAGATTATGGAGCATTTTGGAGATTTTTGGAGTGATTGGCCGAGAGATAGAGTTCACTGTCCGAGACAGGGAAAGGTGTCGATCGTTGCACTCTAGCAACGATCGTTGCACCAGCGAGATGGGCCAAAAACTCGGCGGTTTAGAAGAATCAAGATATTGCACTTTGATCCAGAAGTTCCTGATATTTACAAAGAAGCCCCTGGCCGAGATTATGCCTATATAATAGAGTTTTTAGAGTTTTTATTAGAGACACTTTTTTTCATAATTAAGAGCAGAGGATTTTTAGAGCTTTTGGGGCTGATCTGAACCTAATTCATCATCTGTATTTGGAGAAGATTTCGAACCCCTTTTACTCTTATTCTTTTATGCAATTTACTTATCATATGATCATGTTTTCATTATCTATGTCTGAGTAGATTTCTAGTTAGACTTAGGGTTTCTCACATAGGATTTCATGACTTGCTAGACTTGTTCAATTTCAGTTAAGGATTCAAACTATATCTGTTCTTCAATTTAATTGTGCTTAAAGCTAGTTCTAACCTGATCAATTAGAATCTAGATCTTAGGTTGCTAAATACGTCACGGAAGTGGGGTTTAGGAATCTGAACTAATTAAATTGGGCAATTAAACTTTGCGCAAACAGAAGTTTGGTTTAGGATAATTGTGAACATATCAAACTTGGACTTATTGCTAGTTTAATCTGTTAGTTCTCGCAAACGGAAGTTTGGTTTGCTGCACTTAGACTTAGAGAATTATCGCAAAGGAATTTGGTTAATTCTATATCTGTGTTTTGAGTTCTAGAACTGTGCTTAATTAGATCCTTGCTGAATGAACTGTCTGCTAGTCTGATTTCCTGAGAATACCCTAGGTTTGACGCTTTTAATTACTTGCTTTCACAACCAATAATCTCTGCTACTGATTTACTTTCTTGCACTATTTTCAATACAATCACATTGCTTATTTCTAGTATTCATTCCCTACGGTTTGATTCTCTTGAGACCAAGTGTCCCTGTGGATTCGATAACCCTATATACTACTTTGACATTGCTGTACACTTGCAGTTTAGTATAGGGATTAATTCTTGACCTATCAAGTTTTTGGCGCCGTTGCCGGGGACTCTTTGAGTCTTCGATAGGACCGAACTTAGGGTTTTACTAGAAATTTTTCGTTTTTCGTTTTTGTTTTTCGTTTTTATTTTATTTATTTTATTTTGCTGACTTTTTCTCTGTTTCTCTCTGTCGCAGGTACGAATTTCGCCTTGCGTCGATCGTTGCAGCCTTGCATCGATCGTTGCTGAGCGATTTGAGATTGAATCGATCGTTGCACTGATAGCATCGATCGTTGCTGGACGATTACAGACAGTTTATGCCAACGCAGAACACTCGAAGTAATCCGAACTCGAGCTTAGTTAATCTCAACCTAGAGGAACTTGGACGTCTAGAGAGGACTATTAGAAGAGAAAAGAGAGAGAGAATGGTTCGAGAACGTCTGATCTTGATACCAGATGCTGAAGGTACCCTGAGGGACCAAGATAACAACCCGTACAATGCTGCTGGGCATCGGGTTGATGCTGAGGGAAATGTAATCCCTGACCCCCCTGAACCTGAGCAACAACCGCAAGATCAAGCTCAAGGTAGAGAGATTGTAGTTCATGAGAGGACGCTAGCTGACTACAATAGACCCGATGAGTTTCATGCAAACCGAGCAGCTCTAGTGCTTCCTGCCTTCGAGAGGAATGATTTTGAGGTAAAAACTATCTACTACCAACTGATGAGACAAATTGCTTTCCATGGTCTTCAATCAGAGCAGCCTATGGATCACATTGACAAGTTTGAGGACATAGTCACTGGCATGAAATATGAAGGAGTATGCCCGGACTATTTGTTCCTTAAGCTATTTCCGCACAGTCTTGCTGGAGACGCTAGTGCATGGCTGAGACAACTGGCACCTGGTCAGTATACTACTTGGACAGCCTTAAAGAGTGAGTTCCTGCGCCACTTCTACGATGCTGCGCGCTCAGATCAGTCCAGACAGGACATACTTACTTTTTCCCAAGGAGCTGTGGAGCCTTTGACAACCGCATGGATGAGATTTAAGCAGTATCAGCGTGATTGTCCACACCATGGATTCACAGAAGTACAGCTGATAGGTATTTTCTTCAGAGGAATAGATCTCCCTTATCAGACTGCGCTAGATAATTCCAGTGATGCAAATTTCAGCACCAGAATTCCTACACAAGCTAAACGGTTGATAGAGAACCTGATTGGCAGCAATAGTTGCAAAACAATGGATGAAAGGAGGAAGAGATCTGGTGGAACTGTAGAGAATTCTGATATAGCTAATATTAGATCCAGATTGGACACAGTTTACAATCTCCTGACAAATAAGAAAGCTGTCCACTTTGCCCAAGATGTGGAGGTGATTCAGACTGAGGAGGACACTCAGGAAGAAGAAGTGAATTTCATAGGAGGTTCCGGTTTCCAAGGTAATAGATTTAACAATCAACAGGGGAACAGATTCTCAAATGGAGGACAGAATGGAGGTTTTCAGAAGACCTATGGACAGGGTAATCAGAGAACCTATGGATCTACATCTTATCAGACTCCTCCTGCACCTACAGCACATGAGAGCAAAATGGAGGCTATGATGGAACAACTGATGGAAAGTCAAACCAAGCTTTCTGTAGACAACAACAAGAAGATGGACGCTGTCTATCAGGACCTCAATGGGAAGTTTGAGACATTGAGCACTCACATGAAGCAGTTGGACACTCAGGTGAATCAGATGTCCAGCTCACTGAAAGGAAAAGGAGTTGCAGATACTCATATTAAGGCCTGTTCTGTACTGATTAATGATGGATCTTATCTAGGGGAGAAATTTGAGCTAAGTACAGCTGAGTTGGTGACTGAGGCAGAATTTTCGGATTTCTGTGAAAAACTCTCGGGTGGAAGTTGTGATGATCGCGATGCAACGATCGATACACATCTGGCATCGATCGATGCAGGTCGTGAACAAGCAGAGAATCCGTGGGATGAAAATGAGATTGATACAGAACTAGCCCGCCTATTCCCTGATACATCTGAAATCACTCCAGAAGATGTTTATGCACGAGCTATTTGGCACTGTCCCAAGGTGTCTGAAGTGATTAAACAAGAGATTGAAGAGCTGAAAAGGCTAGAAAAGAGTGGTGAAGACTTGGAAGAAATTCCATCATCTGATGATCCACCTTATCATCCATGTGTTCAGAAATATTTGAACAAGATGTTGCCATTAGATGAAGAGCTGAGAGAATGGGTGATAGTAGTTCCTCAGCATATTAGTGATGTTCTGTTAACTAAGGTCCCAAAGAAACTGCCTGATCCTGGAGTCTTTGTACTTGATTGTTCTATCTTTGAAGATAGTTTTAGGCGTTCTCTGTGTGATTTAGGAGCTGCTGGGAGCATAATGCCTTACTCTGTGGCAGAGAAGCTGGGTATGTTGGATTTTTCTCCTACTAGGACACGTCTTATCCTAGCTGATCAGTCCATGCGAGTTCCTGAAGGGCTCCTTATGGATATTCCGGTAAGAGTTGGAAACTACTTAGTTCCAACGGACTTCCTTGTGCTGAAGTTGGGATGAAGTTGCAGGATCTATCTCTGACTATTAGAAAACCCCATCACAGATCAACCTACTGGGAACACCCACATCACTTCAGGTATCAGAGGATCCTTTTACTGACTTCACCCCTAATACTGACTTAGATTTTCTCACCTAAGGGCTTGGTATACTTTATGTCGGATTCCCTGTTAGTTCTGACACAGCCTGTAAACCTGTCCTATTTAGTCCCCTTCTCCCCTTCTATAAAGTAAAAAAAAAAAAAAAAAAATAATAAACTGAGGATGAGTTAGTAACTCCGAAGTGGTCATGGGAATAGTAGCAAACACTATTATCTCTCATGTGATCCATGGAATGTGTCCAAAGTACACCCCATAACGGGAAGAACACTGATAAAAAAAATAAAATGATACCCAGTGGGGAAAAATCAGTTGTTAAAGAAGGGAAAGAGAAGAAAGGGACTAGAGAAAGATAGTATGGTGGTCTAGAGCTGGCTAGGTAAGAATCCATGTGCCTTTAGATCGATACTCCTTAGGTGAGACCGCACTTAAATACTTGCAGAAGTCAGTAGGGAGAATTTGAATGCTTGAATGTGATTGTGGAGTTTACCTAGGACAGTTGCTAAGTGTGGGGGAAGTACATGTTGGTCTTGATATCCTGTGATTGATTCTTTCAGTGGTTTACTAAGGGGAATCTGAGTATTGTAGCTTCTAAGATGAAATGAGTTTCTGAAGAGTTTTCAAACCTCTTCACCATGTTTTAGTTCTATGTTTTGCTTGAGGGCAAGCAAAGGCTAAGTGTGGGGGAGTTGATATATCATGGTTTTTACTAGTTTTAGGCCATGATATAGATGTGTTTTAGTGTCTTTTGTCTTTGTTTAGAGTCTTTTACAGGTATAATCAGGTTGGGAGCTAAATTGGAGATTATGGAGCATTTTGGAGATTTTTGGAGTGATTGGCCGAGAGATAGAGTTCACTGTCCGAGACAGGGAAAGGTGTCGATCGTTGCACTCTAGCAACGATCGTTGCACCAGCGAGATGGGCCAAAAACTCGGCGGTTTAGAAGAATCAAGATATTGCACTTTGATCCAGAAGTTCCTGATATTTACAAAGACGCCCCTGGCCGAGATTATGCCTATATAATAGAGTTTTTAGAGTTTTTATTAGAGACACTTTTTTCATAATTAAGAGCAGAGGATTTTTAGAGCTTTTGGGGCTGATCTGAACCTAATTCATCATCTGTATTTGGAGAAGATTTCGAACCCCTTTTACTCTTATTCTTTTATGCAATTTACTTATCATATGATCATGTTTTCATTATCTATGTCTGAGTAGATTTCTAGTTAGACTTAGGGTTTCTCACATAGGATTTCATGACTTGCTAGACTTGTTCAATTTCAGTTAAGGATTCAAACTATATCTGTTCTTCAATTTAATTGTGCTTAAAGCTAGTTCTAACCTGATCAATTAGAATCTAGATCTTAGGTTGCTAAATACGTCACGGAAGTGGGGTTTAGGAATCTGAACTAATTAAATTGGGCAATTAAACTTTGCGCAAACGGAAGTTTGGTTTAGGATAATTGTGAACATATCAAACTTGGACTTATTGCTAGTTTAATCTGTTAGTTCTCGCAAACGGAAGTTTGGTTTGCTGCACTTAGACTTAGAGAATTATCGCAAAGGAATTTGGTTAATTCTATATCTGTGTTTTGAGTTCTAGAACTGTGCTTAATTAGATCCTTGCTGAATGAACTGTCTGCTAGTCTGATTTCCTGAGAATACCCTAGGTTTGACGCTTTTAATTACTTGCTTTCACAACCAATAATCTCTGCTACTGATTTACTTTCTTGCACTATTTTCAATACAATCACATTGCTTATTTCTAGTATTCATTCCCTACGGTTTGATTCTCTTGAGACCAAGTGTCCCTGTGGATTCGATAACCCTATATACTACTTTGACATTGCTGTACACTTGCAGTTTAGTATAGGGATTAATTCTTGACCTATCAACACTCAACACAAAATTCAAATGCACACAAGAAGAAACAAATAGGGAAAGGAAAAAAGGAAAAGATACAATCGCAAGTAGAAAAATGGAAGGTGCTAGCGAGTATGGCCGAAAAGGAAAATATGCAAAAAATGGTAATGACGATTACTTCTTTTTGACTAGGATAATTAAAAAGGAAAGATGCAACAAATTCAATCGAACCAATGCAAATAAATTCCGACTGGGTGAGCGCAACGAGAGAACAGGAGAAAGAGGCCTTTCAATGAGGAGATAGGAGGCTAAATTAGCAAGAACCGAATCACACTAAACCTAAAACAAACTGAGCTCAACAAAGCCCTAATGATCAACCTAAATGTGCCCGCCCTAGAACCTACCTAAACTGAATTCTTCCTCTCTTTTTTGAATGGATGTGAATGCAATTAGAAAAAGACACAACAAATGCAACCGAGTACCACATAGGTCAAACGCAAGGCAACAAGTCGAGCTAACAATCGCAACAGCCCTAGGGAGAGAACTATAAGCGGTCGGGTTAAGCAACTTAGCAATCAGTTTCTAGCAATATATTTTTATTTTTATGAATGCAGCAAGACAACAAATGCAGAACAGAAGAAGACAGGAACGAACAACTAGCAAGAGCAAGGCTATAAACAAACAAAAATCGCAAGCAACCTAACAGTAAGATTATCTAGCGGCCGGTATGGTTCTAAACAACCTAACACTCGAATCTAACAAACTTTTCTTTGATTTTCAGTTTATATACGCAATGTAACAGAAGCAAAAACAAGAGCAAAACGATGTACAAAAACAAAACAAGACAAAAACAGTGACAATTTTTATGAGGTTTTCGAATTTTTAAAGGAAGCAAACAAAAAAAAACAAAAATGAAAAGAAAAAGGGAATATATGTAACCAGAGTGGTGTCACGAGCCTAAGCTCTGATACTAGATGATACACGCTTGGGTATGGGTCGTGTATTGGGTGGTCGATGGTCGAAGAATGGCGAGGTCGAGCGGGTTATACTTGCTGGCCGAGGGCGCTCTCAAGTCTAACAAGGGGTGGAATGTGATGGTGAACAAGGGAAGAACAACGAACAGGACACACAAACACGAGCAAGTAACAAGCCTTCGGTCTCAAGGGAAAACCGCGTGAGAGAGAGAGGTTTGATATACCATGGATTTTAGGGATTTTAACCATGGTATATGTGTCATTTATCGAGTCTTTTACTATGTTTTAGAGTCTTTTCAGGTGTTTATTAGGTACAAGCACATTTGGAGCAGATTTGGTGATTATGGCACTTTCTGGAGCTATTTGGAGTGTTTGGCCGAGAGACAGAGTTCACTGTCCAGGTTTGAGGATTGCGTCGATTGTTGCACACCTGCATCGATCGATGCATAGCGCGAATGGGCCAAACTCGGAGGTTTAATGAAGAATGCTGATATTGCAGAAAAGCCCAGATATTTACACAGAAGCCCAAAACGTGTTTTAGACTATATATTAGGGTTTTTAGCCACTTGTTTAGGCTACGCTTTACTTTAGTTTTATTTTATTTCAGAGAGCCTTAGGGGCTGATCTTGTTCTCGAAAGAGACTTGATTTCGAACCCCTGTTGATTATTCTGTTTAATGATATTTGGTTTTCTACTTATGATATTTTCTGTCTCGATGAACATGTATGAGTAGTTTACCTGTTAGGTTGAAGGATTCTCATTAGGGATTTCATGGAACTATAGTTTAAATCAATCTGTAGGGATTCATATCTGCTAGTTCTTTGTTTAGGTTGTTCTTAATGCTTAATCTGAAGTAGCTGATCAGAATTATGATGTTAGGCTGATTAATGCAGCGAAAGTTGGTTAATTTAGCTAGAAAGAACCTAGATGAGCAATTAAACTTCTCGCAAACGAAAGTTTGGTTTAGGTTAATTGTGAACTTATCAAACTTGGAATTTAATGCTGGTTTAATTTGTTAGTTCTCGCAAACGAAAGTTTGGTTTGCTGCACTTAGACTTAGAGAATTATCGCAAAGGAATTTGGTTAATTCTATATCCGTGTTTTGAGTTCTAGAACAGTTTCTGATTAGATCCAGACTGATTGATTGCTTGTGTTCCTGATTTTCTGAGAACTCCTGAAACCTAACGCTTCGCCTCCTTGCTCACAAACCACTCCTGCTACTGATTTACTTTTCTACTCTGCTTTTAGTTTAATCACCTTTGCTTTCTCCTAGTTTAATCTTTTCTGTTCTTATCTATCGTTGACCGGAGTCCCTGTGGATTCGATACCCTAAGTACTACAACTACATCATTGTGCACTTGCAGTTAGAATAGGGTTAAAACTACACCTATCAAGTTTTTGGCGCCGTTGTCGGGGACTCTTTTAAGTCCTCGATAGATTTGAACTTAGGGTTTAGACTAGGATTATCGTTTTTAATTTTTGCTACTAATTTTTTTCTTTTTTTTCTGTTCTTGCGTTTCAGGTACGCCTGTAATCGCCTTGCATCGATCGACACGGTCCTGTGTGTCGATCGTCACATCATCGCGCTTACATCGATCGACGCTTCCACTGCATCGATCGACACATATCGTAAGAAAGATGTATGATTTCTTTAGTCCATGGATTGATAATTCACAGATAGCTGGGTTGAAGAGTAAAGTTGACTATCTGCATAGTCTTCTACTTGGAACTATGCAGATAGTCAACTTTACTCTTCAACCCAGCTATCTGTGAATTATCAATCCATGGACTAAAGAAATCATACATCTTTCTTGCGATAGTCAACTTTACTCTTCAACCCAGCTATCAACTGCGTTGGAGGGAATGAATTCTACAGTCAGGAATCTGTTTTTCAGGGACCTTTCCAGCAACAGGGCAATGCCTTCTCGAGGAACTATGGTGTTTCTTCTTACCAAGCACCGCCTGCACCTACACATAAGAGCAGATTGGAAATCATGATGGAGCAGTGTCTTGAGGGACAACAACAGATGTTTGTGTCCTTTAACTCAAGGATAGATGCATTGTATGAAGATCTGAATGGAAAGTTTGAATCTTTGAGCACACATGCGAATGAGCTAGATGTCCAAGTTCAACAAACAGCTGGAGAAATACAAAGGCATAATGAAGCTAGGAAAGCTGAACCGTACAAATCCATCAGAGCTGTGACCTTAAGGGATGAGATTGAGTTGCTAGGTGAAGAAGAGAGCATAATCTCGGATTTTCTGGATGAATATTGTTTGTCTGATACATGCACCGATCGACACCCCCTTAGTGACGATCGACACGCCATTCTGACGGCAATTTCGAGTTCTTTCGAGAAACAGAATCGCCCTGCATCGATCGACACACATGATGCAACGATCGACACAGAACGCACACATGTCCAGAAACCTGCAACAGTACCAGAACGAGTTTACAAGCCCCCAGTGCCATATCCTAAGGTTCCCAAACCCTCTAAACAAGAGATAGAAGTGGCTAACTGCATGAAAGTGATGGATAAGAAGGTGAATGAAACTCTACCAGTTGAGGCTTCGCGAGTTCATGCAAAGAAGATGATCTCCACTGAAGGTGATCTGAAAGAAGAAGTTCAGATTAGTGGAACTACAGTATCTGATAGTGGAAAGAAGAAGATGGCAGTTCCTCTTGAACCTGCTCTAACATCTTCAGTACCTGCAACTGCTCATAAGCAGAAAGCTCCAGACATCAGATATACATCAAAGGTAAGGTACAAATCAACTAAGCTTAAACCTTCTGATCACATTGTTTTGAATGCAGGAAAACGCAGTAGACCGCCCAAGTTTCGCTCCCCCCCTGATTCTGATTTCTCTTTCCTTGGGAAGCCTCATGATCATAATGCCTATACACCTCCTTGGATGAAGAGATACTCACAGAGACATTCAAAGTCTCTGTTGAAACCGCCTTGAGTCAAATCTCTTCCAATAGTCAAGCTAATGACTAAAAACAAGCGCTGAGTGGGAGGCAACCCACTAGTAGGTTCGTTTTTGTTTTTCAATTTTCGTTTTGGTTTTGGTATTTTTAATTTTTTCTGTTTAAGTGTGTTCAGAGCTGAGGGAAACAGGAATAATCGCATTGCATCGATCGACACACATTGTGCATCGGTCGATGCAGTCGCGATTTACAATTTTAACGAATTGATTGCGGTTCAGACACCGGTTATCTCAATAACCGCGAGCATATTCGACTTGCATCGATCGACACCCTTGGGCATCGATCGACGCAGGGCGACGACAGGTAAATGTTCTGCAACTTTTCGGATTGTTTCAAATTTGATTATTATTCTCACCGAGCTCATGCCTTGATTACACTGGGGACAGTGTAGTTTAAGTGTGGGGGAGGAAGCTACTGACGCACGCTTTTGTTTTCTTAGTTTTTCAAAATTTGTTTTATTGAGTCAAAATTTGTATGAAACTATGATTTTTCGAGGAAAATTTTTGTTTGAACAGGAACTAAGTGACCATTGGACAGACTTGCAGAGCCTCTATGACTGTTAGAAAACTCAGACACGGATCAACCTACTGAGGACACCCACATCACTTCAGGTATCAGAGGATCCTTTTACTGACTTCACCTTAATACTGACTTAGATCTCTCACCTAAGGGCTTGGTATACTTTGTGTCGGATTCCCTTGTTAGTTCTGACACAGCCTGTCAACCTATCCTATTTAGTTCTCTTCTCCCCTTCCATTAAAAAAAAAAAAAAGATAATAAACTGAGGATGAGTTAGTAACTCCGAAGTGGTCATGGGAATAGTAGCAAACACTATTATCTCTTATGCGATCCATGGAATATGTCCAAAGTACACCCCTTAACGGGAAGAACACTGATAAAAAAAAATGATACCCAATGTGGGAAAAATCAGTTGTTAAGGAAGGGAAAGAGAAGAAAGGGACTAGAGAAAGATAGTGTGGTGGTCTAGAGCTGATAAGGTAAGAATCCATGTGCCCTTTGATCGATACTCCTTAGTTGACACCGCACTTAAATACTTGCAGAAGTCAGTAGGGTGAATTTGAATGCTTGAATGTGATTGTGGAGTTTACTTGGGACAGTTGCTAAGTGTGGGGGAAGTACATTATGGTCTTGAGTTCTGTAGGAAAGTTTTCAGTGGATTACTAACTGAATGTGAATGCGAAAGTTCCTAAGACGAAATGAATTTCTGTGTTTTCAAACTTCTTTTCTCATGCTTTGGTTCTTTACTTGCTTGAGGGCAAGCAAGAGCTAAGTGTGGGGGAGTTGATATACCATGGATTTTAGGGATTTTAACCATGGTATATGTGTCATTTATCGAGTCTTTTACTATGTTTTAGAGTCTTTTCAGGTGTTTATTAGGTACAAGCACATTTGGAGCAGATTTGGTGATTATAGCACTTTCTGGAGCTATTTGGAGTGTTTGGCCGAGAGACATAGTTCACTGTCCAGATTTGAGGATTGCGTCGATCGTTGCACACCTGCATCGATCGATGCATAGCGCGAATGGGCCAAACTCGGCGGTTTAATGAAGAATGCTGATATTGCAGAAAAGCCCAGATATTTACACAGAAGCCCAAAACGTGTTTTAGACTATATATTAGGGTTTTTAGCCACTTGTTTAGGCTACGCTTTACTTTAGTTTTGTTTTATTTCAGAGAGCCTTAGGGGCTGATCTTGTTCTCGAAAGAGACTTGATTTCGAACCCCTGTTGATTATTCTGTTTAATGATATTTGGTTTTCTACTTATGATATTTTCTGTCTCGATGAACATGTATGAGTAGTTTACCTGTTAGGTTGAAGGATTCTCATTAGGGATTTCATGGAACTATAGTTTAAATCAATCTGTAGGGATTCATATCTGCTAGTTCTTTGTTTAGGTTGTTCTTAATGCTTAATCTGAAGTATCTGATCAGAATTATGATGTTAGGCTGATTAATGCAGCGAAAGTTGGTTAATTTAGCTAGAAAGAACCTAGATGAGCAATTAAACTTCTCGCAAACGAAAGTTTGGTTTAGGTTAATTGTGAACTTATCAAACTTGGAATTTAATGCTGGTTTAATCTGTTAGTTCTCGCAAACGAAAGTTTGGTTTGCTGCACTTAGACTTTGAGAATTATCGCAAAGGAATTTGGTTAATTCTATATCCGTGTTTTGAGTTCTAGAACAGTTTCTGATTAGATCCAGACTGATTGATTGCTTGTGTTCCTGATTTCCTGAGAACTCCTGAAACCTAACGCTTCGCCTCCTTGCTCACAAACCACTCCTGCTACTGATTTACTTTTCTGCTCTGCTTTTAGTTTAATCACCTTTGCTTTCTCTTAGTTTAATCTTTTCTGTTCTTATCTATCATTGACCGGAGTCCCTGTGGATTCGATACCCTAAGTACTACAACTACATCACTGTGCACTGGCAGTTAGAATAGGGTTAAAACTACACCTATCAAGGTTGCGCCATTTTAGGGATAAATCTTTAGGTTATTAGTTTAAACTTGCTTAATGATTAACAAAATAAAAGAGGTTATAAATAGCCCTTAGGTTTCGGATACGAGCATGGGCCATGGGCCAATCGAACTCAAAGAAAATAAAAGAAGAAAAACATACAAGGACTTAAAGAAATAAAAAGGGGGCCAGCCTGTCTATTCTGATGGACGGGCCTAGGATCACATCATTAAAAACCTTGTAAGGAAAACCCTTTTGGGACAAAACCTTTCAAGGAAAAAAGAGTATGATCTTCGGTCCACGAGGCAGTCCGGTCTAAGACTCGTCGGACTCAATGCTGAAGATCATGGTCAGTCGGATCGTCTTTAGTAACGGCCAAGGGAAGGTCGGGTCGGGTGGGTCGATGGCTTCTGTCTTGATCATCTTCTGGGCCAACTGGTTCATAATAGGTTGGTCATGGTCAAGTTGGTCCAACTGGATCGTGATATCATCTATGTTCGTCCTGAAGATCAGTTGCTCCATTGCTTGGTTGAAGTCGTCCTGAGGCTGTCTCTGTCCGGACCGCATCCGTAGGACATTTCGCATGGTCGGGAACTGGTCGATCAACCTCATTGTCAAAACCAGTACGTCTTGATCATCCGGGTCGGGTTCGGATGACCGATGTCCTCATCACGTGTCATCTCCAATGTTTATCCTGAAAATATATTCGGACCGTTTTTGTTTTTGGGCCTTTGTTAAGCCTATTAACTCTGTAGCGAACTTTCATTCTTCAGACTTGTATTCTATAACAGTTTCTAGCTCATTGGGTTTTTAATATAATATTTTTTCAGTTTATTGGGCTTTCAATATAAATCTTTTGCCTAAAATATATATATATATATATATATATATATATATATATATATATATATATCTTTTGATTTTTTGGACCCTTATTTATTATGACACGTGGGGACACAACATAAACCATGGCACTTGTTTTTTCCTATTAAGCTGCCCTTGACCAGATTGTATATTTGATAGCCTTTTTAAACTTCTGCTCTTATCCTCTTTCCCAATTCTAATCGACTCCTCTATTCTTCTCTTTTCCTAAGCCTAATCGATTCATACTCTATTTTGGAAACGCCTATAACATATACGAGATAAGGATATTAGATAGTATATGGTAGAATATCCTGTATATTATTACGGCTGTTAAATAGGTTGTTACCTCAACCATCTCCTGTATATAACTCCTCGTACGTTCTTTGTATTACGTAATACAATAACCATTCACAACCTCCACATAACATCGCATCTTTATATATTCTTCTCCTCATTTCCTTAAATGCTCTATTGTACGGAATCAAGCTTTGCAAATCGATTTACTGGATTTTCATATAGTTTTTTGCATTGTTTTAAGCTACTTAAACAAACTGATGTTTTCATAGCTCTAACGAACTTTCATGTATAGTTTTTTTTTTTAAAAGTATGTTAATATCATAAAAACGAAAAAGTGTTACAAACCTAGATCAATGTTTTCTTCTAAAAAAAGAATAAAAACGAATGAAAACATATGAGAGACTACCAATAGTTATCTGTAAGGATGAATTATCTTACCAAAGAGATACTAAATTACCAAAATGTCTCTTTGTGTCTTCTAGAAGTGATGATGTTTCGGACCTCCCAAACCAAATGTTTGAAGATGAGTTGTGGCGGGACAACTTGGTCATTGTGACGTTTATTGTTCATTTGTTTCCAGATGAAGTACAAAAGGCATGGCCAACAAGTTTTCGAGAAATAGAAGGAGCTGATGATGAGTGAGATCGAATCCAAGATAGCCATTCCAACCACGAGCGCATGGAGTTGTGAGAGGGGGTGAGTCTAGAGACTATACTCTGTCATACCACTGTGTTGTAGTTGCAGAAGAAACAAATGCTCTCGGGTTTCCTCATGTCCGTAACATAGGCAGTGTTGGAGGTGTAAAAGACCAAACAAATATAGTGTTGAGAAGTGATTATGAAGTGATGTTGAGAAGTGATTAAGAGGTGAGATTGTGAAGTGAGAGATCGGAGATCTCTGTTTTATAAAATGAGTTCGACGAGTAGTGAAGTTGGGGAAGGATTTCGATGTCCTCCTCTCTCAAACCGGTCTAAGTTTTTATAGAGAATTACATAGAGAAATAGATTCCTTGTTTCGTAATGATGATCTTAGGTCGGCAGTGATGATGACTCCGGTCTGTAAGATGGGACGTTATCGTATACGTGGCGACCTTTCCCTTCCTTCAATGCCAGCTTAGGTCGGCAGCGATGATGGCTGGACCGTGGGAAGGGACGTTGACGACCTTTCCATTCTTCCGATGGCATCTCCGTCTCGGATGCTCAGAAGCTTGATCACGGGAAACTCAGCTCGGCATCGCAAAGGTCAGCTCGGGATCGCGGAATTCAGCTCGGGTTAGGAGAACTCGGGTGTGTGGCGCAGACCGGATACACGGGCCTCCAGGTTGGGATTTGAGCTCAGGAACACGCACGGGATGACGTGATGCTACAGCTCGGGTTGTGTGAGAAAGCACGGGACATGGAGGGATAGCTCCAACTTGGTTTGGTGGTAGCTCGGGACGGCGTGGAGGAGCTCGGCATTGGAGATGAGGCAGCTCGGTGTGGATGTGGATCAGCTCGGCAGCTCGGCATGGAGGTGGAGCAGCTCGGGACGGCGTGGAGGTGAAGCAGCTCGGGACGTTGTGGAAGTGGAGCTAGTTCGGTGATGCGGAGTGTTCCAGCATGGGTTGAGAAGAAGAAGTTCAGATCAGAGCGGGATGTTCCAGCTCGGCGTTACGGAGGCGTCGTCTCAGGACTGCTCCAGCTCGGGCGTGTGGCGCAGACCGGATGCAGCTCCAGCTCGGGACGTTGCACTGCTCCAGCTCGGAAGTGCTCCAGGTCGGGACTGCTCCAGCTCGGGCTCGGGATTGCTCCAGGTTGGGACTGCTCCAGGTCGGGACTGCTCATACTTGGGGCTGCTCCAGCTCGGGACTGCTCCAGGTCGGGACTGCTCCAGGTCGGGACTACTCAGGTCGGGACTGCTCCAGGTCAGGATTTGAGCTCGGGATGACGCGCGGGATGACTTAGAGCGTAGGTTTGGGTCCTTGGATTTTTTTGGCGACATAATGACTTTAAGCGGGAAGAAAAAAGGGCTTTGGGTCCACATTGCCTTTTTTGTGTCTCATCTTTATTATATTTTTTTTTTGTAACGTTTCCAAATCTTCTTCTTTATTTCTTCTTGTTTTTTCTTTCTCCCGACATCTCTTCTTTTCTTTTTCTTCTTTATCTCTTCTTCTTTCTTTTTTCTCCCGACAGCTCTTCTTTTCTTTTTCTTCTCCATTTCTTCTTCTCCTTCATTTCTTCTTCTTTGTCCATATTTTTTCTTCCTCTCGATTTTCTTCTTCTCCTTCTCAATTGCTCTTTTGATTTTTGCAAGACTTCGACCAAGAAAGGTAGTTACTTTACTTCTTCCTTCATTCGATTTTGCTTATCTCCTTCTTGATTTTGTTATAGTAGATCTCCACTGTGAACTATAGGGCGCGAAGTCGATGGTGAATATTGATTTGGGATTGAATCGGTTTGTTGAGGATGAGGATGACATTGATGATGTTCCTTTGTTAAGAAGGGGTCGAACTAAGCTTGGTAAAAATTCACGGTCAAAAGGTAAGAAACAAAGCTTGGATGTTGATGGCGGAGGTTATAGCGGAGTAGATCGGGGTGAGGATCGATCCGCGGATGACCCAACTGTCGAAGGTTCTTCCCAATCTAAAGCAGATCAGGAGCTGAAGAAAACTTATTTTACGGGTGGTTGGTCGACGATATCGACGGAGGAATCTTTGTCTCTGTTGAAGACTTATCACGGTGTTCCTGCTAGTGTTCGCCTTGAGGTGCCTGGACCTGATGATCGTCTGTGGAGTCCTCCGGAAGGGTTCTTATGTCTGTATGAATGTTACTTCTCAGGTTGTGGTTTGTGGTTTCCGTTGCCGGAGGTCTTTGTTGATTATTGTCGTGAGCGAGGCCTAGATTTTTCTCAACTCTGCCCGGCAGCTGTTCGAAACATGGTTGGATCATTTACTCTTGGGGTTGAGTCTGGTGTGGTAGTTAACTATGAGTTCTTCGAAGAACTGACTATCAACAAGATCAACGGTGATATGCGTGGGACGTTTTATGCTTCTTTTAAACCAGGCATGCGACTCCTTTCTGGTAAACCGACAAGCAAGATTGATGATTGGGAGCGATGATACTTCTTCGTGAAGATCGATAGTGCCTCCGTTATTGATGTAGCTAGGTCTTATAAGAGATATTGGAATTTGCAGCCCGGTAAATATTTTGGCGTAGCTTATGACTCGTTCATAGCTTTCTTTTTTTTTACCTGATTTATTTGTTTTTGTGTTGCAGCTCGGCATCCTCGACGACCTCCAGTGGACAAGCTTGAATTCTACGTTAGGACTATCCAACAGAAGAGCAACAGGTTGTGGAGCGATTTTTTGGAAGAAAGAATTAAGCAACCACTTGCTAGATATCGATCTCGTAAGTTTCTTTTCTTTCTTTGTTTTTATTTGGCTTGATTTTATTCTCTTTTGGATTGATTGTTGCTTTCTGTTTTCAGCTACTTCCGAGATGGTGAGATTGGCCTTCTCTTTGGGATCATATTCTAGGAAGTTAAGGAAGACGTCGACACCCCGAGCTAAGGTCGGGGCTGATCGTTCCCAAACCAAAATTTCTGCTTGGACAACTGTGGGTGAGACCATCGAGAATGACGATGTAATCGTCGAGATAGATGAGCAGGACGGTGATGTACTTGAGAAGTCTACCGAGGTCGTCTTTGAGGAAGAGCCTGTCAAGCCAACTGCAGAGAGGAATACTGAGGTGACCGGGACCGTGGTTCATAGGAACGAACAGGTCGGTAGTGGTTTTGGAGAGCGGGTGGATAAACAATCTGTTGGATATCATAGTATCACGGAGAGTAAAATTTCAAAAGGGAGTAAGAGATCTACTAACACTGGAAAAGGCGCTGAAGATGCGGGTTCTAAAAAGAGGAGGATGGAACCGTCGAGGGATCCTGAGCTGGACAGGGGACGTGACCGTCCTGTAAGACCTTCCCACAGTATTGTTTTCCGTTATGCTGGAGAGCACAGCCTTTTCCCTTGTGATAGAAGGGCTTGCACCGATTTATTTTGGAAGGTTGGTTTTGGTGATGCTCCTCGTCCAGATGTCGATGGCTCCGCAGAATCCAACACGTTCCAGTGTGCGTCCCAAGCCTTGGTTCATGTATGGTTTCTTTCTCTCTTCTTCCTTTTTTTGTGTTTTTGTCGTGGTTTCTGAATTTGCTCATGTCTGCAGGCTATGTCCCATCTCAGCCACGTAGAGAGTGATGCTAGGGCTGCAGCTCAGGCGACGAAGGTTCAAGCTGAGAGACGTTTGAACGATCTGCAGAAGGCTTTGGAAGTGGTGAAGACTAAGACAGCAGATTACGACAAACTGAAGAATGAGATGAAGGATGAAAAGAGAAAGCGTTTGGAGTCTGCTGCGGAGGTCACCGAGCTGAAGGCTAAACTCGTGGCTCTTTCCGCCGAGCTGGAGAAGAGCAAAGCATGTTCATCACTTTGGCGAGATGAGAGGGATGCTTCATGCGATGAGGCTTCGATTTTAAAGAGGAACATTGAGAGGGCGAGGAAGGTTGCTGCTGATTAGAAAGTGAAGGTTGATCGGAGGATTAAAGACTTCAAGGCGAAGTGCACGACCAAGTTCCAGAAGATCCAGCGCTATGTGGAGGGCATGAAGAATGCCCAACAGATTATGCTCGAGTTAAGTCAGGTTGTAGGAACACAGGAATGTCTCCAAGTCTTGGTGGAAGAGGATGGGATCAAGGTTCCTGCTTATCAGCTCGTACAACTGAAGAAATATGAAGTTGCTTACCGTGTTGATCTAGACAAGATTGATGTCCCTGAGCTCTCCCCTGATGATTTTTTTCTGCCTTCTTCAATTGTATATGTGGTAGGTTCTGGCATCGCTCCTCCTTCTTCCCGACCTCCGAGTTCGGCGGGTACTACTGATGTTGCTCCTCCTTCTAGCTCGGCCTCCGTTCTAACTCCATCTGGGGACGAAGGATCTTGCTTTGTTGTTTGTTTTTTTTTTTGGTATGTTGCAAGATTGAGTTTGGCGTTGTAAAACTTTGGTTTTTTGGATTTTGGATTAGTTTCTTAATGCGAGGCGATAGCTCGGCTTGACACTTAGTGAAAGTGTGTGTTAGGTACGAGTAGCGAGCTCGGTTTAAACACTTATTGTATGTGTGCTTTTGTGGTGCAAGTCGGAACTTGGCTTTTACTCCCTTGTTCCTAAAAGCTTTTTAGGCTCTTTAGATTTACGGAGTTTGCACTTAATGGAGTGCGTTTAAACACTTATCTCCTTGTGTGTTTTATGGACCAGAGCTCGTGAAAAGCTAGGCAATACGCGATTCTTCTAGGTGGGGAAAACCGAGTCCAGCTCGTGTTTTCCAGGTGGGGAAAACTGAGTCCAGCTCGTGGTTTCCCAGGTGGGGAATACTGAGTCCAGGTGGGAAATTTCCAAGTGGGGAAAATTGAGTCCAGGTGGGGAAAACTGAGTCCAGGTGGGGAATTCCCAGGTGGGGAAAACTGAGTCCAGGTTGGGAATTCCCAGGTGGAGAAAATTGAGTCCCGCTCGTCGAGTTTTTTAAAAAAAAAAAAAATTATTAGATTATAGATGTGCCATCGTGAGAGGCTGCCTACGTACCCTCTTAGTAGAGGGATCAAGCCAGTCGTAGTTCATTATTAGAAATACAAAAGTAGATCGGGCCGCTAGTAGTAGTAGCGCTTGAGGCTCATTGAGTTCCAAGAACGTGGGATAGCTTCACCACTCATTGTTGTCAGCTCGTACACTCCTGGTTTTACAACCTTCGAGATTATATGAGGGCCCTCCCAGTTGTCACCTAGCTTACCCGCTCCGGGCTCATTGGTGTTTTCGAATACCTTGCGCAGTACGAGATTCCTTTGGTAAAGTGGCGCCCTTTAACCTTTTTATTGTAGTATCGAGCAACGAGTTGTTGATAGTTTTGAATTTTGAGTAGAGCATGGTCTCGTTGCTCCTCTATTTGGTCCAGTTGATTTATAATCATTGTATCGTTTAGCTCAGGGTTAGACGGTTGGACTGTTATGCGGAGGCTAGATAATCCGACTTCCGAGGGTGCCATAGCCTCTATTCCATGTGATAGTGAGAAAGGTGTGCGTTCTGTGGAGCTGCGCGGTATAGTTCGGTGAGACCATAGAACTCCATCGAGTTCGTCTGCCCATAGCCCCTTCTTCTCTTCAAGACGTTTCTTCAGACCATCAAGGATGGTTTTATTAGTGGCTTTGGCTTGACCGTTGCCTTGGGGATACCTCGGCGTGGTGAGTCTTATCTTCCACTTTGTGTAGAAATCTTCGAAGACTACCGATGTGAACTGTGAACTATTGTCGGTTACGATCTCGTAAGGTAACCCATGACGACAAATGATGAATTTCCAGACGAACTTCATGACATCCTTGGAGTGAATTTGTGGGTATGACTCAGCCTCAACCCACTTAGTGAAGTAGTCAGTCATTACTAGAAGAAAGCATTTCTGTCGAGATTGGGGAAGGGGGCCAATTATGTCCATGGCCTAGCGCATGAAAGGATATGGTGCAGTTGCCGTCGTGAGAAGTTCAGTGGGAATGTGTATCATAGGACCATGCCATTGGCACTTCTCACATCGGGACGCATACTTCTCGCAATCTTGAGTCATGGTCGTCAAGAAGTGACAGTGATTTTTTATTTTGAGGGCCAAAGCCCGACCTCCAGAATGGTTCCCTCCAGCTCCTTCATGTATTTCCATCATGAAATTGGTCGTTTCGTCTCCGTTCAGAAACCTTAGGAGGGATCATGACATGCTCCAACGAAACATGGAATTGTCGAGAATGGTGTAGTGAGCAGCCTTCCTTTTCAATCGCCGAGCTGCCCATTTATTTGGCGGCAGCTCTCCATTGGTGATATATTTCTTGATCCCATCCCTCCAATCCATGTTGGCAGGTATAAGCTCGAGCTCGGAAATGATTTCATCCGGCGAGTCTTCTGATTCGTCTCCTAACTCGGTAATAGCGAATACTCCCTTTGGCAGATCGATGCTTGGCATGTTGATGCTTTCGACTGATATTATTCGAAGTTGAGTAGGATCAGACGTCGAGGCTAAAGCTGCGTGTGCATCAGCGGACGTGTTATCTCCTCGAGGGATCTTAGTTAGGCTGAACTCATCGAACTCGGAAGCCAACTTATGAACCAGTTTCAGATAGGCATCCATGCGTTCGTTCTTTGCTTCATACTCTCCGTTGAATTGGTTAGCCACGAGCTGTGAATCACAAAAGGCATGTATCTTCTTGGCCTCGAACTCTTTTGCTGGTCGCAACCCGGCTATAAGAGCTTCATACTCGGCTTCGTTGTTCGTGGCTTGGAAGGCGAGCCGGAAAGATTTCCCTAGGATTTCATTCGCTGGGGATTCCAGTCTGATGCCAATCCCCGAACCATGCCTTGAATATGATCCATCTGCAAACAGGTTCCATTTCTCGGAGGTAGAGGAGTTGTTACCTTGTAGATCGGGAGCCATCTCAATAAGGAAGTCGGCCAAGACCTGAGACTTTGCACTTGTGCGGCCCTTAAAGTCGATATCGTATTCACTTAGTTCTACCGCCCACTTCGCCATTCTACCGGACTGGCTGGGGCTATGGAGGATCGTCCTTAGTGGCTGGCTTGTAAGAACAGTAATGGAATGCGATTGGAAGATGGGCGCAATTTTCGAGCTGACACCACGACGGCGAGCGCTAGTTTCTCCAAGGTCGGGTATCTGCTCTCAGCACCATCCAAAGACTTGCTGATATAGAAGATTGGTTTTTGCTCTCCCCTATCTTCTCTGACCAGAACTCTGCTAACCGCCGAGCTAGAGACTGCTATGTATAGAAAGAGAGTCTCACCATCCTTTGTTTGGCCAGGACAGGTGAGGTGGTCAAATAGGTCTTGAGCTACTGGAACGCTTTTTCGCACTTGTCATCCCATTCAAACCTCTTGTTGCCTCGTAGAAGTTGGTAGAATGGGAGACATTTGTCTGTTGATCGCGAGATGAAACGGTTCAAGACAGCTATTCGGCCTGTCAGCCTTTGGACTTCGCGTGTGTTTTTCGGAGAAGGGAGGTCAAGGATAGCGGTTATCTGCTTGGGATTTGCTTCGATACCGCGTTTGGTGATGATGTAGCCCAGAAATTCTTCTGATGTGACGCCGAAAGAGCATTTGGTTGGGTTCAGCTTCATCCCATACTCGTTGAGAATTTTGAAGCACGTCTCCATATGTACGATATGGTCCTTAGCTTCGAGAGATTTGACCAGCATGTCGTCTATATATACTTCCATCGTTCTTCCCAGCTGGTCAACAAACATTTGGATGACAAGTCTTTGGTACGTCGCTCCAGCGTTCTTTAACCCGAAAGGCATAACTTTGTAGCAGTAGGTTCCTCTGTTAGTTATAAACGCCGTCTTCTCTCGGTCTTTGGGATTCATCACGATCTGATTGTAGCCAGAGAATGCATCCATGAAAGATAGGAGCTCGTTCCCAGCTGTGGCTTCTACAAGTCGATCGATATGTGGCAACGGGAAACTATCCTTTGGACACGCTTTGTTGAGGTCGGTGAAATCCACGCACACCCTCCATTTTCCACTCTTCTTCTTAACGACCACAAGGTTTGCTAGCCATTCTGGATATCTCACCTCAGTGATTGAGCATGCGGCTGCTAAGCACTCCACCTTGTCGTTTACGGCTTTTGAGCGTTCTGGCCCAAGCTTCCGCCTTTTCTGTTTAATTTGTTTGTAGGTTGGGTCAACGTTCAACTCGTGATTAGCGACGGTCGGATCTATCCCTGGCATGTCAGCGGTGGACCATGCGAAAGTCGATACGTTCTGTCGGAGGAATTTGATGAGCTCATCTTTTATGTCTTCGCAAAGATCATTCCCAATTCCGACGCATATCTCCAGATTGGTGTAGTCTATGTTCGTTTGTGTGACGAGCTCGCGACTGAGATCGGCTTGGAGAGAAGGTTCGTTTTGTACTTCAGGCTCGATCACAAGACAAGTAGGGGACGAGTTTCTCAGCTTATGCTCGGTGATAAAGCAAGTACGTGACATACCTTGATTACCGCGAACTGTGTAGATCCCAAGAGGAGTCAGAAACTTGATACATTGATGGTATGTTGACGGGACGGCCTTCATTGCGTATATCCACGGCGTGTCGAGGATGACGTTATAGATCGCTGGCTTGTCAAGTACCACGAACTTGACTATCTTCGTTACTCTCCCTACGTAAACGGGTAGTTTGATTGTACCGATGGTCATGGTGGTATCTCCATCAAAGCCGGTCAATGGCTGGATTAAGGGTTTGATATCGCAGCCGCTCAACTCCATCTTCTGTAGGGTTTCCTTAAAGATCAGGTCGATGGAGCTTCCAGTGTCAATGAGGATTCGGCCGACCTCACAGTCTGCAATTCTGAGTAGGATCACCAGAGGGTCGTTATTAGGTTGGTCCAAACCTTCAGCGTCTTCTTCAGTGAAGGTTATTGGCTCTCCGAATTCAGTTGATGGCTTTGCGTCGCTCAAGTGCTTGTTCTTCTGGGAGGTCTCCGTCTTTCTTTCATGTTGCTTGATTTATCGAATGGAGTCATTGCACGACAAGAGTCCACCCATGATCATGGCTACCCATTTTCTTTCATGTTTCTTGATTCTAACGTTTGTGGTTTGTTCACAGTCATCTCTTCCTTGAATTTTGACTCGATCCACAGTCCATTTCTCAGTGCGGGTAACGCGGCGTCATCGGCTACAGTAGCTCGGGAAGCGGTTGCCTTTAAGCGTTCTATGTATGGTCGAAGTGACTCCTTTGCTCCTTGGGTTATGGTCCACAGGTCAGCGCTCGACGTATTCTGCTGGATATAAATCGAGTAGTACTTAAGGAAAGCCGTGGAAAGTTGATGATAGCTATCGATCGAGTAGGCGTCTAGCTTGGAGAACCATGTTAAAGCTCCTCCAGTCAGGTTCTCCACGAAGAGCTGGCAGTATCTGGCATCTCGTTCTTCAGGTGCGAATTGGGCTCGTCCCATTGCAATGCTGAACGCGGTTAGATACTGGCTGGGGTCCGACTTTCCTTCGTACATTGGTAATTTTATCTTTCCAGAGTACCGAACAGGAGTGTTGGTTATGCGGGTAGTGAAGGGTGTGTTTTGTGTTTCCTTCAGCACGCGGTCGATTTCCGGAGCCGAGCTGGTAGCTTGATGAACCTTGGAAGTCATGTCACGAATCGTAGCCTTCATTATCTCCATCTCTTGTTCGCGCTCTCGATCGTCAATCAAAAATCGGTTAGCTTGATTTTTCCTATAGCCTACCCTTGTTTGGTTGTAGGTCTTGTCGGAATCAGTCCGCGTAGATGTTGGGCCACCGAACAGGTTGCGTTGTAGTCGAGGTCTCTTCTCTGAACATCTGCTCGTGAGTTCGGTCTTCGGGAGTCCGAAGGTTGTCAATTCGATCGTGACAGAGGTTTTGAGCTGCCGCCAGTTCGGAGAATCTCTCGTTGGTGGATCGTGACATTTCGTCTATCCGTGTGAGCAGGGTCTGGAGCAGAGCAGTGGTTGCGGACATATTCTCTGGTTGTACGGTTGGGAGGGGTCCTGGAGCTGGACGAACTGGAGAACTAGAGGCAGGGATCTGGTTTTCTGGACCATAGACCGGCGGTGCTGATCTTGATGATGTCCGCGGCGGTAGCTCGGTGGTTGACGAGGTTGGAGCAGACGTGGGAGACTCGGTTGTTGGCGAGAAGAATGATGGTACTCCTGTCATCGTCGAACTATTTTTTGCGTAAAGAAGAATCTCAGCCCCACGGTGGGCGCCAATTGTTGGAGGTGTAAAAGACCAAACAAATATAGTGTTGAGAAGTGATTATGAAGTGATGTTGAGAAGTGATTAAGAGGTGAGATTGTGAAGTGAGAGATCGGAGATCTCTGTTTTATAAAATGAGTTCGACGAGTAGTGAAGTTGGGGAAGGATTTCGATGTCCTCCTCTCTCAAACCGGTCTAAGTTTTTATAGAGAATTACATAGAGAAATAGATTCTTTGTTTCGTAATGATGATCTTAGGTCGGCAGTGATGATGACTCCGGTCTGTAAGATGGGACGTTATCGTGTACGTGGCGACCTTTCCCTTCCTTCAATGCCAGCTTAGGTCGGCAGCGATGATGGTTGGACCGTGGGAAGGGACGTTGACGACCTTTCCATTCTTCCGATGGCATCTCCGGTCGGTAGAAGTGATGACTAAGTTATGAAATGGGACGTTGGCATCTTTCTCTTCTTTCGGCGACTTACAGTTCGTGGGCTTCCAGCTTGTCGACTTCCCAGGTCTTGGACCTCCAGCTCGTTTGACTTCCCATGTCTTGGGCATCCAGCTCGTTTGACTTCCCAGGTCTTGGGCCTCCAGCTCGTTTGACTTCCCAGGTCGTGAGCTTTCAGCTTATGGGTTTCCAGCTTGTTGACTTCCCAGGTTGTGGGCCTTGAGCTTATGGGCTTACAGCTTGTTGACTTCCCAGGTCGTGGGCCTCCAGCCTGTTTGACTTCCCAGGTCGCTCGTTTGACTTCCGGATAGTGAGCTTTGAGTTTGTGTCATATTGAGTATGGGCTGATAGGGAAGATGGGCCGAGTAAATAACTAAGGGTGTCAAACCCTCTACTAACAGGCAGCAATCCATATATAGAGATGTTCATTCCCCAAGAACAAGAAGCAAGGTGAACTTTTGTTGGCGATCTATTGTAATTAGCTATCCAAGTATTGAAGTCATGTTTGGGAACACAGCCCTTTCATGTATAGTTGTGGTGATTTACAGGCTCGATATTATCATTAATGTACACTTACTTCAAAAACCAATGACGTTGTGGCAATATGTTGCCTTTCATTTTCCTTGGTTCATTCATGGCATGATAGTGGTCTTTAGATCAGTGTTCAAGAAAGCGCTAGAACGCCTAGTCGGGGCCTAGTCGGCGCCTAGGCGGTATATGTATTTATAAAAGAAAACGATATATATTAGATATATTATATAATATATGTCATATAATTCAAATATTCTTAGTCTAAAAAATAGATTAAAACTCAAACTACATCGAAATAACAAAAAGAATATTAGCTAAATTTATCAGCACACGACATATACTATCAAATCTGTTAAATTTACAATATTTTTTATTGATAACCATTAATTTATGAAATAAGAACTTATAAATTTAGTTATATGTAATAAATTTTTAAAATTATACCGAAACAAATATGAAAATTAAAAATCAAATGATAATTGGTTAAAGATTGTGTGTAGCCGTCTAGGACCGCCTAGACCCGCCTAGGACCGCCTAGACCCGCCAAGGACCGCATAGGACCGCCTAGGACCGTTTAAATCCGCTTAATAACATAAACGTCTAATTCGAACGCCTAAGAGGAAATCGCCACGGTCAAGGACCGCCTAGCGCCTAGGCCCCGCCTAGGCGGCCGCCTAGACCGATTTTTAGAACACTGCTTTAGATTGCATGAAGACTTTGACATTTCCAGCAAGACACATAATTAAATTAACTATCCAGTATCCACATAATAAAAAATTGTAGAAACAAAATATCATCATGATATACAAAACTAATATATTTAACATACATATTTTTATATTGTGCACAAAACATTACAAAATTCTAAGGTAACATGTCCTGAAGCCCATGTTAGCGAAGAAGCATCACTTCAAATAGAATTTCATGATGAGAGCAAACATTCCTTTCTGACCACACTTATTTAGCGATTTAATCAACGTAATGTTGTCATATCGCTTTAATTCGAAAATTTTAAACTACTAACAGCAATTCAATTTTGAATTTGTTTAATATTTTAAAAAGAAGATTGCAGAATCATCTTCCTGTTTGTATTTATATGTTTAATATTTGAAACATCGAATAAAAGGTTTGGATGAGTTGTCGTGACTCATCCAGCCGGCCCTCAACAACAACTTCAAAATCCAAAAGAAAATTTCGTCAACATGTAAAAGATAAAAATCAAAATACCTTTTTTAAATATTAAATTTTATTTATACAATCGATACTAACGTTCAAAATTTCAATTTCTTCTTTGGTAAAGTATTTATTTATTGTTTTGTATCAGCTTTATTATTATTTATATATATTTTGTTCCTTTTCTGCGAGAAGAAAAAGTAAGCGTGCAATAATAATAAAAAAGAACACAAAAATAAATAGTCTTCTTTCTCTCTCTCGTCAAGACGAAATTATAGAGCTACTCTATAGACTTGTCTATTTTGCAGTTACCTTCTCAACAAAAGGCGTTACCTTTCGTTTGTCCTTTTTCTCTGTTCCGCAATAACGAGGAAGAATCTAGAGACAGAGCGAGCTCGATTTCAGTTTTTGTTTTGGGTTTATTCGAAGATGCAACTTTTTACTAGCTGTTGTGGAAAAGGATTTGATGGGTACGTCTTGATTCATTTGACTCGATGATTGCTAAAATCTCCTTCTTTCGTTGACGGATTTGTTTGATTTGTTCTTTTCTTTTGTTGGGTTACTGCAAAAAGTGTTATTGGTTCAATCGGTTTCTGGAAGTTTTGGAACCTATTTATGCTCAAATCCTCCTTCGTCTCTAATGGTTTTGATGTAAAGTTTGTATCTTTTGTTGGAATTTTGCAAAAAAGACAGATAATCTGTTCGAATAAACTTCACTGATTGGTTAAAAGTGATGAAGATCAGAAATGTCTTTCGCTGTAAAACCTGAACGCAGTTGAACAATTGATTGGTTTTAGGGTAATCTTGTCCCTTCTAAAGCCGCTTTAAATTGCATTTACTTATCACTATTTTCCAAGTTTATAGATCACATGAACTGGTCTCTGCAAGGGAAACTTAATTCAACTTCTCTGCATTTCACAATTGTTGTTTCTTGATTTGTTAATGAATTGATCTGAAAAAGGGGGGTTTTTTGTTGTTGAGAAAACTGAGGTTTGATGTGACGATTACATAGGAAAAAGAAAGTGGAGACAGAGCCATCTCGGAAGATATTTTCATTGAAGGAACTTCATTCGGCCACAAACAGTTTTAACTATGATAACAAACTTGGTGAAGGTCGATTCGGCAGTGTGTATTGGGGTCAGCTATCGGATGGTTCACAAGTAATTCATCTCAAACATTTAATCTATTTGACTTAGATTGTCATGTACTACGTGCTTGCCTGATCTTATGAGGTGAATGTTCTGCTGGCCTGTTCTTGCAGGTTGCAGTCAAGAGACTGAAGGCATGGAGTACCAGAGAAGAGATAGATTTTGCTGTTGAAGTCGAGATTCTTATCCGTATTCGTCACAAGAATTTGTTGAGTGTTCGTGGCTACTGTGTTGAAGGACAGGAACGTCTTCTTGTGTATGATTACATGCCGAATTTGAGCCTTGTTTCACATCTTCATGGCCACCATTCAGCTGACTGTCTTCTAGATGTGACTAAGCGGATGAAGATTGCCATAAGCTCCTCTCAAGCCCTTGCGTGAGTCTCAGTATTTAAAACCAAACACGACAAGTTTAATATGTTCTTAGTTTCTGACATTTTTTCGTCTTTTGCTCAGCTACCTACACAATCATGCAACCCCGCATATAGTCCACGGAGATGTCAGAGCTAGCAATGTGTTGCTAGATTCTGAATTTGAAGCTCAAGTTATGGATTTTGGATATGGTAAACTGATGCCAGATGATACTGAAAATGGAGCCACCAAAGCCAAAAGTAATAATGGGTATCTCTCACCAGAATGTGTTGCATCAGGAAAAGAATCGGAAGCGGGAGATGTGTTCAGTTTCGGTATCCTATTGCTGGAACTGGTTAGTGGCAAGCGACCAGTTGAAAGGCTAAACGCTACAACAAAGCGTGGTATAACCGAGTGGGTATTGCCACTTGTTTACGAAAGAAAGTTTGGTGAAATCGTGGATCAGAGACTGAAAGAGGAGAACGTGGAAGAGAAGCTGAAGAAATTTGTCTTGGTGGGACTAATGTGTGCTCAGACAGAGCCAGAGAAGAGACCAACAATGTCTGAAGTAGTGGAGATGCTGATCAATGAAACAAAGTCTGAACTTGAAGCCAATCCGCTCTTTAAGAATCCATGTAGCAGCAACGAAAACAATAGAGAGCAGGAGGTTGCAGAGGAAAGTTCAGATGTGATCTCAGAAGAAAAAGATCTTCATCAGCAACAACAAGATTAGGGATTTTTAGGCATATAAAATTTGTTCTCTCAGATTATTTTTACCATCTTTTGTTCATATTGGCTAGTTTTTTTTATCCATGGTAATGGCGTCACTGAATCCTAAGGTATTGATTATTTATTCGTGTGTGTTTCTTGGTTGTAACATTGATTTGATTGACTGGAGTTTGTAAGGTGTGGTATTGGCATGTATAGAGAGAAAATTGTGATACTTTTGGTTTTGTTTAATTGATACTTTTATTTCTGGATTATACTGAAACTTTTACACTGACACGATCTTTTCACAATGAGCTGAAGTAGATTACAAACGTTTTCTGAATCAGTTTTAGTTCTGCGTGCGTCTTCATTCAAAAAAAAAAAAAAAAAAAGGGGGGGGGGGGGGGGGGGGGGGGGCGTGCGTCAGATTAAGTCTTGTGATGTAGAAACCTGAGTAAAATCAAGTCACAAGGATCTTGCTTAGAACAGTTCTTGCTAGATCAACACTCCCTTCTTGATCTTCTTCTAAACCGGCTTCTCTGAGGGATATTCCATGTCCAGACAAAGAGCAACGAAGAACAGAGTTAACCTGTTTCCTTAATCTCGCATTATCAATCAGAACCTCTGTTAGCATCTTCCTTATCACATCATCTTTTCCACAGTGCTCTTCTGATGATGTTGTTAGCTGAAGCTTTTCCACTTCTTCAGAGAGAAGCTGCGTCTGTTTCGAGCATAACATTTAATCCAGAAAGAAAACAATCAAAACTTTTGTGTCTCAGCATAAGTAAACTCAGAATCAATGTGTAATTAGTTGAGCCTACCTCAGCAATTAGAAGACCTATTCGGTTATCAGACATTGCTAGCAGATCAATCGCTTCTGATATAGATGATGAGTCCATTATTAATTTACTCTCATCTTCAATGTGGAACTTGACATTGCATTCTTGAAGACGATTCTGTAGAACATCACATTCATGCATCAACTTTTTGTTTGCGGTTTTTGCAGTTTCTTCTCTATCTTTCTCCCGTTGAACAATTCTCTGCACATTGCATAAGATTTAAATGGTTAAAACTGAAACATTTTTCAACTGCAACACACTTGAATAAAGATCCTGCAAAGAGTGTATCACCTCCATCTCCAATTTTTCTTTCATCGTTCTGCTAAGCTCTTGTCTCAGTTCTGATTGAGTGGTTCGGAGAGACTTGACCTCTTTGACAAGGACCTTCAGTTCTGCTTTCGATTTCACTTCCAGCTCTTCATGTTCTTTACGCAAATTCTCAAACTTGTCTCTTAGATCATCGATCTGCTGCAGCAACATTTGATTTTCTTGAACAAGTGACTCATTTGTAGTCTCAATACGTGCTTTCTCGTCCTGTAAACCAAATATAGTAAACATGTATCGTTGAATGCAAATGAAATAATCTGTGAAAGAAACACAAACCTTCACAGAGTTTAACAATGATTCCATCTCCATGCATTGCTTACGAAGTTCCTCCATATCCCACTGAATTTCAGTAAATCTTTCCTTTTCCTTCAGAACTGTTTGCTCCATGCCTTGCTTGCAGCTCTCTCGAGTTGTTTCAAGTTCAACCTCTAAATCTTTTACCTACGAGACCAGTTCCAACATAAACCAACAGCAATATATTGTTATCTATCACAGAGAGTATGATGGCATGCATGCAAGACAATCGTGAGACGAATCACTTCACTTGATTTAAAGCAGAACAAGACATTGGAAATATTGGTGGACAAAGTGATAATTGCGCACACCTTTGTTGACAAAAATTGTCGAACAGCTAACTCCTGATTCAGCCTTGAGATAAGATCTTCCGTGTCAGCTTTTGCTGTTTCCAGTCTCTGCATTAACGTATCAACAACCCTCTTTAACTTATTTCTCTCCTCAGATTGAAATACAATAGCCACATCCTTCCCACTTTCAGTATTTGCACCATTACTGTTTCCATGAGCGTCATCATGACTGTCCATAGAGTCTTGATTAGGTTCCCCGTATACTGACGCCTCAGAATCCCTTACATATATATCACTTTCATTAGTCTTTTTTAGAAACTTTTTATCACGTCCATCCAATCTCTGAAATCCAACTCCACTAGACATGCCCTCTGCGGTTATGTTACCAGTTTCTGCAGCTCTATCAGTTCTGGAAAGAAAAGGACTCTTATCAAGAAGTCCATATACTGTGATTAATTCATGCCAATCAGTCACATTATCTTCAGAAGTTGAATTCCTTGAAACATTATTTTTGAGACTAGCTTCGTCATGCTTCATTGTTGAGGTATCAGATGTCTCATCAGCAGAGTCATTGACATGATCCATGGTAACTGATGAACTACCAGGAACATCAGAACTGGTGTCAGGTAGAAGCAACCGACTGTCTACAGAGCTATCTTCAATTTCTTGATGTTCATCACTGAAATCTGAAGAGAGAAAAAAAATAAGAAGAAAATTAGGACATTGGCACAATACATGAAAGGCTTTCAGACAGCATTACAACATCAAATTCTTCAAAAGAATACGTTGCACAAAACATAAAGGGACGAAGGTTCAGATAAATTCACTTCATCTTTACATTGTATTCGCTAGCAAGAGAAAAAGTAAAAGAAAGAGAAGAGCACATACAAGACCTGACAGCAGCTTCTAGCTCAAGGAATGTTGCTATCAGAGCGCTTCTGGATATATCGATATCTGACAGAAGTCTATTCATCCAATCTTCCAGAGAGCACCTCCTCTGCAATAAACTAAACATTTTGAGAATAATTTTTGCTATCACTAATCTTACAGATAAGAGAATCGATATCTACCTCTTCCAAAAGTGTCTGGTTTTTCATCCTCAGTCTCTTCTTTGGTGGTGCCTGGGGTAACCTTTTCTTTACAAACTCCTTTTTAATCTGGAAAATGGCGATTTAAGATGAAGACATCATAAACCAAAGAAAATGGCTGAATATCATATTCAAGCATGCAAGTCATAGTTGTTTATAGAAGCGTTGTATGATTTTCTATGGTTCCATACAGAAACAAATGAGCAAGCTAGAAGCCTAGAACTAAGAAAAGGGCACGGAGGATAAAAAATACTCACCGACGTATATAACTCCAAGAAATCATTGAATCTTCTAAGTATCACCCTAGCGGAGGTGATTCCCTCGGGAGATTGTATCGCCACTTGCACTCTATAAAACTGATAAGGACAAAAGAAAAAGTTAAGAAAAATCTAATACGTAAGAAAATTTGCCAAATCAGGAAAGAAAATTATGCGATTCTACTCATGGGAATAGAAGACCGACGACTTTGAAGGGAAAAAAAACTAGCAACACTGTACCAACAATTTCGTACAAAAGAATCAGCTATGTGTAAAGATAATACACACCACGGCAGGATCTGGAACACTTGATTTGGGAAGGTCAACCCAAGAGGGGACAGTGACACAATAACTCCAACCAGTTCGAGGATCATGTGGCCAAACAGTGTTTCGTCCTTCCTATAGTTAGGAACAATATCCAAACAAAAAATCGTCAAAAATGATACGAAAAACAAACCTATGTTTTCATTTTCAAAAGAGAAACTCATATCTTAGACTGTTTGCTAATTTTACGTTAAACCAAGCCTGATCTCTTCTACATATAACAATAGTACAATCCATTCTCGTAACTGCAAAATTAACATAGGCCAACAACACCTTATGTCATGAACCTATTCAACAGAACGGGGAAATTATTATTCAATGTGATGCAGATGTTCAAAGACACTAGAGTTTAAAGACCAAATATTGAAGCAGACACCAACTACAAATCTAGCTCCCAACAGTCTTAAGAGTCCAGTAAGAACCTAAATTTGAAAATCATCAAGAAACTAAGCACCCTAAAGGACCTTAACCATTGCAATGAATACAGATATTGAAGGAATAACATACCCATTGACGAGGAGGAGCACTCCAATCCATCCCCAAAGGTAACGGCGACTTCCCGTCGTGTCGATGCTCAGGAGATACCCTCGAATCGTTATGAGCTTCTCCGCCATAAGCTCCGTGGAGACTGTAGCTGATATTGCGGCGGTAATCTTCGTCCTCGCCGTGGTAGAAAGGGCCAGGCGAGAGGAATCGGTGAGATAGAGGCTCGCCGAAGGGACCGGAGACGTTGTAGTTGAAATCGAGAAGAGAGAGATCGTTCGCGTAGAGATTCATCCTCTCTTTATTCCTCTGCTCTCCAGATTCTTCTTGGCAAGTTTATGTTCTTGCACCAACCGATTCAAAACGATGCGTTTTGCTTCCTTCGAGTCATCCAAGACATCAAGTAGCTTATATATAATTTTTTATTACAAGTCTACGTCACTCCTTGCCGGAGAGGTTGACTGGTAGATGAACACTGGGTTATTACACTTTTGTGTCTGCCTAGATGATGCTATGTTTCTTAGGAGATGTTTCTGCGAAATCCAGTAAAATCTCCAATAAACCCTAAATCGTCCATCTTTAAGGTACAGTTCATCTCAGTAATCGCAGAATCTATATCTAATGATTGCCCTCATTTCATCTCCATCCTCGGAGCCTGCAAAACAACGAACCAATTCAAGCAACTACATTCCCAAAGCATTACGAGAGGACTAGAATCAAACCCAGCAATCCAAAAGAAGCTTCTAGTATTCTGGTGTAGTCGTTTAGGTGGTCACATGGGTTATGCCTGTAAGTTGTTTGTGAAAATACCTGAACCAGATGTGGTCGTCTGGAACAATATGATCAAGGGTTGGTCAAGAGTGGATTCTCACAGGGAAGGAGTTAGATTATATTTGAATATGTTGAAGGGAGGTATGACCCCTGACAGCCACACTTTTCCTTTCTTGTTGAATGGTCTTGAGCGGAATGGAGCCTTGGTTTATGGTAAGAAGCTGCATTGCCATGTTGAGAAATTCGGATTAGGTTCTAATCTTTATGTGCAGAATGCTCTTGTTCAAATGTACTCTTTATGTGGACTAATGGATATGGCTCGTGGGGTTTTCAACAGGAGATGCAAAGAGGATGTGTTTTCTTGGAACTTGATCATCTCTGGGTATAATAGGATGAAACAATATGAAGAAAGCGTCAAACTTTTTGCCGAGATGGAGAGAATATTGGTTTTTCCAACTTCTGTTACATTACTTCTCGTGCTCTCTGCTTGTTCCAAGGTAAGGGATAAGGGTCTCTGTAGTAGGGTTCATGGGTATGTTAATGAGTGTACAAGGGAATCCAGTTTGAAGTTGCACAATGCTCTGGTCAATGCATATGCTGCGTGTGGGGAAATGGATATAGCGGTAAGGATTTTCGAGAGTATGAAGACTAGGGATGTGATTTCTTGGACATCTATTGTTAAAGGGTTTGTCGACATAGGGAAACTAGAGTTGGCAAGAACATATTTTAATGAGATGCCAGTGAGAGACAGAATTTCTTGGACTATTATGATTGATGGTTACTTACGAGCTGATTACTTTAATGAGTCTCTAGAAATTTTCCGTGAGATGCAAAATGCAGGCATGACACCGGATGAGTTCACCATGGTTAGTGTTCTCACAGCTTGTGCTCATCTGGGTGCCTTGGAGATAGGTGAATGGATTAAGAAATACATAGACAAAAACAAGATCAAGAACGATGTTGTTGTCGGGAATGCTTTGATTGATATGTATTTCAAATGTGGGTGTTCTGAGAAAGCACATGAGGTTTTCCATGAAATGTGCCAGAGAGACAAATTCACATGGACAGCAATGGTTGTTGGTCTGGCCAACAATGGACAAGGTCAAGAGGCCATTAAAGTTTTCTTTCAAATGCAAGACATGTCGATACAACCAGATGAGATTACTTACCTCGGCGTACTCTCTGCTTGTAACCATGGTGGTATGATAGAGCAAGCAAGAAAGTTTTTCGCCAAGATGAGAAGCGACCATAGAATTGAGCCGAGTTTAGCACATTATGGATGTATGGTTGACATTCTTGGTCGAGCTGGGCTGGTTAAGGAAGCATATGAGATGATAAGGAACATGCCAATGAATCCAAACTCGATTGTGTGGGGATCTCTACTCGGTGCTTGTAAACTTCATAATGATGAAGCAATGGCGGAATTGGCAGCTAAGAACATTCTTGAGTTGGAACCTGATAATGGAGCTGTTTATGCTTTGTTATGCAATATATATGCAGCTTGCGAAAGATGGAAGGATTTGCGAGAAGTGAGAAGAAAGACGATGGACATAGCAACCAAACAGACACCAGGCTGTAGTTTAATTGAGGTAAATGGTGTTGCTCACGAATTTGTATGTGGAGACAAGTCACATCTTCAATCTGAAGAGATTTACAGGAAAGTAGAAGAATTATCCCAAGAGTCGACATTTTCAGGGGACTTTCCTTCTGAGTTATTGCTCGAGGCTGCGTAAGGTAATTTTTTACAGATAATTTAGCTATGACTTTTGGATTCTATTGCTTATGAATCAGTTCAAGATGATAGAGAACCCTGAGATGATGAACATATCCATAGATTGTCACTGTCAATGATGTTGCTAATGCTGTGGATAAGAGACAACACATGGTTCAGTTAGTTGTCAACATAACCTTCACTTGGAGGTTGGATCCTGTATGTGAAGCCTACAGGGGAAATTGATAAATTTATCTGTTTGTCGGTCTCGGAAACAAACAACTGGAAGATCATCACCCTTAGACCAGCACTGTGGAGCAATCGCATGGCAATGTACTGTAGGCTTTTGGGAAAGACCTGGACACTCCCCTGTACATACTGAGCATCGTCTATATCGTTCTCTAACTGGATCCGAGCACTTCTTACATGTAAGCTTCTGGATCTAAGAGCCATACTTACTTGCTTATCACGACATTCAGAACATCTCCAACATGTTTTATACTGATTTAATATAGTTGAGTGCGAAATCATTTAATGCTATGATATGATAGTCAAAACTTATGGCGAATCAGAACTAAAGCAAAATAAACGAAGGAAGTAGACTTCCATTTTTGTTTTTCATCGAAAATTACAAACCTATGTCTGAGCGAGTAATCCTCTATACTAATAGAAGAAGCCGTGTGTTTCCTTGGTCAAAACAGGCTAAACAGCCACAGAAACCATCTGCAAGAAACACAAACAAAGAGAAGACAATTCAAGAGTAGCTCTCTTGCGAGCACTAATTACTTGTGCTTCAAAGCTAACCTGCACGCTTTTTTTTGCAGACCTTTGCACTTGTAGCTGCTCCAAGTTGGGATAATCCAAAATGTAACACCACCCTCCTTGTTTCATAATGAATTAAAGAAGGCTTTGAGAGGAATAAAGGGATCAGATTTCTTCATCATTATTTATCTCTACAAGGCCTCTTCCCGCGGCTGAAACGGGAAATGAAAACTCTTTTATGTAATATTTCGATTATATTTTGTACATGATTTGGAATCATCTAAGAACAAACATTTGGGATAATTAACCAAGACATTGGGAGAAACAACACAAAGCTTGCATAAGAACAGAGCAAGGAGTAAGAGAGAAAAAAAAGAAAGAAAAAAAAGACATTTACATTTGCATATAATATTCTCCTGTGAATCTAAGCTTCAGAGCCGTTTCGAGTTAACAGAGTCAGAGCTACGCAAGGAGAGAGAGGTTGCTGTGATGATTCTAATTTCTTCAGTTTTTTTCCTTAAATTAATCAGCAGGTGCGGACCCACTCTGCTGTGTGTGATGTATCCCACTTCCACCGTACACGTGTCCTTGATGATGATGCCCCATCGTCACAATCCCACCACCATACATCCCTCCTCCGCCATTGTATCCTCCTCCACCTCCACCGCCGCCGGAGCTTCCATTTCCTCCGCCGCCACCTTCCTTATCTCCCTGTCTGCCCCCCGTTGTCGTCCTCTCCCCTTCGACCTCTCTGTACTTTTGCAGGTAGATCTTCAATGGCTCCACGTACTCCTCGAATCCTAGCGTGGTCATCGCCCAGAGAAGATCGTCGCCGTTGATTGTCTTCCTCTTCTCTCTCTGACACTTGTCGGATGCCTCGCCGGTGATGAAACTTATGAATTCCGATACGCACTCCTGAACGACTTCCTTCGCGTCCTTGGAGATTTTTGCGTTCGCCGGCAACGCTTTCTTCATGATCCGACTCACGTTTGCGATCGGGAGAAATCTATCCTGCTCACGCGTCGACGCGTTTCCTCCGTCCTTGTGACCGCCTGAATCGTTGTCGGAATCCGCCATCTCAGATTGACCTAAGGACGAATCGGAAAACGGCGAACGGTAAATCAGGGGCCGCGGCGAGAGAGAGAAAGTGGGAGACGGTTTTGGGTCCGTTGGATCGAGAGGATATTAATCGATCGTGATGACACGTGAGTAGTTATTGGTCGTTCGTTTGTCGATAAGATTAGTTACACGTTGTTTTGATCATATCCGTTGGATAGAAAGAGAGACTTGAGATCTTGACGGTACGGAGTCCACCACGTAGTAGAATATGGTTGCAAAGTTGGCTGATCCTTTACCTTATCTCCATAACATTTGGTGCCGTTGCTTTGCTTCCCTCAAATTGCAATACAAGTAAGTGGCTTTTAATTTCCACAGATTATCAGGAAAATGATGGACTAATAATGTCACTAATCTCAATTAATGTGATTTATTTACTAGTAAATTATTGGAACATTTAACCTTTTCAGAGTCCGATCTTCTTTGGTTTTGTTCGTTTCACAGTCGCTAGCGACTGCGACAGTTCGCTAGCGACTGCGACAGTTCGCTAGCGACTGCAACAGTCACTGCGATAATCGTTGTGTTGTCGCAGTCGCTATCGCCAGCAACTGTTAAACGAACACGTTTGGAGTCGCTGTCGCCAGCGACTGTCAAACGAACAAGGCCAAAATCGCTGCACAATCGCCATTAAAATCAGCGATCGGATTTCGAGTCGCTAATCGCTAATTTAGAGTCGCTATCGCCAGCGACTGCTATACGAACACGTTTGGAGTCGCTGCGAAAATCGATGTCGCCAACGACTGTCAAACAAACATGTTTGGAGTCGCTGTCGCCAGCGACTGTCAAACGAACAAGGCCTTTTTCTCTCTATTTCTCTCCATTTTCTCACCAGTCACACCCGACCACCGTTTTTCGCTTCCGGCTATCAGATCTGGCCCTTCGCCAGTCTGATGGTCGGGTTACTTTTAGATATGTTTTCTCTTCCTCTCTAATTTCTGTAACATAAGGATAAGGATGATGGGTTTGGTTTTGTGGTTTGTAATAAAGCAGGACTTGGTGTCCGGTTTTGTTTTCCTGATCCTTTTCTGGGTTTCTCCGGAGGTTTCCGGTGCTTCCACGACCGGCTCCACGACACTTCACCGCCATAAATCTGAAGATCTTGTTCTCCTCTCTCGTTGTGCGCTTCTGTTCGTTAGGGTGCATTATCCGATTGAGATTGAACGGGTCCGACTTGTACCTATTTCGACGCGGTGGCTTCAATCCTTTTTGGATTTCACCGGATTCACCGCGTAGATAGCGGTGATGATGAAGGCAGCTCACCAAGACAGACAACTAGATGCGGCTCTTTGTGGCGATCTTTGGTGGAGTTAGGATCGGAAGAGCAACAAAACTGAAGCAATGACAGCCAGCCAACGGTGACCGGACTCGCCGGCGATTTGCATGCCTCCGTTTTCGCAGGCTTCTGACACGTGGGCGTGATAGTGCCGCTTATCACTTTTATGCATATCTTACAAAATAAATTTGGGTCGCTTTGTTTTTTGGGCTTCTGTTTAGCCCTTCTAACTGTATATCAATTATTCAGTTTTGACTGTGTAAACTTCTGTTTGCCGCAAAAAAAGAAAATTTACCAATATATTAGTTTATATAGATTATACCGTATACGAAACGTGAAAAGAATTATAATATATCCTTATATAGCATTAATCAACTAGAAGGAAAGAAGGAAATTTTATTAGAGGACTAAAACATAATTTGAGTTCACAAATCTCTCACTCACTCACTCTTTTCTATCTCTAGAAATATTCAACCTCTTTCTCCTGATATAACCAACAAACAAAGTCTGTAACAAAACAACACCAAGAAAAATAAGACAAGAACCACAACTAGTTGAAGATGTGCCTTAAGCACAATCAAGAATCTCATTAGTTCAATTAAGTGAACTAAGAAACTCAACCCAAATATGTTCTGCTTTCTTGGTCGTCTCAAGAGCGAACTCCTCAGCAGCTTGCTCCTCCTTTGCCTTACGCACAGCCTCATGATACTCTTCGTAAGCCTTAGAAGCCTCCTTAAGAAGTCGTGCTAGATTGGTCTCCGTCGACTTAAACTTAAGATCAACATTCAGTTTCTCTGCTTCGAGCTTAACCAACAGTTTCTTGATGGCAAAGATTTTGATAGACAACGCGTCTCCTCCTTGAGCAAGAGTCTTAGCGAATGCGAACTCGGCGTCCACGGCTCTCTGCTTCTCCATCGCGGTTTCCTTGAGAAGTTTGGCGCGGGTTTGAGCAATGTGGACTCTCTGAGAAGCCTCGAGTCCTTCTTTAATGACGGTTTTGTATTTGGCTAGCAAAGAGATGTAACCAATAGAAGCTGAGCTGAGTACCTCGTAACGTGTACCGGCTTCTATAATCTCGTCGAAATTCGGATGGTTTACGAGGTCACGGGCGCTTAGACCGCGTAGCTTCTTTAGGGTTAGCTTTAAGCTCTCTATGTTCTCTGATGTAGCGGATGATTCGCTTGTGGTGGAAGTAACTGATGAAGATGAGCCAAGAACTGTGCCTACCTTTGAGGATGTTTCCTTTCTATGGGTATGAACAAGATTGTTCAGTGAAGTGGTGAGGCTAGAGGTCTCTGAGCCCTACCATAGCACAAAATCAAAAGTTATAACAAAGTCAAGAAATTGATTTAGATATGAGTCCCTTCCATTGTTTCTTTTCAGAACAATCAAGATAACAAACCTGGAGTTTTGATTCTTCAGCGATTATCTCCGCTAAGTTGATTGAGGAATCCATGTCTGCCTTAAAACCATCTTTCCCTTGGTTAAAACAACCACAAACACCATCTGCAAGAAACACAAACAGAGAGAACACAATTAAGAGTAGCTCTCTTGTGAGTTTCTTTGGTTGAGAACATTCACAAGAATGAGCTTCAAATCTAACCTGCAGGCTTTAGAAGACTCTCAAAACCAACTGTAGAAAAAAACATATTAACATTGTGATCTAGTTTTCATTTAGATCAAATATGTTTGTGAGAATCTGAGGATTACTTACCGTTAAGTCCGCCATAAGTTTTCTCTACTGTACTTACGGTTAGTGGATTCGTTGCAGCGGCTGTGACAACAACTGTAAGAGCTGTCTTAGCTAAAAAAACAAAGATGGAAACATGACATAAACAGAAGAAGTGATAAGAGTTTCTTACAGTCTTTTCCAACAGCCTTTGCACTTGCAGCTGCTGCACATTAGAAACGACAAGAAGACCAAACCAAACTGTCAGATTATGTAGAGTAATCTCTTTGTTTCATTATGAGTTCTTGGGTTTGATTCTCGCAGTTACCTTCATATTCGCGTTCGATTGCTTCCAACATACTGTTTCTCTGAGTTTCAACTATAAACAAAAGATGGTACGAAAAGTTTAAAATTTTATTTCAGAAGGCTTTGAGAGGAACACAGGTATCAGATTATTATTATTATTATTATTACCTTGTTCTTCATCATTCTTTATCTCTACAAGGCCTCTTGTCGCAGCTGAAACATAGAACAGGAAAAAGAATACATAAGCAAACTCTTTCTATAACATTTTCATTTGGATTCATATAGTTGCAAGACATATTGTACCAAGAGAATGGTTCAAGTTTTTTTCAAACTCAGAGAGAGGAATGTGTTGAAGTACCTTCAAACTCGCGTTCAATAGCATCAAGCATACTTTTTCTCCTTGCCGCTGTAACAAAACATGGATAACAAAATCTGATTCAGGATACATTAGAAACAAAAATAGAACATAATTATTACAGCTGTAAGGGGAATATTTTTTTACAGTGTTCATCATCATCATCCTTGTCTTCGGTTGAATCACTAGCCTTAAGCTCTGCAAGACCTTTGGTGGCAGCTGCAAGTAAGAACATAAAACATAATACAGTTTTCTGTTTTGAAGGACTAACATTCAGCAAAGAAGTTCAGTGTTATGTGAAAGTAAACCTTCAAACTCGCGTTCGATTTCTTCAAGCATGCTATTTCTCTTTGCATCTGTAACAAAACATAAACCCATTCTTCAGAATACTAAGGAGGATTCAAAGTGATCAGAAAAAAATATTTAGGACATGACATTACTTTGTGCACTGTCATCTCCTTCAGTGAAATCGTCAAGGTTTAGTTTCTTAAGACTATTTGTAGCAGCTGCAAAATAGTTTAGTAAAACAGAGGAAATGTTTCAAAACTTGATCTAAAAGAGCTCATTAGCATGGATAATAATATGTTGAAAGTACCTTCAAATTCACGCTCAATCTCATCCAACATACTTTGCCTTGTTGCAGCTGATAACAAAGACAAAAAAAGACCTGTATCAGACTTGCACTGCAAGAAAGGTAAAAGGAACCGAAAAAAACATTGAATGGCAAGATTATTGTACATTGTTCTCCCTCATCTTTGTTATCGGCGATATCATCAAGCTGTTTAAAACTACTGGTAACGGCTGTAAGAAAGGAAACAAACTCTTAGAACTTCTTGAACCAAGAAAGAGTTAAAGAATCTATATGCATATGATGATTAGGTAAGTCGGTTTACCTTCAAACTCCTTTTCAATTTCATCTAGCATACTCTGTCTCGTGGCAGCTGTAAATAAGACAGAACATATATCTATCTCAGAATATTGAATGAGTGACAAAAGGATTCAAAGTAGAGATAAGAATTTCTTACCTTGTTCTTTGTCATCATCTTCAACAGTGAAAGCATTAATCTTTAGCTGTTTAAGACCACTTGTAGCAGCTGCAAGTATAAGAAGATGAAACAGAATCTTTAATCTAAGAAATCTCACCACAAAGAATGTGAACCAATTAGGACAGACATTGAGTATGTGAAGATACCTTCAAACTCACGTTCGATCTCATCTAGCATACTATTTCTCTTTGCAGCTACAAAAAAGGCAATGAGATCTATGAGTCTTGTATTTGAGATTAATGATCATGAAACTAGAGGGAAACGAAGTATTACAGTGTGATTCATCATCTGTGCTTGAGGTGGATTGCCTTAGTTCTTCAAGACCTTTTGTAGCTTCTGTAAACAGAGTCTCAGATGCTTTCTTAAGAGATACCTGACTAAAGATAAGATAATACCTTCAAACTCTCTTTCGATCTCGTCCAACATCTTTTGTCTCCTTGCAGCTATAACAATCACACAGAATATGACTCAAGAATACTGTAAACAAAGGCAATGCATCAAACAAAGTAGCAATGGGAGAGTATGGTCTACCGTGTTCTGCATCGTTGACACCGGTTAAATCATCAGCCTTTAGTTGTTCAAGACCTTTTGTAGCAGCTTCAAGTTTGAAATGAAACATAAGACACAAACTAATTGTTAGTTAACAGTACTTAATTAAACAGACACTAGATTTTGACCCGCACTTTTAAGTGCGGGTATAATTTTCTTTACAAATCTTACTTTTTATTCATTTTGTTAATAGTAGTTTAGATTTTTAATTATGTAATTTAATTTTGATTATAATTGTTTAACCAACATTATAAACAGTGAGTTAGCAATTTAGTTTTTTTTTTAAAATGAATTATGTGTTATTTGGAGGAGATATATCGTAAGGATTAAGAGATTAAAATAACGATGTAATCAATCTGTGTTGTATCGTAAGATCATAGTTTAATTATACCCGTTTAATTAATTATGTGTTTTTTAAATAATCTGTGTTGTATCGTAAGATCATAGTTTGGAAAAAATATATATATATATGTGAAAACAACTATTGTAAAAATTATGTGGTATATGTTTAATTGTTATTTTATTTATCTAAAATATTATTTTATAAAATACATGTTGTAGTCGTATATATAATTTGCAAATTTGATGAAACTATCCGTTAAAAAATTTATTCAAACAAAAAGCATAATTTGACGCTTCAAATATTTGAATAATATAAGTATGAAATCATTTTAATATTTTATTAATTTTAAAATATATCAACTGAAATTATTTACTATATGCGAATTTTTTTTTAGAAAAATTATAATCGAGATTGGCTAATTAATTTTTCAACCCGTTTAATTAATTAAATATTCTTCAGTTTGATGAAAAAACCTGCTAAAAAGTACAATCGTAAAAACATCAATCGTAATATGTGTATATATATATATATATATTTGAAATAAAATAAAAAGATATTAAAATATATTATAAATATATTTTGAATTAAATCATAAATTAGAGAATCTTAATTTATATATAATAGTTGATGTATAAATTATTAATTATATTTATCAATTAATTTGTTTTGATTTTAATTAATTAAGAAAGTGGGACCCATTAGATTTTGGTTGTTTGGCTACATGTTTAATAATTGTCTTGTTTGGAAACATGGATTGTAGAGATAATAAATTAAATATAAATTGTTTTACAGTTTTACCCTTAATGAAGGTTACAAATCCTAATAATATCAAGGGTAAATTCCGGGAACAACATTTATGTACCATGGCAAACCTTCCTGTTTTAATAGTATTGATTATTGAGTATGTCAATATACCTTCAAAATCACGTTCAATCTCCTCCAGCATGCTTTGTCTCATTGCAGCTGTAACACGAGAACAGAAAACAGAGAACTTGGACTTAGAATATCGAAGAAGAAGCAAATTTGATCGCAATGAGTATTATATGAAGAGTGTGTTTTTTACATTGTTCATCATCTTTTCCTTCATCAATCTTGAGTTGACCAAATCCAGCTACAGCAGCTGCAAGTAATTATGCGATAATAAAAGTCAGTAAGAATCTATCAACAACAGTGGCTTCAAGAACTAAATGTGGCACCTTCAAACTCGCGTTCAATTTCTTCCATCATTTTCTTCCTCTGAGCAGCTGAAACAACAAAAGGCAGCATAACAAACACTCTTTTAGAAATAGTGTTCTAAATGATAGAGGAATAGTATATGTTGATGTTTTTTTTTAAACCTAGTTCTTCATCCTCCTTAGATTCATCAACTTTGCTGATACCATCATCAGATCCAGCTTGTTTAAGTTCATTGATATGTGCTGTAATCAAGTAACACAATAAAACAAACAAACTCTTCATGTCAAGATCTTGATCCAAGCTTCTTCCAGAAACATAATCAACTTATAAGAAAAGAAAAAAACAGAGTGAACCTATTGACTTGCCTTGGAACTCAAGTTCGATATGGTCCAACATACTCGAAGGTGTACCGACTTCATCAGTAACAGCTCCTAACTATAGATTAATTAAGAGTGAGCTAGTATTCAAATTATAGTCATCCTAAACTAAAATACAAATCCAAGCAAGCTAACTAATAAACAGTAATCGACCTGAGATGAGGTATCAACAGAATCTTTAAGAGTATCCACGGATTCTTCCGATAGAGACAGAGAAATAGTGTTATTATCGGTCACTGTATTGTTTTTCTGACCATTGATCTGGTTTCCAGCTGATGATTCCATACACAACAAAGAGATTAATTGTCTTAGTCTTGGAAATTAATCTGCAGAAAAAGAAACAAAAGAGAGAAGTCTTACACTGATCTTCTCCGTTCCCTTGGAGAGAATTGACATTAGCTGCAACCAAAAACCATTTCCGTGTTACATTAAAAGATCTTTTGTTCATGTAAGATATATAATAGCTTCTTCAGACAATATATCTTATGATTTACCTTGATATTCACGGTCGATTAAATCTATATTCAAACCTGTAGTTCCTTCATCCTAAAACCAAAAAAAAAGTCAATGCGTAAATGATTGTAAATATGGTTAAAGAAAAAATTGTTTTGTGTATGACGTACCTGGCAAGAAACTTCATAGAAGCTTGAGAGAACAAGACACAGAGACAAACCCAGAGCTAAAAGCTTTTTTCCCATGCCGGAGATTGTTATCACAGAGATCAAAATACACTTCTGTTGAAGAAACATTGAACAAGACTTTAATATAAAGCCTGAATTAACAACTCAACGTGGCTTTTTTATTTTAATAGTAGAAATTCACGTGGCTTTATTTTATATATTTTCCACGTTCCTGCTACTTATACAATTCAACGCTCTTTATTTTCTCTTCAGTAGTTTTTTCTAAAAAACTTTTCAGTAGTTTAAAAAAAAAAAACTTTTCAATAGTTTTTTGTGTGTAGAAATTCAAGTGGCTTTATTTTATATATGTTTTCCATGTTCCCGCTAATTGATATATCTCAAGGATTAGATAAAAAATTTAGTATCAACTAAGAATTGGTCCGCGCTACGCAGCGGAGCTTTTTATAAATTCTTTTTTGTTATTTTCTATAAAAAAAAATACAAATGTTGTAAAGTTATATCTCTAAGATTTGCTAGTTTCTATAGAAATCATCATCGGAGACAAATCATTCTTTCTATTTGTTTTGTTACTCTAATAAAAAAGCAAACAACAAACATTTGTCTTTTTAAATATGAATGGGAATCTATTATATAATTAGAGCTTTTTCTCTCCTAGGAGCGTGCCACCTCAGCATTTCCTTCTTTTGAGAATATGGGCTTCGAAATCCAACTAATCCAGCCCGCTAGGTGGTCTCCAATGTTTGGGCCAGTATTTGGGCCGCTATCTGTCCGACTTGAAAACCCTTAACTAGAAACTTCACCTTCTATTCGCCTCCGTCCTCTTCCAGCTTCTGTTCGACTCTCTCATGGCGTACTGCCGTAACAGTAACCTCTCGCCCTTCCCCTGATCCTTTATTCACCATCCAAAACCCATCATAACCGTTGCAACCCGAAATTACTCCCATTAAAGTGTACAACCCTTCGACTCCCAACGTCGCAGATGATGTTCTTCATACCCTATAAATATGAAACCTCTCACCCTCACCAAACCTCCACGAAAATTTCTCTAACGCTTTCAACAGATCAATTCCAGTTAAGATACCGACCAAACCTACAGCATCAAGCCCAAAAATGAATATTGACTCTCGAGATCTCCAACATGCTGTCTATCTCTAACCCTAGGTCATGGCTGGGATGTACAATCAAGTCGGTGGTGGTGGTGCGCCTATTCCGTCGTACGGTGGTGATGGATACGGAGGAGGTGATGCTGGATATGGAGGACGCAGTACCTCTGGCGGAGGTGGGTGCGGCGGACGTTTTGGTTACAGCGGCGGCGGCGGTGGATATCGAGGAGGTGATCGCGGTGGAAGAAGAGGTGGTGGTGGCATTGATGGTTGCGGCATAGATGGTGATTGGCGTTACCCTAACCCAAGGTAATTATTCCTTAAATCTATCAATCCTCCTTTTAGTTATGATCCATTAATTCTGTAAGTGAATTGCAACCACTGTTAAATTAACCTTCTATAAAATATGTTCTGAAGTCTTTAACCCTCGAAACTCTTTGTATATATAGTTGTGGGAACGTTAACTTTCAAGGAGAGTTGAATGACCTTTAAATCTATAGTGCAGGGAAAGTGGATATGATCTTCGAACTATAACACACTTCGGGATCCTCTGAATGGAGAACCCTTCAAAATTTTCTGAAGTGGAGGAAACATGAATTCAAGTGCGTGCCCATTGAAACCATTCGTCGTACATCAACTTGATATCAGTCACAATTCTAACTTTATCTTTACTCTGCTCTATGTTGCAGACATTTGTTGAGAGCTTATCACAGTTTCCGAAACATGGTGTCCACAACCACAACCATTTCAATGTCCAGAGAGGTATTATTTGTTTGGGATTAAGAAGCATTATCAATCTAAGCTTTTTTTTATACCGTTATTTCTCATTCGTTCATTGAATATACTAAAAACCTATGATCATGTTTTTTACAGATACCCTTTATATGGAGATATCTCAACAAAGGCATCTCAAATGTTACACCATACAATTTTCCACTTGTGATTCCGCTACTTCAGTTGATGGGGGCTTCAGACATGGGTAACAAACCTCTTCTTAAAGTGGACAGGAAGGTATTTACTATACATTCCTATATTCGTCCTTAATTGTATTGGTTCCATCTGTTTGAAAGTAAATTCTTCTTGTGTTTGTCTTTTTCCCTTGGATAGGTGAGCATTGTAATGGAGCAACTGATTCGATTGCTGCGCTATTGTGGTTGACCTGTTGAAGATGTTGACTTTATAGATTCTGACGGAAAGACTATGAACAAGATATTGTTAGAGGTTTGTGTTCCGAAATTCACAATGTCTGTTGGCTCCATGTGCTTTTCTTCAACTTAGAGATAATTCAATGTTTTGCCTTTTTGTAATTTTTTTTTGCAGGCGAATCCAAGGAAGACCTCTTCACAGGTAGCTCTAGAGTAGCTGAAAAGTTGGCACTTGGGCTTAAGGCTCGGATCAGATTGGCAGATACTGGATTTGATTGGAAAGTCTTGGGACCAGATGTTCAGGAGGTTTCTTATTATAAACGTCCTATTTGTATTTCCGTTATAAACGTCCTATTTGTAATGGAAATAGGACACGGTGTTAGTGTAATCTTTGACACGGTGTTCCAATGTCAGGTTGATTATGCTGAAATTTTTAATGTTGAAATTCTCTTTGAATTCTTTTGGTTACTTCCAGTCTCTAATTTGTCTTTGTTGCTGTCAATGTGTTGTCTATCTTTCGTCCTTAACTGGTCAAGTCTGCACGTGGGATCCCTGGACACGATCCTTACGGCTTCTTTTTAGGTCGAAAATTTACGGCTTTTTAAATAAAGAAAGGGAAGATTTTAACAGCCCAGTCCAACAATTTTTTCTTACCCAGAAAATTAACTAATACAACCCAAATTATTAAAGTTGCATTTAGAAGAAAAAAAGTAAAACCCATTAGTAGGTCAGATAGTCTCACCGTCGATTGATCTCCCGGGCATATAAAGCAACATGGTTAATGAAGAACTAAATCTTCATGGCAGATGAAAATGAACCGTTATTACCGTGGTTGATAATCATTTCAGATGCCATGGAACGATTTGATTATATGTAGCCCAAAATCTGATTCCTCACCAGTAAATCTGATTCCTCATAGGGGTTAATGATGGAAAAAATGAAGTACATGTGATTTATTATATAGTTCGTAACACTACTATAAAATAATACAACATTGACATTGAACTCAACATATCCGTTTGAGAGATGAGAGATGAGGTCAACCAAAAACACTTCCGACCATCTCTTATAAAAAAAACAAAAAAAGGTAAGGAAAATCTTTAAACGCGTATGATGAATCAATTTCAAACTCAAAAAAATTACATAGTCATCATTCCATGACTAATGCAGTTTACATTTACAGTCAAATAACCTTAAAAATAGCTCAACCAACCACTACCACAACCGAATCCCCTCGCGTGGAACAATATATCAATATTAAGATTATAAAATTTATAAGAATAACGTAAATCAGTGTATATATGATTAGACTTATGACATTATACAAGCCGCTGTCACAATGGTATAAGCCATGACAACACCAATAAGGGTAATGTATACAAAGACCGACATACTATTTGATTCTTCTTCCCTCGAAAATCAATAAACCATCTGAAAAAAATATTTTGCAATTATAAACTATAAAATTAACTTTCTCAGACTAAAAAAAAACTATCAAATATAATTTTATAGTCAAAGATTTTAGTTAAACAATAACTTGAGGAGAGGAATAACAGAGGAATCTTGATGGACCTCTTGGAATAGAGTGGGGAATTAAGTAAGAAACTACGATGAAACATCTTTTTTTATTAAAAGATACTACCCGTCAAAAATAGACAAAGTAGAAGTAAGAAAACATGTTGACGAAAGGAATATGCACAAATTGATAAACTAAAGTGGGACTCTATGTTTACAGAACTTCTAAATCAAGCTGAAACATGACGAAGCAAAGGTAACATGTGCAAAGGGTTTGTCATGACGCAACTATAAGAGCCTGTAAAGATACATTCATAAATACATCTTAGAGTAGTTGCTTGAAATAATGTTTAGGAACTAGGAAACCGAACCTCTGCACTTGCATTGTAACCAAATAATGAAGAAGGTATTAATGGTTTTTTCATGATTAATACCCACAAGGCACAATTGCTTGACCATGAATAATAATGTGGATATTATTTGTTTTTTCATGAATAATAACCAAGTAACAACACTTCTTTAAAAAAACACACAGTAATTACTCCAACAAATGAAGAGATAAAACATCTCCTCCAAATGAAAGACAAGAACACAGTAATTATTCCAACAAATGAAGAGGGAAAACATCTCCTCCAAATGAAAGACAAGGCAGAAATCCAAACAAAAAGGGAAAAAAAAACTAAGGATGTTATTGAAAGCCAACTAGTGTTAGGAATGATAACATGAAGAAATATTCTTATTTTTATTGAAATGAAAAAGAAACTTGCATACATTATTGATCTCACTTGGAGATATTATAGTTCCCAAATAAAGTTTATTCAGAAGCACCTAATGAAAATATAACTTATGATTAAGAGAATTAAGCAAACATTCTTCAAGTAAGTCGCATCTTCTTCGCCCCATGTTTGTCATCGTCTTCAGTCTCGTTCTCTGTGTCGTCGACACTATGATTTTGGACTGTTCCAAGCTCATTAGTTAATTCTGGATTAAGGAAGGTAGGGCGCACAGCTCCATCTTCTGTCTTGATACCCTTGTCATCCTGTATGAAGTTGATATATGCATAATTTATTGGTTTTTAGTATTACAACTTACTAAGTTTTCTTGCATATTATATATATTTTCATGTATTTAAATATAAAATCATATATTTATGAGTTAGAGGTTTTAAATTAAAATTTGCATATTTTAGCATCTTTGGAGTGTGTATTGGTATATTTCAGCTGCTTGGGAATTTGCTAAGCTTTTATAACTTTGGAGAGAGCATGAGAGTAACGAGGAAGAAGAGTGATAACTTGTGAAAGCCAATTAGTGTGTGGTCAAACAGTCAAAAATGGTGTGCTAAGTGATGAACGAGACAACTCTCCCATTGGCCACAAGACGCGGGCCAAAAATTTCCATGAGCCTTGCAAAGCCCCCCCCCCGCCGTCGAGAATGAGATCGTGATCCCCCCCCCCCCCCCCCCCCCCCCCCCCCCCCCCCCGACGGCCTCGCGGTTGCCGAGCTTGGGCCGTGTGTTACCGCGGGATGCGTTGCGGTGAGCACCCAAACCGCGAGAATGGCTGAGCTTGGGCCGTGTGTTAACGCGGGATGCGTTGCGGTGAGCACCCAAACCGCGAGCTCTTTCGCGACCAGTGTCGCGGTCATGCGTGAGACCGCGAGCCGAGGAAGGGAAGGCACCGTGTTGGCTGCGGTAACGCCTGCGGGTATAACGTAATCGCCAGCGGACCTATTATGGTTGACTTTCTCCTTTGACCAATCATATGATCCAATTGAACCGGGTCAACACCCGGTTTGTCCCGGGTTGACCCGGTTCGTCACTATTCACCTTTTAAGACCAAAAACATAATTTTTATTTTTGGTAAGCTTTTTTGGTTCCAAAAACCTCTCTTTGAATATTGGAGAAGAAAGTTTCAATCTTTTATTAATCTTAGAGTTATTTGTGTTTGATTTCCTCTCTTCCTCTTTTAATCTTTTGCTAATCATCATGTTTAACATTATTCTCATGGATTTTGTTGAACATAACATGATTAGTGAGTAGTTTCATTTGAGGCTTATGGGTTAGGTAGATTAGGGTGATTTAGAGTGATTCTTAGATGCTTAGGGCTTAATTATGATTGATCCTTCCTATCTAAATGTGCTTATTGCTAGATTGACATTGATTAATTTGGTTTAGATGTATTGGGTTTTATTGCACACCATGTGTTCGATGAAATGCTAGATTGGATTTTTATGGGAATTTACATGTTTTAGCTCATGAAAGTGAATGTCTAAAGTGTTTATAAGCTTAAGAGAACTTGAGATTAATGCTTGCCTTGTTTTTATTCACAAATGAGAATTTGATCTTGACTAAGGATTAGGCAAAGTAATTAGTACCAAGAGATTGGATTAATTAATTGATTAGTGTTCTTTGCTTAGGATTAGCATCTATGATGATTGTTTAAGCATCCTTGATAGCTCTAGATTGCCCAAATCATTGACCTTGACCCATTGGCCTTGCTTTTATTATTGATTTCTTGAGTTTGATCTTGTGTTTACTCTCTTTTACTTGTTTGATTGAATTTAAATTGCATTTAGGATATAGAATCATAACTGAATTTGGTTTGCTTGACTAAAGTGGTATGGTGTATCCATATTGGTCGCTTCTATCCCAATTTGGTTCGATACCTCTTGCTAAAACGATAAGCAAGAGGAATTGATACCTCTCTAAAAGGATTGCAAAATCCTTATCATCAATTTGGCGCCGTTGCCATTTTGGGATTTAGGATTGATCAATTAGATTTCTATTCCTATTTAGTTCAAGTCTTTGATACTAAGCTTTTCTTTCTCTTTGATTTGGTTCATTCATCTCAAGCTAAGATGATAAACTTTCTTTCATTTGTTGTTACTAACTTGGTTTCCTTGATTCTCTTGTGCTTTCAAAGGTACCCAACCAAAAGAAAGAGACATGACAAACCAAGTTCACTTGAGGTATTGGAGATTGACAATCAAAGAAGCAACACTAAAGCTCCACAACCTCAAGCAACTTCTCTACAACCTCAAGCAACTTCACCACAACCTCAACCTCATGAAGATTCCTTGACACTCCCATTGATACCCACTCCAATCCAAGAGAAAAGGCCAACAATTGGAAGTTTTGACACTCCTCAATGTTGCATGAGCTATGGGATCCATCCTCCTCCTATCAAAGCCAATGCTTACATGATCGAGCCAAGTTTGATTATATTGATTCAAGACTTAAGGTTCTTAGGGACAAGAGTGGAGAATCCCTATAAGCACTTGTACTACTTTGAGAAGTTGTGCAACACAATTAGGATTGAAGATGTGGATGATGATAGTGTCAAGCTCCTTTTGTTCTCATTCTCACTTGGAGATAAAGCTAGCCAATGGGAGAGATCATTGCCATCTCACTTGGTGAATTCTTGGGATGATTGCAAGAGGATATTTCTCCTAAAGTTCTACCCTCCACAAAGAACATCCCAAGCTAGAAAAGACATCTTGAGCTTCAAACAAGATTACCATGAGACTTTTCATGAAGCATGGGAGAGACTCAAAGGCTACACTCATGATTGTCCCCACCATAGGTTCAACAAAGAAGTTATCCTTAGTACCTTCTATCATGGAGTGAATAAAGAGCACCAAAGGATTTTAGATGCAGCTAGCAAAGGAAATTTTATGAATCTCACAATTGATCAAGGGGAGTTACTTGTTGAGAATCTATCCCAAAGTGAGGAGAACTATGTTGGTGGGTTTGAGAAGGTCCCAATGGCTAATGGAGGCATTGAGGATAAAGTGAGTATGGAGTTGGAAGCTCTTAATGATCTTTTAGATGAAGTCTTCCAAGCTACCCAAGAGCCATCTACCATTGTAATGGAAGAGAGTAAAGACTATCAATCTCAACAAGGCTTTGTGCTTTTTAATCAACAACAAGATTATGCTCCTAAGTCAAATCTCCAAGGACAACAAGGAGGTTTCCCACCTGAGTTTCCCTACAACCCTCAAGCTCAAGCTTCTACTTCTTTGGATCAAGGCTTTGAAATGAAGGCAATGCTTCAACAACTCATCCAAGGGCAAACAAATGGTGCAATGGACTTGAGCAAGAGGATGATTGATATTCACTCTAAAGCTGATGGAAACTTCAAGGATCTCACTTCCAAACTTGAGACCTTGACTTCAAGAGTGATCCAAATGGAGAAGCAAAAAGAGAAAGTTGCTCCCACCAACCATTGCAATACAATCAATTCAAATGCTGAACATGAAAGGGTAGTAGCTGAACTTGAAGCCTTTGCCTATGGTTCTCCACTTGAGAAGGAGAAGGATGATAAGTTGGATGAAGAAGCCATCATTGGGGAGTTTCTTCTTGGTCTTTGTGATGAAATTGTGAATGAAAACACGGTTGAGGAAGATCTAACCACGACCAAGCTAGCTCCTACATCCCTTCCTAAGCTAGGAGCACCGGGAAAGTTGTCAATATCTTGCTCTCTTGGCCACTTGATTATTGGGGATGCTTTGTGTGACACCGGCTCAAATGTGAGTGTCATATCCCTTGAGATGGTTGAAGAATTGGGGATCAAGAGTATTGAGAGCTACAAATCTACTCTCACCTTTGGGGATTCTTCAACGAAGGTACCATATGGGGAGCTTAAAGACTACCCGGTGATGATTGGGGATTGTACAATTCCAACTGATTTTGTAGTTATGAAGATGAAGAAGGGCAAGAAGCTTCCTCTACTCTTGGGCACTGATTTTCTCAACACTACCGGTGCAACAATGGATTTCAACAAGAAGAGGGTAGTACTCACAAAAGTGAATGATAAGGTATCCTATCCCATGAAGTCATCCTCCATCAACACTTGTGGAACCATCACAAGTAACCTTGATCTTGAGGAGGAAAGGATATTTGCTAGTCTTGCCAAGCTTGAGTATTGTGCCTCCATCATTTTGGGAGATTTGAGGATTGAGGAGCCACAAGATGAAAAGGTTGAGAGGTTGTACTCTCCAAAGGTTGACCAAGTTGTGAAAGATGCTTTTGTTGGAGAGAGTAGTAATGAGCTAATGAGTGAACACTTGGAAAGTGTTCCATTAGAGGGGGTGAGTGGATCAAAGGAAGCTCCTCTTAAGAGAAAGAAGAAGAAGGGAAAAGCACCCACAACCTCTACTCACACTCAAGCTCCTAGCACTCTCACTCTCTACCCTTTGAAGCTTAAGGATGGTACAATAGAGTACAAGGTGAAATGCAAGGGGAGGTCTAAGCCATTCTCAAGTGCAAGAGCCATCCTTCCTCTGGAGCTACAAGCTGATCCAAACAAGCTCCAAGAGCATCTCAACAAAGTCTTGACAATCACTCAAAAAGTCAAGACTCCTCCACCTCCTCACTAAAAGAAAAGGTAGTCAAGCTTAGTGACTTAAAACAAGCTCACTTGGGAGGAAGTCCCATGTTTATCTCTTGTAAATATTGCTTTATGTTTTAACTTTCCTAGTCAATGTTGATCTCTCTATTAGGTCTTTTCAGGTTTTGGGTCATATAGGTTTTGGCATTGGGAGAAAGAAAGAAGAAAAGTCATGGCGAAATCAACAAAGGATTGGGCATTCATCCAAGTTTGGGAGGAACTCTATATCCTCCACCTCCCATCCCTCCACCCCATTTCACTCCACTTAAAGCTCCAAGTAACTCACTCCAATCTCTTTTTCACCTCTTTGTTTCAATTTGCATTTTTACCTTTATCTTTGGTCTCTTTCCCTTGCTTCTTTCACACAAGGGACTGTGTGATTTAAGTTTGGGGGAGGAGACTAGTTTCTAATGATGTGTTTTGTGTTCTTATCTTTCTTTCTTGCATATTGAGTCTCATTTCATGCATCTAAGGCATAGAAAACCATAAAAATTTGAAAATTTTTGAAAAATTTTCACAAAAAGAAAGCATATAGTTGCATTACCATGCTTAGGATTGAGTCTAGAAGTCATTTAGGATTGTTTTCATTGAAGTTTGAGAGTTAAAGCTTGTGTTCTTTATAAAAAAATTGTTTGAGCATGTGGTTATGTGATGCATCTTGTGAACTTGAAATTAAGGAAGAACCCTTCTTGGATCTCATGCATTATTGTTCACTTCTTGGTTGAAACATGTTGTGATTTGAATCATTCCCTATCTATTAGAACCCTTAATCTTGACTTGAATTATCATGTTGTGCAATGAAAGGTGAACTCATGGATATTTGATACATACTTGGACTATCTTCTCCCTTCTACCACTCTCTTGTTAGTCCAAGTAGATTTCCCCACCTTGAACCAAGCTTTCCTTCAAGCCTAAACACTCTAGTGAGAGATGAAAGGCCTTTTTCTTGAATCAACTAGGCAAAAAGTGTTGAGTTTGGAACGACAAGGATATATCTTCATTGTAGAGCTAGCCTTACATCATTGGGCTATGCATAGGATAGGAAAGAAGTTTGGGGGAGTTGGGAAGAAAAGGAAAAAGGGATTGAGGAAAAGATTGAGAAAAGAAAGAGGGGATTGAAAAAGAAAAAGAAAAGTTGATAGCTCTAAGTGTTTTTAAGAAAAGATAAGTTTCAAGATTTAAGGAAAGAAAAGAAGCCAAAGTTGGCTCAAGCACTAAAAGAAAAGAAAAAGAAGTGAAAAGAAAAGAAATCCTCTAAGTGTTTAAAGAAGAAAGAAGTGATCAAAGTTGGGATAAGAAGGCAAAAATGCCTTAAGAAAAGGGTAGCTTAGGAAAGGAACTTTGGGTTTAGAAGAAGAGTTAAGATCATTGTAGGGATTTGGGTAGAATGAGAATCTATCCTTGTATGCATGAGTTGTTTCTTACTCTTAGCATTTTGCTATAGTTCATTCCTTTCTTGAGAGATCCTTTGCTCTTGAAACCCACACTTCATTTGAGATCACTTTTATCTCAAGACCTTAAACCCTTAGCCAAATGTATTCATTTGATTTGCACAATCATGATTCACCATTGCTTAATGAATGTTAAAGGGAATGAGGATAGGAATTCATGTGTAGGTTGAGACTTGAACTTGATGCTTGTGTTGATGGGAATGGCTAACTCTTTTGAAGTAGAGTAAACTTGATTGTAGCTCTTAATTGCTTGTCTTGACTTTATTTCCACTTATGCTTAACAATTAATTTTGGAAAGTTTCGAACTCTCACTTTCAAACCTCTCTCCCGTCTTAACTTTGATTATTTGCTTGGGGACAAGCAAAAGATAAGTTTGGGGGAGTTGATATATGCATAATTTATTGGTTTTTAGTATTACAACTTACTAAGTTTTCTTGCATATTATATATATTTTCATGTATTTAAATATAAAATCATATATTTATGAGTTAGAGGTTTTAAATTAAAATTTGCATATTTTAGCATCTTTGGAGTGTGTATTGGTATATTTCAGCTGCTTGGGAATTTGCTAAGCTTTTATAACTTTGGAGAGAGCATGAGAGTAACGAGGAAGAAGAGTGATAACTTGTGAAAGCCAATTAGTGTGTGGTCAAACAGTCAAAAATGGTGTGCTAAGTGATGAACGAGACAACTCTCCCATTGGCCACAAGACGACCGTGAGCACACCCACGCGGGCCAAAAATTTCCATGAGCCTTACCCCCCCCCCCATCGACGAGACGCAAATCCCCCCCCGCCGTCGAGAATGAGATCGTGATCCCCCCCCCCCCCCCCCCCGACGACGATCCGAGCCTCGCGGTTGCCGAGCTTGGGCCGTGTGTTACCGCGGGATGCGTTGCGGTGAGCACCCAAACCGCGAGAATGGCTGAGCTTGGGCCGTGTGTTAACGCGGGATGCGTTGCGGTGAGCACCCAAACCGCGAGCTCTTTCGCGACCAGTGTCGCGGTCATGCGTGAGACCGCGAGCCGAGGAAGGGAAGGCACCGTGTTGGCTGCGGTAACGCCTGCGGGTATAACGTAATCGCCAGCGGACCTATTATGGTTGACTTTCTCCTTTGACCAATCATATGATCCAATTGAACCGGGTCAACACCCGGTTTGTCCCGGGTTGACCCGGTTCGTCACTATTCACCTTTTAAGACCAAAAACATAATTTTTATTTTTGGTAAGCTTTTTTGGTTCCAAAAACCTCTCTTTGAATATTGGAGAAGAAAGTTTCAATCTTTTATTAATCTTAGAGTTATTTGTGTTTGATTTCCTCTCTTCCTCTTTTAATCTTTTGCTAATCATCATGTTTAACATTATTCTCATGGATTTTGTTGAACATAACATGATTAGTGAGTAGTTTCATTTGAGGCTTATGGGTTAGGTAGATTAGGGTGATTTAGAGTGATTCTTAGATGCTTAGGGCTTAATTATGATTGATCCTTCCTATCTAAATGTGCTTATTGCTAGATTGACATTGATTAATTTGGTTTAGATGTATTGGGTTTTATTGCACACCATGTGTTCGATGAAATGCTAGATTGGATTTTTATGGGAATTTACATGTTTTAGCTCATGAAAGTGAATGTCTAAAGTGTTTATAAGCTTAAGAGAACTTGAGATTAATGCTTGCCTTGTTTTTATTCACAAATGAGAATTTGATCTTGACTAAGGATTAGGCAAAGTAATTAGTACCAAGAGATTGGATTAATTAATTGATTAGTGTTCTTTGCTTAGGATTAGCATCTATGATGATTGTTTAAGCATCCTTGATAGCTCTAGATTGCCCAAATCATTGACCTTGACCCATTGGCCTTGCTTTTATTATTGATTTCTTGAGTTTGATCTTGTGTTTACTCTCTTTTACTTGTTTGATTGAGTTTAAATTGCATTTAGGATATAGAATCATAACTGAATTTGGTTTGCTTGACTAAAGTGGTATGGTGTATTCATATTGGTCGCTTCTATCCCAATTTGGTTCGATACCTCTTGCTACAACGATAAGCAAGAGGAATTGATACCTCTCTAAAAGGATTGCAAAATCCTTATCATCAGAAGTCCATCACCCTTAAAATGGCAAATGGTAAAATGTGTGATTCTCATTTAAACTGTACATTACCTTGGTTCTTTTCAAATCGCATGGTTTTCGGAAAACAATTTCATGCACAATCCCTGTAACTGTAAAAGTTTGGCTAGAGGTCTGAAAATTATATTCCGAGATCTTTACTTGAAACGCCATTGTTTTCCCAATCACTTCTTGTAGACATCTAGGATTACAACCCAATTTATAAAACAACCTAAGATCGATCTATCCTATTAGAATTCCCAGAAGCTAAGAGCGAGCTGCATTCAAAATGTAAACCCTTTAGACAAGCACAAACCTCGAACAAACACGCTCTGTTTCTCCTCCTCTATTGCGTCGCTTGAAAGTGGAGCTTCTTGTATGCCTTTGCACTAACAAAAGCCATAAACCAGGTGAGAAAGAAGCCCATCTTGTCTGCTTTAAGACCGAAAGTTCAACAGAGATATACACATTACCTTTTTAGTGATTCCTTTTTTTGGGGGAGTTTTGTAGCCGAGGTTCTTTCAGTAACAAGAGTAGTAGTTTTTTTTTGCAGCTGAAGAAGAATCAAACATAAGGATGACAGGAACGGATCAGAATCTATATTGGCTAATGAAATGAAACATGAATATCCACCAAGAAGAGACTGTAAGTTTGCTTCACGGAGTTCTTTCACTACATAACCTAGCTAGACAGATCAAAGTAGTTCACACACTACAGAACCAAGCTAGACAGAGCAAAGTATCAGGTAATGGAAATAAGACCAAGATATCAATAGTTGAAAGGATATCTTAGAAAAATCTGCATGTTGCGTCGTTATATGGCCGACGATATCCAATCCCACCCTCTTTGTGCATACAGAGCATACCTGGGAGAAAACAAAGAGCACCCGGACCATGAAAGATCACTATTTTAGTTTTGACAATCAAAGTTCATCGTATAACACATCTGATAAGAAGAAACATAAGGTAGACATAGTGTTTCATCAACACCAAAAGCAAAACATAAAACCAACATTTTCAGATTCAAGCAAAGTTTCAAATTTTTAACCAATTTGTAACATCTGAACAAAGCTAAAGCTAGGATCCGATAAACCTAAGAATCAGACAAATCATACATATAAAGACGTAACATGAATAAAGGGTTCATGATTGTTGATTACCTCGTTTAAAAGCTCCAAATTCCCTTTGTTAGAGACACGTACGGATCGATTGCCCCACTGTTAACTCGCACAGCCATATCATGATCACAGAAATATCCAGCTTTCATCCAAATGATATACTCAAAACATGCAAGAGAATGTAAAACCAAGGGTTAAAGCATCAAACAGATTGAAATCTGGAGAAGACTATTTTATAAATGGAAAAAAGTAAATGAAGACTCGATTGTAATCGGTCGGAACGATTACCAGTTCGTGACATGCAGCTATAAATACCGACAAAAAAGCTTCCACGAACGCTGGCGAATCGAAGATTGAACCATCTACAAAACACAGAAGGCGATTGAACCTGGTTATACAATAAATAGCTTGAAACGTTCTCGGATTTAAGAGAATTAAAATTAATCTAAGATTTGAAGAGTCATAACCCTAAGCCCGAAGGTAAAAGGTCATATCGAGTACCTGTTTGTGATATGCGGCAGAGAAACTGGCGAGAAAGTTTCGGCGGTCGCTGGCGAATCACAAACCTCCGGAAGACGATGAGCCAAGTGAAGTGTTATTTGAGCTCATCTCAAGAATCTTCGTCTCGTCGAGAGTTTGTTAGTTATGGCCGACTAAAATCATCGGTGTAGAATCGCGGCGAGATGACAGGAGAACGGCCGGATCGAAAAAAATAGTCTTAGGTTTTCTGAGAAAAGAAAAGTATGGGAAGAAGAAAGAGAGATGGGAGATGAACGATTGAGTTATTTCAGAATAGGGGTATGCTGATGTGGACAAACGTTTTGTTGTGATTGCTTAAAAGTTTTTTTCATTAAACTTAGGTGTCAATCCCACAGGCTTTACTGAGGCTGAGGTGTCATCTCTAGGAGAGACACTTCAACTATTATAGTAATGATTTCCAAATTGATACTAAAATTTAGTATTAATTTCCAAATTGATAAGTATTTGGAAATTGATACTAATTTTTTTTATCTAATCCTTGAAATGTATCAATTCATCAAATACTACTCTATAATACTTATTAAGAAATAATTAAACAGATAAGCAAACATAAAAATAACTAAACAATTCAAATTCAACACTAAAATCAGGCCAATAGATTAGATCAATAACTAGAGTAATCTAAAGCTAATCAAGAATGTTCATACAACTTAAAAGAAGCTAATCTTTAAGCAATGAACTCATTTCATAGACTAATCTAATTTTTTGCCACTAATCCTTTTGTTAAATTCACTAATCAAGATCAAATAATCATTTGTGATTAAAAGATAGACAAATATTAATTTTAAGTTCTCAATAGCCAATAACCATTTTAGATAATCATTCCTATGAGCTAAACATGCAAATTCCTAAGAAAGTTCTATATAGCATTTCATCAAACACTTGGTGTGCAACAAATTGTCAATGATCTAAATCAACTTAATCAGTGTTAATATAGACTTAAATAGGAAAGATTAAAGACAATCTACCTCTAAGCATTCATGAATCACCCTAAATCACCCTAATCTATCTAACCTATAAGTAGGTCTGGGCGTTCGGGGTACCCATTCGGGTTCGGGTCGGGTTTTCGGATTTTCGGATTTAGGGCTAGAGAACCCGTTCAAGTATTTCTAAATATCGGGTCGGGTTCCGTTCGGGACATAAAGGGTTTGGGTCGGGTTCGGGTACCCGAAATCACCATAAATTTTCTGAAAACTCAGAAAGATTACTCAAAAATATTTGAATGACCTAAAAATCCTGTAAAAACATATACTCAAATTACTTAAAAGTATTCAAATTTACTCAAAAACATATGTATTACCCAAAATATAAAAACAAAAACTACATAAACTACCTAAAAATACTCGAAAGTATCAGAACTAACCGAAATTAGATTAAAATTTGGGTTACTTTGGGTACCCGTTCGGGTTCGATTCGGGTTCAAGTATTATCCGATACCCGAAATACTTTGACTTAAGCCCATTCGGGTATTTTTTAAAATCGGATCGGATCGGGATAGGGTTTTTCGGGTCGGGTTCGGGTTCGGATTCAGGTTTCGGGTAAAATGCCCATCCCTACCTATAAGCCTTGAAATAAATTACTGACCCGAATAATATGTTAAGAGAGAGATTAAAAAAGATTAAAATAAAATACGAACAAAAAATTAACAAACTTGCATAAAAATAAAAAATCCCCTATCGATTTAAAATTTTACACAAAGTTTAAAGAGATGGAAGATGATTAGGGTTTTTAGTCCCAAAAACTACTTATCAGGGTTTTTTAAAGAGTTGGGTCGACCCAACAAACCTGAGACAACCTAGAAAATAAGTGGTAAAAAGTATGGTCAAATTAAAAGTCAACAGGAAATTGGTCCGCCAGCTGTTCCGTTTCAACCGTTATGCTAACCGCTATGAAGCTCGCGGTTGCATTCCTACCTCTACACCAACCGCGACTAGAACACATGTAAATCCGCGGTTCAAAATAGACTCGCAGTTCACTTGTCCGAGCTGCTGCATTCCCAACGGTTGCCTCCTGACCGCTGGACAAACCCCTGCCAAGCTTAAATCGCCCTTCTTTCTTGTTTTTCCACTCCAACCAGCTCCAAATATTCACAAATCATCTAAGTAGCCATCTCACACCTGAAAAGAACCAATGCAATGCAAAATGCTCATAAAATGACTAATTGCAAGTATATCAAGTATCGTGGAAGTTTCCAGTCTTATGTACTTATTTAAAAAAAAAAAAAAATTTGGTGTCAGCTTTTAGTATAGCGATTAAAAAAAAAAAAACTCTTCCATGTCCGGATAAAGTGGTCGAATGGTAAGAGACAAGATCGTGGTACAACACACTTGCTGTTCGATTCACCTGTTGTATGAAACTAAAACTCTTTTTTTCTGGACACTCACATGGATATATGCTCATGATTTATGGCTCATTTGCATATTCAAAAAGACAACCTATCTATGAACTGCATTTTCCTTTGAAAATTAGTCTGGACGCCTCCACAAATCCGGAATACCCCAAAATAATTAAAAAAGACTCTTTCATACTAAATAATATTTGAATCAACCGCATAAAGAAACCAATCCTTTTATGTTATTATTAAATCATCACACATTTAGTTTTTTTGTTGTCAACAACATATTAAAAAGAAACTATTTATCTCTAATTCATGTTGTGACTCCGGTCCAACGTGAATTGTGTTTGACGGCTTGAGTCGAACACTTCGTGCTAGTCTATCTGCTGTTAAATTTCGTGTGCGTGGTATGTTGATTAAGTCTTATGCCGAGAAATACCCCTTTCTTCTCTCGAACTCCTCTAGATGAACTGAGAAAGCTGGTCATTGGTCTTGATTCTGACACTATCTTTCATTAATCAGAATAGTCAGTTGCAAATATGATACAGGTTTTTTGAAGTACCTTCATATATTTCATAGCCCATATGAGAGTTTCGAATTCTGCATGAAATGGGGATAAATTTACCCTGATATTTATCGCTCACATCAAAACATTAACACCTCTTTCAAAGCAAGTGTACCACCTTTGGCCCGATTAAATTTTTTCTTCCTTCTATGGTCCACAAACACGAATGATCCTGTTGGACCAAATTATTTTCCAAATTCAATGTTTTTTCTTAAATATACTGACAAAAATAATTTTACCCTTTTCTGAATAGTAAGTTAAAAGTTTAAATTTAGAAATATAGGGGATCCACTAAAACTATTAAAATGAACATTAGAGTCTAACCTTGTCCATGTTTATCTTAGAAGAAAAACTGTGTGAACTTCTTTGCTTAGGCCTGGGACTTCGGTTCTTTGGTTCGGTTACGGTTCGGTTACTCGGTTTTTCGATTTTTTCTGTTTTTAGAAAACTTACCGATCGGTTTTTTTCTTCAGTTCGGTTCGGTTTCGGTTCATAAAACTTCGGTTCGGTTCGGTTCGATATTTCGGTTCGATTTTATATTCCAAGGCTATATGTATATATATACATCAAACACACAAACACAAACTGACAAAAGTATATATATATTGAAAGATTGAAACTTTTATAAAAATCAAAACCGATCGACAACTACAAGTCTACAATAATGAATAATAGGCCAGGGACTTCGGTTCTTCAGTTCGGTTATTCGGTTTTTCTGTTTTTTTTTTGTTTTTAAGAAACCTACCAATCGGTTTTTTTCTTCGGTTCGGTTCGGTTTCGGTTCATAAAACTTCGGTTCGGTTTCGGTTCGATAATTTCGGTTCGGTTTTATATCCAAGGGCTATCTTTGCTTATTTAAATCAATAATGCGATGGTCATTACTACCAAATCGTATCTTTTAGATAAGCGCATATATTATATATATAAACTATGTCAACCGATTAGTGTTTTATATTGTACTCATTGGCGGGGAAATCTTTACAGGTATAAGATAATATTAGCGTGCAACATGAGATAATTAAATACAAATATATGATTGATATCATGTGTCACCCAACTCAACCATCGACTATTTATAATTTTATATATTTCTAAACGAGAGCATTAAACTCAAAATCAGATTTCTAGATCTCAAGAGGTTGACTACAATTTATATTACTTTTTACCAATCAACATTTTTGAGCACATCTTATATATGTCATTTGTTTTAAGGGGAAAAAGTTAATAGAATACGTAACGGTATTTAAATAGTTCATTATATAAAACTTATTAAATAGTTCATAGTAGCACCAATGGTTTGTTAGTTCATATAAAACATGTTAGGAGATCCTACTTAACGAATCTGCAAGTCCAATAAACAACACCTGAATTTTTTTTTTTTTATATTACAACACCTGATATTGATCTAAATATCTTAACTTAACCCTAACCAAAACAATAACACATTTTTGTTTCTTTTACTTCAAACACTTTTTTTTTGTTAGACTTCAAACACTTTTTTTGTTAGACTTTAAACACTTTTGTTGGGATCGACTTTTATAATAATTTAGTTATTAAGTAAGAAAGAATGATAAAATTATTAGATCAGAGAATCAAATAAGAGAGGACACGTTATTTCCCCCGGAAAATAGGCGACCGAGCTTCCCATGTACCAGTACCATCCATTATTTCTTCATTTCGTTCCTCTAGAATTTCTTCTGTTTCTTTAAACAATAGTTTTGTAAAACGTGCTTACATAGAGGGATATAACAGTTGACAAAAAAAAAAAAAAAGAGGGATATAACAAACATATTTTAACTGTAACTGTAGTTACGTAAGCATCATCAGTACTAAATTTTGAATTTTTAAACAGATCAACAGTAAAATAACCATGGCCGGTCCAATATTTTTAGATATCCTACCTCACATGAAACAACTGTGCTCTTTAGTATGTTTTTCTTAAATTTAGATCAAATATTTCCTAAGGGGTCGAAACTATAGATTCTTTTGACAATGCTTAGGACAGGACATGCTAACATCATTGAAACCAGTTAAACGTTTGTAATCTTACAGAGAACCAAAATTAGTGCGTTTAGCAAAAGAAGTGCAGCGGTTAATTCGCTTTTTAAATATTTGTTTGTTGTTCGTTCGTTGTGGTTTGGTGTGCTTCGTTGTTGTGTAGCCGATCTGTTTTTTCAAAAAAGCTCATCTCTAGCCCTTTTCTCGAGGTGTTTGCCTTAGCCGCCTATCTTCTTCGTCGTCACGTTTTCTTCTTCGAGTTTCCACCTTCCTGGTGGCCGGCGCTCCTCACTGGTGCCGGGGAAGGCTCTCTTCTCTTCAGTTTTTGTTTTTATCGGTTCTCCTCCTCGCTTGTTTCCTTTTTTTTGGCGATGGAGGTCTAGGAGCGTCGAAGGTTAAGAGAGATGAGGCTTCCGGTTAGCCTTCGCGGTGGCCAATTCACGGTGAGGTGTGGAGCTTCTTCTTCTCACTGCCTGGATTTAGCGCGAGGGCTGGGGTCGTAGATCTGGTGTCTTCGTCAGGTTGTTACGGCGGCAATGCTTTAGTCGGATAAGCTTCGATTTATTGTTCTCTTCGACGGTGTGGCTCGGGATCTCGAGGAAAATTTTCCGGTTACGGAGGTGTTGAACAACGAGATTTCCTCCTTGGTGTTCGTCTGGAAGTGTGGCGGCTGTGTGATGTTCTTCGTGTGCTCCGGCGGCGGAGGCTGGTGGTCGGCTATCCCTTGACGACGACCATATATGGGTGGCCCACGCTCGGTAGGTTTGTGGTGTCTGCTTTGTTGTTGAGTCCGTGACAGGAAGTTACAAATTCCTGTACCTTCCACTTGTGTTTCGGTTTAGTCCGGTTATAGTGGGTTTGGCTAGATCTGGTTTTAGGTCCTCTTTCCGGATTGGGGTCTCCAGTGTGGCACTGCTTGGCTTTTACGTTGTTTGTGTGGTTCATCATTTCAAATCTCTTTATCGGTTAAGATTGGCTCCGATTTGAATCAGTGGTGTGTTAGATCAGTGTAGACGTTAAATAGAGGCAGAAAATTCTTTCATTCGGCTATTTTGGTTCTATGAGAGACGGTTTTTAGGGATGCTTTGGTGACCTCGGAAATGGTGGTCGGAGGCGGCTTCTCCGACTACCCCAAGATGCTCTCGTGCCGTCAAGATTGAGGTAGTCCGTGTGTCGTATCTGGATATCGTGTTAGTTCTTGTAGAATATGTAGGTGTTCTTCCTTGAGGTTTGAGGACTGGCTTCAAAGGCAATTCCAATTCTTTGGAACTGTGGCAATACGGGGTGGTCTGTGTTTTGACGTGTGATTGCTGCTTTACCGCCTTGTATTGATCTGTTCGATAAATTATTGTCGGTCTTCCGGGTTTGTTGTTCGTTCGTTGTGGTTCGGTGTGCTTCATTGTTGTTTAGCCAATCTGTTTTAGTATTCTGTCTTTCTGCTTTCTATGTTGTATCTCTGTAATCTCTGTCAAAATTTAAAATTGGTATAAAATTTAACATTTTACCAAAAAAAAAAAAGTGTGTTCCACATAAATGTAATTTGTTCATGTCAATGACATGGCAAGTTGGTGTAACCTTACCTTCTAGAGGTTCACTCTTCTCCTAGTCTGTGTCCTAGTTAACCATCTTATACTTTGTGAATTTTGCTTATGTTTGTTCGGTTTCTAGTCCATATTTTCATCGTTTTTTTCTTCTTCTAAATAGACGATGTTTTTTGTTGTTGGAGATGGACTTAGCATCCCCAATTAACTATATCCATTTTGACAATATTTTTTTTTAAAAGTCAACCAAAGTCATTACAAATCTAGTCATTGTAGGTTTACTGATATGTCATCATCACGGCGCGGATCTACAATCTCGAGGTCGATCAGAAGACGATGCATAGCAGAGTGGATTGACGGACAATAACCTATCTCAACAATAGTTCGGCGTCGTACAATGATCACGTCTGAATTACGACGCAGAGCAGTTCGAGTGTAAGGCTCGAAGTGTCGTGCCCCGAAAAGACGCGAAGGCGACATGTCACCCTGAGTTGGCGGAAGTGTGGCAAATTAACTCAAACTATAAATATTCTTTGAGGATCAATTGTAAAAGGGATCCAAAATTTATTACACACAACTATTACTTGTAACCTTCTCTTTTATTGCTCTGATCTATTTTCTTAGAGCTTATGTAAAGATCAATAGCAGCTAGGAACATGAATTTTAAAGAACACACTCAAGGATTTCCCAACAAACGTAATCTTTATTTCTTACTCAAGAACTGAATACAGCTCTCACAATCTCACTAACTCTCAAGAACAAGAGCTAATGAACATCGATCAACAACATACAAGCTTGAGTTATATATGCTCAAGTAAACCATAAGATAAGAGAACCGGTTTTACATATAAGCGACTAAACCAAGAAACTAATCTAATTAGCAAACCGCCTTTAGACTTGAACGAGCTTCTAATGACAAACCAGTCAGGTTTAGGCTTCATCTGATTCGATCTTCATCATTGATTCAACGAAACTCCACCTTGATGATTATCAAACTCAGCCAACAATTCTCTTAATCTCCAGACTTGTACAACGCCAGGACTTCACCAGTCACATTAGTGACTAGAAACTCCGAGGAACTTCAATGCTTACTCAAAATTGTTCACTGATACTACCTTTGTTAGTATATCAGCATAATTCTTCAATGTAGATTTCTTGGATACCTTCACCTCACCTTGTGCTATAATGTCTCTCATGAAATGCAGATTCCAGCTTATGTGTTTTGTTCTCTCATGGTGTACATTGTTCTTTGTGAGACACAATTCATTTTGAGAGTCACATCAAACTTCAATACACTTATGTACATAGCCGAACTCTTCAGACAATCCTTTGACCCAGATTGCTTCTTTCACTGCTTCAACCAGGGCCATGTACTCTACTTCAGACGTAGACAACGCCACTACATGTTGCAGACCTTATTCCCAACTAATCTTATTACCACCAGCCATAAACACATACCTTGAGATGGATCTTCTCTTATCCAAATCTGAGCCAAAATCAAAATCACAGAAACCTTCTACTCAGAATTCTTTACTTTTCTTGAAAACAAGCTTCAAATCATGTGTTCCCTTCAAATATCTCAACACCCATTTCATTGTAGCCCAATGTATCAAACCAGGTTTACTCATGTATATACTCACCAGTCCATCCGCATGTGAAAGATCACACCTTGTCTCGATCATCACATACATTATGCTACCAATAGCATTTGCATAAGGTATGTCGTCTAGTGTTGTTTCCTGCGCATTATCCTTTAAAGCTGAAAGATTGAACTGGGCTCCAAAACGGCCTTTGAATAACTTATACTAAAGACGTGAAGGAATTTCCTGATAATCAGACTGAGACAAGCTTAGTACTCCACATTCCATGCCCTTTTTATATCCATTCCTAATATCCTCCTCGCTGGATCAAGATCTTTCATTTCAAACCAACTACTTAATAGTTCTTTACCACATTGATCTCAGCCATATCTTTAGAAGCCACCAGCATATCATCTACATACAAAAGTATATAGACAAATTTTACCATCATTTGCTTCCTTGATATACACACAGTGATCAAATTCACTTTTCTTGAAGCCATGCTCAATCACAAACTGATCGAAGCATCTATTCCATTGTTTAGGTGCTTGTTTAAGACCATAAAGAGATTTCTTAAGAAAACATACCAGTTTCTCCTTACCCTTGACCTTATATCCTTCATTTGCTCCATTATATTTCTTCATCTATAACTCCATGGTGAAATGCGGTCTTTACATCAAGTTTCTCAAGCTACAAGTCTTCATTAATTGTAATGGACAGAAGAAACCTTATGGAAACATGCTTTACCACATGATAAAACACTTCTTGGTAGTCAATACCCTCCTTTTGAAAGTAATCTTAGCAACTAGTCTCACCTTGTGTCGAGGTTTCTCAACACCTTCAATTCCAGGATTCAGTCTGTATACCCCCTTACAGCCAATGAATTTCCTGTTTTCTGGTTTCTTCACCAGTGTCCAAGTCTTGTTCTTTTCCAAAGAACTAATCTCTTCATCCATGCCACTTTCCATAGAGTTTTATCTCCGCATCTTATGACTTCCTTATAGTCTTTAGGCTCATATGAAGTAACATCATCAGCTGCTAGCAAGACAAAAGCTGATAGATCATAGCCTTCAAGTCTAGCAGGAAGAACAATCTCTCTTCTAAGTCTATCTCTTTCTATATGATGACTTTGAGAACCTGCAGCCTGATCTGATTATGTTGCTTCATTCTCAGAATCACTGACATACTCTTGTATATTCTCAGTAACTCCACTTGAGTCAGTATCAGTTTTCTTGTTTTCTCTACTGAGACGTGTGATTATAGCAGTTTTCTTTTCAGAAATGTTCTCCTCATTAGGTGTAAGTTTCTTCAGCTCAGACTATTTCATGTCATCTTTATAGGATTTGTTTTCAACAAAAACAACGTTCCTGCTTACCATACATTTCTCCTCATCCAGAAGCCATACTTTGTAACCCTTGACTCCTGGTGGATAGCCTATAAAGATACCCTTCAGTGATATTGGCTTAAGCTTACCATGGTCCTTGTGAACATTTACCAGTGAGCCAAATCTCCTGAGATGTCTATAACCTGGTTTTATTCATAACCAAAACTCTTCTGGTATGTTATTCTCAATGGCATAGGATGGTGTTATGTTGATCTGATAGACGGCTGTTGAAACTGCTTCAGCCTAGAATGTTTCCTCTAACCCAAACTCATTCAAGATTCACCTAACCTTCTACATTATTGTCTTGTTCATCTCTTCTGCTACCTCATTCTATTGGGGTGTATAGACACATGTTTTGTGTCTTTCTATACCATGTGACTTGCAGAATTCATCAAACTCATGATTGCAGAATTCAAGTCCATTATCTGTTCTTATACACTTCACTTTCTTACTGACCTGGTTTTCTACCAGTTTCTTCCATTCAGAGAACTTGGTAAAGGCTTCATTCTTTGTTGCCAAGAAATAAACCTATATCATCCTTGTATGATTGTCTATGATGGATAGAAAACACTGCTTCTGAAATAAGCTAGGAGTGACATTTGGAAAGCCCCATAGATCAGCATGAACGTACTTCAGAGCTTCTCATGTATCAGGCTTTCCTGTTCTGAAACTTAGTTTCTTCTGCTTTCCCATGACACAGCTTTCACAAAAGCTGAGATCACTGATCCTCCGCTTATCAATGATTCCTCTCTTAGCCAATATCAAAAGGTTTTTCATGCTCATATGTCCTAGGCGTCTGTGCCACAGCTCTGCCTCATCTTTTGCTGACTTATTAGACACATTATTGTTCGTTTCACTTGTGACAATTACTCCATCTAATAGATACAATGATCCAGACACTGTTCCTTGAAGAGCTAGTCTACCATCCTTATAGAACCTATTCTTTCCATGTCCACCAACATGATCAAAGCCTAATCTATCCAATGTTCCAGTAGATATTAGATTCCTTTTAAGTTTAGGAATGTACCTTACATTTTTAGAGTCTTAATTGATCCTCTGTAGGCTTTGATATTGATCAAATTCCTTTTACTTCAACTGAGAAGTCATCTCCGAGAAGAACACTTCCTAAAGATAGCTCCTCAAATGTGCTGAACCAATCTCTTACGGACGTCATGTGATAAGAACAACCTGAGTCAGTGACCCATTTATCCATGTGCCAATTTTCAGAAACCGTAAGAGCATCCATAGTCTATCCTGCATAAGTGAAAATTGCAGCATGTGCATCATCGTCACTTTCATACTTCTTCTTTCGAGCAAAACAATCAGCTTTCTTGTGCCCCTCCTTTTTACAGAACCAGCATCCAGTCTTGATCTTGAACCAGATCTTGACTTGCCTTTGCCTTTTCTTGTTACCGTGGTCTTTCTTTTCAGATCTTCCTCGAGCAACAAGAGCCTATACACTCTTTTGTGATCCGATTAGATCATTTACTTCTTTCAGCTAGATTTCCTTTGATCTTGCAGCATTAACCACATCTTGAATCGTCAGTGTTTCTCTACCATATTTCAAGGTTTCCTTGAGCGAGTTATACTGTGATGGTAATGAGTTTAGCAAAATAATCGCTTGCACCTCTTCCGAAACCGATACTTGAACACTGCTCAACCTAGAAACTACTTTCAAGAAATCATCGACATTTTGATCGATTGTCTTTGATTCAACAATCTTGAAAGTACAAAACTTGTGTTGAGTATGGATTCGATTTGGAAGAGTTTTCAAGTTATACAACCTTTCAAGAGCTGACCAGATTGAAGCTGCAGTCGTATATTCTTCGAGTTTGCGAAGAACATGATCACCAAAATTAAGTATGATCATGTTCATCACATTCTCATCTTTCTCCAATCTTTCGGTCTCCTCATTCTACAATCGTTCCTTGTATTCGTCTTCACCTTCGCATTTCTTCATCGGTGTCTCCGATTCTGATGAAAATAATTCAATCAGTGCTGACATCAATCCGAGAAGCGAGAGATGAGCTAGAATTCGCTTCTTCCACATAGAGAAGTTGTCGTTCCGTCAAAGATCGAAACTTTCATCTTCACATTCGCCATTGATATCGCTTCAACGAAGCTCTGATACCACTTTATAGAGATCAATAACAGCTAGGAACACGAATTGTAAAGAACACTCTCAAGGATTTCCCAGCAACGCAATCTTTATTTCTTACACAAGAACTGATTACAACTCTCTCAATCTCACCAACTCTCAAGAACAAGAGCTAATGAACATCGATCAACAACATATAAGCTTGAGTTGTATATTCTCAAGTAAACCATAAGATAAGAGAACCGGTTTTACACATAACCGACTAAACCAAGAAACTAATCTAATTAACAAACCGCTTTTAGAATTAAACCCGCTTCTAATGAAAAACCACTCGGGTTTAGGCTTCAGCTGATTTGATCTTCATCATTGATTTAACAACTTATTTAGAAGACTGAATTGATCTCCTTTTATAATTAGTTTAAAAGTGTAAACACTTCAAATATCTTCTCAGTTACATCAATACAAACGCGGTCCTTGACATGTTCTCCGCATCATTCCCAAATTGTTCTTATATGCAAACTGTTTTGTAAATCAATATTTATATTTAAGTAGGAAATTTCGGCTTAATTTATATTGAAATAAATTTTGTAATCTCCTGAATCAACATATCTATTGCAAAGTCTCGCCACATTTTTTCACACCTATTCTTAAAATCGAACCAATACAATGTTGAAAACGAAATGCAAAATACAAATTATTTTCTTTATAACGAAGATATCTATCCACCGCATACATATATTTAGCAATAAACAAGTTTTTATTATTATCAAGAGGGATGTTGTATTGAAGTCCATATATTAATCTTCAAGAATTGTTAAAAGTAGTTAAGGTATTCTTTTAATTTAAAACGTTTATAATGATCAACCATGATCAAAATTCTTGTGAGAATACCTTAATCAAACAAATAAAGTTTTGGTGAGAATACTAAAAATCTCCCTTACACGCCACAATCAATACTATTAAAAAGATGGAGTAGTTGGGAGAATAAACTTTGGATCATGTGTTATTTACAAGTTATGAATAAAGGAAATATTTAAATATCATTATGGGTATAACTGTATTAAATAAAAATCGTCACATATCTTAAAAATTCGCGGATCCGGGTCCACGTCTTGGATCACGCGCGGATCTTATAATGAGATCATGGCCTTACATTTTGATACAATGCAATCCTATCCGTTTATTTATGTATATGGCTATTACAAGTGGGCTTTTTAAAATTAATTTATTTCAAGTAAATCTTGCATTTGGGCTTGCTGATCGTGAGAAACATAACCTTTGTGAGAATACTACATTCACATTAATACATTGAATTTTAGTGATCATGAGTATTTTTCAATCAAATATACACATTCACATTACACAAAATGATATATAGTCCAACGAACAAAAAAAAACTATACATATATACATATGTAGTCTAATATGTATCAATTACATTATTTGTATTATTTTTTCTATATATTTAGTTGAAAAATAGATTATTCAGTAGCAAAAAAATTCCTATATTTTTGTAACAAATATAATTCCACCGATTTTACATGCTTGCAATCTAAATAATATTGAAAATATATCCAAGCACTCAAAAGAATTATATTTCGATCCTATATTGTTTCAGATAGGATATTCCTTTCCGATAAATCTACATATTTTAAATGGAATACTAAAATTTTCCATTTAAAATATCTCCTAATCAATCACAAACCCTATATTTTAGGTAATAAATTTATTCTTACTTTTACTTTCTTAACAAGTCGACTAATAAAAAAGTTATATTCGCGAGGGAAAAATCATTATAGAACAATCCATATTCGAATATGTATCAATGCGGGTGTAATATCTTTTTAAAATCATATATAGGAATAATATATATGAGATTTTTTAAATATCTTTGAAATTAAAAACCAAATATACTTACTAGCATAAGCGTCTTTGAAATTAAAAACCAAATATACTTATTAGCATAAGCGTCGGTTTGGGCCTTAGGTTTAGTAATTGGTATATCCCACCTCCAAAACCTACACATTCAACAAAAAAAACTCAGTTATAAGAACCCTCTTAAAGTTATCTTCACACAATGTCTCTGTCTATGAAGTTCAGCAATCTCAACGAGATCAAGCCATTTAAGACTGGCTGGAGTATCCAAGTAAAAGTTTTACATACATGAAAGCAGTACACAACACAATATGGTGAATTTTGGAAATCATATTAGCAGACAAATATGTAAGTATATATATATATATATATATATATCTAATATCAAGTTTTATAAATTTTCATTCAAAGAACCGTGTTTACTATAGTTCTAATGTTTTATTCAATTCTTTCTAGGGTGTTAAAATTCATGCAAGCTGCAAGAAGACATATATCACTCGATTGGAGAGATTTTTAACAGCAGGCGAGTGGAAGATTATTCAAAAAAATTCATTGAGCCCTGCAACTGGTCTATACAGATCCATTGACCATGT